>CAMRHE010000017.1:1875000-2475000 GCA_947044405.1 Leptodactylus fallax
CCAAACTATATATATATATATATATATATATATGTAGCAAGTGACTATTCTAATTTATGATGCTTATTTTAGGGCTATACATAGACCGTATCTCCAAGATGTCTGTAAATCTACTTCAGAAAACTACTTTCCAAGCTGAATATTTTAGATCCTAAAGACTGGATAAGCGAACTTTCACCATCTCCACCAATTCAAGTTCTTAGTTAATAGGTGCTGCTCCACTGATTCTGGCACAGTTGGAATTTTCTCTGTAACCCCCACCATTCCTGAGCAATCAATGCAATTAGTTTTGCTGTCTGATTTTAAGCTCTGTAATGTCAGGAGGGCGGTGTCAGGCAGGGGGTGTGATTCAGAGCTCCAATCAGAGGCAGCCAGTGTCAGAGCTCAGAATCACACCCCTTGTCTGCTCCTGCCTGACACCGCCCTCCTGACAGTACAGAGCCTAAAGAGCATATCAAGCACCAAAACTAACAGCATTGATTGCTCGGGAATGGTGGGAGCTACAGAAGAAATTCCAACTGTGCCAGAATTAGTGGAGCAGCACCTATTAAATGATGTAAAGAGCTCGACTTGTTGGAGGTGGTGAAGGTCCTCTTTAAAAAGGACTTAACAAGGTCTGAATAGCCCAATTACATAATCTGATCACTGTCACCCTGAGCATTTTGGTGTCTTTTTTTTATCCAAATCCATTCAGCTATTCCAGAGACATAAGCCCCATTAGTACTGAAGTAAATTAGGATATAATAGCCGTGGGCGGTAACATTGTGGGTCCTGTGGGGGTGGGACCTTTGTGTGCTGTATATCTTGTAGTCTTACCTCCCATTTGGCTAGTACAGTTATTCTATTTTGCATCAGAACTAAAAGGGCTTATATCTGTGGAATGACTTAATTGATTTTATAAGCAAAATACCAAAATGTTTAGGGTGACATCAGATGATGTGTTACTGGGCTTTTCAGGGCTGGTGACAGGTCCTCTGTAAAGAAAAGAAGTTGCATAACTTGCTTTTTCCCCAACGTTAGCACCATTTTTGCTCATAGGCTGTTCCTAGCATTGCATTTAAGTGACTGGAGCAGAGCTACAATACCAGATACAGCCCATGAACATAAGTGGCACTGTTTTTGGAGCACAGCAATGTTTTTCCAATTTCATACCAGCTGTTTAGGCTTTACTTGGCAAATTCCTCTTTTTCTGCCCCTCTGAAATCTAGTCCTCTTTTTTATATTTAATAAAATTGAAAATGAATTTTATTGTTTTGGAAGTGCAAATTATTTCCGGAATTCATTAAAATGATTTCGGAACGATCTTAACTTAAAAAAGGTATATATGGAAATTCCACTTTCCGCTTGTACCAGATGTTTTCCACATGGGCTAGGAAAAGCCTTATCTTAATTTTCCAAGAATAGTTTTCTTGTAGGTCTCTTAAACAAAAAATGAAAGGAGCTGCCCAAGATTTAAAGGCGTCTTCCCATGAACTTAACCATCTTTATATTTGCAGACAATTAAAACTTACATTTTTTTGCAAAATAAATAATTTTATAATAAATAAATAATAAAAATTTTGCAGCGTTTTAAAGATTTTCTCTAATGGATACAACTAGGAGTGCGGGAACTTTCTATGGTCTGAGACCTAACCATGATTTCCTTATTGTTGCCAGGTTATCAAACAGAGGCACTACATATGTAAGAAGATAGCCTGTCCGCTGATCTGTGGGGGTCTCAGGTGTCAGACCGCCACTGATCAGGTATTGATGACCTATCCTAAGGACAGGTCATCAATATTTAACTCTCGGAAAACCCTTTAGGCTAAGGCCCCACATAGCAAGGCGCAGCCGAAAAACGTTGTAGAAAAGACTGCGGTGGAAACGTATCACATTTTTTTTCTGCATCTCTTTTTACAGAAAGTCCGCAGAGTTTTCCTCTGCGGACTATCTGTCTCTATTATACGTATATGGAACACTCCAGCATTTCCATGGGTATAACTGACATGCCGTAATTTAGAAAAACGCAAGCGTTTTTGAAATCGCAGAATTTCCACTGCAGTTTTTTTCTGCAATGTGTCGATGGGATTAGCCAGAATCCCATCCACTTTGCAGGTACTGTAAAACGTGCCATTTTATGCAGTGGCATTTCCACCATGGCTAATACGCTGCATTTTCGCAACATGGGGCCCCGGTCTCAAGGTTTCAGGATTTGCAGTGTGGTTTTCGTTTTTTACGCAAATATACCTTGATCAGTACACAGCAAATAGTTACCAAATTTTCCAATAAACTTTGTTTTTTTTAAATATCCCTATTCTCAAGATCTCTGCTCGCAATCAGTAAGTGGAAACATTCTTACCTATATCCAAAACTACAGATCTAGTCCTGGACTCACAGATGAAAGCGGGGGATACAACTGAATTCAACCTAGACAATCCTATGTGGGCTAAACACATCATCAACCCGCTCCTCTACAATGTATCAATGCAAATCAAACGGAGCGGAGTGGATAGCCTAGACCTGAGACTTCATACCCATTTGTCACAAGTATGATATCTGTAGGGATCTCAAACCTATGGATACAAATAAGAATATTTCAATTCACCGGAAAAAAACCTATTATTATAATGAACCCAAACCTGAACACCGTATTCCCAGGGCTTAAACATGTTTATGCATAGATGAATGACAATTCCATCCCATTAGCATCTTATAAGGACATAATACATAAAACATACATTTTTTTCAACATACAGCTTCGGTTTTATATTTCTGACAACTACCGTAATGTAGAGCATATGAAATTTAAGAGGTATGAACTGAATATGAGATTTCTTTCCAAAGTTCAATCCAGCACATCAGCAAATGTTTGCAATTTTTGTATTGTTCAGACTAATAATATTCCAATATGAATACCAGCTAAAAAGAATATCAAAAACGAAAATGGAAGAAATAAATATGTATGCTTAAATTGTAAAATAATGAATACAAAATAGTGCACTTTATGGATTTTCTAATATACTGTACAATGAGAAAAAAAAATCTCTTCCAACTCCAACTCTTTGCATCCTTTAATAGCTGCTGCTCCACTGATTCCAGCACAGTTGGAATTTTTTCTCTAATCCCCACCGTTCCTGAGCAATCAATGCTGATAATTTTAGCACAATAATGCTCTCTACTGTCAAGTGGGAGGTCCCTTTCTTTCTGTTCCACCTCAGAACTGCCCACCTGACAATAGAGAGCATCACTGTGCTGAAACTAACAGAAATGATTTCTCATTATCAGAACAGGCTAGAGAAAAATTACAACTGCGCCAGAATCAGTGGATTGGTGCCTATTGATGGATGCAAAGAGTTGGAGGAGGTGGTGAAAGGTCCACTTTAAACATATCAAAAAATACATGGAAAAGCTGCATGCAAATGTAAGTGTAAAAAAGAGAATTTACACCTAAAAGCAAAAAAAAACTATAATATATAGGCTGTCCTGAGTAGTTGTGTTCTACCAAGTTGGCGAGTATATGGCACCCAGTTTTTCCAGACTTGATAGATGGCAAATGTATGATCATATCATAAAATAGGTTTATGTAGTTTGACTAGATTTGAGAATATATCAGACCATCTACTATCTGATATAGATTTGTGGAAAAACATTCAGTAAATCCCTGCTGACTTTAGGGTTAGGAGCCCAGTGGTTGGTCTGACACAATGATTGACAACCTTCCCAGTGTGAGTGTGCACTGAGCAGCACCGCCTACTCATCTATTTCCGCAATTCCCCAGACTACTTAATACTTTCTACACAATGTGTAGATTCAGTATTACTCCATTGTACAATAGTCATTTCAAGACTGGGGATACTATTATTTCACACTGCTTAAAAATCTATTCAGGGGTGATCCAGTTATACCCTAAGTTTATGGGCTAAGACAAGTAACATTGGCTGAAAATCAAAAGCTGCCACTGTGAAATCTGAAAGCCTTGTGGGTCCCCAGATTCTGAGTCCAACGGCATGACCTAACTTTATAACCATTCAGTTCATGGTAGAAACCCACCCACAGGAAAAAAGGTACAAATAAGATGGTTGTCCAATGAACAACATTCCCTATCTACTAGAGTTCCCTATAGTGGGCCCCCAAACATTACAAGAGCTAGGGTCCCTACTTTTGAATGGAATGGCGGTCATGCATGTCCACTGCTGCTCCATTCAACTCTATGGAACTCCCAAAGATAACCAAGTGCTCCATTTCTATCCATTGTAGTATTCTATCGTCATCAGAATTTAGAAATTAAATGTGCTCACCCAAGATTGTAAGTGAAATTATTTATTGACTATCTGAGTACAGAATATGGTTAAAAATTCTATTATATGAGAAGCAAAAATAAACCCAAAAACATAAAAAATTTTTACATCGGTTTAAAGATGGGAGCCATGGAAGTCTAAAGGAATTGTGAATTTCACCATCTGTCCTGCTTCATTACATACTGTGAGAAATTAACACCTAGGCCTCTTTTTCTATAGGCTTTGAGAACGTCTTCTTAAAGTTAAAGTGTTCAGCACTTTAAATGAAAAGATCACAATTTTCTTTAGCCCGGAGAAGACATCTTTATATAATAGCACACAAGAGCCCCCTCCCCCCATTCTTATATGTCTTCTTGTTCAAAATGATAATAAGCTGAATACTGAACTAGATAGAGTGGTGATGTTTTCAGATCACTCTTTTGTTGGATTTCTCAAATTTGGAAATTTACTTTCAAGTGATTTTCTTTTCCCTTTTGAAGCCTGCTTTTATTTAGAACCTATTGAATGTCCACTAACCCCCGGTCACCAGTGACCTTATCAGCTAACCCTATCTTCTCTTCTAGAATTGCTTTAATGTTGCATAAAACTCAAATTAAAAATTCCCTTCTAAAAATGCGCTGCATTAAACCCAAATTAAAAACCTCCTAAAATGTTTAAAAAATTCAGAATATAAAAAACAAAACCACAAAAAGTAAAAAATATGTTAAAACAAAGTCCTATAAAAACAACTTATTTCACACCTTGAATAAGTAACTTTATGATTGTTTGTTTAAATTTAATTTTTTCATTGATATTAAATTAAATCACATAATCATATAATTTTTTGCAAACCAACTGATGGCTGACTAATATTGGTTTATGGTCTCTTGTTTACACTGGTACTTTATTGTAAAAATGTAAAACTATAATATAAAAATAATTTAAAATATAACATGAAAGTATATTAAATATTTCTGAATAAAATTGCTTAATTTAATTTAAGTCAATGTTTAAGCTCAGAAAATATTGATAACAGAAGGAAAAAAACTGTTTTAAAGCAAAATTTCTACCTGATTTTTTTTTTTTTTTAAAGATGAGAATTTTTCACATGCACATAATATTAAATGGTATAGAAAAATTATGCCCACTGTGTAAAATAAATTATTGTTATCATTTTAAGTTTTTTAAAATGCTAAAACTAAAGTCACGCAGACAACAAGGCCCCATAGCATCTTTAGCATGTTTAACTAATGGGCTTTGATAATAAACTTTTGTAAAATCATGAGAGCTAACATAGGATAAAGGGTTAGGTGACAATGAAACCCTGGAATGGTTTTCTATAGAGATGGATGAATTGAGACATTCAATGGGTTATTAACATAGAGGAAAATGCGTGAAAAATTGCCAAGAAAAAGCAGCTAAATATGTCATACTGTTGTATTAAAATTCAGAGGGTTTAAAAATGTATAATAAAATATGGGAGATGAATAGTAAAAAATAAGCAGTATGCAGAACGGAAGATCGATTGCCACAATTTTAGTTAAAAGTAATTCATCGCCTATATTACTAATTTAAACCAAATACTGACAGATATTCTTTATTTAATTTATTTTTATTTTTTGACAGTTTTTTATAATTTTTTTAATGTGTACATTTGTGTAGCATTCAGAGATATGCCTTACAGCACTCACATGGACCAATGTGACCTGTAGACTGTAGATATTCTCTGACTTCTATGGAAGAGCGCTCTAGACCTGCTCTGTGATCTGTGCATAGGCCATTGTCCAGGAAAGGTGAACTGTGACCATCACCTATTGTCAGTAGCTCCTGTTTTATCTGTATGTAGGAGTTAACTTTCATTGTAATACTGCCTGTGATGATAATAAGACGAATGCTGAAAAGTGATCTCTACAGAACAGAAAGTGTCAAATCAGCAGCCAGGTGAAAACTGTAAAATTTCTGGATTTTTTTTAAAATTCTGTATTGAGTTATTACTATTAGAGTTATTACTATTGTGCGGTACTGTTACTGCTATGGTGATGGCTGCCCTACATAGTATTGTTATTTAGATAACTGGGTGGTAGTATTATTTGGCTAACATATAGCCCTATCATTTTAACACATTGAGCACTAAGCTTATTTTTCAGCACCCTGCTACAATCTCTGCCTCCCATTGAAAACAAGGCGGAATCTGCTGTTGATTTTCAGCTACAAATTCTGCCATGTGAACGAGGACATACAGGGTGGGCCAAGAAAAATAGAACCCTGTTTCCATTGTGTGGTCTGTACATGATAATAGATAACAGAAGACTGACGTAGTTACCCACTGCAGGAAATGCTAGAAGTGGTTTCCACTTGTGGCTGTGCAAAGTTGTGCCCATCAAATTGAGGAACACCTTCAGCAAGACCACATGTTCAATATGAATTCCAGTTTGCTCTTCAGTTTGGGGAATGTCCTCTGGGATTAGTCTCATAAACCTTAGCCTATAGGTAACCCCACAGATAAAAGTTGCATACTGTTAGGTTTGGTGGCCATGGAAGCCATAGCCCTTTGCTCAATGTGAATTCTTTGTGTGACGCCACATGAACTCTGCACAGGGATGTATATGACATATGACAAGTCACTCCGTCTTGTTGCAAGAAACAGTACATGTTCTCATGATCAGTGTGCACATGGGAATTTTAATCAACAAATATTTGGCCTATAATTTGTGTACCCAAAGCCGTGCACCAAACACCAATATCTGGAACATAAAGTGGCTGTTAGTGGCTTGTGTGAATTTTCTGTGTGTCATTCACCGTTGTTCTATTCAGGTTAGATAGAACTATGATGTATTGCATGATGTAATGGCCATCTACATTCATATCTAGCAGCCAATTGGGATACATCGCTTGGTATGGCTTCCTGTACATGTTGACATATTGTTCTGCTGATGTGCTCCTATTGGGATCATATTTGCATTGATTTCCTGTGACTAGTGTCTAACCATGCTGTTGTCTATGTTTGTTTGGAACCACGGATCCTGAATTACGCCACTTCTACGCCAAAGCCAATATACTGTTCTATTGCTGGATGGGGGAGGCCTGGAAATTGAACGGTCTTGTGCTTCTTTGAATGAGTCTGTGCATACACATAGACCTCCACTATCGCAACTCTTTGTTGAAATGAATATGGCACGTTGAACACATAAAACACCATTGCCCTCCGTACACAATACCACTCAACTTGCAGGGAAGGGCACCATTAACTGCTAAACTAAAAAGCTGAGCTCGGACTGGTTGCTGTTAGGCCTAGTAAACATTGTCCTGTGCAAACCACCCAAGAGAAATCGGTTCTGTTTCTCCTAACCCACCCTGTACATAAATTTTAGGCAGGTGTAGAGAAAAAGCTGCAAAGTAAGAATACCTTCAAGAACTGAAGAGTTAATAGTATTTTTTTTTGTTAATTAACAAAATTATGTGAATGAGCAAAAGAGAAATTTAAATCTCATAAATATTTGGGGTGACCTTTGCCCTTTGCCTTCCATCAGTCCTTCTCAGTACTTTAAAACAGTTTTTAAAGGAACTCAGCAGAGGTTGTTCCCGCCATCTTGGAGAACTAAGCACAGATCTTCTGTGGATGTAGGCTTGCTCCAATCCTTCTGTCTCTTCATGTAATCCCAGACGGACTGGACGATGTTGAAATCACTGGGCTCTATGGGGGCCCTATCATCACTTCCAGGACTCCTCCTCCAAAGGGCAAAGGTCACACCAAATAATGATGGGATTTACATTTCTCACCAGTTCATCCACTTCAAAAATAAACTATTAACACTTCTATTTCTGAAAGAATTCTAAAGACCCTATCGGAAGGCCTATTTAGGTCTATTATGAGCTCTCCTGGGGATGCTCGTTCACGATAATAGCCCTGTCTAATAGATCTGCCGATCAGCTGACTAGTGAGTGAACGATCGCTCGATGGCTGATCACATCATGCAGGATAAAAGATGCATGCCGATAATCCATGCAGCCAAAAGGGGAGGAACTATCGTAGACACCATTCAGTTTGCAACACCGGATATCATCTTTGGGTCGGGCATCTGGCTCTCTAATACAGCCTTTACTTTGTAGTATTTTTTTTCCACACCTGCCTAAAACTTTTGTATTGCACTGTATACATAGGCTTAGTACTACACATAGGCATACACAAACAGGGGTGGTTCTCCACGTGACACCATCCAAAATAGGGCTGACCTGTATATGTATAATATAAAAATCTATAAAAAATCAATAATAAAAAATCAATAGACAAAAATGAATACATTGATATATCCAATTTATAAGAATCTACAAAAAAATCTTAAAAAGAGAAAACAAGCATATTCAATTGCAAACTTCTTGCTGTGGAAAATTCCTGACAATACAAAGAACAGGCTTGGATAACTGTTGTGTAGATGTGGCGTGGACGTATCCACAGTGTGTGACCCAGTTCTGCAGCTGATGGACTACACTAACAGATACAACGATTGAAGTGTCAGCTGTGCGGTATCAAGTCATTGGTAACATACCCACTTTCAGCTCTTTCCCAAACACTGTCCTTTCTCCCAGGGCAGAACAGTTCCACCGTCCATGTCTGAACTGAAACTGACACTCATTGATCCCCATCTGCGCTCCTTCTCCGATCACAATGATAGCATCAGGTCTGTTGAGACAGATAGTCCTCTGTCTAGGTGCCAGGCCTGGAATCTTGCTGCAAATCACGCTGGCCCCCAGTGCCACCACAGAAGAGAAGCCTCTATTATAGGAGACAGGAGAAGAAGTAACATTAGTACCATCAGTTACATGCTCTGAAGAAATCAATCACAGCTCTGTCTACACACAATGAGAGCCAGAAAATCTCCGCACGTAACAGCAAATACTGAGATGGATAATGTACAGGTATAGATAATGTACACGTATGTATAATGTACAGGTATAGATAATGTACAAGTATGTAAAATGTACAGGTGTAGATAATACACACGTATGTATAATGTACAGGTATAGATAATGGTATGTATAATGTACAGGTATAGATAATGTACAGATATGTATAATGTACAGGTGTAGATAATGTACAGATATGTATAATGTACAGGTATAGATAATGTACAAGTATGTAAAATGTACAGGTGTAGATAATACACACATATGTATAATGTACAGGTATAGATAATGTACAGGGATAGATAATGGTATGTATAATGTACAGGTATATATAAAGTACAGGTATAGATAATGTACAGGTATGTATAATTTACAGGTATGTAAAGTGTACAAGTATATCTAATGTACAGGTATTGTATAATGTACAAGAATATATAATGTACAGGTATATATAATACACAAGTACTGTATGTATAATAGACAGGTATTTATAATGTGCAGGTATTTCCAATGTACAAGTATATAATGCACAGGTATATATAATGTAGGGGTATGTGTAATGTACAAGTATGTATAAAGTACAGGTATTTATAATGTACAGTTACAGTATATATAATAGACAGGTATGTATAATGTACAAGTATATATAATGTACAGGTAGATATAATATACAGGTTTTTATAATGTTATTTTACTTATCGAGTATTGTTGTTTTTAAAAAAATTTTTCTTACATAAAATACTCCTTTTGTGTACATTAAAAGATGCACCAAAGATTCATTCAGATCTGTGGGCAGCATGGTATATAGCAAAGGGAGCTGAGCAGATTGATATAATAATAATAATAATAATAATACATTTTATTTATATAGCGCCAACATATTCCGCAGCACTGTACAATTTGTAGGGGTCAAGTACAGACAAAAAAGATACATTACAAAGAAATAGTCAATTCACACACTGGGACTGAGGGCCCTGCTCACAAGAGCTTACAATCTATGAGGTAGAGGGGGTGACACAGGAGGTAGCAGGGGCGGCAACAGATGTAGCATTGCTTATACAATGGTCAGACAATTGTGTAATAGAAGTTACTGTCATTACACATATATAAAGCTGTATGAGCCATCACCAGTCGTGTCCTTTAACATGCAGATGGTGCCTGGACATATAAAGTTAGTCTGATACGGCATCATATCCTGTGAGGCAATGTTGTAGCATACACAGAGGAGGGTATGTTTTAGGGATTCTAACTACAGAAGGGTTTACATTAGGAGTTGTGATAGGCCTGTCTGTAAAGAAATGTCTTTAGTTTACGCTTGAAGCTGTGGAAATTGGGGGTTAATCTGATAGTCTGGGATAGAGCATTCCAGAGAAGTGGTGCAACTCGGGAGAAGTCTTGTATACGAGCGTGGGAGGTTCTGATAATAGAGGATGTTAGTCTTAGGTCATTGAGTGAATGGAGAGTACGGGTTGGGCGATAGACAGAGATAAGGGAGGAAATGTAGGGAGGTGCAGCATTATGGAGAGCCTTGTGGATGAGGGTGATAAGTTTATATTGTATTCTGTATTGAATAGGCAGGCAATATACTGTATAGCTTCAATGTAACTTGCATTTCATTCAATTAAATTCTGGCACTTCTTTCCTTAAGTCCAGTGGGCGGTCTTTTTATGACAGACACTGTGTATATAAAGATATCAGTCAGTAACTGGAAGATCGCCCACTGGACTCTGCATGTTCGGGGTCCTTGTGCCACCTATGCCTCCACAGACCCATTGATTTCCTGCAGTTAGCCCAACCACAAAATGGACAGGAATAAGACCTGTCCTGAGTTTTGCTCCTGGGCTCACGGTCCCATACACGAGTAATACACAGTCATGTGTATGGGGCCATTGGAATATTATGGGTTAGTGTAAAAGCTATGAAAAACAGTGAAGAGGCCACAGCACTCACTTGAACTCATGTCATTCAACTGATCTGTAGGGATCCTGGAAAACCCCTTTAGGCTGAGGCCCCACGTTGTGGAAATGCAACTTTTTTGTTGCAGATTTTGCTGCAGTTTTTTGAGCTAAAGTCAGGAGTGGATTGAAAAGGAATGGGAAATATAAAGGAAGCTCTTAGACATTTCCCTTCTGTTTCATCCACTTCTGACTTTGGCTCAAAAAACGCTGAAAAATTTGCAACAATAAACGCTGCAACATGGGGCCTCAGCCTTAAAGGGAGTCTGTCACCAGAAACCGGCATATTAACCCAGCCCCGCAGATAGATAGGTTAGGGTCACCTGAATCAGACTGGGTTTTCCCTTTGTGAATCGCTGCCTGCCTCCCTTTAAGAGTCTCCATCATGATGTATTTTTATACCAATGACAAGGTGAACCTACATTTTAAGCTCACATATGAAGCATGAATAGGTCAAGTAGCCAAAAGTAAAAACATCTTTGAGTAAAATAATACTGAGTCAATGTTCACCACCCACAGCCAACACCTTACTGCTATACAGGTGACGTGTTATAACATGAGCTCTGTATTACACACAGTCATGATAGGCAGACTATGAATCAGATAAATACTAGTAACACTAGGTTCACACTACTGAACCGTCATTCAGGTCCACATGGGGATCCGAAAGAAGGAGAGCCTGTCCGCTTAAAAGGCGGTAAACCATGGACACCCACGGACACACACGGACCCCATAGACTATAATGGGGTCCGTCGGGTCTCCGCCGGTTTCAGTATAAAGTCCTTGCAGGACTTTTCCCTCCGCTGATTTTAGACAGTATCTGCGGCAGAGACTTCAATGCAGATGTAAACTTAGCCTAACAGACCAATGAGAAAAAGTGGTGCTGTGTATCACAGGAGAGCATTCAGGAAGTCATAGGAACGAAACCACTGCTGTGAAATTGTTCAAAAACACAAAATTAATTTTGTGATTGTTAGTATACAACAAAAAAAAGAGACAAGGTGCAGCGCAGACAGTACAGAAAAAGAGACAATACTGAAGACTGCATGTGGCCTACATCAAAAAAGGCAAGTTGTAGTGCGCCATTGTCTACATATACTGAGGATGAGCGGGCAGGATGCTGAGAATACAACCTTTGTAAAGAGACGTATTGTATACAGGGACAATAGACATGATAGAGCGGGCAGAACAAGAGAAGTTGTGATGTGCAGCTGTCTAAATACAACACTATGAGAAGGACATTTCTGCAAGGAAAGCCTAAAAGGGTAAAAAAAAATTATAGTAATAAAATATAATGTCACAGCTATAGAGCAAAAGGGGGAAACATTTAGGGTGAGCACCAGAGAAATAAGGCAATTCCCCTGGGGTGTCCTCCAGATTCAAAAAACAAAAAAGGCAAAAAATTTTGGGCCCAGCTGATTCCTATGGTGCAGTCCAAATATGATCGGGCTATTGCTTAATAAATCAGACTGCAGTCAGTGGAAGTCGTCACCAGAGTTCTTCTTTAATAAGTTTTTGGTAAAGTTTATACTGCAATACTAAGTGCCGCCACCACTATCCATGCAGTGCACATGTAGATGGGGCAGTGTAGATGCTGAGGAGGTTGCAGAACCAGATGCGGCTTCTTTTTATGTTTTACTATTGAACCCAATTGTTCACCCCCTTTTCTGCAGTATTATCTTTTGCGTTATCCCCGTATTATGACATCATGCATGCATTAAACCTGCATGTTTGTATATATGTGTTTTCTTGTGCTGTGATGTCATTGTACATGGTGACCTTTTATTTATATATTTAATATGATATGTGATATCACTATGATGATTATCCCTGTACTCTGACATCACTGTGTGCATTAATCCTCTACTCTGACATCACTGTGTTCATTATGTCTGTATTGTCACATCACTGTGTTTATTATCCCGGTACTATGACATCACTGTGTGTATTATATCCGTACGGTGACATCACTGTGTGTATTATCCCTTCACTGTGACATCACTGTATATATGATCCCTGTACTGTGACATCACTGTATATATGATCCCTGTACTGTAACATCACTGTTTATTATCCCTGTACTATGACATCACTGTGTTTATTATTCCTGTACTCTAACATCAATGTGTACATTATACCTGTACTGTGATATCACTGTGTGTATTATCCCTGTACTGTGACATCACTATGTGTAGTATCCCTGTATTGTGACATCACTGTGTGTATTATCCCTGTACTATGACATCATTATGTGTATTATCCCTGTACTGTGACAGCACTATGTGTGTTATCCCTGTACTGTGACATCACAGTGTGTATTATCCCTATACTGTGACATCATTATGTGTATTATACCTGTACTGTGACATCACTGTGTATATTATCCCTGTACTATGACATCACTGTGTGCATTATCCATGTACTGTAACATCACTATGTGTATTATCCCTGTACTGTGACATCACTGTATGTATTATCCCTGTACTGTGACATCACTGGGTGTATTATACCTGTACTGTGACATCACTATGTGTATTATCCCTGTACTGTGACATCAATGTGTACATTATACCTGTACTGTGACATCACTGTGTACATTATTCCTGTACTGTGACATCACTGTGTGTATTATCCCTGTACTGTGACATCACTGTGTTTATTATCTCTGTACTGTGACATCACTATGTGTATTATCCCTGTACTGTCACATCACTGTATATATATGATCCCTGTACTGTGACATCACTGTGTGTGTTATCCCTGTACTGTGACATCACTGTGTTTATTATCCCTGTACTGTGACATCACTTTGTGTATTATCCCTGTACTGTGACATCATTGTGTACATTATTACTGTGCTGTGACATCACTGTGTACATCATTCCTGTTCTGTGACATCACTTTGTTTATTATCCCTGTACTGTGACATCACTTTGAGTATTATCCCAGTGTATCAGGGAGACCAAAATAATCATAAACTGTCCATGAAGAAGGCCATGGTAAAGTAAGGCCCATCTCAAATTTTGTTGTGGGGCTCCATGGTTATGTATTATATCCCTGGATGCTTATGAATAAAATCAGTTGCAAAAAAAAACCAGTAGAACAGTTAAAACTCATACAAATGTCTGTAAATCAGCTCAGTACAACTTTTGGATGTGAAATGGGTTATACCACGAACATAATTTGATCTCAATCCATAGGACTAGGATTGATGGGGACCCTCACTGCAAATGGGGGAGGTTTTCCCCCATTTTGAATTTAGCCACGGTGGATGCAAACATTCACTAACTTCATTCATTTCAGTGGGAGCTTCAGAAATAACCAAAGCACGGCACTCGGCTATCTCTGGCTCTCCCTTTGAAATGAATGGAGTGAGGGGCACATCTGTGTACACCAAGACTATATTCACAATGGGGGTAAAACATGACTCTGTTCCATAATCTGTATTCTCCATACACAGCCACAGAGGATGCTGTGCTCCAAAGCAAAGCCACATGTATGGACCTTGTATGGTGACATACTGAGTCCCGTAAAAAATCAAAGGCACACTGACATAGAATATAGCTTCATAAAGGGCTATGACTGCAATATGATATGTAAAATGTCTATTTTGGGGCTCATTTGCATAAATCACAATGTAATGTAGTAACAGCTAAGGTCAGTAGGTGAGTCTGTGCTACCAATACCACCGTGCCCAATGATAAATTTGCTCTACTGAACGCCTCTACTTTTTATCCTTTTGTCTCCCACTGAATGCCGGAACCATGACAAGTTCCATTAAGTGCACATGGCCGGGGAACATCTAGATTTACCGCTCACAGTTTATTTTCCATGTTCCAAATTTGTTACTAAACACTTTTCCCCTTTCCGAAAGTAGCTGTTGGTAATCACACCGATGACGCTCAAAGGAAAGAGTGTGGACATTTCGTGGACATTTGGACCTCGCCTTTCCCTATCAGTTTATGTGTGTTGTGTTTTTTCTGCTTTTTTTTTTGCTATAATTATAACACAGATAAAAAGCCGGAGGCTCGTGCCAAAACGTGACAAACACTTCCTGAGTCATAAATTAAAGACTGTGCGAGTGTAGAGCAAGGTCTGCAGTAAGGAGAGCTCCCTGGCTGTGACGCCTGGACATTTCACAATAGGGATGTACTGTATGTTGTATACTTGTATAGAATACTCAGATGTAATGTAGCAGAGCTGAGATGTATCGATAAGAGGCTGCACTGTCTGTGCATTGTGATAACGCACTAAAAGATAGTGTAGTAGATTTACAAGGTGATACTGTATATATTGTTATAGGCTAGCGCTCTACATACGGTTTCATTACGTAAATCTAGTGAACACGAATAAAGATGTAGCAGTGTTGAACTTGTTATATCCGGGATTGCACGGTTTCTGCATTATATTAAATGGGTTTTCATTGACTTTTTAATTCATGATCTATCCTATTGATAGGTCATCAATAGAAGATCCATGGGAGTCCAACACCAGGGACCCCACAGATCAGCTATTTGACGTGGCAGCAGCGTTCCGTAACGCTTCCACTACACAGGTCATGTGACATCATCAGTCACATGGCCTGATCGCAGCTCAGTACTGCAGTGAATGGGCTGAGCTGCGATACCAAGCACAGCCACTATACAAAGTAAGGCACTGCAGCGGCACTATACAATGTAAGGCTGCAGCGGCACTATACAATGTAAGGCTGCAGCGGCAATATACAATGTAAGACTGCAGCGGCACTATACAATGTAAGGCTGCAGCGGCACTATATAATGTAAGGCTGCAGCGGCACTATACAATGTAAGGCTGCAGCGGCACTATACAATGTAAGGCTGCAGCGGCACTATACAATGTAAGGCTGCAGCGGCAATATACAATGTAAGGCTGCAGCGGCACTATACAATGTAAGGCTGCAGCGGCACTATACAATGTAAGGCTGCAGCGGCACTATATAATGTAAGGCTGCAGCGGCAATATAATGTAAGGCTGCAGCGGCACTATACAATGTAAGGCTGCAGCGGCACCATACAATGTAAGGCTGCAGCGGCACTATACAATGTAAGGCTGCAGCGGCACTATACAATGTAAGGCTGCAGCGGCACTATACAATGTAAGGCTGCAGCGGCACTATACAATGTAAGGCTGCAGCGGCACTATACAATGTAAGGCTGCAGTGGCACTATATAATGTAAGGCTGCAGCGGCACTATATAATGTAAGGCTGCAGCGGCAATATAATGTAAGGCTGCAGCGGCACTATACAATGTAAGGCTGCAGCGGCACCATACAATGTAAGGCTGCAGCGGCACTATACAATGTAAGGCTGCAGCGGCACTATACAATGTAAGGCTGCAGCGGCACTATATAATGTAAGGCTGCAGCGGCACTATACAATGTAAGGCTGCAGCGGCACTATACAATGTAAGGCTGCAGCGGCACTATACAATGTAAGGCTGCAGCGGCACTATACAATGTAAGGCTGCAGCGGCACTATATAATGTAAGGCTGCAGCGGCACTATACAATGTAAGGCTTAAGCGGCACTATACAATGTAAGGCTGCAGCGGCACCATACAATGTAAGGCTGCAGCGGCACTATACAATGTAAGGCTGTAGCGGCACCATACAATGTAAGGCTGCAGCGGCACTATACAATGTAAGGCTGCAGCGGCACTATATAATGTAAGGCTGCAGCGGCACTATACAATGTAAGGCTGCAGCGGCACTATACAATGTAAGGCTGCAGCGGCACTATACAATGTAAGGCTGCAGCGGCACTATATAATGTAAGGCACTGCAGCGGCACCATACAATGTAAGGCTGCAGCGGCACTATACAATGTAAGGCACTGCAGCGGCACCATACAATGTAAGGCTGCAGCGGCACTATACAATGTAAGGCTGCAGCGGCACTATACAATGTAAGGCTGCAGCGGCACTATACAATGTAAGGCTGCAGCGGCACTATATAATGTAAGGCTGCAGCGGCACTATACAATGTAAGGCTGCAGCGGCACTATACAATGTAAGGCTGCAGCGGCACTATACAATGTAAGGCTGTAGCGGCACCATACAATGTAAGGCTGCAGCGGCACTATACAATGTAAGGCTGCAGCGGCACTATATAATGTAAGGCTGCAGCGGCACTATACAATGTAAGGCTGCAGCGGCACTATACAATGTAAGGCTGCAGCGGCACTATACAATGTAAGGCTGCAGCGGCACTATACAATGTAAGGCTGCAGCGGCACTATACAATGTAAGGCTGCAGCGGCACTATACAATGTAAGGCTGCAGCGGCACTATACAATGTAAGGCTGCAGCGGCACTATACAATGTAAGGCTGCAGCGGCACTATATAATGTAAGGCTGCAGCGGCACTATACAATGTAAGGCTTAAGCGGCACTATACAATGTAAGGCTGCAGCGGCACTATACAATGTAAGGCTGCAGCGGCACTATACAATGTAAGGCTGTAGCGGCACCATACAATGTAAGGCTGCAGCGGCACTATACAATGTAAGGCTGCAGCGGCACTATATAATGTAAGGCTGCAGCGGCACTATACAATGTAAGGCTGCAGCGGCACTATACAATGTAAGGCTGCAGCGGCAATATACAATGTAAGACTGCAGCGGCACTATACAATGTAAGGCTGCAGCGGCACTATATAATGTAAGGCTGCAGCGGCACTATACAATGTAAGGCTTAAGCGGCACTATACAATGTAAGGCTGCAGCGGCACTATACAATGTAAGGCTGCAGCGGCACTATACAATGTAAGGCTGTAGCGGCACCATACAATGTAAGGCTGCAGCGGCACTATACAATGTAAGGCTGCAGCGGCACTATATAATGTAAGGCTGCAGCGGCACTATACAATGTAAGGCTGCAGCGGCACTATACAATGTAAGGCTGCAGCGGCACTATACAATGTAAGGCTGCAGCGGCACTATACAATGTAAGGCTGCAGCGGCACTATACAATGTAAGGCTGCAGCGGCACTATACAATGTAAGGCTGCAGCGGCACTATATAATGTAAGGCTGCAGAGGCACTATACAATGTAAGGCTTAAGCGGCACTATACAATGTAAGGCTGCAGCGGCACTATACAATGTAAGGCTGCAGCGGCACTATACAATGTAAGGCTGTAGCGGCACCATACAATGTAAGGCTGCAGCGGCACTATACAATGTAAGGCTGCAGCGGCACTATATAATGTAAGGCTGCAGCGGCACTATACAATGTAAGGCTGCAGCGGCACTATACAATGTAAGGCTGCAGCGGCAATATACAATGTAAGACTGCAGCGGCACTATACAATGTAAGGCTGCAGCGGCACTATACAATGTAAGGCTGCAGCGGCACTATACAATGTAAGGCTGTAGCGGCACCATACAATGTAAGGCTGCAGCGGCACTATACAATGTAAGGCTGCAGCGGCACTATATAATGTAAGGCTGCAGCGGCACTATACAATGTAAGGCTGCAGCAGCACTATTCAATGTAAGGCTGCAGCGGCACTATACAATGTAAGGCTGCAGCGGCACTATATAATGTAAGGCACTGCAGCGGCACCATACAATGTAAGGCTGCAGCGGCACTATACAATGTAAGGCTGCAGCGGCACTATACAATGTAAGACTGCAGCGGCACTATACAATGTAAGGCTACAGCGGCACTATACAATGTAAGGCTGCAGCGGCACTATACAATGTAAGGCTGCAGCGGCACTATACAATGTAAGGCTGCAGCGGCTCTATACAATGTAAGGCTGCAGCGGCACTATATAATGTAAGGCTACAGTGCTCACCCAAAGGCACCTTTCTTCAAAATTGATTTGTAATGTGGGTGTGATTTTCAAGTACAAGCCTAATTTGCTGTATGTAAAATACTTAGTGAACTCTGGTGCTCTTCCCATATAGAAATGCAACAAATCTATAAACCAGGGTGAAACATTTTGATAAATTTATAAATCTATAAATCCATAAACCACTAAAAAAAAAAAAAGTGACTTCAAAAAACACCCTTATGATAAATCGCCCCCAAGGTAATACCGCGACAAGTGTCTTTGGAGTTAAATCCTCATTTCCATAAAATAACTACATTTTAGTCTCTACGGCTGCAAGATCCAGATCCCCATAAACCTAGATCAGCATAGAGACTTAATGTAAAGTGTGATTCTGTACTATGAATGGCAAAGTGTGGCTGTATGAGTTAGACTAAGGTTCCACTTATACTTCTCATTATAAATTAGGCATAAACAAAGAAAAAGGCGCAAAATCCGAAAAATGCAAAAGCAATAATAAATTGGTGCCAATTTATATAGAAGCGATCCATGGTCCTCAGAAGAAAGATCCAAGTAAAGAAATAAGAAGGAAGTGTATAGTAATAATAGGCTGTGTACAGTAAAGCAAAACCATTTCTGAGGACTTTCCAGGCCATTCCAGACCTTGTTCATCCATATCACAAATGCAGCCTCTGTCAAATATAATGGATAGCGGCTGCTCCCTCGGGGTCCTATTTGGTTGTCTTCTGGCCTCTTCCGGACTCCTGGGTGACATCATGAGACCACTGTGCCCTGTGATTGGCTCATGACATCACCCAGGAGGCCAGAAGAAGCTGGAAGATGACAGAAGAAAACCCCAAGGAAGTGTTGGGTGTCGCAAGGGAACCTAGGAAAGGTGAGGGAAAGTGAGTAATAGTGTTTATTATGTTTCTACACCTCCCCTAGGCCTCCACTTATTATACTCTAGTGATTTGTGAGTAGCGAACCCAAAAAGGTTTTGGTCGAACCCGAAACTTTTGGAAAATTTGTGCCGATTCCAGTTTGTTTCTGAACCAGTTTTCTCATCTCTAATATTGATATTGGAGTAGATCATTGACGCTAACCATGCACCATGCGAGTTCACAAGTAAAGCCTCTAGGCAGAGAGTGTGTCCCCCCGGAAGCAACGTTTGTATGGAGAAAACAGCTCCATAATATGACGTGCAATGGAGCATGTCGTGAGTATGGCTTTATAGCTTTCTACATGTGCTATATCGATCTCCATACCTGGACTAGAATTTAAAAGATATTTTATTCTCTGTTCACACTGCAAGCTAAATTCTAAACTCTGCCGCATTCCTGTAAGCCGCAGTACGCTCAACCGACAGGCCATGTACACATTTCGACTCTGTTCACATCTGCTGCAGACGTTCCCTCAACAGCCCCTATCACAGATTGCAGCATGCATTGCTATTTTTTTCTGGAAAGATTACAGACACCAAGACAGAGTTCATTGGACCTCCTTATAAGACAATGGGATCCTCCGGGTGCCATTGGTGTCCATTGTGTGATAGAACTGTCACAGAATTGTCACTTCCGTTATAACCAGGAATGTAAACAGAGGCGTACACAGCTAGGACTAAGCTGTCCGGTCACATCTGACATCAGCTACTGTACATATATAAATTGTGAAAACTACATTAAATAATCTAAGACAATAACGCACTGAATGGCCAAAAATATTCCCAATTTTATATGGATTCAAACTATGAAATTCTGTAAAAAGTAGAATTACCCTCTAAAGAGCTGCTAAAGGGGTTTTCTAAGACTTTTAAAATGATGACCTGTCCTTAGTATACAGGTACAGCTCAATAAATTAGAATATCTTTGAAACATTCATTCATTTCAGTGATTCAGTAATACAATTCATAATCAGCGTCATCCATGATTGTGTGTCCTACTGAACCAGACTGAGGGACCATTTAAAGGCTTAGGAAACCTTAGCAGGTGACACTGAATTTACAATACTGAACTGAACTTACAATATTCTAATTTTCTTAGATTTGGGTTTTCATTACCTGTAATCCATAATCAACATTTACAGAAATAAAACACTGGAAATAGAACAATCTGTGTGTAAAGAATCTAGAAAATATAGGAGAGCACTTTTTTTATTTAATTACTGAAATAAATAAATGTTTCAAAGATATTCTAATTTATTGAGCTGCACCTGTAAGTTATCAATTGAATATTTGTGGGGGTCTGACATCCGGGACCCCTGTGGAATAGCTGGAAGAAGGGGCAGCTTCACTCCTTGAGCTCCACTTCTGCTTCACTGACCATGTGATGCCACATTCATCGGTCACATGGCCTGGTTGCAGCTCAGTACCATTCAAGCGAATGGACTGAGCTGTCATACCCAGCCCAGCTGCTATATAAATGTATGGCATTGTGCTAGGTAAGTACTGAAGAGGTTGCAGCACTCACCCCAACGTTGCAGCCTCTTCAAACAACTGATCGGTCAGAGGCCTGGGTGTCCGACCCCTGCCAATCCTTAAAGGGGTTGTCCAGGATGTATATTTTTCTGCAAGGAGGCCGAGTAAGGTGAAAAAAACAAAACATACTCTACTCTACACCTGTTCCCAGTGCTCCGGTGGAAAACTGTATATCCTGGACAACCCCTTTAACTGATGACCTTTTCCTAAGGATAGATCAATTATAAAGTCTGGAAAACCCCTTTAAGCGAACTCCCTGTCATACACCTGTAGTGCCCAGACTGTGGCTTTTCAGCTCTTTTGCAACTACAACTCTCAGCATCTCTTGACAGGTTAGGAATCCCTGATGTATAGGACATCCCATATAAGCTGTCATCACCGGCAGAATGAATATAGGGGGATACAAAGTGAGAGCTTGGGTGCTGTGAAATGTTTGGTGTGGGTCAGAGGAAACTTTCCTGTATGGATCTATGAGATTCATTTTGATCTATTAGGTATGTCATTAATTAACCGAGAAGGTGGCACCAGGGCAATCAATGATTTACTACCCGTAGGAAACAATTATAGACCGATAAACACTTCCATTCATTGCCTTGGTTTGTACATGAATGATGTAACCTATGCTAGACTCACCACAGATGTAACCCCCCCACCCCCTCCCCAAAAAAATGTGATTCTTCTAAAAACACATCCAAGCTCCTCGGCCCTTGTGCAAAATCTATAACAGGGATCCCATATAATATATGCCATTTAAACTGATGGAGAGGACCTTGTGCCATATGTAGTACCATGGCCCTGGGACAACTGTCACCTCTGCACCCCCTATGCTTCATCTTTGCCAACCAATGCAATGAAAATCCAAATGATCAAGATTTAGAGTCATAACATAAACCCAAAGATTACCCAAAAACGTGAGACATACAGTACAATAAAAGGGAACAAAAAATTGCCCCAAGAATTCAAAGAGTGTTAAAGTATTACAAGCATTTTGTTACGATAGGTACGATGGTCATCCCTGGACACATCTATAGATATCAGTAGCTTTATCATATAGGATATTATGTTACACAATGATGGCAATATCAATTCATCATCTTCATACATTGTGTCATTTAGATGGTTCCCTTAGGCATGTTGATCAAAGGGTCTCCTACACATCTGTTTGGAATCCCCCCATGATCAGCTGATACCCCTAGTGGATCCTCTTTATAAGTGGATGGTTTCCCGGAAGAGACGCTGCAGCGAAAACAAATCATTGCATTGTCCATTAGTATCAAGGGTTTACATTATTTTAAGGGACACTGGTTGTCCTCCCGAACTGTGACCTACTATGGACACATGGGGTGATGGGGCACCTCGCACTGGCTAACATGCCCAGATAGCAACATTAGAAAAACAGATGAAAAGAAAAGGATCAATGATACATATAGATAGATAGTTAGAACCATAAATAGATAGATAGATAGATAGATAGATAGATAGATAGAACCATAAATACATAGATAGATAGATAGATAAAACCATAAATAAATAGATAGATAGATCTATAGAAAATTTGTATTAGAATACAGAGTTAGACAGATAAGTAGAGATGGCAGATATAGATAGATTAGATAGACATTACATAAACAGAACATTAGACAAGTGATAGAGCAGATAGATAGCAGAAGAAGATAGATAGATAGATAGATAGATAGATAATAGATAGATAAATGGATGATACATAGATAGATAGATAGATAATAGATAGATAAATAGATGAATAGATAGATACAAAATTAGAAAGCGATATGTAGAGGACAAAGAGAGACAAAACACATCCTATAAAGCAGTCATCTTCAACCTTTGCCACTTCCACTGCAGCAGAACTACAACTGCTAGCATGTCCTGACAGATGCTGGGAGTTGTAGTTTTGTAGCGTTCTGTAGAGTCCCATGTAGGGTGTTATCCTGCAGTAAAGTCACCTGTAAACTACATGAGAACTTTTTGTGCTGCCTCCTGAATGAATGAATGGGTGTCCTCAGCTGTCACTGACCATCCTCTGCTCCTCACTGGTCACTACTGGCTGTCCTCAGGGTCACTTACCCTATCTTAATGTAGACAATCCCCAGACTGAGAAAGATGTGAAAGATCCAGCGTCTCGTCTTCCTGTTCATATTCCTTGTTTAGGGGGCTCCAGCAGTGCTCAGTTCTGACAGTTTGGGGGGATCTGTGGGAGCAGACAGGGGAGCTCCAGGTCAAAGTATCAAAGACACAGCACAGCAAACCAAACCCACTTTTGTGATGTGATCAGGCAGTTTTTAGTGTTGGTAAATCCCAAGAGAAGCTGAGCCAGGATCAGTCAGTGAGTGCTGCCCACCCCCCTCTTCTCTGCCTCCTCTGCTCAGGGGGTCCTGGGGATTTGTATGCAGGTCACACTTGGAGTGTGTAGTGATGGGAGTGTGCAATACACCCACTAGTGATAATGCTGCACCATCAGCCAGTACATGTCTCCTTGCACTGTCTTCTCACTCTCTGGGGTGTGGATTTGGAGTGGAGAAAAAAAAAAGAAAAAAGAAAAACTTTAAGAAAAAAAAAAATCAGAAGATGAAGATATCTCTGCAGAACTTTCACCTGTTGCCTGAAGTTCTGCAGCAGCTGTGTCCCTGTGTAAGGGCATCAAGCATGGTGCTTGCTCAGCCAGGGTTGTCTTCATGTGCTAGTCACCAGGTAGACTGTGGCTGAGGAATACCTGGAGCTCGGAGGACACTGGGATCCTGTTTCATTGTGCACATTCCTCTGGTGCTGTGCTGTCAGGGAGGGATGCAGCTGGGTGTGTGTAGATATTGGTGTTCCTCTACTGTAGTATGGACAATGCTGCAGGGGGGGCTGGTTATATCTGTTTACCACTCATACAACTGACCCTCCCTCTGCTTCTTTGACTTAAACTTTTTTTTTTTGTAATTTTTCTGCGGCTTCCTTCCTAAAGTTATGTTATGTTGCCCTGGGATATTCTGACAGTGCCCACCG
Source organism: Leptodactylus fallax (assembly GCA_947044405.1). Taxonomy (NCBI): domain Eukaryota; kingdom Metazoa; phylum Chordata; class Amphibia; order Anura; family Leptodactylidae; genus Leptodactylus; species Leptodactylus fallax. The sequence goes on from CAMRHE010000017.1 coordinate 1,899,393, forward strand.
CCTCCCCCCTCCTCCTCCTTTGTGAGTCAGTGACAAGGCGGCAGATGAGGAGGGAGCCTATGCCTGCCACCCTCATCTATTGAGATCTTATCAAAATTTATTAAAGAAAAGCTAGACAGCACCCACAAAGAAATAGTCCATTGTTGTCTGAAACAGATGCCCTCCTCACTTAGTTCTGATTGATTGACTTAAAGACCGTAGGAATAAGCCCCAACCGTCTGCTCCTGGCATGGGGAGTCATTCAGGTGCGGAGCGATAGGGCAACTCTATACAGGGCTAGTCAGCCTTAGACGTGAACTTGGAGAAGGGGGGCACTTACTTTTACTTATGTTCACCAGAACAAAGGACTACGATTGAATGCTAGTGCAAGTAAAAAAAAGTAAAGATCTTGTGTCGTCATCTTCTGTCACATGGTTAAAAGTTTTAATTTGGCAGATTATTCTATCTGCTCCCGGGAAAGCTGAATGTCAACTGATATGGCCATCACCGCAGCTTCCTTTCTTATACCTAATTATGCAATGATAGTCCTTATCAGCGGTTCAAAGCAGCAGCTTACACTTCATAGGTCATGTGACTTCACATTCAAGATTGCAGTTCAGTCCAATTCAAGTGACTAGGCTGGGCTGCAATACCAAGCACAGCCACTGTATGTATGGCGCAATGCTTGGTAAGTACTTGAGAGGCTGCACCACTCAGCTGATCAGCCGGGGCCCGGTGTCAGAGCCCTGCTGATCATTATCCTAATGATAGGTCATCAATCATTTAGCCAGGAAAATCCCTTTAATGTTTTAATCCCCATATTGCTTCTTAACTAGGAGAATTAACAATTTTATGGGATTATGGGAGAGCTGGGTGACAACCCCTGTGGACACTGTAGTGGTCACTAAAACAATAGAAACATAAATGTATACAAAATAAATATATACTAACTTCATAGAAGAGTATGAAAGGGAACCTGAACAGCAGGATGGAGATCAGGAGGAGCAAATTCAAATTCATTTCAAGGGAACCTGTCAGGGGAATTTAGTACAGTAACCACCCAAGGATCCACCAGGGGTTTAATGTCCCAAATTGTCCTGTTATAACGCATTCTGCTGAGCACATTAAAAATAAAAAAAGCTTTAGGCTTACCTAGAGTTGAGTCTCATTGGACTCATCTTTGGTGCGCTGTTCTTCACTGAAGCCGAAGATGTACACCCCAACTTCACTGCGCATGCACCTGAGGTCTGGCGTATGCGCACTGATGCTGAGGTGTACTCCTCCGGCTTCTATAAAGAACTGCACCAGCGAAAGGAATACAGCCGATACCTGAGTATAAAGCTTTTTTTTATTTTTAATGCGGCCGTGGATTGCGTTATAACAGGGACATAATTAGGGACACTAAACCCCCAGACTATAAGGACCTGTCGGTGGTTTAGTGTCCCAAAAGGTTCCCTTTCAATTCCTTCTCATTCTAGTTTAGGAGCCCAGTGGGTAGTCCGACCCAGTGACTGGCAGCCTTACTTCTATAAGTGTACATACAGAGATCACTGTCAGTCAGTGAGTAGGACCGCCCCCTGGACTCCACAGCTGAGGGCCCCTGTGCAAGAACAGTTATGTAATCCAATATCTCAGTATACAGAACCCCCTTAAGTCTCTCTTACAATCCACAAGCAATCATTAGCCATGAAGATCATTAGCTAAGGATTTTTTTCCCTCCATTTGTAAGACAGTAGGAATCTGCTGGTAAGGTGATAGGGCCCCCTGACCTGCTGGCCCCTGTGCAGCTGATCCTGGGGGCCCAGCAAGGATTCATGTTGTGACTGACTTATTGTCGAGGGAACCCTCCAAAATGCAGGGATTTTCCAAAGCAGAGACTTCATAGAGGAGAGTCCCTCGCTCAAGACCTTCTATTAGAACAGAGTGAACCGCTGCTATAAAGAGCGACTCTCACTGTGAAAGTCTTAGCACTACCATGTATTACATGGTTGCCCTTTAATTATTTGGGGCCTTCACATTACACTGTAAATACTGCTGTCTTACTATCGTGGGGCTGCCTTAGAGAAACAGTTTTTCCAAGGCGAAAAATTCCTTTAAATGTGATTTACACAAAGCTACCACCAATACGAGGTCACAGTCAAAGGGGTTCTCTAAGACTTTATATTAATGACATATCGTCAGGATAGGTCACCAATATGAGAACGGTGGGGATCTGACACCTGGCACCCCCAATGATCAGCTGGTTTACTGCGTTTGGAGCCCAAGGCAGACACCTCCGAACACTGTGCAATGGAAGTGCTTCATGGCAACTCAGCGCCCATTCATTTGGATTGGAACTGAGCTGCAATAGTGCAGCATGGCCAAGGCACAGCGTAGTAGTAGTCGTATGTACTAGTATGTCGCATTTCATGTAGTAGTGGTACTTACCACGATCAGCTTTTTGAAGAGGCAGCAGCATTTGTGGGAACGTTGCAGTCTCTTCATTGCTTACCAAGCACAGCGCTATACATTTGTGCAGTGCCTGTGCTTAGTATCGCAGCTCAGTCCACTCACTTGAATGGGACTGAGCTGAGATCAGGCTATGTGAGAGATGAACATGATGTCATATAGGCCTGAGGATAGCTCCTCAATTAAAAATTCCAGGAAAACCTATTTAGGCTGGGACCTCACGTAGCATATAAAGCCCACAGCAAAAATCGCTGCGTATTACAGTATCTGCGAAGTGGGATTCTGGATAATCCCATTCACACATTGCAGAAAAAAATCTGCAGCAGAAATTCTGCGATTTCAAAAACGTGAGCGTTGTTATAAATCTCAGCATGTCAATGATACCTACAGAATCTCTGGTGTTTTCCGTATAATAGAGGCAAAAAGTCCACTGGGGAAAACTCTGCGTGGGGCTTTAGCCTAAATGTCTTGTCTCTGTTTTCTAGTGTTTCTACTGATTTAAAGGGGTATCCTAGTAATAACATGTTATCTATCCTCTCTCCACTGTACACAGTATAGCTGCTAGATGGGTGGAGGTCTGACCACTGGAATCCCCGCCTATCATGAGTACAGGGAGTCCCCCTGTGTGGGTGGAGCAGTACTCAAGTATACAAGCTTCTTCTCCATTCATCTGTATGGGACTAACAAAGAGTAGCCAAGTACAATGCTCAGCTATCTCCAGAAGTCCCATAGTAGTGAATGGAGCAGCACTGTGCAGGTGCAAACACTACTTCATTCAGTAAAAGGGACTTGAGGCCACAGTTCTCCGGATCGATGGAGGTCCCAGCTGTTGGTCCCAAACCAATCTAACAGCTATCCCTGTCCAGTGGGTAACAGGCAATTCTTTTTATTGGGATACCCCTTTAATGTGCAGTTCCCAGTACTCAGTGATTTGGTGCCCAGAGGTCTTACGACCTTTCATCACTTCCAGGAAATGTCATGAATTACTGCTGACAGTACAGTATATAGCTTCCTGCATCATACTGTACAAAGAACACAAATGTGGCAACAACATCTAGGGCAAGGGTGGGGGGTTTCTTTACAAAACCTGATGTGCATATACGTATTTATATCATGTTGTATCCTTAAAGAGAACCTTTCACTGCTTCCAGCAAGTCCAGCTCTTTACATCTTTTAATAGGCTCCACTGATTCTGGCACAGTTGGAATTTTTTCTGTAGCTCCCACCATTCCTGAGCAATCAATGCTGTTAGTTTTGGTGCCTGAGGGAGGTGTCAGGCAGGAGCAGACAAGGGTTGTGATTCTGGGCTCTGACATTGGCTGCCTTTGATTGGAGCTCTGAGTCACACCTCCCTGCCTGACACTTGTTACTCAGGAATGGTGGGGTCTAGAGAGAAAATTCCAAATGTGCTGGAATCAGTGGAGTGTCACCTAAAAAGAAGACATCCTTTGCAAATTCATCAGATGGTGTTTCCACATTTGTTTTTTCTATTTTGTACAGACCTGTGCCTATCCTCATTGGAGGTATGTGCACCTTGGCTAGTTTTAGCTAATGGTGATTTCCCATACATTTCCAGTTCTGTAATATTCTATAAATCGGAGACTGATATAGAACACAGGGGAGAGGCTGTTATTTGGCAGCTGCTTTGTTCTTTGAGTAACCCTGCTGAAAACCCTGCTGACATATTAGCCTCTGTCTTGACGGTACACTTGCACAAACTACGGGTGACCATACGAAATCCATAGAAATTCTCATTAGATAACATTAAAATATCCTAAGCACTGATGTAGTTGGGCTGAGGTTTGGCAACTATGAAGCATCCAATGAAGCTTGCCACTAATTTTTCATGTTGTCTTCATAGAAAAGATGTTTTAATTTACTATAGCACCTATTTTGATACTATGGTATGCCCCAATGAATTGCACTAGCAGCATATTCAGGACCCCTGTGATATGGACTGTGAATATGCTCTTGTGCATGATCCCTTTCATTTATAGAAAAATTGGAGTCTTTATGAACACAATGCACAATAGCTAACATATAGGCAGAAATAGACCAGAAAACTGAATACTAACTTGCAGCAAAGTACAGTAAAACATGCATTTTATAACAGTTTCAGTGCTCATTTAGTGCGCCCTCTTGTGGAAAATAGCAGGTGGTACAAGTCCTGAAACAATGGCAAGTTCTGGCTATAACTAGCAATAAAAGTTGTTCATTAATCCAGATAAAATTACAACCACAGAAGAAACTCTTTTGGTTCCAGGTCCAGGTGCTAATACACACCTGATACTTTCTATGAAGAGTATTATTTTTTTTTACCAATAACATATCTGGATTATATATTAGGAAATAAGGTGTGTGGATTTTATGGTTGTTTGGTAGTATTTAGATTTACAGCAGAAGTTGGCTATGTACTGTACGTTCCTGCATTTTTACGACAATCCATTAATCTGTTGAAAACAACCATTATACAGCATGCTATGACTGCCATAAGTAGTTGTTATGTTTGATAATTCAGCATTTGTTATATATGAGTCACAAAAAGCTGAATATGGCTCTGTTCACACTTCCTCCAAGTTTTTGGGTTTTTCACTGTAATAAAAGCAGAAAAGCAAAAATAATGGAGTAATTTGATGGACACAATATGTGGGATATATCAATATATCTACGCCAGTTTTCTGGATTTAGGCTGGTGGAATCCACCACCCTGCCTCTGGGTCCTAGACCTGACCCCCTTAGGCTGTGTTCACACGGTGGAAAATTTTCCACCCCTGGAGTTTTCGCCGCGGTCAGCCATGACGGGATTCCGATGCCGTGCATCAGCATTCCGTCATGGCTAACCGCTCCTGATTAAGCCCAGATGAATGGGACTAATTAGGAGCGCATCTCGAGCCGCGGACACCGCGGGCGGAATCCGCAGCAAGATAGGTCATGTTGCTTTTTTTTTCCGCTAGCGGAAAAAAGCTGCTAGAGGAAAAAAAAAACACTACTGACTCCCAGTGAAATGAATGGGAGGAGTTTTTTCAGGCGGATTTTGAGGTGGATTCTGCGTCAAAATCCGTTGCCAAAAAACTCCGTGTGAACACAGCCTTATAGGATGATGTATTAATGAAGTGGTTTCCTTGTAAACAGGTCAATTGCAGACCAAGTTATGGTCTAGACAACTGTAAACGCCGGGGATATTATTAAAGGGACTGTCCACGAAATATATTTATCCTCTACCTATAAGATAGAAGATAAATTCCTGATCTTTGGGCGTCTGACCGCTGAGACCTCCACCGATCCTGAGAATGGGGAGTGTATTAACCCTGCTGTGAATTCAGCCGAAGTCGCTGGTGGACACAGACAGACCCCACTCCCATTCACTTCGATGAGTGCCCTATGGATAGAGGTTCAATATGTTTCATGGAATATTCCCTTTAAGCAATTTGTGACACTTTTGTGGCAAAATGCATGACTTTTCTAACTTGTCATAACTTTTGAAAAATGGCTTGAAAAGTGAGTGGGGATAACCTGGAGGGCCAGCAGGTTCACTATGACAGAAACTGGTACAAATAATAGCGATTGAAGGAATTGAATTTCTGTCTTAGAACTGCAGAGGGTGTCATGAATTAAGTAAGATGCACCTTATGATAAATATGGGGCATTTTACTTCAAAGACTGACCTATGAAACCTTAGTCTTAAGAAATCTCCTCCTCAGTGATACAGTGTCTGAATGATTACTGTCACTTTAAGAAGTCAGACAATCATAATTACTAACATTGCGCACAAAATAGTATAATAACTTCAGTGTTACAAAGTGTAAAGGGAGTCTGTCACCAGAACCCAGCTCCGTAGATAGATAGATAGATAGATAGGTAGATGAAACAACGCTTTCCCCTTGGAATCAATGCCTCCATTGCTGAGATCCCTGTTTCTGTCAATATGGAAAATCTTGGAGTTCCTTGAAGCAATGACTGCATTGTCACTTACCTTTTTGGGGCAACAGCAATACCCTCATTGCTCCAAAGAGCTAATTTGCATATTGACAAAAAAAGGTGATATCTCAGGAATGTAGACAGTGATTCACGAGGGGGAACAACATTTTGATTTAGGTGCCCCTCACCTATCTATCTGCAGGGCTGGGTTCTGGTGACAGACTCCCTTCAACTCAAAATGCAACCCGTACAGTGACGTAACCTCAGTCTCCTCTCCTGTTGCTTCACAGGTATTCCTCCCGTTGACCATGTTACTCCACAGGACTATCTGTCTCTCAATCGCCACTGACTTTCCAATGACAACTGAACTAGGCCCCGACACGCCAAGGCTCCTCCATTCTCTTGCAGCTGGGTGGAGGGGGAAACTGGCTATCATTGAAGAGGCTGAGTAGTATATGGAGACTTATTTTCTGGCAATGCTCTATGAGAAAAAAGTATACAAAGTAGCTCATATCAGCCAAATCAGAAATCTGTAAACCACAATGGGGTTCTTGCCCTTAAACAGTGCAGTCTACACACAGGTCTATGGTTTGGCTGCTACTTTGCATTGATTCTCAAGCCAAATCCCAATAGGCTAGGCCCTGACTATTCAAGGCTCTCCCTCCATATATTTTCAGCTGGTCACTTTGTTTTAAAGGGAAAGGTTCTTTAATGGAATAAATACATTATAGGCAATGATGTAACTGCGCAGGAATATAAAATGTCATTGGCTGGAAATTTAACCATTTAAAGTCCCCCAAACAAGTGCTGACAAATTTTGGCTGCAGGTCTAAGAAGTAAGTGCTCAGTAGTCCCTTATCGCCGCTATAAACACTGATAATTACAGGTTATTACGGGAGGAATGTAAAGGTAAGAACTTGTCTCGAGTCTCCATTGTCCTTGTGCGGGATAATTAAGGTTCAGACTATTTCTTCTTTTGAAGCCTTGAGGGAAGATCTGCCATACAACTGTACATACAGGTCAACCTTGCAGGTGTTACGTACCTGCCAACACACAACTGGATTTGCTTTGATATGTAAGAGATGAGGATCCGGAACTGAGGACCTCTCTCTTTTAAGTCAGAATTATCTAATGGGGTATATGAAAATGGATTTTCTAAACCAGACAACCACGTTAACCACCTGGGGATATAAGACGACTTATCTTGTCAGGAGCGCTCATCTTGAGTGGCAGGTAGTTGCCGCATCAGGTCGAGCATGACTCCAGCTGATCACATGGGCAGAGAAATGTGCCCATCCAATTAACGGTACACAGCCATATAGACATATGCCAGTACATTATACTTAAAGGAGTATTCCAGGCTGCATAATCCTTCAGAAAGATCATCAATTAATAATCAGGAGGGGTCTGACACTGGGCCCTGGCCGATCAGCTGTTTGAAGAAGCTGCAGCGCTCAAGTGAGCGCTGGAGCCTCTTCAGTACCTACCAAAAAGAGACGCCATACATTTGTACAGCAGCCTTGCTTGGTACTGCAGCTCAACCCATTCACTTGAATGAGCTACGAACAGACCATGTGACCAATGAACGTGACATCACATGGCCTGAGAAGGGAAAGAAATACTCCGGAAGTGCGGCTGACACTTCAGCCAGCTGATGCATGGGGGTCCCAAGTGTTTGACCCCAACAGTTCTTCCATTCATGACCCTTCCTAAGGGCAGGTCAGCGATTGAAACGTCCCAGAAAACACCTTTGAAAGATAAATCAAAATTTAAAAAAATCCCCCTATAAGGATAAAAAAATAAAATAAATTATTTTCCCAAACAAAAAATAACTAAAATATACATAGTTGGCATTCTCACGACTGTAACAACCTGTACAATAAGTTTTTACAAATTGGTGTATAAATAAAAACTGACTGGAATACAAAGAGAAAAAAAATCAAAAACATTGTTCCAGTCCTCAAGGCCAAAATTCTCCTGGTCTTTAAGAGGTTAAAGGGATATTTCCAACTTATGGCATGACATAGGAGTCCTTCATGTAGGCCAAGAAAATAATAATAATATTAATAATAATAATAGTCCTTTAATAGTCGCACAATGGGGAAATTCAGTGTGTTACAGCAGCAAAGATAAGCAGATACAAATACAACATGTACAGGAATGTTCGAAGGTAAGAGGCATTACATTGATAGCAGACAGACAGATAGGATGTAGCAGAGGAGATTTAACAGGCAGAGAGATATTTCAGTTCTCTGTGTGTATTGATCTCCGCTTAGATCGGTGTTGGTTGTACAGCCTAACCGCAGCGGGGAGGAAAGACTTCCGATAGCGCTCCTTCTCACACCTAGGGTGGAGCAGTCGGTCACTGACAGTACTGCCCAGCGCTATCACAGTCTCATGCATGGGATGGGACTTCTTCTTCTGCATGGAGCTCACCACGGACAGTATCCTTCTGTCACCCACCGCCTGCACTGGGTCCAGTGGGCTCCCCAGGACAGAGCTGGCCCTTCTAATCAGCTTGTCAAGTTTATTTCTGTCCCTGGTTGATATACTGCTCCCCCAGCAGGCCACTCCAAAGAAGATGGCTGATGCCACTACCGAGTTGAAGAAAGTCCTAAGAAGTGCCCCCCGGATTCCAATGGCTCTCAGCTTCCTAAGCAGGTAGAGCCTGCTGTGGCCCTTCCTGTACAGGACCTCCATATGATCTGCCCAGTCCAGCTTATTATTAAGGAGCAAACCCAGGTACTTATAGGTGTTCACAATCTCGATGCCCGTCCCCAGGATGTCCACTGGTTTAGGAGGGCATCTGCATTTACGGAAGTCCACCACCATCTCCTTGGTCTTCCCCGCGTTAATCTTCAGGTTGTTTCGGTGGCACCAGTCCACAAAATCCCGGTTCAGTTCTCTGTACTCCCTGTCATCATCGTCTGTGATGAGATCTACTATTGCAGAGTCGTCAGAATACTTCTGTAGGTAGCAGCTAGACGAGTTGCACCTAAAATCTGCAGTGTACAGTGTGAAGAGGAAAGGGGCGAGAACCGTACCCTGAGGTGCCCCCGTATTACAGATCACGGTACCTGACACACAGTCTTGGGCTCTCACATATTGAGGTCGATTTGTGAGGTAGTCTAGGATCCAGTTGGAGAGGTGGTGGTCCACTCCAGCAAGGCCCAGCTTGTCTCTTAGTAACCTGGGCTGTATGGTGTTGAAAGCACTGGAGAAATCAAAGAACATTATTCTCACCGTGTTCCCTGGTTTCTCCAGGTGAGACAGAGCCCTGTGCAGAAGGTGGATGATGGCATCATCTACCCCAATGCCCGGCCGATAAGCAAACTGGAGAGGGTCCATAGCAAGGCTCACTAGAGGGCAGTGATGTGTGAGAACCAGTCTCCCTAAGATCTTCATCAAGTGGGATGTCAGTGCTACAGGTCTGTAGTCATTGAGGTCCATAGGGTGAGGTTTCTTTGGAACTGGTACCACACAAGAAGATTTCCATAATTCAGGGACTATTTCCTGCCTCAGGCTCATATTATACATGTATGTAATTATACCACACAGCTGGTCCCCACAAGCCTTAATTAGCCTTGCACTGATGTCATCTGGCCCTGCTGCTTTCCTCGCCTTGATCTTTTTCATCTCCTTCCTCACCTGGGCCCGTGTGAAGGTCAGACTGTGGTCAGATAAAGACGGATTTCTAGATTTACTGATGTGTAGGGAGGTAGCCGCATGGGGTGAAGTCATTGTGGTGGGGGGAACTGAAGGACATGCTGGGGTGGGAGGAGCTGGTGTGTGATCAAATCTGTTGAAGAATAGATTTAGTTCATTAAGCCAATTAACATCTGCCTCAATTTGGCAGACAGACTGAAAAGAAGGGACACCCACTTTGAATATAATGTTAACATTTTCGGATACCTTTTCTTGAGCTAATTAAAAAGCCAATTTTTGGTCGAGTTGAGGTAGTGAGGCCCCGATTTGGCTCTCATCCTTGGGAAGATCAGGACCACTTCAGCACCTAAACATGGAAATAGAAATTATGGGTCAAGAGTAAAATGCAAAGACATTTGACATAGTGGTTATCTACTTAGTAATAGAGGAAAGAACTTTTGATATGGTCACTAGTTATGATCTACGGGGTTGACAATCCCTATAGGTCCTTGTTTTGCAGCTACTGTAGGGCGCAGGCACTCTTATCACAAGTACATGACCTTTATAGAAGGGTGAGCTCTGCTACCTGAATATTTTCAACCAGTATTTGAACTTCTGGTAAAATCCTTTGATAAATGACAAGAAAATGTGTAAGTACAACTCAAGTCTTAGTCATATCCGCTTGATCAAAGGTAAGATAAATTGCCAGATCACAGCCAAGACAATGGAAATCAATATACCGTTTGACACATGCATCGCACCATGTAATTTTAGGCAGGAACTGCCTTAAATAGTCCATTCCTGTGCTATTTTTAGTACCTATAGTAAAAAAAAGAATTACCAGTTAGTGTCTTCGACCACAATGGAGTGATAAGGACAAGCAAAAGTTGGCAACTCGTATTTAGTCAATAATGGGTGCCAAGAGATGCTTGTCTTAGAGTTATCCTTTATTACTGTACAGTCATGGCCAAAAGTTTTGAGAATGACACAAATATTATATTTTCACATGATCTGCTGCCCTCTGGTTTTTATGTGTGTTTGTCAGATGTTTTTATCACATACAGAAATATAATTGCATTCATATTATGAGTAACAGAAGCTTATATTGACAGTTAGAATGAGTTAATGCAGCAAGTCAATATTTGCAGTGTTGACCCTTCTTCTTCAGGACCTCTGCAATTCTCCCTGGCATGCTCTCAATCAACTTCTGGACCAAATCCTGACTGATAGCAGTCCATTCTTGCAGAATCAATGCTTTAATTTTGTCTGAATTTGTTGGTTTTTGTTTGTCCACCCGTCTCTTGATGATTGACCACAAGTTCTCAATGGGATTAAGATCTGGGGAGTTTCCAGGCCATGGACCCAAAATCTCTATGTTTTGTTCCCTGAGCCATTTAGTTATCACCTTTGCTTTATGGCAAGGTGCTCCATCATGCTGGAAAAGGCATTGTTGAGCGCCAAACTGCTCTTGGACGGATGGGAGAAGTTGCTCTTGGAGGACATTCTGGTACCATTCTTTATTCATGGCTGTGTTTTTAGGCAAGACTGTGAGAGAGCCGATTCCCTTGGCTGAGAAGCAATCCCACACATGAATGGTTTCAGGATGCTTTACAGTTGGCATGAGACAAGACTGGTGGTAGCGCTCACCTCTTCTTCTCCGAATAAGCTGTTTTCCAGATGTTCCAAACAATCGAAAAGGGGATTCATCAGAGAAAATGACTTTACCCCAGTCCTCAGCAGTCCACTCCCTGTACCTTTTGCAGAATATCAGTCTGTCCCTGATGTTTTTTCTGGAGAGAAGTGGCTTCTTTGCTGCCCTCCTTGAGACCAGGCCTTGTTCCAAGAGTCTCCGCCTCACAGTGCGTGCAGATGCACTCACACCTGCCTGCTGCCATTCCTCAGCAAGCTCTGCACTGCTGGTAGCCCGATCCCGCAGCTGAAACACTTTTAAGAGACGGTCCTGCCGCTTGCTGGTCTTTCTTGGGCGCCCTGGAGCCTTTTTGGCACCAATGGAACCTCTCTCCTTGAAGTTCTTGATGATGCGATAGATTGTTGACTGAGGTGCAATCTTTCTAGCTGCAATACTCTTCCCAGTTAGGCCATTTTTGTGCAGTGCAATGATGACTGCACGTGTTTCTTTAGAGATAACCATGGTTAACAGAAGAGAAACAATGATGGCAAGCACCAGCCTCCTTTTAAAGTGTCCAGTGGTGTCATTCTTACTTAATCATGACAGATTGATCTCCAGCCCTGTCCTCATCAACACCCACACCTGTGTTAATGGAGCAATCACTGAAACGATGTTAGGTGGTCCTTTTAAGGCAGGGCTGCAATGATGTTGAAATGTGTTTTGGGGGATAAAGTTCACTTTCTAGGCAAATATTGACTTTGCAAGTAATTGCTGTTAAGCTGATCACTCTTTATAACATTCTGGAGTATATGCAAATTGCCATTAGAAAAACTGAAGCAGTAGACTTTGTAAAAATTTATATTTGTATCATTCTCAAAACTTTTGGCCATGACTGTATGTAGGTATCAGCTTTATTGGTGATGGAACAATTACTATAGTGGATATCTGGAGGTAAAATATCTAAAAACAGTCATATGCTGTGTTATAATCCAGAATCATGTGACACATCAGGAAAGGGGAAGTTTGAGAGTATGCGCTAAGACTAGACTTTCTCAATTTTTTGAAGCATAACTAAACTTTTATTTTTTTTCCATAAATTCATAGATTTTCAGCATTATTAATGCAAAATTAATTTCGGGAAAGTGGTGAAGGTGGCACAGACTTTAAAAAGTTGCAATCTTTTTGCACAAAATCCTGATTGGCACAAAAAATTATGACATTATATGTCTTGCATGACAGAAAACCGGTGTACAAGGCATAATAAATGTAACCCATTGTGCCTCTTGGGGACATGGCATGGATCCCAGTGTAAAAAAGAAAGAAAATCTAGGTTCTAGAGGGCCGAGTCTAAAGATGCAGAAATTCTTTTTATTTAAAGAGACATATTTATTAATTAACATGGACTTGCCAAAAGACAACAAACCATAGTTTTAATGTGCTCATCTTCATCAGACAGATTGAACATGCTCTAAAAAAAGGTGGGTTAAAAGTAATGTACATGACTGAGAGGTCCAGAGAAGATGAGAGGACACAAATAAAGGGAAGACATATGTTGTTACATTAATAAATAACCTTATAATTCTGTTTTTCAGCATTAAAAGTCTGTAGGAGTTAAAGGGAGTCTGTCACCAAAGTCCAGCATGTTAACCCAGCCCTGCAGATAGATAGGTTAGTGTCACCAGAGCCCAGAATGTTAACCCAGCCCTGCAGATAGATAGGTTAGTGTCACCAGAGCCCAGAATGTTAACCCAGCACTGAAGATAGATAGGTGAGTGTCACCAGAGCCCCGAATGTTAACCCAGCCCTGCAGATAGATAGGTTAGTGTCACCAGAGCCCAGCATGTCAACCCAGCCCTGCAGATAGATAGGTTAGTGTCACCAGAGCCCAGAATGTTAACCCAGCCCTGCAGATAGATAAGTTAGTGTCACCAGAGCCCAGAATGTTAACCCAGCCCTGCAGATAGATAGGTTAATGTCACCAGAGCCCAGAATGTTAACCCAGCCCTGCAGATAGATAGGTTAGTGTCACCAGAGCCCAGAATGTTAACCCAGCCCTGCAGATAGATAGGTTAGTGTCACCAGAGCCCAGCATGTCAACCTAGTCTTGCAGATAGATAGGTTAGGGTCACCTGAATCAAATGGTGTTTCCTTCTTGTAACTCACTGCCTCTGTTGCTATATCTGTTGCTAGATATCGTTGTTATGGCCTATGTGTAAATAAGCTCTTTGGAGAAAGAGGGGGGTTGTCATTGCTCAAAAGAGTTAAGTGGCAACACCATCATTACTGCAAAGATCTCATTTACATATTGCAAAAACAGTAATATTTGGTAGTATTTGATTCAGGTGACCCTAACTTATCTATCTGCGAGGCTGGGTTGATATGCTGTGATCTGGTGACAGACTCCTTTTAATAGAAGGGAGCCTATCATTCAGGATCAGCTTCAGGGAGTGTTACTCTCTATGGAGGACTTATTAAGTGAGTGTATTACATTGACAACTCTCTGATTTCAATGGGAATCATGTAATGCTTACTTTGCCCTGCAGGAAAACTGACCACTTGCTAAAAATTCCTTTACAGATCCTCAGCTAATCACAAGTGGTCAAAGCCATGGAACCTATTTGGTCACGTTATTTTTGGGAGACCCTTCTAATACAAAGGGGTTGTCCAATGCTGACAACCCCTATAAAGTCCTGGTTTGTATATTCCTTTCGTAAAATAAACATGTATCCTTTCAGAATGAAGACTAGCAACCATACCACTGAATTGAGCTACATCAATGGTCCTTACTTATCCAGTGATCATCAAGATGCCACTGGACAATGGCCAACATGTTTCTAGCCTGGCTCAGTTTCTTGCTGAATGGCTTGGCAGTAATCATACCCACAACCCTTCCAGTCAGACAATAGGGAGAGCTGAAACAGTTTACTCAGCTTATTTTCTATCCAGTATCCATCCATTGTGTTGTTCGTACCAGGAGAATCGAAAACAAATCTAACTAATCCTCTATAAAAGAGCCTTCATTTATAGGTCTGAATGGCAGCGGATGTGTAGAATTACCTCCAAATAACAAAAAAACACAAGTTTATATTATAGCGCAGCTCATTGATTTATGTAATGGGGGTTGTTGATAAATATACTCATTCCGATGTGCTATAACCATGAAAGAGTCGCGGCAGGTGATAGTATTCATATGCTACAAGCACGTTATATCACTTCCTCTTGAGGCTTTATACTCTCAGTAAATCGTCCGGTGGTCGTATTTAATCTGACAATACTTGATAAAGCTTGTCCTGTTTTGTTTCAGTCTAGCATATCTTAAAAGGGTTTAAAAAAATATATATATTTTCATGTATCCTATGAGACATTCACCAGAGCAGAGAAAAATAAAAGTAGTATCTCTGTTGTCCTGGAGGACCCACCATATCCATACATTACAATGATTTGAATGGTCACCATGCAATACTTTATTTCACCAGTGGTGTCACTGCAAAGGACTTGATCACTTGAGGCTAAGTGTGTTGGGACATTCCTGAATTGCAAAACAAAGAATCCACTTTTTCCCTCTAAAGAGGGCAGTACTTTTAACATTGCTTGGACATCTTCATCCCAACACTTGGGCATCGGTCATGAAGCTTATTGTGACCTATCTGAGGGCAGCATAAAGTAGTGACAGAGACGCAGATTCAAGTAGTGGGTCACTAGTAGAGATGACCATCCAGTTTGGAATGAACTGGATTCAGGTCAAATGTTCCAACCGTTTCAGGTTGACCCAAGCCAAACCTTTGGGGGTTTGTCATTCACAAACCACTATTATGCTTTAGGATCTGTCCAACCCCAGAGTATAATAAGTGGAGACCCATAGGAGGTGCAGAAACATAGTAAACATTTATACTCACTTTTCCTCATGTTTCTGGGGAATCCTTGCAGCATCCATCGGGGTCTTCTTCTGGCCTTATGAGTAATGGTAAGTGCCCCAGGGAACTGCTGAAGCCTGTATAAGGGACCACTGTGACCGCATGTGATTGGACCTCAGCGGTCCCCCAAAGCAGGTGATGTCATCCAGGAGGTTGGAAGAGGACCCCTCGCATAGGTTTTGCTGCAGCTAATAAAGTCTTATTTCATAAAATCTAAAGCATCTGCATAAGTAAGTGATCAAACGCTGGAATGAGGGTCTCGTCCTTGCAGTATAAACCTGGAAACAGATTGCTAAGATTACTAAGTGTCATGAACCCCTTGCTTAAAAATTGATGGGGATCCCAGCTCCATGTTCTGACATGCCGCATAAAGAGGTTGCCTGGCTTAGAAAACCCATTTTCAAATACTATTTCAAGGACTTCTGAGTTAATAAAGACACCTCCCGATTCAACAACCTCTTCTCTATCAGCTATGATGGGGAGGTTACAAAGAATGTCTTCTGCTCTGGAGGACTCAAAATGGCCATGTATAATATACACAGCCCACTTTCAATGGGAATTGTGTAATGCTTTATTTTACCCGTGGTGGCGCTGTCAGGAAACTGAACACTTGCTACCAGGTTCTACCACAGATTACAGCTGATCTCAGGTAATCCCCACAGCAGGACAGCCTGTGATCCGCTCAGAGGGAATGTGTCACAACAAAATGACCTATTGTTTAAATCATATTTTTATGTTACACACACTTTTTAACAATTTCTGATGATGTTGTTTTTAATTTTCCATGTTATTATCTATAGTTAAAAAAGTCCTAAAAATCCTGCAGTTCCAACTCTTGCCACTAAGCATAAAATAGTCTGTCACTTCCTGTTTCCTGGACATAGACCAAAAACACAGTGGCTTGGAGTAAATTCTATTGACTTCTATGGAAGAGTTTTCTAGGCATGCTCTTTGACCTGTACAGAGGTGAGTAGAGAGGTGAGTAGATAACATATGAAATCCTCTATTGTGAAGAGTGGATTCTGTGTCTTATCTACATATACAGTACATGATAGCTGTAATCATCAGTGGACTGATAAATGAAATCTACTGAAAACAGGAAGTCTCAGCATATTATTTGGCTTAGTGGCCAGAGTCAGGACTGCATGAGTTTTAGGATCGTTTAAATATAGATAACATGGAAAATGAAAAAAAAAAACTTTCCAAAACTTCCTTAAAAATATGTGTAACATAAAACCTGATTAAAAAAAATAGATCATTTTTTGGTGATACATTCCCTTTAAGGTTGGACAGACATTCAATATTGTCTAAAGGAGACAACCCCATTGGATAGAATATCTTCTTTACATAAAATATACCCTACTTTGTACTTAAAGGGGTTGAAGAAAAATAGGGCCAAAAAATTGTGGTAAAAAACATTAAAGGAGTTAAGGGAGTTTTACTTACTTCCTCTAAGGTTTTTTCGTGCTGGACCTAGGAGTTCCAGCCTGGTTCCAACCTGGGGTCATGTGATCAGAACCAGTACCCGAGCCCGCAACGGTTTTGGAAATCGCATTTCTGCTGCGCGTATTTTTCTGCAATGTGTGGATGGGATTCGCTAGAATCTAAAACGTTGCGGTTTTTGCTGCAGCATTTGCTCCACGTGGGCCCCGGCCTTAATGTTTTTTCACAATTTTTTGTCCCTATATTTATTCATGTAACAATTATCATGTAAATGTCTGAAGCCATTCTTGTTAGATGAAATGTTTGCAGAGTAGAATACCTGCAGAGTAACAAAGCATCACATTTACAACTTTCTACCTTGACATTATGTTTTAGTCAATTTGATTCCGTCAAGCAAGACAACAATGCTTTGACTTCCTATAAACCTGACCTGGATTTGACTCGACCTCAGACAGGAAGAACGAGCAGTCCCTATATAGATTATTGAAGATAATGCTCTAGACTTTGCAAATATGTCAAACACAGAGAGAGCTGGAACTAACCTGCCCATGGACGTCTCTCCATGTCTATATATTCCGATTTATTAAAGAAACATTACACTGAAAAAAATCACGTGCGGAGTGACGAATATTCATGAATATTAATAAAGGTGACGAGAGGGGATAAGCTCAGCTGTTTAACCCCTTAGGCACCACCATCTAATACTGGCTATACACGTTAGATAGTTGACAGCTGAACAAGCATTTAGAAGACTCCTAGTTAATTCCCCCTTCCTTCTTTCATACACATGCACACTCGGCATTTATTCTCAAAGAGGACAGTAAGCTGCTGCCACACCTTTTCTCAAAAGGATCGGGCATGTTGAAATTCATCTGCCCAATGTTTCCTTCTACTGACATATGCCATCAGGGGAAGACAGGATACTGTGATACACACTGCATTTAGCAGCTATTGGCTGAGGGTGCACCTCACAAACTTCCTATTAGCCCCTGCCATTTCAGATGTTCTGGACATAGTACTGGTAATACTAAGAGCTCTTTTCTTTTATTTAAGGTAAATCTTCCTGTTTTCTGGACCAAGTGCAGCAGGAATTTGCTAAAATGGAGCAAAGATATAGTGAGAAGTAGAGTGTTATGCAGAAATCAGTAGAGTGAATGTATCGGATCCAAAACTAACTAAAAATCTTCTTTGTCCTTAAAGTATTGTCCTTAAAGGGGTTGTCAAAGTTCAGAAAAATAATTAAGTATGTGCCAGGAATGTAGTAAAATAATACATGGGGAACTGTCTACATGGCTGCAGCGGAGAGGTACCCATATGCACCAATTGCCGGTGTACCACTATGACCAGTCACTGGTTGCAGCAGGACGCTGTATATATGGGAACCGCCTTACTGTAGCCATGTAAACAGATCCCAGTATTTCCAACCAGAGGGCAGCAGTGGAGGCTGCAGCAGAAGGGACAGGTATGTATTGGGATAGTTGATATTTTACAACATGCTCTGCACCTGCCCTAATCTTTTGAGAACTTGGGTAACCCCTTTAAAGGAAAAGACCAAATTACTAGCAATTTAGTGTCTTTGTTCTGGCATATCTAAAATGAAACATGAAGTACTATAATGCTGCAAATCTTACAAATCTATTATTGTGTCTATAGATCCTATATAGACCTATGCATCTCCATGGTAACAGACTACAAATAAGCCCTGTGTAGACGTATCCAGCAGTCACTGTGAATACTTCTTGTTAACTTACCAAACATAAATTAGTATTAAGTATGGGACAGAAAATGGAGCGACAGAGCAGCGTCGATGGTCAGGAGAGCATGTCAGCCAGATTTTTGTACTTTTTCACATCAGATACTTCCATTGTAGGTATAGTTTTCCTGGTGCAAACACCAAACGTAGAGGCGAGCCAATACAAGATCTGATCAGCATCTATTTGACTCTTGCCTTTGACCATTGATCTTCTTCTACGTCCTAGAAAAAGAAATAGAATAAACTCTACATAATCATTTTCCAAAAATATCCATCATTATTTCAGCTTGGCACATAAAAGTTATTTTTGGCATTCGAGTCTATAAATAGTTGAAAGAAAATTGCAGACTACAGAAGCAGTAAGGCTGCGAAAGTACAATCGGTATAACGTGACTCTGTATTTACAAGCAAACCAATCCCTGTAAATGCCAATGTACAAATTGTTTCTGAGGGCATAAGATTGCCTAATTTCAGGAACAAATTCCACATTTTATGTGTTCGAGGGATAGAGGCATTTGTGCCACACGGTATGGTCTTTGGGTGTTTGGGCACCAGCGGAACATACCAAAGACAAGACATAATTCCTATTTATGATGACTGCAGTGTCAGTAAACATATTTGCTTGCTTGCAATATTCCGATAGGCCTTTTGATGACCTGCTCCGCCTGTTGATTTCAAAGACATAATTCTAGGCTATACAGCTGGCAGGCCTCCTGGCTGTTTTAACATAATCCCTAAAGTATAGCATAGTAGCAGTTAGTGTGAATTTTAACATGTATTTTGCAGCACTGTGAAATGGTATACTGTATAAGAGACATCTACAAAGCACCCTTAAATTAAAATCTGAAGGAATGTCAGCAAAGCCTTTCAAGGCATAGTATGGCAAGGAAATTCTGGCCTTAAAATCAGATTGATGTATTGATTTTTCAACCTAAACGGGTTGCCCTAATATCGACACCTATTACTAGAGATAGGTGAACCTGGCGAGATACATTTCAATGAATATTCATGAGCTTCATCCGTCTGTTTCGTTTCGGGCTTAGCTTGTTTGGCGCTAAAAGGAGGTGCCTTTATTATACTCTAGGGTCTCTTCAGACCCCTGAGTATAATAAGTGGAGGCCCAGGGGAGGTAATAATAATAATAATAAGCTGTTATACTCACCCTGCCTCACCTCTCCTGGGCTCCCTCATGGTGGCTGGTGGTCTCTTAGCATCCTCTTTTAATTCTCCTCTGACTTGCCTCACCTCTCCTGGACTCCCTTGCAGCACCTGACAGTCCCCCAGTGTCCTCTTCTAGCCTCTTACTGCCTCCTGGCTGACGTTACGTACCCAAGAGACCACTGAGGCCTCTTTCACATCCCTTGGGGAACATAACATCAGCCAGGAGGCAGTAAGAAGCTAGAAGAGGACACTGAGGGACTGTCAGGTGCTGTAAGGGAGTCCAGGAAAGGTGAGGCAGGTGAGTATAAGTATATTATATTGCTGCACCCTCCCCTGGGCTTCAACATATTATATTATATAGAGTGTGAAGAGACACCAGAGTATAATAATGGTTTGTGGGTGACAAACTCCAAAAGTTTTGGGTTCAAGTCAAGCTTGAAACTTTTGGAAAATTCAGGTCTAAACCACTTCTATCTGAATCAGTTTGCTCATCTCAACTTATCACCTATACTGGAATCAGGATCACAGACACCAGGAACAAACCCGGAATATGCCTCAGACAGAACAGTAACCTGGGACAGACCAGACTTGGAACCAGTAGAGAGTAGGAACAGGGTCCAGGAAAAGATCAGAGCTGGAACTAGCAGTTACCAGGAGTAGAATCCAGGAATATAAACATTGTCACAGCACAAGTAAACTTCTCTAGATATAGCTAGTACCCTTTTTCTCAACTATTATATAGTGTTTGATAAAAAGGCTCATGACGAGCCGAAACATCACATACAACTTGTGTCACTGCATCACAACCTTTGGAGCACCGAAGTCTTTATATTTATGCTTTGGAAATGGAAACCCTACTTGCAGCGCCTACACACACAGTGCCAAAGAACCTGAATATGCTGGCACAAGAGCATGGTCACTACGCAGGAACATGGTCACAGCACAGGAACATGGCATCAAGGGAGATCACAAGGTGAGTGGTTTAGGAACCAAGGCTGGATCATAGTTAAAAGGAATAACCAGACGTCAGGAAATAGAAATAAAGAAACAAATGTAGGCTTGAATAGGCCACCAGGATCAAATACCATCCTCCCACCAGCAGAGCTAAGGTTAGTAAAGCCATCTAACTTAACTGTAAGGGCAAAAATTGCTGTCAAGATATTTTCTTGATTCTGACACTCCTTTACACTTAGACCAGTAATACATAGACATAATATGGCTGCCAATCTGGTCTGTCTGCAGGTCTAATGACCTGAACTAGCAGCAATATACAGATCTAAAATGCTGTAAGTTTAGATCATTAGATCTGTGGCTTGGCTGATATTAGCGCCTAGCATTTGTAATGTTTCTCCAAAAATGTGCCTGTAAACTCTGTGACACTAGCCAAGAGGTCAGTATTTTATTTTTATACTGTATATCATTCACTAGATAGATGTGTGAATAAATCTTAAATATTTAAGACACACAATAGTGTGCCTGCACACACATCTGACCAAGTGCCAAGAATTCTTCACAAGTGGGCATGACAGAGCATTCTTGGCTTTCTCCCGGGTGCCAGCTGTGTAGACTGCAATTTTATCAACCATGTTGGTCAAACGAAATGCCTTCAAACCTCTAAAATGTGATGACTTTTTCCAGCTACTAAATGTCTGAATTCCAGATAAAAGTGGTAAGAAGTTTTTATGCAAAACCTGTGGGTTGGTAGGTTCACAAATCTTAATGAAGCGTGCATTGTTTTTGTAACAACTGGTCAAATTATCCCGCGTTCCTTGGTGATTAAAGGCAGAAAAGTTTTGTTTCGGACTTGGCTCTGTTAGGATAGATCTCATCACTCACTGCTCCAGCTTCTTCTAAGGGATGAAATCTCACTCACCGAGCAGCATCCTATGCAAATACAATCCTATGCTCTTCATCAGGTCTATAGACTGGAAAGAACTCTGAATCAATAATGGAGAACTGCACTATGTACAGCAATGGAAACTCGAACGGAGCTTCGTGATGGTTTTCCTTCTGATTTAATTGTTCATGTATTTTGCAGGGTGCTTCACTGCCTAAATGTACAGAAGAACACATATGACAGAGGACAATACCATTGTCTTTACAAGACCATTAGTCTGAAAACACTGGGCCTACAATAAACCACTTTCAGGCTGAGGCCCCGCGTTGCAGAAACGCAACTTTTTTGTTGCAAATTTTGCTGTGGTTTTTTGAGCCAAAGCCAGGAGTGGATTGAGCAGACGTTTCCGCAACGTGGGGCCTTAGCCTCAGAGTTTTAGAAAATCGCTGGGCTGGACTAAGTGGCATAGTGGTTGGCACTGCTACCTTAAAATATCAAGTTACTAAAAAACCTACATGGATTTGACATGTTCTGTCCACTCTAACAGCATAGGTTTACCACGTCATAACCGGGCTATTTTCCGATCCCAGTGGATTGTGGCGGATCATGGCGACTCCCAAAGCTGTACACATGGCTCTCTGGGGAGTCAGGCTGTCACTATTAGCCAGATTCCTACTCCTGAAATAGATAGACAGCACCTCCTTTATGTGGCTGTCAACAGTAGTCTTGTCATGTGTAGGGACCCAAATTCTCCCAGTAGATGGGGGCCCATCTCTGGCACCCCATCTATCAAATAGTTTGACAGTGGCTTATTCCCTACTTCCCATAGAGAACACAGGAACGTTCAGCCAAGAATGCATGTATAGTATATGGGGGGGTCTGGAAAAACAGCTGTCAGCCAAAAGTTCTCTAACGTGCATGGCCACCTGAACAATGGAGCATAAGAAAAAGAAGCTGGGCAGCAATGGATTATCCTCCATTATTAATATAAACGTACTTGGCCTTGTAAAACGTACTTGACACTTGTAAATGTCCTTCACAAGTGTGTGATCCCTGAATCATAGTTCTGCATATCTTGTATACCCAGGACTGTTTAAGGTGATGGCAGACTGGACAGGACCTGTATTTGGACCCTCAAACACTGTATTGAAGGTAAACCTCCAGAAACATTACCAAAATGCCCTTCAATATCTAGTTACTGATTGGCAATTTTGTGTGAGAAATATGTATATATGTATGTGGCAGCACTATGTGAGGAATATATAGTAATAATATTTTAACACTGTATAGATATTTAGGTATGATATGGCAGCAGGGGAGGATTAAGACTACTATGGGTCCTGAGTTGTATGAATATTGCAGGCCCTCCACCAGGCTAAAGTTTTCAGGGCCCTTTGAATGGGCTGGTTATCAGCTGAATGGGCATTTATAGAAAAGCCCATTCTCAATTGATTCCCAGTGTTAGGTTGGGTTTATATAATGTACATGCAATACGTATAACATGTACCCAGGATGTTGCCATACCCAGGGATCAGATGAATAAAGCTGAATTGAATTTGATTTTTAATGATTAAGGGGTATAGGAGAGGGGACTTCACTGTAAGAAAGCAGCAGGCTAGGCCAGGAGTAGGCACACAATGACCACACTATGATGTTGTCCCCATGCTTATGGGGAGACTATTTCAGTCATGTGTGTATTTACAGGTACATATAAAATTGTACTGCCACCAAGGGTCACTTCTAAGGCTAGATTCACACTAGCACTCACTTTTCGTTTGGGGATTTTATCCCTGAACCACTTGAAAAATGCGTTGAGAAAAGCAGGACTTTTCTCTCCACATTTTCCAGGCGGAAACCCGGCGGACCCCATTATAATCACCACTGTAACCACTTTTTAAGCAGATTGGGTTTCCATTTTTTGGGTCCCCAAGGGTCCGGTGTGAACCTAGCGTAAGAGGCATACACTTGTTAAAGTTGGTTAGAGATTTGGGAGGCCATGGGCCCCCCAGCAAGGGTCATATTATATTCCGCTACTGTAAATAAATATTCAGGTAAAACAAGTATAGGTACAGTATCTGTTATATATAAATTATGAGAACAACTCTCTAAAAAAGGCAAGAAGGGAGCCCTACTTCGCTTGTTACCCTATTGTCTATAAAACAGACCATTTGTACTGTACTTTCTCTAATGGTATGACATCAGGAACACAACCAACGCAAAACTACCATCTCCATTAAACATGTCAACTGTTACTAATCGTTCCTTGGCCATAAGAAAACACTTAATAAAGCCTATAAATACATTGTATCTGTCTAACTACTTGCTGAGGATCATTTACAGTTTACATTGTTACCTTGAAAGGGCAGTTATCAGAGCTAATCCACCCTTCAAGGCTTTTCCTCAGGATAATGATTGTTTCAATGATTCATCTGTGAAGTTCCAGCCCTTCCTTATTCGCACAAAATATCCCACTCCCTGCTAAATTTCTAGGTCAGACTCGTGCCACACATGTGACTTCCTTCTGGCTCCGGGACAAGATGATAAAGGTCAGGGATCAAGCTTCCATCTCCTGGGCTGGGATTGCTGCTGGTGGGTCATTTCATCCACAACTCTAAGGATGTTTTCGGGAATCACTGTAAATAGTATGGTTGCATCTTCTCTGCGTACTGGGTGTGCTCACTATCTGTTTTCAGGCGGTGTCCTTGTTACAAAGTAGCAGGACTTTTGTGGTCAGTGGGAACCTGTTATCACTAACACATCCTGCCTTGTTATCAGTCACATTAATTACTGCTTAACACTGCCTAAGAAATGCTCCATAAGCATTAATGAACTTGTTGGGCTGCAACCACTAAGGAAACGCAAAACACAGATGCTGAAGAAATCCTTGAGAATTTTGGCATAGATCGCACAGGCTGTCAACGGATTAATTTAATGCATGCATGCTGTTATGTTTGACTTGCCCTGAAAGATCGGTTTTATAATTTGTATGTATACGTGGAATATATCCTACACTAATCTACAGTCCTGTACAAACATTTTAGGCAGATGGGAAAAAAAATGCAGCAAAGTAAAACTACTTTCCAAAATAGAAGTGTTAATAGTTTATTCTTGTCAATTAGCAAAATAAAGTCAATGAACGAAACAGAAATCTAAATCCCATCAGTATTTAGTGTGACTTTTGCCCTTTGGAGGAGGCGTCCTACAAGTGATGATATGGCCCTCACAGAGCCCGGATCTCAACATCATCCAGTCTGTCTTGGATTACATGAAGAGACAGAAGGATTGGAGCGAAGCTACATCCATAGAAGATCTGTGCTTAGTTCTCCAACATATTTGGAACAACCTCCCTGCCAAGTTCCTTCAGAAGCCGTGTGCAAGTACCTAAAAGAATTGATGGAAAGCAAAGGTCAAAGGTCACACCAAATATTGAAGAGATTAAGACTTCTCTTTTCTTTATTCACTTCATTTTGTTAATTGAAAAAAAAAAAAACTATTAGCATTTTTTATTAAGTATTCTTACTTTGCAGAATTTTTATTTTGGCACAGTACTGTGTATTCTGATTATATTCTAGATTCTGCAGGTTGCATTTGGAATCAGTCAACAGCATGTCGACAGACACGCCCCTAACACATTAGCTCATTTTCTATAATTTAATGCTGCTGCTACTCTATCTGGGATCTCAGTAATTTTTTCACTTGAGATTACTCATAGTTATCGTTGGATGGCTACTTTGTTTGGACACCTTTGAGTCCTTTCTTTAATTGTATCTATTATGTGATTTAAAAAAAAATTGTTATAGTTTTAATTAAACAGTATTTATATATTTGTCTTCTGCAGCTTGCATGTGTTCTCATACATTGCATGCTGCTCAGTCCCGATCGGAATGAAATTAATTAGACAACTCAGTCTATAGCCCCTTTCTCTGCCCCTCAATAAGTAGTAGATAAGTCATATAAATGTTCTTGTTCACGCAACTTGTCTGTCCCGCAATGCGTATTGCTGTAGCTGTATATTCATTTCAAAAGCCTACAATCAGAAGCAATTCTTTACATGTATTTATAGGGGAGAGAGAAAATGGACCTATGCCAGGTGATTGTTCTTGACATCAAATGTGAGTGAATGTGCATACTTGTTCTTTCTCTTATAATATGAAAGAAACCACCTATAGAATTATGACCTATTGGCATTTAACACCTGAATTTTGCATTATCTTGCCCATTTAATTAAATATATACTTTCATCGATGTGGTGAGTTGGATACACTACTCCATGTTTTCTGGGCTTGCTTGCTTGAAATCACACTTGAAATGTGTTGAAATGTTGATCTGGGCCAAGACAAATCTACGACTCAGCATATCACCATGGGCAGCTTTACTCAATGCCCGATTCCCAACATCTCTAAGAAACAACAAAAATAATTGCCATGTTTCCTATTACAGTTGACAAGCTTCCTCAATTCCATTTTGAAAAACTCTTTAGAGTCTTAGACGCATTGGAAATTTTGAAGATTTTTTCACTGCTATCTTGGAAGACAAGGAACTGCAGTTTGAGATCTGGTCTCAAGTGCAGGGCTCATGTGCCTAAATAAATCACTTTGGTGTACAGTGACTATTTTTTGCTAACATGGAGGTTGTTTTAAAGAAATAAAGGGAAAAAAAAGAGAGAAGGCTTATGTGGCAGTGCTTCTACCTACAACCAAAGTCAGAATAAACAGATTGGGCCAAATAAAAAGTCTCTTTTTCACCATGGGGGGGAGAGGGTTTGGTCAGAGACCTACGAGACATCTGCTGGGTTAGCCTACACCTGTATGCCAGACATCTAAGTAGTAAGTACAAGTTACTGAAAAATACATCAATATGATAATGTGAGTTGCACAATGGTGGCTTACAGCATATTAGTGAAGCCCTTACTTTTAGATCGGTCAGTCTTTCCAGCACCTATAGATGTACACCCCATGAATTCCAGCATCTTATTTTCCCTCAACCAACATAACAGAACCTGGTGACATCCTGCAAAAAAGTCAGTTAATAACCATGAAGTATTAGATTATATTTTGGCAAAAATATGCAAGTTCGCAAGCCATGTCAAGGGTCCCCATGTCTTGTGAGTCCCTATACTAAAATCAAAAATAATTCACTGACACAAAGATCATTATGAATGACATCACTGACAGATATCCAAGTACACCCTATAATTCCCTTACACAAAGGGGGCACTGAATCCAAAAGTCCTGGTGTAGCCACAGTCTGAAGCCAGGAGACGATAATACCATCAACAGCAAAAAAAAAAAAAAAAAAAAAAACTTCAGGAGGGTGTGCAATCCAATAGTTTATAGGCATATCCTGAACATAGTCTCATGAACTTACTTTACACGGGGGCTAAATGGAATTACCAATGTACCACCTCCTGGACAAAGTTCAATCGATGGTATAGTGTCTATTGTAGAAAAACGGGTCCTCCTGAGTTTCAGGGATCCACATGCAGGGCTAGTGAGGTTAGGTTCACACTTGCTCCGTGCTCTCCATTGTTCGTATCTGTCGTGGGACCCAAACGACAGAGAGCCCGGCCGCTAAAACAGCGGTTACCCACGGACACCTGCGGAGCCCATAGACTATAATGGGGACACTGCAGGACTTTTCTCTTAGCCAATATTTTGCAACGGAGTCTCAGATGTGAACGAAGATGTGAACGAAGCCTAAGAAGGCAATTCATGAATTCCAAACTAGTGATTATTACTTTTAAAAGGTTACTAAAAGGTTACTAAACCATGAAATTATAAATAATAGTAAAATAAATAGTTTAAAAAATAGAGTGGAAAGGCTCACTACGTTTTGGGGTTCCACAAAGCACCCCCTTCCCTGATGTAAGTTGATGAAATGTTCCGGAAATGCACTGAAAAGGAAACTGACAGTGTTTTAGCAAAGTACGTAACTTCTCACTATACAATTATTCAACTTCAGTTACATAAAATTGGAAACCATCTTTAGGCTAAGGCCCCACTTTGTGGAAAAGCGGCTTATTTTGCAGATTTTGCTACGGTTTTTGAGCCAAAACCAGGAGTGAATTTATGAGGCAAGTATAAGAGCTTCCTATATATTTCCCATTTCTTATGTAGCCACTCTTGGCTTTAGCTCAAAAAACTGCAGCAAAATCTGCAACAAAAAAAACTGCTTTTCTGCAAAGTGGGGCCTCAGCGTTAAAGTGTAAGCATAAACGCAAGTTAAGGGAACAAACTTTACAATATACTTTAATAAAGAAAAGTGCCTGTGTCTTTATTACTCCGAACTTTCCATCTTATCTGATTTCAGTCCGTACTTCATACACAAGCAGATCAGTTTACAATGAAGTCTATGGAGAGGGGAGGGGAAGGAAGAAAAAAATAGGCAGTGATATGAGGCCCTCTACAGGATTAAATGAGTCATTTTTATAGGAGAATGCTGGGTAGTAATCCCTGATAACCCAGTTGCCTTGTACTGTCTCTCTACAGTGCAGATATCTTTCTGCTTTGAGGAGCTATCCTCTTCCTTCCCCTCCCCTCTTCATAGACAGATGCTCAGTGGCAGAAAGAAGAAACAGGCACTTTTGTGGGAGAAAAAATCAGCAGACCTTGTCATTTATTAATTTTAATTAGTTCATTATGCATACCAACTCTGACACCTACCTCTATATGCAAACTCATGAAGGGAAGAATGTCAATCATCATGTAGGACCGCCCACTGGACTCCTAGTGCCAGAATGAGCTCAGACTTAAATTAATAAATTATTAACTCTACTAAATCTTTTCCCATAAAGCTATATATCAATCTTCTCAGCTCTTTCCGCTCTATAACCTGCTGCCTGCAGATTGGACTGCATTTTTAATGGGGCAGGTTCCCTTTAAGGTATCCTCCTTTGAATAAACAATAGCAAATTACAAGGAAAATGTGACATTGATGTCATAGCAGAGTTTTATATATAAGAAGCCACCTACCATACATTTAGGCTTCATGCACACGTTTTGCATGCCGAGTGTAAGCCCAGTGTCTTCCAGTCTTCCGGGTCTGTGTCTGTCCTGATGGATCTGAATAGGATCTGGTCTACAAATATCGTAATGGAACATCAGAAGACACTTGAACTGCTCACTCACTCAGTCATGTATTTTGAATACTTGGTAGATTTAGTAACCTGTCACCATTGTGGGAGTCCATAGTCCGACACATCCTGCAAATCCTGTAAGAAATATGGAAGGCCATTCTCATATAAAGCCTCTGTCTAAATGAGTTATTTGTCTGTAATTGCTGCTGGGTGGAGTAGTTGCACAGTCCATTAATTCAACACATTGATGTGTTAGGAATAATGATGTAGGGAGAAAATGGAGGCTAATCCGGGGAGGTGGAAGAGCTGAACTGTAATACTTCTATGGAGACAAAGGGAGAGACAATTAGCTGGACCTCGGGACCTTCCATATGCTGAGCAATGGTTAGTCGTGAATTAAAAATGCAAATTTCACAGCCCAGGTTGAATAGATGACACCGACGTCCTCTTCAAACATCAGGCCACAGGCTTGGCACTTTTCAGGCAACTCCATGAGGCCTTAAATGCAATCCTTGGTAGCATCAAACTGGAATTCAGTGATAAAAAGAATAGTCCCTTTCATTGCAAGCACTTGGCAGGTCTGAAGCTTGTTCTTACTCAAGTCTCGTACACTAACAATATTTGTTTTATAGGGAGAGTGCGGTGCTGAAGGGAAGAGTCACTTGCTTCAAATAAAATCCCTTTTATGTTTGCAGAATCCTGTTAAAACACACTGTTCATTGAAGTACAAAGAAAATTATCTTAGCGAGCCGAACGAGGCAGCCATCTATACAAGCGTGGTCCCTTCACATCGCTGGCCATGCTTTATCTAGCTCTCCTATGGGAACGCTGATTTTAGCCCTTTGTTTGGCGTCTTTTATCGTAAAATTCTATAATCAAGTAGTGGCTTTATTTCCAAATAATTGTCAGATAAATGAACTCTCTGTAGCTGAGAAAAGTATAAGGGATGTATCACCTTATTGTAGACTAATATACATACCTATACATTAATATACATATTAATTATAATGGTAATTTTTTGGAATTTTCGACTTTGTATTTATTTTATTCTTTCTGTCCATAGTTATGGGGGCAGCCATGTTGGCTGCTCTGAGCTGTGAACAGCAGTTCGGGATAGGGTTGTTTTATGGGCGTACAAGCTATTCTTGGGCTACCATTTTAGGCTTATTACTAGCACAAATCCAAAAGAAAATGCATTACAAGATACTGATACAAATTCTTTTTTGCTAATCTGTCTTTTGATTTGTCCTTCTATTTTCTGTACATGATGATGGTGGCAGCCATTGTGTCTAAGCTGCTGTTATCAGCATTCAGGGGTAGGCTTTATAGCACCCATGTAGACCATAGAAATCTGCAGTCTTGAGATGTTCATTGACTTCCCTGGAAGAGTATTGTCGACATGGTTTATGCAGGGATCACTGTGAGGGAGGAGAGGTGAGCTGTGACTATCACCTATTTTTAGTGATGGATTTTATGCCACCTATATATAAGAGATACCTTGTGTTGTAATCCTCCCTTTGATGATAATGAAAGGACTGCTGAAAAGTGATGTCAGGTAATGTCAGCTTATTATTAGGCTTAGTTTTCAGAGTATGTACATTATGATGACACAATTTTTTAAATACAGATAACAGAGAAAATTTTAAAAAAATATCAAGAATTCTTAAAAATATGTTTAACTTAAAATTGTTGATTTAAATACTAGGTTGTTATCTCTTAAAACATCCTCTTTGATATTTATTGTATAACAGTATTGGAGGTGGCCCTGCAGTGGAATTTGCCTATGTTAATGTGGGACATACCAGTCACGTGATGGAGGCACAGGCCGGAAGAGCCCCCAACAGGATGCTGGGGATCGTCGGAAGTCCAGGAGAGGTGAGTATAAGTGTTTGTTATTTTTACTCACCTTCCCTGGGCAGACTATGTGTATAGCGGTCAGGGAAACAGGATTTCCCACTATCATGGTGCTGCTGGACCCGGCCATCTCCAGCTCCAGACCCCGCTCTACCGTCGACGCCCCCCTCACTACATTTGGACTATAAGACACACCCCCATTGTACTCCCAAATTTTGGAGAAAAAAAGTGCCTCTTATAGTTGAAAAATACGTGGGCACCTCTGTGACACAACATGCCACAATTTTTTTCTCACGTATTTACAGAATACAAATAATTTTCTTATAGATCACAAGCCATACAGACATACAGTATAGTCACAAAGGGTTCAAATGATGCAGTATTATGGTCTGTACAACTTGTCAGAGCTCTAATATGTCCTTACTCTGAAGTTCATGGTATACCTGCACCATTAAATGTCAAATGACACTGTAAGGTGGTAGAAGCCACTGCCTTCCACAAGTATGGCCTTAGGTGAGAAACTGTCATTAGGTTCTCACTTTCAACAGGCCAGATGCACCTTGTATACTGTTTAAATTGTTGTTTATGTATATACAGTATTTTCTGCTTGTACGCTGTCACTGGGAGGTAAATCACTGTGTGTACTCTTCATCTGTATATGGGCTTGACTGTGATGACTCTAAGTTCTTTGAGCTAATGTCACCTTAAGTATTTGCTGCTGAGACATTATGACTTCTTTGATCTACCATTTTATGGACTTGCAAATGGGCAGAACCTGATTGCACCGATTGGCTGTGCAATGGACAGTGTGTTTTTTGCAATGCTTGAAGTACAACCTAACACCCAGTAGACACACTGGGCAGAAAAGTCTCTTATAAGAAGAGGGTTTCCTATGTCTTCCATCTAGAGTTCCATCTTAGACTGTTGCTCTATCTATCTCTATCTATCAGTTCAGAGTGTTCATGTCAGTCCAGAGGTGGTATCCTGGACTTCACTTGAAAGCTAGGGTTGTGAACCTTGGTGTGCATCTAGAGAAGTGGTACCCGTATGAGCTGAGCGCTAGACCTGTCTCACAACGTGAGAAGGTTGCTTAGAGAACCACTTGACCAAGAGAACTGCTGACCCTTGCTGTAGTAGAACAACTGTTATTAACTCTTGCTGTTTCTGTGCCTATACTTTGCCAAATTACTACCTCAAGTAAAGTACTGGTGATAACTAGACCTGTGAGTCAGTGTATGCTTTCTGTGGCCAATTTGGTAAGCACCAGTGTGGTTAAGACCTGTCTTCACTGACCTTCAGTAGACTGGTGTGCAGAAAAAGCCACATCTACATGTCCATGTGAGCCACGTAGGTTCCCATTCCTGTTACAATACTATGTCTATGATATACAATCATAACAATTTGTTCTGTAGTTTTTATGTTGGCTAACTTATGTTCCTTACACAGAGCTCCTATGTTGTTCATGGTATGTAGAACATGTAAATGATAAGGGCCCCTACAGTGATGCTGGGAAGCATTATCATACTGTAGTTGTTGTGGGGCATATCTCCACTAAAAAATAAGGTACAGTGATCACTATGGGTCATGAACATGACTTTTTTGCACAGTTTCTAAGTTATCCTTGTTGTGATTTGTGTTCATTAATCTTGCACAATGACATCATTCAGAGGAGTAACATGAATCTCCCGGGCCTCAATGTAAAATCTGTAATGGGGCCCTTACCCACCTTGGGCTGTTAAAAATAGTGCTATATGCTTTATGTGGCAGAGTGTCTTTTGAGGCCCCCTCAGGTCCAGGGCCCAGTAGTAACTGCTACCTCTATAGCTAAACCCTGACATCATTGTGCTTTTTTGAAAATCCATAATGATGTACCACTGCTTATTATGATGACATCATAGCTTTTCTCCTGTGTCACCATGTCCAAAATCATTATAATTTTCTTTGGTGCTGTGATGTCACAGTGTTCCCTGGTGACCCTATTTTATATTATACCTACATGGTGACATCATTATGTTTTTCTGCTGTGCTGGGATGCCACAATGTCCAATGGTGACCTTATTTATAATATACCTGCCTAGTGATATCATTATTTTTTCCTGTGCTGTGATATCAGAGTGTCCATAGTGACCATAATTATATTATACCTACATGATGACATCATTATGTTTTACTGCTGTGATGTCACATTGTCCATGTGTTGTGATGTTGTGATATCACAGTGCACAGTGCCCATGGTTACTTTAGTTACTGTATATTATACCTGCATACTTATATCATTATTATTTTTTTCCTGTGCTGTGATGTCACAGTGTTCTTAGTGATGTTTCCTATATTCATTATGCCGTGCTATGATATGGTGAAAGTATTATCTCTAGACATTGTTTTATTCCTGTTCTATAATGTCTTATAAGATTGTATGTTGGAAACTTGCTGCTGAAGGTATTCATGGTGAAGTACAGCTCCATTACAAGTTTTGTTATGAGGCCTCATGGTTACTTGTTACGCCCCTGCTGGGGTGCGGTGTTCTGCGCAGCACTTGCTATGAAAAGCAACGTTTGATGGATACCTTTACCAGTCAAGCAGTATTCATGTGCTCCCAGTAGAAATGACTAAGTACTATACAACAGACATGTCCAAGACATCCTTCCCCACAATCCCAGCATCAATTGTCAGAACCCTTTACAAACCTAACAGTGGTGCACAGAGACAGCGCAAAATCTGTAAGATATTACACCTACGCTGTGGCAGAAGAGCCTCTAGGCCTCTCTCAAGCACCAGGACCAGGTGTAACTGCTACCTGCACACCCACTATAGTTACACCCCTGGAGGTATTGTCTGGCTATTACAGGACTGGTTAAAGGGGTTGTCCGTTATTGACACTTATCCTCTATCCACAGGACAGGGGATAAGTGTCCGACTGGTTAAAGGGGTTGTCCTGTTATGGACACTTATCTTCTATCCACAGGACAGGGGATAAGTGTCCGATTGTTGGGTACCACAGTTATCAGGATGACAGGGGTCTGAAAGTCCCCGTAAAGCCTCCTTGTGAATGGAGCACCAGTGTGTGCCCAATGCCCAATTCACTTCTATGGGGCTGCTGGGACTGTAATCTCTGGCACTGCCCTCAACTTCATAGAAGTGAACACCCATCCTCCTGATTATTGGGGGAACCGGCGATCAGGCCACCAGCGATCAGACACTTATCCCCTGTCCTGTGGATAGGGGATAAGTTTCCCTGTTCTGAGCACAACCCCTTTAATTCTTACAGTATAACTCACAAATGAAATGACTTTGATGGACTAAACACATCAGTCCACATTACAGTATATTCCCCGTATTTGTAAAGCAGTTTTTCTCAGATGCTCAGTTGCCTTGAGATTGGTTTTACACTTGGCAGCCTAAGTGTTGCTTATTTATTCAGGACCATGTGTGATTAAATCACAAAAAGCCAGGCAGTGTTACATTGTGCCGCCAGCTCTGTGTGGTCCATTTTGCTAATCTGTGTAAGGAACAAGCACAGAACTTTCTCATCTGCCTGAGTCTCAGTCTTGTCACAACTTGTTTTATTTGGATTGAAGCTGTCATGAGAGTTTTTTTGTTGACCGAGTATTTACTATCTCCAATGCTCCACTTTACAATGCGCTCAAGCTTAAGATGTGCTCTTTACATTCACAGTGAGGTTTGACACAGTAGCTAATACCTAAATGGCATGTTATACAACAGTCTTATGAGTGCTTGGGAATGTCATGTCACTCACCTCTTCCAATAATGAATATTACAGAATGGATTATACCCTTGTGTACACTGGGCCGTTCACCTGCTTCCCCCGACACTAATAACTGTGACCTAAAGTTCTCCTTATATAAAGCATTCCATAATCTTTAAAATGTCCACAGCAAAAGGTGAACTGGAGGATCTAAAACCCTTTGATATTTTCTTAGACTTTCCAATTATTATAGGGTGCCCATAATTTCAAAAACTTTTGACATGTGATATGTTTTGCTAAAGGTGCAGATGTTAGCAATGTTACTGATCAGTTCTTGGCTTTCTTCGGAGCAGAGTGAGTTGGACTCAAAGGGGTAGTTTTATGAAGATTGGCATTCACATCAGTGTTCATAACCCCATCGCTGGCACAAGGTGTACCTCTGCAGGGCCTGCACCTGGAAGGAAATTTACGCCAGTTCATAGCTGGCGTAATTTCCCGCGTCATTTCCAATAGATTTCTGGTGTAAATGATAATAAATCTGGCTTTGCCAGTAGTGACTGGGTGCAAAAAAGCAAAAAGTCACAAATGTTTGGGCAAAATCTTGATTTGCACAAAAACTTTTTATGCCTTGTACGCCAAAAAACTGCTCCATAGATTTTCGATGAGCATGCACATGTAAAAATCATCTGTTCTTATGTCGGTGATCTTTTGACTAGCTAAACATTTTTCATCCTGGTTTTTATTAGGTTCTCTAACTCAACACTTGGGGCCTGAGCAATAAGATTCACTTGGCTCCTGGATCTGCAGCAGGGTTCATATCTTATATTATATGTTACCTTGTTCTCTTGTTAACTGTCTGTCTTAACCTCAGCCTGACTTTCTCTTGTGACTGATCCCCACATTCCTCAACCATAGCTTTGCCCAACTAAGATTCCTGCCTTCTGCCTCAGTGCCACAATAAAAAAAAAAAAAAAATATATATATATATATATATGAGAGAGAGAGAGAGAGAGAGAGAGAGGTTAACTCAAACTTTATATCTCAAAAAATGTTTTCTTTCTTATTGTCATGCCCTTAAGGCAATATGCCCGTGAAACAGATTTGTTGCAGAACTTTTTGCATATAAATGGGGCCTGCAGAAATCTAAGCACATGCAGTCACAAAATTTTCTGCAATAACTCTGGTTCATGTAGACGCACATCAAACTGAAAAAGAGAATAATGCATACACTCAATGGCCACTTTATTAGAGACATCCACCTAGTTGCACTTTGGACCCAGATTGATCTTCAGAACGTGAGCAAAGCATTGTGGCATGCACAGGTATCATCTGCAGGTATCAGAGGACCCAGAGTGTGCCAAGGAAACAGTGTACCATACACCATTACTCCACCAGCTGTCGATCTGGGTGTATTCGGGTGTAATTTGCTGGCTGCGAACCGTCGGTTCTTCAGAATGATTCTTGACATCCTTCTCTGACCATTTTGTCGAGTTGCTTATTCGAACAGGACCCCCTTTCACTGGGTGGCTTTCCTCTATCATACCATTCTCAGTATGCTCTTGACACCATTGCATAAGAAAACTCCACAAAATATGGACCCCAACTTAAAACCGATAATCATGCTTGTTTAAAGAGATTTCTTGATTTTCCTGAATCTAATGTGGATTTTCACTGAAACTGATCCATAGAAAACCTGCCCAATAGGTTTTATGCTACACTCTGGTATCATGTGCCTAGTTTCCATACTGGAAAGCTCCAGTTGGGAAGACAAGTGTGTCTAATAAAGCGGCCATTTAGAATATATACTCCCCTGAGTATATGTAGAAGGCCCAAACAGATTATGTCCATTTTACCAATTTAGTCTATGGAGAAATTTTAGACTGTGACCATGTTAACATTCATGAACACAGAGTGACACCTGCAGGCTACATTGTTGTTTTAGTATTACAACGTATAACGCTAAATTCAATATTATATTAAATAAGAATTAGTTTATACTAATGTAATACACATTGAAGCAGAATCGCTGCTCTGGTTAGAATTGCTTCTCTCTACCATGCGGCCATCTTCACGTGGTTCACGGCTCATTTTTAATGATGTTGCAAACTCCTTGGAATCCATGACAATCCATGAAACATGTCAAGGCTCATTTGTGACCTACGCGTGGAAAATGACGTAATGCGGATAGAAATAGAGACTGTGGTGAATCTATTTCAATCCGAAATGCCATTTCAGTAAACTGAAGACCGGTGAGCATAATGTGCTGTAAATCTGTGTGGGTGAGCATGAGGAACTTTATATAAGTCAGCCCACCAGATAACATTCACTATCAAGCAGAGGGAACTAAGAATAACGTATATAGAAAGTAAAGCAATATTACACATTCTAATAATATTATATATGAGACATTTTCCTAGCAATCATTGTAATGATGATTTCTGCGCGTTCATCTCATCTACTTTACATGGGGATCTTTAGAGGGGTTATCCAGGGAATAATAAAGCTTACCTGTGCATTCCCTAGACTGGTTAAGATTTAATCCTAATATATACCCGGTCCCCTGTTTATTACGGGGGGCAGCTGGAGAGGCCAGAACTCTTATACCTCTGCCTCCTCTACAGCCGCTCCGACTCTCAGTGTTATCACCAACTACCGTCTACTCAGGCCGCAGGTCCATTGAGAACAGCAGAGTCGGTCATGAGAGTTGTAGCATCAGCAGGGAAGGCAGAGGAACTAGAGTACTGTGTGCCCAGCTGCCCTCTGCCCTCAGCTTAACCAGTGCAAGGAATGTGCGGCAAAAACCGCAGCGCTTTACAGTCCCTGCAAAGTGGATGGGATTCTAGTGAATCCCATCCACACATTGCAGAAAAATATGCGCAGCAGAAATGCTATGATTTCCAAAACCATTGCGTTTTTGGAAATCGTAGCAAGTCAATTCTACCTATGGAAAAGCTTGCAGTTTTGCTATAGGTATAATTGAAGCAGAGGTTTCCTCTGCGGACTTTCTGTGAAAAGCGCTGCGGGAAAAAAAGGTGATGCGTTTGTGCCACTTTTTTCCCATAGCACTTCGTGTGGCCATAGGACCTTAGCTTTAAGCTTTATTATTCCCCGGATTGTACCATGAATAAGAGTTATCTCCTGTCTACAGGATAACTCTTATACAGGATTTTACCAGAAATGCTGCACGGTTTTATTCTATCAAATATGATGGAATCTGCGACAACACAGATGTGAACACGACCTATAACAGCTGTGCTGCTTCTGATGTTGTGGGCACTGTAGCAGTATCCCCGAAATAATTATGATGGATATCTCTGTTGCAGCTGTTGTCTGCAAAAGGATTAAATAGATTTTTTGGGCTTTTCCATTGATGGCCTATTCTCAGGATAGTTCATTAATATCTGATTGGTGGGGGTCTGATACCTTGCACTCCCATGATCAGTTAGGCACTGGAAATACTGTATATAGTGGACAGAGCTGTAAGCAGACAACTCTGTCCACTGTGTGGTGATGATACTGTAATACTGCAGCTCAGACTGGTCCTCATTCCCCCCCCCCCAGGAGTGCCTTGTTAGGCCCTATGGCACTCACGAGAGATATTTGGCGCACATGTGTATCCCGTTTCCCCCTCTCCTCCTCGTGTTCCTCCATGACTGCTTTCCTTCTTCACCCTAATTACCCGCCTGGATTCACTGGGCCGGTAGCGGGTCCTTGGCTGAGAGCGGGCCTTTTTCGGTACGCTGACATCATTGATTATAGGACCCGGGCTCTTTTACCATTTGCTGATCTCCAGTCCGGATTTGGCCTGCCCCAGTCCAGTGAGTTCACGTATATCCAGGTCTCCCATCTGGCCTCCTCTATTTTTCAAGGCCCCACAGCACCCATCCCTATGCTTTTTGAGAAACTTTGTAAAACGGGTGCTGGGACAACAGTGCTTATTTCTGATATATACCGCCTTCTTTCGATTCCCACCCCAGATGCTTTGCCCCAACATACCTATATGTCATGGTGGGAGACCTATTTGGGGACACCCATCTCGAGTAACGATTGGTCCCTCATATGGAGTAGAGCACCCAGGACTTCTAGATGTGTTACACAAAAAGAAAATATTTTTAAGATGTTGATGCATTGGTATCACACCCCAGCTGCACTTCACTCTTTTGACAAGAATGTCCCGGACTGCTGCTGGCGGTGTGGCACCCGCCCCGCACATATTTTCCATCTCTTTTGGAACTGCCCCCTGCTCCAGCCTTATTGGCGCCAGGTCCAGGGTCTCCTGGAAGGGGTCCTGGGTGTTAGCCTTCCCCTGTCCCCTAGGACTTACCTTCTTAACCTCCCCCCCCCTTCCCCCGATATTTTGCGCAGGCCCGCTCTCCAGCTCCTGTTGCTCCTCCTTACTTCCGCTAGATGCCTGATTGCTAAACACTGGCGGCATCCGGCCCCCCTGGACCCGGAGGAGTTATACGCTAGGATAAAAGATGCACGCTCTCTGGAGTACCTGACGGCCCTTCTTAATAATGAGGAGGAGAGGTTCTGCCTGATCTGGAAATCGTGGGATGAGTTTTGTGCGGTCCGGCCTCTCTGATCCGGCTGCTGTGTGGCCTCTTACTTCCTGGATGTCCTTCTGTCCTCCTGTCTTTTCTGCCCCTGTTTGTTGTCGTATTCCTTGGCCTTTTTGGGGCCATTTCTGGCCAGTTTGTTTAAAGCCTTGTAATTTATTGAGAATGCTGAGTAATCCCCGTCTGTCCTATGTTTCAGTTACCTTCAGTTATCTTATGTCTCTCGTATATTGTTATTCTCTCTGTATGACAAAAACTTTTTAAAATAAACAGTTGCAAAAAAAAATACTGCAGCTCAGCTTCCATTCACTTAAACGAGAGCTGAGCTGCAGCAATCAGGAATGGCCACTATACAGTGGATGGAGCTTCTGACTCCCTTCACTGTTTAGTTCCAATGCTGGTTGGAGCTGAAAACAGCTGATCGGTGGCAGTGCCAGGTATCAGACTCCCATCAATCAGATATAGATGGACTATCCTAAGGATAGACCATCCATTGAAAATGTCCGGAAAAAAAAAAATTGTTAACATTCAACTATATACAGCCATATACTTAGTGACAGATTCCTTGTGATACAAACTTCTATATTCCCTTCAAAGAGGTTTTCTCCCTCAAAGCATGTTTTCCCCTATTCCATTGAAATTTAAAGAAGTGGTGCTCCAAAAGTCCCTCATTCTCCTGATCAGCGGCGATCTGACAGGTCGGACACCAATCAATCTGACTTATCGACATGGCCACTTGAACCATAGGGCCAACGTTGTAGCTGCACCGGCCCCTATGGTTGCAGGGGGCCTCTCAGGCAGTGATTTCAACTCTATCTGTGTCCTTAGGACACAGATAGAGGTTGGATAAAATAGTGGATGCTATATCAGCTCTGTGCTCCATTATTCAGCCTTCGGCTGATGATGTCTGCGGCAGGGAAGTGCAGTGAGCGCTGAGCCACAGACATCAT
Organism: Leptodactylus fallax; assembly: GCA_947044405.1. Lineage (NCBI taxonomy): Eukaryota > Metazoa > Chordata > Amphibia > Anura > Leptodactylidae > Leptodactylus > Leptodactylus fallax. The sequence goes on from CAMRHE010000017.1 coordinate 1,939,265, forward strand.
TAGCCTGCAGGTCCGTGGGAATGGGGTTCAGTGAGTATTCTTTTTTTTTTTTTTTTAATGTAACACTGGTGGTTGAGGGGGCAACCAAAGTTTGCACAGGGCCCCCCTAAAGCATTAAAACAGCCATGCCTATCGATAAGGATAACTTGCTTTGATGGGAAAACCCCTTTAAGTGTATTCAGAAACCTCATGGGAACTGAGCTTTACAGTAAATTTCCCTTGTGCCTTTTTTATTGCCTTCATTGCAGTCACCAAATTTGAAGGTTCCTTGCGTATCAGGAATTTGTAGTATTCGGTGTCATCCAGGAAATACAAACAAGGCGTCCTGAGCCACATATCTGAGCATAATTATGGATGGTTATTGTCATCTATGAACACAGAAATGATTCAGCCTTGTTGTTTGTACAAAAAAGCCAAGCTGCTAACCCAACAGCGGGTCCCGATGTACGCTGGAGATGTTCAGTGGGTAATGAGCTAGAAAGTGTTTATCTAATAGCAGGGAGCATTTCAACACTTCCTAAGCCATCGGCATGTTAGCGGTAACACGATGACTTATAAAGTGTTGAAATACTGAAAAAATGTTACAGTGGAGGTCCCGGCTCTAGACACAAGGGAAGCTGTCACCTGTTGTTGGGTTCATGAAAAATGCCCAGTATTAAGATGTACAATCCCTGCTAAAGAGCGTTTGAGTATTAGACAAACACAGTAATGCACCTATCAGAGAATCCTGATTGATGACATTTCATCACCCAGACCTGTCAGCTCCTCCCACTTTCATGAAGATAAATGCATGGCTTGTTATCTCTGGCTACATCGTGTCTATTTATCTTCCGAGGCCCCAATGTAAGCTTATTAACCTACTAAAATAATGTCATACTTCCAGGATAAAAGCCGGATAACAGAGACTCTAAATACTTTAGCATCAGATTTTGAGATAAACTGGCAGAGATATATGGATGCCACAGGATATAAACAGTGCACAGATGACATATACAAATGGGACATGTGCCATTAAAGTGAATGGTATGTCACTTGGTGTTGAATGACCCCTTCACGATCAGAGCTTTCCTGCAAATTAGACACGTGACCCCGGAGTACAGCATAACATCAAGCCAACAAGCTTGTAGTGTAAATCTAAATTAGAAATGTTACTAGGAACAAGGAATGATTCCTGGTACTAGACTAGCCAGGCCAGTATGTCAAAAACCTTGGGGTGTTCTTGTGCAATGGTGTGAAGAGGCTGAGCCTCCACGTTGCAGAAACGCAGAATTTTTTGTTGCAAATTTTGGTGCTTTTTTTTTTTAGCCAAAGCCAGGAGTGGATTGAGCAGAAGGGAGAAGTATAAGAACTTCCTATATATTTTCCATTCCTTTTGTAGCCATTTTTGCCTTTGGATCAAAATCTGCAACAAAAAAAGCTGTGTTTCGGCCATGTGGGGCCTCAGCCTTAAAGGGGCTGTGGATGTAAACAACTTGTCGAAGAAAGGTGTTCGAGGAGGATGTAAAGAATCCTTGTGATGAAGAAGTGGAGCACAGTCAATAACATTGTAGCCCAATATAATGTTGGTGCTCCAACTAATGTGTTTGCATGTACAACTTATCGTTCCTTACCACAGAGGCGCTATAACCAGGGCGTGGAGTCGAAGTTGTGACCAATGTTGGGTGGAATCTGAAAAAAGTAACCAACTCTGAACAGTTTCAAAATAAAATGATTATTATTAATGATATGATACAATTATTGATATTATATAATTAGTTTGTTACATAATTACCTAATTAATAGGTAATCACTCTTTTCTTTCTGAATTACAGAATCTTTACTGTTTCTGTCTGACCATGGCGGTCAGCTATTTATGAAGTAGTGGTGGAAAAATAGAGGTGTTGGCCTCGGTGGTTTGGCCTACTGGCTCCACAGCCCTGACTATTCAAGTCAATAGCGGGCAGCTCCTGCGACTATAGGTATAACAGGGGTTGCCACCATATATTGATTTCAATGGCGGGAGTGTTTTGGCACCTAATTGAAATGCGCGAATTAATGTCAAAGCAGGCATGGCACTGACATCAATGGCAGCAGCTCCAGCAACAATTGGCCCATAAAATTCAGTATTAAGTGCTAAAACACTACAATCAATCTGACTGACTGCAGTGTTTTGGAACTTGATACTGAATTCACATGGACGAATTATTGCTGGACCTGACCTGGTCAATGAAATCAACAGCAGTGGCAGCAGCTCTTATGCCTAAGAATGCTGTAGCTGTCTGCTATAGATTCCAAGACACCAGTACCAAGACACCACCTCCGATTTCTGGAATAAAGAGTAAGGGTGAGGCCCCACGTTGCAGAAACGCAGCTTTTTTTTTTTATGAAGATTTTGCTGCGTTTTTTTGAGCCAAAGCCAAGAATGGCTATAAAAGGAATGTAAAATATAAAGGAAGTTCTTATACTTGTCACTTCTGTTAAAGCCATTTCTGGCTTTGGCTAAAAAAAAACAAAAAACGCTGCAAAATCTGCAACAAAAAAAAGCTGCGTTTCCGCAACGTGGAGCCTCAGTCTAAGGCAGAAACGTATTGCAGTTTTTCCCGCAGCGCTTTTTACAGAGTTTTTCTCTACAGACTTTCTGCTTCAATTATACCTATAGGGAAAACACCAACATTTCCGTAGGTATAATTGACATGATGTGATTTGCAAAAACGTGACGGGTTTTAAAGTCGCAGCATATCCACTTCGGATATAGCTAGAATCTCATCCACTTTGGAGGTGCTGTAAAACTATTATGCTGTTGTCTTGTTCCCTTTTATTTATTTCTTAATCTAATATATCCCACATATATATATATATATATATATATATATATATATATCCCCAATATATCACTATGGACACCATAGTGTATACCATCAATCTATACCAAGGAAGGGCATTCACATACACAGCAATGACGCTATTAACCCAAACGGAATTCCAGCCACACATTGAAGAAAAATTACGCGCTGCGGGGTGCCAGACCAATATGATATTGAGTCAAGAATACCATAAGCCCAGAACAGTATTATCCGCGTGGTCTATATCAGTAAGGGGTGTAGTTATACCTATAATTGTATTTGATTCAATATTATTAAATTTATGATACATCCTCTATTCTATTCTCAAAATACTTCATACACCATCAGATAGCATGTAGCCACCACAGGAAGGGGGGACTCTGTTATATACTGTAGTTATATAGAGCTTCCTCTGAGTGCAATATAAACTATAGCGATCCATGTGTAATGAGCTCCCCCTAGTGGCATCTACAAGCAGCATGAATTTATGCAGGTGCTAAGCACGCCCATACACAGTGGTTGACAGTCTTCTTTGTACACATGATACAGCAAGGGCTGGTAGTTGCTGTGTGTGGTGAGAAGGACTCTCAGATGGACTACAGAGTCCTGACCAGATTAAGAGCTCATTCACACAACAGAGTTTCAGCAACTTGGTTCGCGTTGGCCGGATTTACTGGCCTGAACAGTATGGCGGGAGAGGGACTCCTAGCAGTATAGTTATCTAAGATGCCAGTCTCTGCCTCCCAGTGACATACTGTCCTGTACTGTAATCTACTGTTAGGAGTTTCTCTCCCGGCAAAAGATGCAGGCAAGTAAACCCAGCCAACACACAGGCGGCCTTAGGCCCCTTGCAGACGACCGTGGTGTGGGTCAGTGTGCTCTCCGTGTATTTCACGGATAGCACGTGGACCCATTCTTTTCTATGGACCTATACACATGAACGCGATTTTCACATAGGACACGTCCTGTCCTATTTTGCGGCCCGTGCTTCCGTGGCTCCTATTCATTTAATGAAAGGAGCCGAGAAAGTACGGCCCGTGCACTGGCGGCACATGGGGATATCCCTGTGTCCAGCCCGTGCTTTTAATTCATGGCCGGCCATTTGCAGCACGGTCGTCTGCAACTGGCCTTAGGCTGAGGACACACACTGTGGAAACAGCAGAAAACCACGGCAGGGAAAAAAATGTAACAAAGGACCAACAAACCTTGGATTTGCGTTTTTCATTGCATTTTGCAATTTCTGTTGCGGAAAATGTGTGGGGTTTTTTTTTTTTTGATACTTTTTGTCATCACCCAATACAAGATTGTGTAATGTGTGGATGGGAACAAATGAAAGTACATTCACTCTCCTGGAACTGTAAAATGCCGCATTTTTTTGACACTTGGGTTTCTATAATGTGCGGCCTCAGCCTTAGAGCTCTTTCACACTAACAATTTTTTTTTTTGTCGAAGTACTGCATATGAAAGGAAAAAAAAAAAGGGCATATTCATTATAGTGGTAGCAGAGTACAGGCTACTGCACATGCCTGATGACATCACAGTGCACCTGGAAGCGCCGCTTGTACTAGTAGCGTGTACTGTGCTTCTGGTTGCATGCTCAGGTTAGCAGCATGTGCAGTAGCCTGTACCGCACTTGCTAAAGACTTTCCAAAACCAGAGTGAGGACAGAGCGCTATCCTGCATCTTCTGGTGGGCAAAGCTTTTGATGGAAATAGGGGCGGTAACCTGCAGCGCTTACTGAAGCCCAAACTGCAGATTACACACCCCTAAAGCCCTTTTCACTTCATTTACATATTTATAGAAGTCGGAATTTCTCAGCAACGGAGCCGCGGTCAGCAATAAGAACGGCAGATTGGAAAAACTTCTCTCAAGCCCTGTAAGGTATCTTTATCTGCATCTTTATATGCAATTGTGAACTGACAGACTCCCTTTAAGACTAAGGGAGCGGGCCACAGCAAAAAAGCACGGCAGGAAAAACCACAGCAGAAACTCATCGCCGTTTTTCCCGTCACACTTTACACAGAAAGAAAACCTCATCGGACTTTCTGCTTACATTATACCTATAGGGCACCCGCCGTTTCCGTAGGTATCATTGACGTGCTGTGATTTCCAAAACCTCAGTGTATTGGTTGCGCATATTTTTCTGCAGTGTGTGGATGGGATTCGCTAGACTAAAACACTGCGTTTTTTTACACCATGTAGGGCCCCGGCCTAAGCCACATTGAAGTTTGACCTAGGTTCTCAGCCTGTGAGGTGTGATGTGTACAGCCATAGAGTATTTTACAGGATACTTGCTGTGCTTTTGATAGGCAGTAAAGTGAATGATCATATACAGTAATTGTTGCAGATGTAAAGAATAGGTCGTCTGCCAGTAACAAGCGCCAAGAAAATGTGCCAAAAATAGAAATCTAGTGTGAAACCCTGAATAAGTGATCTGTAACCTATAGTTAGCTATAATATGTAGCATCATACAAAAAAATTACAATATGGTCCACATGGGGCATAGTGGTGACAGCCATCTACAATAGGACATAAGGTAAAAGTCAAAATCCTGATCCTGTAACTTTTACTCCAACCTGTTTAGTGTTCTTCGCGGATTCTTCTGGCCTGGTGAAATTCCATATCACGTTGCAAAACTTTCCATAATATCAGACTATCAGGATTAAAAAGACTCTCATTGTATTTCTAAAAGCTGAATTTTATGACGTGTATCAACATTAGAAAAGACCAAAAGCATTAAAAGTCTGTATAAATGGACCCTGACATCATTTATTAATATATGGTTACAGTGGTCAGTCCTCTTTTTCCAGTACAGACATAAGAAATTTCATTACGGCCCACTTTGTCCATGGCCACTGCAAGAACAAAGCTTATTCGTTACTCACGGATATAGACAGGCACAGATATGCAGCATTTTGCTGTGGTTTTTTGACTCCTAATTATTAGAAGGGGGTGCAAGGGCAAGAACACAGTAATGGGGACTTTAACTGGAGTGGTGGTCAGTGAAGTAAACACCCTATTATTCAACTCGTTTCTATAGGGCTGATGAAAGTAGCCGAGCTCCGTACTCACCGGGGGTGGGGGGGGGTTAGTATTTATCATCTACCCCCCTTTTTTTTTTTTTACTATAATGTATTTATAATGCAGGTGTGTATGACCTGATAGGCTTTTGTACACTGTCCATGTACTGAGTGCATTTGCACCATTTCTGCCCATTTTCATAAAAGTGCAAGTCAAATACAGAGCAGAAAACATCTCCATTTAGCCCACACACCACTTTTACCAACAAAAAGGGGCAAAGGCAGCATGACATCTGGAGAAAAAAAAAAAAAAAAAGGTGCAAATGCTTCATAAATAAATTGCAGGGCAGAAAAATAACCACAAAAAGGTGCACGTTACTCCAAAAAAAAAAGGTGCAAGTGACTTAAATGAGCCCCAATAGATATTACGTGGAGCTGCGGTGTGCTCGTGTGACCACCACTCTAAACCCCTCCTCACTGTGGTTGTGCTGTGGCTCAGAACCCCTCCCTAGTTTTTGGTGGGGGTCACAGCACTCAAAGGGATAAATTCTGTCTGTGAATATCCCTTTAATGGAAGCTCATAAATCACAGAACACAGATCTAATTTACATTGCGCTCCTTTAATTCAAGCACATTTCTATTTACAATGTTACATGACTATGTCAGTATTCATATCCTTATTACCATACGCTCCAAGTCTGGATGAGACTCATCCTGACGCCTTAATAAACCCTAAGAAAGGCAGCGGGTTGTATAGTTGTCTCCTCCTGGGCAAAATCCCTGCCCTAAAACTATGCAACCTACTACCTCTCCTAGAGGTCCATTGTGCTCCAGGTCAGGACGAAGATAAATAACGTCTAAGTATTATAATTATAATATGTAACTTACTAAAATATATTTAATTAACACCATGGATGACAATAAACATGCCTATTAGTAACAGTTCAATGCATAACGAAGCATACATTGCATATTTATTACCACAAGTGGGCAGCAGAGGGCGATAGATGACAGCAAAACATTAAACAGGAGCAGCGGCTCATTGTTTCCCTAGACCAATATTCATCTGGATGTAAGCCTGCTCCTCAAGGAAGGCAATAGATTGTATAGTTATCTCCTGAACAAGGTAAAAAAAATCACTACCTCACAACTATACAATCTACTACCTCACCCTGATAGAGCAACGTGTGTGGAGAGAGAAGGCTGGAATACATTAGGATCCGTTTTCTGATGACGAATAGCAAGGACGACGACTTGGGGAAGGGGATCAGGAGCCATGTAGCTGCAGTTCTGGCACTTTGGGAAAGACAGTAGATTGTATAGTTATCTCCCATTGGTGGGTGTGACCCTAAAACTAAACAACCTACTACCTCATCTCACAGCGCAGTAGTCTCCAGATCGAGTCCATCCACAGGACCTCTGCTGCTGAAGAGCCGGCTCTTACCAACAGGGAGCACGCAACGTTTCAAGATGTAAAGGGTTTTCCAATGTTAGACATATTGCTTTGACCGCCATATTGTCAGCCAACATAGCCAGCAAGTGAAGGGTGAGACAAAGAGGTGGCTGCTTCACTATATAAGTGTATGGTAGTATGTGCTGTAATGTCCCCAGCAAAATCCAGTTTGTCATACAATTATATGTGAGTAGTTAAAGGGGATGTTATGTGGGGAGAGATAAATTGTCACTGGATAAACATCTTCATTCATAGATGAAAGTCTCCTACTGCAGAGCACAGCAGAGGGTCGGAAGTCCCTATGATCAGCTTGTTATGGCGGCGCCACGACTGATGTCACCAACTCTGCTCTACTCCTATGGCTTTTACGTACAGTGGCCCACGCGCAGAAGAAGTATATAACACTCTCCTTAACCCGCGCTTATCACTTGTCATTTGCACATCCAGAATTACAGAGATCTGACTTAGGGGTGCGTTCTCCTGAACGCCAAAAAACCCCGAAACGCGTTATCGAAATAAAGCTTGAAATTACCCTACCTTTTAATATTCTGTGGTTTGGTTTTAAGGAGCGCAATTCCTGGGATTCTATAGGAGCAGTCTGCTCTGATATATACACCTTTTACGTACAGTAAGGTGGAGTCAGTCATATGACAGAGTCGAAGTATCGGCAGAGGAACAAGACTTTGGCTCCCTGGCAAATCTAAAAATTCGGTTGTCGGGAGGACAGTCATCTTATATCAGTAAAGATGTTTATCCTGTGCAGTGAATGCAATGAAAAGATTTTTTTTTTCTCCACACAGCCTCTTTAAAGGGTTAAATTTTGAGGCGCTTTGTAAATATTCTGCTTATTAAGATTTTGAATGGGGGAAGAAAACATCAAAGTTACATTTTGCCAGTTTCCTTTTACCAAAGAGCAGTGCATTGTGGGAGCTTACATTGGCGTTACGGCTCGGTTTCTAGATCATGTCCTAAACCGCTGGCCATTCCCAAGAGCAAGCAGGAGGATCAAAGAATCCAGAACATTGCATGAATAAAATTTACACAGAAATTATTAAACGGGTTGTCCAGGAAGTTCTCTTTCTTACTTCCTCAAAGAGTTTTTACATTTTGTACCTATTGGTTTCTGGGCTGGTTCCGACACCAGGTCACGTGATCAGAACCAGCACCTGGTCCCCGGGTTACTGCACCTCCTCCCATTTTCACAGACCATAGTAAACTCTACTGGTTCCAATCGTGTGATCTGGTGTCAGAACCCCCTAGCGATCACATGTAAAAATCCTCAAAAGACAAAAAAAATACTCCCTGGACAACCCCTTTAACTTAACAGTGACCTGAACACAGAGCAATATGTAAAATACAGTCAAAAGTAATATTATACAGGGAAGTATTTGTCCCCGTCTAAAAGTAGAGAAGCCCTATATAGAGGACCTCAACAAATACACGTATTCCATAAGGAGTAATTCTGGGGTATCTATTCTTATAACTCCACAATGTGCAGATCCTCTGTTATTCCTCAGTCTAACTGCTTGCCAAGGGTGCGTGTCCCTGTACATTCAGCATGACTTGGACAAAGTGGGATGTTTAGGGATAAACCCTCAGTTGGTAACAGTTAAATTTAGACACTTTTTTGGAGAATAACAGAGGAATGGCACAATGCAAATTTCATAAACAACATGCATCAAAATTGTTATTTTGATAGGAAATATGTAAATTTACTAAAAACAGACATTTGATGAGGGGTGACCGTCCTCTTTACATGATCATTCACTAATCCGGGATAAACTTAGAATATTCCAAAAATATTCAGAAAAATAAAAGAGGAGAATAATCAGTTTACAGATCCTAAAACTGTAGCTATGTGTATAAACAATAACCACAATGTAGACAAGGCTAAAAACATAACACAGATACTCCATACATGAGAGTTACTGTGTTGTGGTTATCTAGAAATAATTCTACTTACCGGACTAACTGAAGTGGTGTAGGGTATATAGAAAGAGTTCAGAGAAGTAAAAAAAAAAAAACAGAAGTAGAACAATATTTGGAAGCGTCGCTGTAATAGAGGCTGATCCTGGAACGAGAAAAAAAAAATTGAATAGAATAAGATGAAACTTATTAGGACGAGCAATAAAATAATGTCACTGTCTATATAAGACATTGGACACGTCTCCAAACAAAGCCCAGGAACGGCGACGCTCGCACATCCACTGAATGTTAATACCTCGCAGGCACCTACCCTGTGATGTAAACCGGTACAAAGAAGACATGCACATTAAATAATAAAAACAGCATAATAGCTAATGAATCCAACGCTGCAATACCTGCCTTTTACTTGGACCATCTCCTTTAAGACAGAAATGGTCCACTGACAATACATTAATACAGAATCGGTCATTTAGTATTCTGCCAGCGCTTGGCATATATCCCAGACAGCCTTTCACTGGCTTGTATGCCTATCGTCAAAAGCTAATCTAATGCATTTTTTTTTTTTAGTATTCCAGCAGATGGGTACAGGCAGTTGGTCCAAAATGCCCAAAACACAGATAAAACCGGGGGAAAAAAAAAAAAAAAAGATGGCACGGCGACAAAAACTGAAGCCGCTTAAAGGTGCTGGCATGAGGCCTTTAGAGATCAGACTCCGGTCATTGCAAACTGAGGAAAAAAAAAAAAATATTCTGCAAGGAGGCGAACAAAAAGCGCACACAATCCAAGAGAGCTTTTGGCTTTCCCTTCCCTCTCGCAGACAATTTCCAGCAGCCGATGACACGTTAGGGTCTCTGTGCAAATACGAGGCTTGGCGCTGGTGGAACCTGCCCGATGATGGTGAGTCAATCTACGTCACCGGCTGAGCTGCACAGAGGAAGCTCCATACGCAGGACAATCTGTCACAGGAATAGCTGGGCTTCCTTTATTATTGTGTGACATTGTGACTACCGTGCGTCTTGTGACATGAGTAATAGAAAAAAAAAAAAAATCTTAAATTGTACAATTTTTTTTATAAATAAAACTTTATTAAAAAAGGTAAAAACTAAATTCTAAATCTAATGCTTTGCCAAGTCCCATTATATAAACTATTCTTCAGAGCTTATAATTCACTGTTATTTGTCCCACTTCAGATTTTAGGGGTTAAATCCCCACAGCACAATATAAGTCAGACACTGGCAGGATGACACAGCAGAAGTGGGGGCGGGATGACTAGTCACCCCCCACCATGCAGCTGCGTACATATGTATACCCCATCGCTTTGTTTAACCCTTAAAAACAAAGTTGGACTACAAAATAAATAGGCTACAACTACAGGACCAAAAAAAAGTGTACGAATCTTCAGGAATGGAGCAAAGTACATAGAATTTACTAGATATGGCTTTAAAAGGGAACCTGTCCATGTCTTTTAGTAAAAGGTGTATTCACCATGAAAGGATTCATATAACTCTGCATCGGGCTCTTCTGTTATTCTCCCTGGAAATTTTAGAATAAATTCACAAGTGGGTGTTACCAATTGTGTATGGTATTACAGCTCAGCTTCAATGGAGCCCAGAAGCAATGCCAAACACAGCATAGGCCACATGCACACAGGGCAATCCGGACCAGAAAATGCACGCTGTACATCAGCCAGACTTCTCAGTCCAAGCCTAGTCAGGACACAAGACTCCTTGCATGCTCTATGACGCTGGGTGTCCCTGCCTCCTTGCGGCTCTATCATCTGCACTATATACAGTACAGCCGCGAGGAGACGGACTCCCAGTATCATAGAACACTATAATGCAAAGAGTCCTGTCTCTTGACTAGGCTTGTACTGAGAAATCTGGCCAATGTGCGGACCGGATTTATTGGTCTTGCCTCGTACTTATTACTGCAATTATAAACCCCAGACAAAAAGAAACAAAAAACAGCACAGTGTAAATTCAGCCTGCTTCAGACTAATGTTTTATAAAGCTGGCTGGCCATAGGGGCAATATCAGCAACTCATCCAATAGGAACACAAGGCTAAACAAATGGCTTATACTTGCGTATGCTGTTCCTCTGTAGGTCCTCCTGGACACTTATGATTGGAGTTGACCATTCCCTATGTCATTAGGAGGTTTCCCTACACAATGACATTGTCCAATCAGTGCTTTTAATTCATTTACACTTTTTACAGGAAGTTTAACAGAGTAATGGCACAATGCAAACCTGTAAGAAAATACACTCCACAATCAGTGAATGTCTTGCCGCTCCCAGACCCTCCTCTTGAATTAAATATGGTGGGAAGGTGATGTGTAAGGGGTGTGCAGGAGTCTAAAGTAAAGGGGTGTCAATGTTTACCAATGATTTAGGTATGACTATAATTTCATGAAAGTCGCACGGGCTCATTTTGTTTTACCATACAGGTATTAGAGCTGTGTATAACAAGAGTGGAAGATATATATTTATTATATATTTATATGTATAGCATATTACCAGGACAGATCTTTAATCAATGAAGGTTTTCACTGACCGACTGCAGCCAGAAATCTTGAAAACCGTTAGAAATGTATACAGAAAAATAGCAACTTCTCATTAGACAATTATTAAGGTCTATCTGCTCAGACCGTAATACCCCATTAAGATTACATACACAATTACATAGACATCCAAACGGCACAGAAATCATAGGTTAAAGTAAATTAAAGAATAATTTGCCTTTGCTATACTTCCCATCAGGTCACACAGACCATCAGTCAAAAAAGCAAATAGAAAGCAGCAGAGTGCGCGACAGACTTAATGGTTATATAGGGAAATCAGGAAGGCACAGACAAGTTGGTTAATTTAAAAGGAACCTGTCAGCAAGTCTGAGGACACTACACCACCAGCATGTCCTTATGCAACAGCTGTTTAGTGTCCCAAGCTTGGCTATACCAAGTCTGCTGACAGGTTTCCTCACACTGCCTTTTTCCATTAACATTAAACAGACTGCCATTACACAGACAGGGGCCAAGAGGGTTCTTTTGGCCTCCGCCCAGCGGCAATGCAAGCATAGAATAGCGCCGCATATAGCACTAGGTCATTTATACTGTATACTTTTTTTTTATTGTTCCTGTGGTTGGAGGATGCTACTCAGAAGTATACATCTTAAGTTTCCATCAGAAAAGTCTCCTGAAGGAAGCCACGGACTGACACTGCACAACACAGCGTGACCCCTCTCAGTGCTTTACAGGTCAACAGGACTGATGCGAGGGCTACTACTTTTCACTAATGCCATACTGAAAAAACTAAATTCTCTGAAAATGCTGTGTTTTTTAGAAGAAATATTGGCAGTTGATGATAGAATGCATCCTTATGGAGCAGCGGACACGGCCTCTGACAACCAAGCTCACTGCCGCTTCACCAGGAACTGGGGCTAGACATTCCCTTACCTTTAGACTGTAGTGGTACATAGCAGGTGACCACCATCTCTGTAAGCCTACATTCACATGACAGTAAAAACTGACTGTGTGACAGACTTTTTTTTATTATTTTAACTGCCATAACATGGCTGCATTAAATTCAATGTATGTGGATGGGGTCTTTTCATGTCCATTTTCCCCAGCCCTTTCATCCAACACCAGTATAAATGGAGGCTGATCCTATTAAGAGGAATTGTCCATTAGCTCCTGGACAAAGCTGAACCTGCAACATGGGGCTTCATCCTAAAACTTCTTATAGATTGTAAGCTCTTGCAAGCAGGGCCCTCAGTCCCAGTGTGTGAATTGACTTTCTTTGTAATGTATCTTTTTTGTCAGTACTTGAACACTACAAATTGTACAGGGCTGCGGAATATGTTGGCGCTATATAAATAAAATGTATTATTATTATTCTTAGAGCTGCTGCTAAATGTGCAAGTACAAGTATCTAATCTAAAATAAAAAAATTGTACTTTATCCTGTTTAGTTGCTTCATTCACTTACATTACTGCAGACATTTACTTTCTCCCTGCTGATGTCACAAGCAGGAGCAGATAAGTTCAAAAGAAGGATGAAGGCAGAGACATAAAAATTACAACCTGTCCGTTGAGAGGACTTTTTAGTCAATAAAGTCCTGTGATTACAGCAACATCAGCAGTGATTCAAGCACCCAGAGTCTCACTTTCTGCGGTGTAAGCGAGTGACCACAGGAGAGTACTAAAGTGAAATGTAATGTAAGCTGGCAGACGTGAAGAAACAGAAGCTATGACTGGGCTGCAGCTCAACTTATCTGCAACATGGCAGCCAATGATATCAAATTCTCGCTAGAGAATTTTGAAGGTCTCAAGCACAAATAGCTGAGCTTTGGAGAAAAAGGCTTCTCATAAGTATTGTACATAAGAATCTAGGAGCAGAGTGAAATTTGTATTTTTCACTAAAGGTCCACTTTAATTTCAATGTGTATGGTAAATTTAAAGTGGTTTTCCAGGATATATCATCATCCTATCCTAAGGACAGTGCATCAAATTCAGATGATTGTCTCACTCCTATGACATCTGTCAACTCTGATGTCACATCTAAGTGTTCTGCAGCTCAGTCCTATTAAAGTGAGAGGGACTGGGCTGCGAAAGTAGTCATTGCCGCTGCACAGACCTGTGCCTGGTATACCATGAAGAGGTGGCAAAACTCAGAGTTCTGCAGGCCGACCAATCAGCTGATCGGGTGTTAGGAGTTGCCCTTTCCGAAATGGATCTGATATTGATGAACTATCTAAAGGAAAGGTTATCAATATTTAAAAGGAGTCTACCACCTCCCCCAAGCATATTCAACTGCAACCACTGTATTACAGAGCCCATTACAGTGATAAACATCATATTATGCAAATGAGGCAGTTGGTGCACTGGAGGTGGGTTTTCAGCTTCCTGGAGCACTGCTCTGCTTCCTACCATCTTCTACTTGCACCACCCCAAGCTGTAAGAGTCGATCCTCCCACTGTTATGACATCATCCATTCAACTTTAGCAGCAAAAGCAGTGCTCCCAGAGCTGAAGGCCCGCCACAGTACAACAACTGCTTTTGAAGTCCTTGCATAGGACTTCAAAGTTGTTTTTCTCCAAAACCACAAAAGTGACAAATAAAGGAATATTTATAACTGCAATGTGCTCTGTAAGAGTTGGCTGTTGAATATACTTAGGGAGGTGGTGGACTCCCTTTAAGTCTTGGAAAACCCATTTTAACCAAGTTAAAGTTATTCCTTTGTAACCCTACACTGTTCCAGTAGATGCAGCCATGTCCAGGGCAAAAGATTATAGCATAGGCCTCCATTCTGTGTCTCTCCAGCTATTGCACACCCCTCAGAATACCCTTCCTAGCTTCTGCAGCGGTCACCAGTTCACAGGTGGAAGACGCCATCACCAGCATTTCTTTCTACACTGTAAAATATCTAGGCCTATTACTAAATGGAAGACTTGCATCGCTATATCTTGGAGAACAGGTCATTGCCTGCTAGTTGGCTCTCCCTGAAGCTATTAATAATTCAGCCTGCTGAATGGTAAATCAGAACAAGAGTCAGCTAGTGGTTTGTGAGATCATCAGACACTTTCCTGTAGCACATCTGTCAGCGGCTTCCAGTCACTGCGCCGCCTAATCAATTCCATGATTTCAGTTTCTGACATCCCATAACAAGAGCACAGTACCTGTAAAGCCACTCGTGCCATACCAGAAGCATCCTTTACTTTGTTTCCCAGGTCATCTGAGGCATTTCTCCAGAATATACAGCCTTCAAGAAAACAGAAGACAGCCTATAAAATATTTACTAGGGCACATACCAGAAACATTCCAGCGTCTGCTACAGATAATGGCAATACACGTCAGTGACTATGTGATTGCGGTAGATGTGTACCATTATATAACCTAGTGTAGCACAGTACCCGAGACAACCCCTATACGCTGAGGGATTCATACACACTAATAGAACTTTTCATTCTACAATGATAGGCAGGGGTCACTGTGGCCACCGTGCCAATGGCAACTAGGAGACAAAGTAGCATGGCGCTGTCAATTCTAATGGTCAATATTCATTCAGTATCTTTTCCCTACCATCAATATTCACATTCAGAGACCTGAAATTGAGGAACTAACGCAATGCAATGAATGAGCAATGTGTCCTGAAATTCCCATTAAAATTATTTGTGTAATATATCCAAAATGTTTGGATATAGTTATAAATACTGACATTAGCGTTTCATGAGGTTGACTATGAACAGATAAAGAAGCACTCCATTATATATTAAGATAAAAAAAATGATCCATTCAATTTCAAAATGAGCCTGTGTGTAGGGTAATGTTAGTGAATAACTTACTGACAGCTTTCTCGGGAAGTTATGTGCTCCCCTCTGGAGCACTGATATCCTCCAATGTTTCCTATATAAACAGGAGGTCCAGCTCACTATGCAAGTCTATTAGTACCTCCATCTGACCCCCATAGACCGACATTTCCAGTCTGACCTCCTGTTGATACAAGACACATTGACCCAGATTTATTATGCCTTGTACGTTGTCATAAATGATGCACGCCCTCCTATCACTCCGGTGTTATGAAAACTTGTGGTAAAAATGCCAGTCTTCATAAATGTACCCCATTATGTGCATCAGAGGAGCAGAGAGGAATATTGCAGTCAGTAAGTTACTCCATAACAATACACTACCCACAGGCTCATTTTCAAACAGGTGGCAAGGCCTTAAAGGAATTTTCCAGGTTTCCTATATTCATGTCCAGTTGGTAGGATGGGCCATCAATATTAGAATGGTGGTGGTCCAATTTTCAGCAATCACATCCATCAGCTGTTTTAAGAGGCAGTGGTGCTCAGCCAAGGTCTGTGGAGTTTAAATCAGTCGGTCTACTTGTACAGTATAAAATACACCGCATTGCCGCTACTAAGTAAATAGGGTGGCTAGCTGAATTGGTGTTAGCAATGTAGAGGCTGCAGCTCTTGGCTGAGTGCCATGGCCACTTCAAACAGTAGATCGGGACTGGTGCAGCCGACTGCCGTGTGAAAAGATTGAATGGAGACTTAATACACTGTGCAATTTTCAGGAACTACTGCTATTAGGAACGGCCATTCCCGATAACTGTCCCTTGTATGGGTGAAGACAAGAACTGCAGATCTGGAGAGGGAGAAAGATAGACAGACAAAACTTATCATTCCTAAGGGGAAATTACAACATCACATAAAATTCATGTATAAACAGGGCGATGTGCTGCAAACAAATTCGCTCATCCCCCTACATTAGTAATTATTGTTGCATTTAAAGCTTTTTTTTTCATAAAGCCATAGTGCAGGGGAAAATAAACTTTGTAATATACTCCATTAAAGAAAAGTGCCGGTTTCTTCACTTATTTGCCTCCTCCTTCCATTGATCTAATCTGTACAATAGAAGTCTATTGAAATGGAATGGGGTAATGACTCATTTAATACTGTAGACGGCATCATCTCTCTGTCTTGCTCAGTCTTCTCTGAACCTGTCCCCATAGATTTCATTGTAAACTCGTGTACTGCTTGTGTATGGAGTACAGACTGAAATCACTCATAAGAAATAAAGACATGCATAATGGTTAGAGACACTTTTCTTTAGCAAAGTATATTGCAAAGTATTCCCCTTAACCTGCACTATTATGAAAAAATAAATAAACTTTACTTGCGCTTAGAAGTGGGCAAGAACATTCCCTTCCCGACCACTACTTGCCGTGTCGGCCTATGTAAAAGGGCCTTTACCTACACAAGCAGAGGGTGTGTGGCAGGTACATCCTCCCTCGTAGTCATCTGAATAGGTTGTTGGAACTTGCTGAATAGTTTATACCTTGTATTTGTGTCCTTTACTGTGCAACACATTAGAAAACTAAAGGATCGATGGTTTTTGGACATGACATATGTGACGAGAACCTGCTAAATCGGAATGACTTTAGTGAAGTTTAGTTCTTAAAGAGAACCTGTCATATGGTGTCAGATCTGCATGTTATAGAGCTGGGCAGATTGCTACATCGATTGGTCCAAAAAGTTGCAGTATAGTTTGTGGTTCATTCATCTAACCTTAAAGGGTTTGTCCCGGAATTACTACAGTACCTGGGCAGGAGGCTGGGGAAGGTGAAAAAAAAAAAAAAAGTCATTCACCTATCCTTGTCCAGGGCAGGCCAGGGCTTGTGACGATGGAAGTCCTCACCGCACGTGACTGCTGAAACCAATCAGTGGCCTAAGAAAAGGAACCGGTGATGTAAGAGACGTTACTTGTTCCTTTCCTGCTGGAATGGACAGCAGCAGGGGACACCGGAGCTTCGGGTACAGGCGAGTATGACTATTTTAGGTTTCACCTTCCCTTGCCTCCTGCCCAGGTACAGTAATTCATGGACAACCCCTTTAAGCTCTTCCCCTAAGTCCAATAGGCAGTACCTTGTGACAGAGAAGGCTGTCAGTCACTGGTTAGGACCGCCCACTGGACTCCTAAGCCCAAAATGAGCAGAGATATAAATGACCAGATATACTGAATATGCTCCAATCTGCTTAGCTCCTCCTGGTCTATACTATGCAGCCTGCACTGTATTTGCAGTGTGACCAGTTACCTTACAAACAAGACTGCATATATAACAAACTTTTTCCTAAGCCCCACTCCCTCATTGAACAAGGCTCAAAAACTATCTAAAATACACAATAGATTTGGTGCACGGTATTGCAGACCAGTTTTTTCGGTGCACTTTTGGTGAATTCTGGAACATTTAGTGTAGTAAATCGGCCCCAATGTTTCTTACAACTCCGCTACATCCATTCATCCCTACAGATTAATAGAAATCAGAGGTGCCAAAAATCAAATCTTGCCATACTCTGCATTAGGTAATGCAAAACACTTCAACATATAGGAACAGTCATGTAAAACTTCTCTGGACCAACACCAAACTATTCTGACTGTCACGTCTCAAAACCTATTTATTCATACTTCTTGATCAGAAATCCTCCAGCCAACATTGGCGCAAGATTTTGAGCTGAGTGGTGACCTGCAGACGACGAATCTATAGCAATAAGAAAATACTGTCCATGTGCCTCAGCGTGCAAAGTGACTTCAGCAGACTTTAATGTCAAGTTGGCATTCAAAGATCTCTATACTCCGGGTGACTTCAGTGCAGTCCCCATGCTCTTACCTCTAGACCAATTACCTTTATAGCTCAGATACATCTACACTACGCCCTCATCTTCCTACACTTTGCGCGCACGCACACGCACACACACACACACACACACACATTACCTCCATGCCAATAGTGATGTCTCCACATCCCAGCTTGCTCCACACTGGAAGAGAAGTTACCATGGCTTCCCAGTCACACATTTCTCAACTTCTGGTTCCCAGTACAAAAACCCATAGTCACCCTCTTACAGTAACACTAGCACACGGACAGATACCTCCTGCCTGTCTCCCAGTGACAGCTCCACATTGCCAGCTACCTCCTGCCAGTCTCCCAGTGACATCTCCACATTGCCAGCTACCTCCTGCCAGTCTCCCAGTGACATCTCCACATTGCCAGCTTCCTCCTGCCCGTCTCCCAGTGACATCTCCACATTGCCAGCTTCCTCCTGCCAGTCTCCCAGTGACAGCTCCACATTGCCAGCTTCCTCCTGCCAGTCTCCCAGTGACACCTCCACATTGCCAGCTACCTCCTGCCTGTCTCCCAGTGACATCTCCGCATTGCCAGCTTCCTCCTGCCTGTCTCCCAGTGACAGCTCCACATTGCCAGCTACCTCCTGCCTGTCTCCCAGTGACACCTCCACATTGCCAGCTTCCTCCTGCCTGTGTTCAGTGACATCTCCACATTGTCAGCTTCCTCCTGCCCGTCTCCCAGTGACATCTCCACATTGCCAGCTTCCTCCTGCCCGTCTCCCAGTGACATCTCCACATTGTCAGCTTCCTCCTGCCTGTCTCCCAGTGACACCTCCACATTGCCAGCTTCCTCCTGCCAGTCTCCCAGTGACAGCTCCACATTGCCAGCTTCCTCCTGCCCGTCTCCCAGTGACACCTCCACATTGCCAGCTACCTCCTGCCTGTCTCCCAGTGACATCTCCGCATTGCCAGCTTCCTCCTGCCTGTCTCCCAGTGACAGCTCCACATTGCCAGCTACCTCCTGCCTGTCTCCCAGTGACACCTCCACATTGTCAGCTTCCTCCTGCCTGTGTTCAGTGACATCTCCACATTGCCAGCTTCCTCCTGCCTGTCTCCCAGTGACATCTCCGCATTGCCAGCTACCTCCTGCCCGTCTCCCAGTGACACCTCCACATTGCCAGCTTCCTCCTGCCAGTCTCCCAGTGACAGCTCCACATTGCCAGCTACCTCCTGCCTGTCTCCCAGTGACATCTCCGCATTGCCAGCTTCCTCCTGCCTGTCTCCCAGTGACATCTCCGCATTGCCAGCTACCTCCTGCCTGTCTCCCAGTGACACCTCCACATTGCCAGCTTCCTCCTGCCAGTCTCCCAGTGACAGCTCCACATTGCCAGCTACCTCCTGCCTGTCTCCCAGTGACATCTCCGCATTGCCAGCTTCCTCCTGCCTGTCTCCCAGTGACAGCTCCACATTGCCAGCTACCTCCTGCCTGTCTCCCAGTGACAGCTCCACATTGCCAGCTTCCTCCTGCCTGTCTCCCAGTGACACCTCCACATTGCCAGCTACCTCCTGCCTGTCTCCCAGTGACACCTCCACATTGTCAGCTTCCTCCTGCCTGTGTTCAGTGACATCTCCACATTGCCAGCCTCCCAGTGACACCTTCACACTGCCAGCTTGCTCCACCCTGGCTGCCCAGTGACACCTCCACACTGCCACCTTCCTCCAGCTTGGCTGCCAATCATACCCACACTGCCAGTCTCCCTCACACCTCCTTCCCCTGCCCCAGTCCCTGGTACCTGTCACACGTCCTCCTCCATTGCTTTGCCACCTATTCGCAGTCACAAGTTCCCTCCACAGTCCGGCTCCCTGTCACACCTCCTCCTCCTCAGTTCCCTACACTGTGCAGCAGCTTCCCAGTCACACCTCCTCCGTCACAGCCCACAAGGTCTCCCGGTCTGACAAGCTTGCTCAGGCAGGAAGTGACATTCTGAAATACGTCAATTTTATGTTTTTCTATACCAATCAGAGAGCGGGACGCCTATGCGCTAGCCAATGATAGTGCGGTAGTGCAGTTTGGGTGCAGCGCAGGAAGTCAGGGTTGGATGACGGTCCCGCGCTGTGGTCACGTGGTCATTTCATTACCGCTTAACCCCGTCAGTGCTGGAGCATAAAGAATATAAGAGTCACCAAGTCATTCTGCGCGTTCCTTGCAGTCCCAGCAGCCGACATGTCACCTGTTATGGCACTACTAGCTGCCACGTGACTGATTCTAAATAATTCCTAATATGTTGCATTATATATGACATGTAGGTATTGCTATATATGATGTTATACATGGTATATAATGTAAAATCTGGGGTAAATGGTGACCTTTGTCGTACATCGCCATGTCCGTAAATTTCTCCAATTGTGTAACTAGGGTGTCTGTGCCGCAGTATTGGAAGAGTGAAGAAATCAGGCGATACCTTTTAGAGGCTAACTGAGTATATTTTGGCCACCATGGATGTGGAATCCCTGTATACTAACATTCCCCACAAGGATGGAGTTGCAGCATGTCGGGTACACCTGGCAAAACAAAACCTCCCAACAGAACCAGTAACGCAGCTCATACAATTCATCCTTAGCCACAACCATTTTACCTTTGGAGAGGATCTATATCTACAGCGAATGGGAACTTCAATGGGGACCAGATGTGCACCCCAATATGCAAATCTCTTTATGGCAGAAATGGAAGGAACATATTTATCAACATGCACCACCAAACCTATGATTTACCTTCGTTATATCGATGATATCCTTGTCATCTGGACTGCAGGTGAGGAGGCCCTACTTCAATTCCATAATGACTTCAATGACTTTCACCCGACCATCAACCTTAAACTTAGCTATTCAGGGAGTGAAATCCACTTTCTGGATACCGCAATATACATTAAAAGACCACCGGCTACTCACATCAATATACCACAAGCCCACAGACAGAACGGCCTACCTGAGAAACGACAGCTTCCACCCCAAGCACACAAGACAATCTATAATCTACAGCCAGGCTATACGATACAATCATATTTGCTCCGACAAAGCAGACCTGGACAAGCACCTCCTGGATCTGAGGATGAAATTTCTCCGATTGGGATACAAACCAAAAGTGACGGACAACCAATTAAACAAAGCGGCAGCCATTAACAGAGACAGTCTGCTCACATATGAAGAGACCCAGAAAGAAGTCCGAGTGCCCCTAGTTGTCACCTACAACCCACAGCTGGAAATCCTACAAAAGATTGCCAAGTAGCTCCAACCTGTGCTACATAGGGACAACAGACTCAAGGACATATTTCCATTCCCCCCTCTCCTTTCCTTTCGACAACCACCAAACCTGAGGCGTATTATTGTCCGGAGTGCCCTGAAGGCCCCAACTGAAAATAGCACCTCACCTTGCCTATAAAAAAAGGTGCATGACCTGCAAGCACATCCACACCGCTGACAGTGTACCTGTCCCACAGTCACAACAGGTGCACAGAATTAGGGGGACATTTTCCTGCAGGTCTTCCAATGTGGTATATCTCATAATGTGTGTGCAATGTCCCACCACAGGCCTCTATGTGGGGGAAACAGGGAAAAGACGTAGTCAGCGAATGAACTCACACAGATCCAACATTAATAACAGCAGAACAGATCTCCCAGTGGCCGCACATTTCTCCGGAGAAAACCACTCTATTGAAGATTTGCGGGTTGTGGTTTTAATGGGACATTTTAAGATGCAAGAGGAGAGGAAAGAATGGGAGTACAAGTTTATGCAAAAATTTAAAACTCTGCAATTTGGACTTAATATTCATGCCAGCGTCATGTCACACTATGTATGAACTGTGAGGGTCACAAATCACCTCCTGATAGCAAACAGATAACAGATCCCTCTGTCACGCACCACAACTTTCCAGATTGTTTTTTGACCGGTTGTAAATAACTTCTCTACTTAGATTGCATTTTGTTTTGGTTTTTTTAAGGACTCTAAAATCCTTTGAAGATCATGTGTATAGGGTATAAAAATCTGTGAATTTTCAGTTCTTGTATAACACCATGTCTGATGAAGGAAGCTAGCACTTCTGAAAGCTTATCAAATACACTCAGCCTCTAAAAGGTGTCGCCTGATTTCTTCACTCTTCCACTACTTTCAATGGCTAACATGGTACAACATTATACTACTGTGCCACAGTAGTCACCCAATACTTACAACTTTAACCCCTTGATGACATGACCATTTTCTCCTATTGAAGTAGCCACTTGAGGGCTTCTTTTTTGTGGGGCGAGTTGCATTTTCTTTAATATTCCATACACTGTATTTGGAAACTAATAAACAATTATTTGTGGAGTAGAAAAAAAAAAAGAAAAACAAATTCCAACTTTTTTTTTTTTTTTTTTGGGGGGGGGGTTTGGTGCTACGAATGTTTTTGTTTGACTATTAAAAGGTTGAAAGAGAAATTTGCCTTGTGCCACCATATTGTGTCATGCATAACTTTTTAATGTTTCTGTCTATGGACCTGTGTGAGGACCTTCTTTTTGTTGGATGAGCTGTAGTTTTTACTGGTACGCTATCGGTGCCATCCACCTTTTTGATCACTTTTAATTCCAGTTTTTTTGGGGGTGAGGCGATGCCATAACCTTTTGTTTTTGAGGAAATAAAGCACAGCCAGCACTTCCCTCTTGCAGATATTTGATGAAATTTGGCACACTGGTATTACACCACCCAAACTGTTCAGGGTTTAGGATATGTGTGTTTCAGGATGGGCAATCAGTATCAGATTAGTGAAGGTCGGACTCAGGATGGGCAATCAATATCAGATTAGTGGGGGTCGGACTCTTAGGATGGGCGATCAGTATCAGATTAGTGGGGGTCGGACTCTTAGGATGGGCGATCAGTATCAGATTAGTGGGGGTCGGACTCTTAGGATGGGTGATCAGTATCAGATTAGTGGGGGTCGAACTCTTAGGATGAGAAATCAGTATCAGATTAGTGGGGGTCGAACTCTTAGGATGGGCAATCAGCATCAGATTAGTGGGGGTCGGACTCTTAGGATGAGCAATCAGTATCAGATTAGTGGGGGTTGGACTCTTAGGATGGGCGATCAATATCGGATTAGTGGGGTCGGACTCTTAGGATGGGCGATCAGTATCAGATTAGTGGGGGTCAGACTCTTAGTCTGGGCAATCAATATCGGATTAGTGGGATCGGATTAGTGGGGTCGGACTCTTAGGACAGGCAATCAATATCAGATTAGTGGGGATCAGAATCTTAGGATGGGAAGTCAATATCCGATTAGTGGGGGGTTTGGACTCTCAGCACCCTGTAAATCATCCATTTGAAGGGGTTCAATCACCATGGTCTCTTCAATATTTATACTGGTCTACCTATGTACTATACATATATATTAGAAAATTACTATTTTTATTACTTTTTTATTTAGGGTAAACTATTAGATTTTCATTAGCACATGAGACAGTAGCTTTTTCTATTTTGTGTATTGTATTCGGTTGTATTTACATAGTTGATGTATTTTTTTAGTTAAGGTAGGTTAGGAAAAAACCCTTATGAGGCGGATGCCAATTACCCCATATTACCCACCAAATATGAACCCTTTGAACCCTCTCCAGATCTATGTCCTTTTGCAAGGTACATAGTTAAGGTTGGATAAATACTCAAGTCCATCAATCTATTATGTTGAGCCAGAGGAAGTAAAAAAAAATCCCCATGAGGTGGATGCCAATTCCCTATATTGGGGGAAACATTCTTATCGAACTCCAAATATGGCAATTGGATTAAATCCCTGGATCAACATCCCATCCCAAAATACTATTTCCAATAACTGATATTTTTGCTTTTAAGAAAGGCATTCAGACCCTCCTTGAACTTGTGCAATTTATATGGATCCTAAAACAGAACCACATATCAGAGAGTAGTCTTAAGAGGCATTTATAGAGGTTTGATATTACATTGGGATCTCAACTTTTTATTTCTCCTTTTGTGTATTCTAAAATCTTATTTGCTTTTGTGGCTGCTGCTTGACACTAAGTACTGCTGCTTACAGTAGTTTACTCCGTATCTTGTAGTATAGTGAGGAGAACTTGCTACATCTGCCTTTTAGATAGATTTATTTTTATGCCCCTTTGTTGTGGAAATAGTTAAAGTGATCTTCACTTACATGCCTATTGACTTGAGAAAGGGGTCTTCCCCTGAAACGCGTTGTCTCAGACATTTGTACCTATCCGTTTTTTATTTTATTCAATAAACCAACTGTAGAACTACATACAGTAGCTGGAAGGTATCTCTTTATTTAAACTGTGTCAAAAAATGCTTTGGCTTTTTTTTCTGCCTCCCATTCATTTTAAATGTGAGTTTCAGGCAGAATCTGCCTGTCGGAGAGAAAAGTCCTCCTTGCATCCGATTTTATGCATATTCAGCGGCGGAGTGCTCGAACGCTAGTGTGAACCTAGCGTTAACGCTCCTAACACGTCTGTTTTCAATAGTAATTATATCACCTATGAATGAAAAAATTACTTATTAGTCTCCATTTTGTTATTCTTCCTGGAAATGTATGAATAAACTGACAACTGGGTGTTACTACTCCACTTGTCAATGGGTTGTGTCCCTTAACAGTTTTGTACAGTCCAATTAGCGATGTCCAATACACACTCTATTGCCAAGGGTGATGGTGACATACATACAGTATATCAATTTTATTACACATTTTCAGGAGGTATAACAGAGGAATTGCATAACACAGAATTTTAAGAACACGTTTGTTATTTCATGGGGAATACAAATATTTATTAAAATAATGCAAGTCAGGAATGGTGACAGGTCTTGTTTAAAGGGAGTCTATCATTAAAAAAAAACACTTTTAAGCTAATGGCACGTTGGAATGGCCTTTAAAAAGGCCATTCTTCTCCTACCTTTCATTGTTGTCCAGCCGTTTCTGTAAAAATCCATTACCTCAATTATGGAAATGATCCTCACGGAGCAACCAGGACGTTCCTCCTTAGCAGCGAGCACCGACCGCGTCATCGCTTGTCACCGTCCATTAGTCTGTTGTGGTGACTCCCATCTTGGTCTTCTCTGTATGTTCTTTCTTCTACTTCCTCTGACGCAGCGCTGGACCGCCGCCATTTTCCGGTGGTCTTTCACAAGAAGCGCAGTACGGACCACCGGAAAATGGCAGGCCAAACGCTGTGTCAGAAGAAGTAGAAGAAAGAACATACAGAGAAGACCAAGATGGGAGTCACCACAACAGACTAATGGGCGGTGACAAGCGATGACGCGGTCGGTGCTCGCTGCTAAGGAGGAACGTCCTGGTTGCTCCGTGAGGATCATTTCCATAATTGAGGTAATGGATTTTTACAGAAACGGCTGGACAACAATGAAAGGTAGGAGAAGAATGGCCTTTTTAAAGGCCATTCCAACGTGCCATTAGCTTAAAAGTTGTTTTTTTAATGATAGATTCCCTTTAAAGGAAATGTCCCGCAATCGCAACTTACCAGCTATCCACTAGGACCCCAAAAGATTGTGAGTACAGAGGTCCCAGGTCTCCCATTTGAATGGAGCGATGGACTTGTGTGCATGCTGCTGTTTCATTTGTAGTCTCTGGGACATTCAAATGACAGAGAACGTTAATCCATTCAAACGGAGGACATGGGACCCCTATTCCTTTGACTGGTGGGAGTCTCAGTGGTGGGACCCTCAGTAATTAGACACCTATCACCTATACTGTGAATAAGTTGTGATTGTAGGACATCTCCTTTAAATATCACAGTAAAATAGGTAAGACAATTGCAGGATCTATTGCACACAATTAGAATATATACAGTTGCTTCCATTGAAAATCCCTAAAACTCTTTAATCTGGGCTGTATTTAAATTGTCACTAACTTTTCAGACAACTTAGTCTCATGTCATTCTAACCCCAAAATGTAATGAACTAATGTCTCTAAAGTTCCTGTACTGGGTATCTCCCTCCTTCCTAATTTGCTTTTCACTCCCTGTGACTAGGGCAAGTCCTTCTTTAGAAACCAACAAGCTCAAGATGAGAACACATGATGTGGAGGGGGAGGGGCAGGTCTCTCTTCACAGCCTCTGCATGTTTCCACACAGCTTTCCCTGCAGCTCCTCACAGTGAGTGTAAGAAGTGTCTATCTACTTCTGACTAGCTGCTCGTGTTATTCCTGATAGGATGTTAGCCATAGACATCAATCAGCTTTCTTTATTGTGCTCAAATTTCCTTCTTTCTGAGTCAGGGATGTTTTTAGCTGCGTCATAACCTGAATTTGGATGGCAGTGTCTCTGGATCTCCTATATTATGTTCACTTGGGCCTTTCTCAGATATTTGTTTACTATTTTACAGGTACTTCTGGCAGAATAACAAGTAAATAAACCAGCAGTTGTGTCGATGTGCCGTGTGACACTGTTACAAAAATGCTGTCTATTATTTGCTTTTGTATACCTGTCTGAAGGGACAGTTGAAGGAGGGTGTGGAAGACTCTTCCTGTAGACCTGATATGACCTTTTATTTATAAGCTTTTGGACTGATGGCTCTAGTGATCTCATAGACCTTTGTGGTTTATCTGTGGACTCACAAATCTGGAATTATTTTAGTGTCTGGACAGACTAAACCGAAAACTGGGGGATGGGGCAGAGGGTAATATTGTTTACAATTTTTTTTTTACTGTTAACTTTTAAAAATTTTAATAAAAACTATTTGATACAAAAAAAGAAACCAGCAGTAATAATAATGGATGGGGAGTAGGCTGTAGAAATGCAAAATGTGTTGCAGCCATAATGGGGCTATTAGCAGCATCAAAGCTTATAAAACGCCATGTATGAAGGCTTGTAGAGCCAAAGAATGGATTGCCCTGCAGATATTTCAACTCTTGCTATCCTAACCACAGCTGTACTATCCTATTAAAGCAATGTGTCAAGGTGCTACACACTATTTGTGCAGTGCAGCCGTACTCTACTGTTGATAGCAGTCAAAATAAGGAAAATTCAATTTGTATTCCCAACTTTGGATTTCCCGTGGATATGCCATAATTGTGATAGCTGTGGGCCCATCTCTGGGATCCATATCTATGGGATTGCATGGGAGTGCCCTTACCAAACTCATTTCTCATACGATATGCCAGAAATTTCCAATTTTGGAATATCCATTAAATAAGCTATAACTGAAATATACCAGCACTACATAGATTTCCTTTTTAACAGGAAAAAAACGGAGAAATAAACTAAGTCTGGAAATAGAAGGATTAAAAAGCTTTTATTTATGAAACGGTAAAATGACAAAGATCGATAGAAATATTGATAGACAGTCAATGAGCCTCCTCTTCCTCTCCATTGACTTCTCCACTACAAATGAATTTATAAGCCTTTACAAAAGCGACAAAAATAAATAGTCCTTTAGAGTTGAATGTCTTCTAGATGGCTACTTCTTCTTTAAGTATCGACATTATAAATATACTATTATTTCTAGAATCTAGCAAACCAATTGCTGATGGCTGTGATGCCAACTTAAATAGACATTGTAAATGATACAATACAACATACATATACACATATGTACATACACAGGACAACATCCATGCATGATTTGGCCCCAGATATAAATATATAACGGTAAACATTTGACAGGTAACACATTTTTAGGAGGGCTTGTTACCTAAATGACGTATAGACTGTAGCTCCACAGTAAAATAAAATTCGACACGCACCCCAGGCAATCCTAGACTATGGCAACTAATATGCAGATCACCTGTGTAGTACAGTATACTAACCGTGCAGGGCAATACAGTAGGTTGGAGTAGTGTTCTATGTGACTAACAATCGTGTCATTAGGTCATTATTTTTTAGATTGGTGGGGGGTGGTCCGGCACCTGCGGTCAGCAGTTTTCATGGTACAGTGGCTGCCATCATTGCTAGTGGCTTGTATGAGCATTGCAGAGGTATCCCATAGTCTTGAATGCTACACTGCTGAATTGCTTGTAAACAGCCGCTATCTAGAAAGACAGCATGTGAGCATTGTATTTACACAATGCCAGTCCTGTGAAAACAGCTGATCGGTGGGGGTCCAAAGGATCATCCTTCTGCCAGTCTAATATTGATGACCAAGCCTCAGGATGGGCCATCAAATTTAAAAAAGTGGATAACCCCTTTAAGATAGTTCTATAAGACTAGGAAAATACTGTGCGGCTGTTTTCTTTCAGCATCATTATTGTGAATAGGTTGTGGCTGGTGTAGCATTTTAGTCCCATTCGCTCCGATGAAGACCATGGACATTGTGGTACGTGGTAGTACTAGAAAAAACCATGGATAGGTGCGGTGCTGTTTCTTAAAAATAGCAGCCATGTTTTTCTAACCCTGTACAAACATTTTAATATGCTTCAACCTAAATAAAGGTGTAAAAACATAAACACGTAAACTACTGTACATATACAGTGGGGAAAAAAGTATTTAGTCCAGTGGGGAAAAAAAGTATTTAGTCAGCCACCAATTGTGCAAGTTCTCCCACTTAAAAAGATGAGGCCGGCCTGTAATTGTCATCATAGGTAGACCTCAACTATGAGAGACAAAATGAGAAAACAAATCCAGAAAATCACATTGTCTGATTTTTAAAGAATTTATTTGCAAATTATGGTGGAAAATAAGTATTTGGTCAATAACAAAAGTTCATCTCAATACTTTGTTATATATCCTTTGTTGGCAATGACAGAGGTCAAACGTTTTCTGTAAGTCTTCACAAGGTCGGCACACACTGTTGCTGGTATGTTGGCCCATTCCTCCATGCAGATCTCCTCTAGAGCAGTGATGTTCTGGGGCTGTCGCTGGGCAACACGGACTTTCAACTCCCTCCAAAGGTTTTCTATGGGGTTGAGATCTGTAGACTGGCTAGGCCGCTCCAGGACCTTGAAATGCTTCTTATGAAGCCACTCCTTCATTGCCCTGGCGGTTTGCTTGGGATCCTTGTCATGCTGAAAGACCCAGCCACGTTTCAACTTCAATGCCCTTGCTGATGGAAGGAGGTTTGCACTCAAAATCTCACGATACATGGCCCCATTCATTCTTTCACGTACACGGATCAGTTGTCCTGGTCCCTTTGCAGAGAAACAGCCCCAAAGCATGATGTTGCCACCCCCATGCTTCACAGTAGGTATGGTGTTCTTTGGATGCAACTCAGCATTCACTCTCCTCCAAACACGACGAGTTGTGTTTCTACCAAACAGTTCTACTTTGGTTTCATCTGACCATATGACATTCTCCCAATACTCTTCTGGAACATCCAAATGCTCTCTAGCAAACTTCAGATGGGCTCGGATATGTACTGGCTTAAGCAGGGGGACACGTCTGGCACTGCAGGATCTGAGTCCCTGGTGGCGTAGTGTGTTACTGACGGTAGCCTTTGTTACGTTAGTCCCAGCTTTCTGCAGGTCATTCACTAGGTCCCCCCGTGTGGTTCTGGGATTTTTGCTCACCATTCTTGTGATCATTTTGACCCCACGGGGTGAGATCTTGCGTGGAGCCCCTGATGGAGGGAGATTATCAGTGGTCTTGTATGTCTTCCATTTTCTAATTATTGCTCCCACAGTTGATTTCTTCACACCAAGCTGCTTGCCTATTGCAGATTCAGTCTTCCCAGCCTGGTGCAGGTCTACCATTTTGTTTCTGGTGTCCTTCCACAGCTCTTTGGTCTTCACCATAGTGGAGTTTGGAGTGTTACTGTTTGAGGTTGTGGACAGGTGTCTTTTATACTGATAACAATGTCAAACAGGAGCCATTACTACAGGTAATGAGTGGAGGACAGAGGAGCCTCTTAAAGAAGAAGTTACAGGTCTGTGAGAGCCAGAAATCTTGCTTGTTTGTAGGTGACCAAATACTTATTTTCCACCATAATTTGCAAATAAATTCTTTAAAAATAAGACAATGTGATTTTCTGGATTTGTTTTCTCATTTTGTCTCTTAGTTGAGGTCTACCTATGATGTCAATTACAGGCCGGCCTCATCTTTTTAAGTGGGAGAACTTGCACAATTGGTGGCTGACTAAATACTTTTTTCCCCACTGTACATCACTTATATAAGATGCATTATTTCACAAGGTAAATAGTCACGCTGCACCTTAGGGAACGAGCCAGAAGGTAAGGAAAGTTCAGACAATGCTCCCTAGGAAAAGAATAATCAAATAGTTCTCGTCTAATAGGAAGAACTATCTCTAGTGCCAATGATACCCAGCAATAATCCGACCAGGAAGTGCTTAAAGGGATATTCCTACAAATACAACCATACTTAAATTTGTAGACAATTACATGTTACACATTTTTTAATTTTTAAAACCATCTTAGTGGTGACCTGCTTTTGTCTTGACCAGTTGTCAATGGATAGGACCATGAACCCAGGAACTTGTTATGGTTCCTGAATTCATAGTCATATCCAATCAAAATAAAAGACAGTCACCACTAACACAGTTAGTTAAAATCTTTAAAACTTTGCAAAATTTTTATTTATTTATATTTGCAAATATGTTTAATTTTTAATTGTCTACAAATTTAAATATAGTTTTAAGGTCTTGTTGGATCCGAGTCAGTAAGGCTTTCCCCTTATCCCATATAGCATACCAGATTTGTGTGCTAATGAGAATCAAAGGACTGAAACAGAACAGTCTATAGCAGGTGTCTATTGTTATCAAAGACATCAGCCCTGTCCTAAGGCAGCTTTTACAATGGGGATAACTTAAAGGGGTTGTCCAAGACTAGAAATAGGTGATACATCATCAATATCAAATCGGTGGGGGTCTAATATTTGGAACCCCCACCAGTCAGCTGCCGTGGCTGCAGTATCTGCACAATGTATGGAGCTAGAAATAGAGGACAGTGCAGTGGTCGTGCCCAGCTGTTGTAGCTCAGCTCCCATTCACTATCCTGGCAAGGTCACTACACAGTGTATGGACCCATCTGCTTCCAGATCTTTACACTTTGGTGAAGGGACTGGATGATACGTCTCCACGGATCTGATATGGCTGACCAAAAGGCCATCAATATGTAGTCTTTGACAACCCTTTAAAGTGCCCATACACGATCGATAGTTGTCAGTGCCTATGTTGTCAGGAGGCTTATCTTCCCTGAGAACAAAAAGATCAGGTGTTGAAGTTCAATATGTTCGATCCTTCCTTCCCCAACCCCATCTGTCAGTGCGGGGGAGTCAGCAGGTCCCCATATACACAAGATGATTGGTCCTGCCATATTTTATCTTATGTACACGTAAGTCAATGTAGGTACAGTAAGTATATGACTCTTCTTTACTGACAGTATTAAAGGCACATTACAGCCAGCTTACAAGTAAAGGTTTTCTGATCACAGTGATTGTCAGGGTCAATGCAAGTCAATATTTATATCTTTGGGAAAGAAATATATAAAAATAATATAAAAAGGAATCCATAAGGTGGCCCAATGCACTGACAAAACAATGGCTAAAAGGAAAGTATCAAACCTGTGTAACCTGGCCTTTATGCCTACAACCACTAATGTAAATGAAGCCTATTGAGTGAGACATCACAGAACTGGTGCAATGGTAAAATGTAGCAGTTGCCCATAGCAACCCATCAGATAACTAATGTTTCTTCTTTAAATAAGTGAGTGGAAATTTGATTGGTTGTTATAGGCAACTGCTATACATTGCACAAGTTTTGATAAATCTCCATTAAATCTTTTGATGTCTGTCTGAACTGGGCAGGTGATAGACCAGAAGAGTCATCTGAGGGTCTCCACATCTACTCCTTAAAGGGGTTGTCCAGAGTTAAGGTCTTTATAGCCTATCTTTAGCACAGCCATAAATACCTGATCGGTGGGGGCTGACAGTTAGCTCCCTCACTGATCAGCTGTAAGGAGCGGCTTCTGGCACCTGTCCTTTACACATTGCAGGGCAGGAAGCAGAAAGCTCCATCCTCTGTATAGTGGCCGGGCGTCATCACTGCAGCTCAGAACCCACTGATGTCAGTGGGAACTGAACTGAAGTAAAGGCCCCCGGACGCTATAGAGGGAATGGCGATTTTTGCTGATTGGTCCTGTGGCCGGCTATCGCCACTCCCCCACGATGGGTGTTTATCGCCAATTCTAAGGATAAAAAAGGTTAAAAATGAGATATAACTTCACATCAATGGCCAGCTTATGATTTTTCTGAGTTCACAGCTCCATTGGGACTTTCTGTTCCGTTCTAGGGTCAGATCCGTCTCATGATGGACAGGCCAATGGACTCTATCATTTTGCTGGACAAAACAGCAGTCTGTTTTGTTATTTCGTCCATGATATTCGAAGGAGCCTCCAACACAGATATGAACACAGCCTTTATGGTCCTGCATTTGAAGGTTGAGGCTAGTATATTTTTTATAGAATTCATTAGTATTTCACCCATTGCATTCGGGAAGGCTGATTTCATTTTGAAATCCAAACAATTCATCATAGTCATCATTTGAAGGTTTATCTCCAAGACAAACAGAACTAGTGACATTAGGTTATCTACTGAAGTAGGTACAGATGTTGGATAAGAAAAGATAAAGGGGTCTGCTTTTTTCTCCTGGAAACAGCACCACTCTTGTCCATTGACTGTGCCTGGTACTGCAGCACAGCCCCATTTAAAGGTAATTTTTTACCATAAATGATACGTGTCCTATATCTGCAGGATAGGAGATAAGTGTGTAATTGTTGGGGGATCAACACCTGGGACCCTCAACAATTACGATGTTCCCCAAGTCCTCCATGTGAATGGAGTGGTGATAAGCATGCTCAGCCAACACTCGTTCACTTCTATGGGACTGACAGAGATTGCCATTCCAGAAGTCAGAGTCAACTAAGTAGTGGCTGAGCTTGTCATCACCACTACATTCACATGGGAATCTCGCAGACCTGTGTTCTTGTGATTGCTAGGGGGTCCCAGCGGTCAAATCTCCCTGATATAGTATGAAGATCATCAGTAGGAAAACCCCTTTAAGTAAACAGTGCTAACATGTAATACCAGACACTGCCTAGACATAAGAGCGGCACTGTTTCTATATAATTACATACAAATCTCACTTTCTACACAAACTATTTGAGTCTAAGTAGTACCTTGTTATTCACCTCGCAGCCATATTACTACAGACACATGATGACATCATACAAGTGTCAGTGGAATCATTGGGTTATATTATACAACTTTCAGGCAAACATTGGAATTATTTATCTTTAGGACTGGAAAAAAAACTCACCAATTTGTTATTAATAGTCTTATTGTCCAATTTCCTACTGGAACGCAACGAGAATCTACCAGCTCCAAAGTGCCACCTATACTAATAATAGTGCTGTGTAGAGTCCTTGAATAGAAACAGAAGTATGAAGCAATGCATAGATAATCCTCTTTTTATGGATGTTCAAATCAGTCTGCAAGTGCATCAGGGGCGGGGCCTGATTTGTCAGATTTGTCTACAGACAGTTGTATGCTCTCTGTCTCTCCTCTGGATTCACCAGTCATTTGAGACAGTCTGGTTGCTAGGGACACACATCTTAACAACCACAGATTTTTTTCTATGAGATTGTAAGGCAGGACCTTCATTGTAACCAGTCTCTTTTTGACTATGCAGGCCAAGGCCGAATTACTACTAAGGTTAGGGGAGGAGAAGGGAGAGTTGGCACCACGGATTTCCCTCTAGGTGGAGAACATCTTTAATTATGTACCTATGATACAAATTGGAGTGCTATAAGTTCTAGGAGTGATACAAGTAATAGGGGATGAAATATCCACCACATGTCCCCGGGGCTGTGTACTGCTACTGACGCCCATTAACTAAGAACATTATCAATAAAGGATGACCTCTACCCCCTTTGGCAAAAAAATTAAAAACTTCCCAATATTTCTACAACTGAATGAATGTTGAGACGGGTTCTCTTTCCTGTCTTCCCAGGAATCAACATGTATAAATGGGAAAGCCAAAAACAGACATTAATGAGAAGAATAAAACATGTTTGTGGTCAACTCATCCTTTGGTCTATTCAACACATAGACCTCAATGCAATATAAATACTGACTGTTAAGTTGGGGTTACCCAAGTACTGTGGTATCACTATGGAAATTAGTGCAATAGCTAAAATGTACAAACTCTTTTTTCAGTTTTGTTAAAGGGGTTCTCTGAAGAAGGCATCAAAGACAGGGGTCCCCTGATCTGGACTCTCCTTATAATCCAGAACAAGGACCGCTCCCACCCTGGCGGACCCAGCTATCTATGTACAACCAGTCATTTGCATTGCATGTAATACATTTCATCATGTAATACATTTCATCATGTAATACATTTCCATGCATCAAAATGTACATGTTCCCCAGAACTAACAGCTGGTCACCGGGGGTTGGAGCAGGTGATCTTAATGATATACCCCCCTAAGGAGCCTGCCATGTTGAAAACTGTTGTTACATCTGCTGGTAGCATCTTATAGAGCAGAAGTAGCTGAGCAGATTGATATGTAGCCGAGACAGGATAGATTCAGTATTTTTGCCATTTAAAGGGAGCCTCTTGGATCCAAAATGCCTCCCATATCGATAACTGCATTTTAATAAGAACAGAAACATACAATTGTGGCCACAAATCGAAGAAGCAATGCAGTGATATATCTTTTTATGGATATGCAAATCAACTGATAAGTGCACCGGGGCAGACCCAATGTGACAGATTTGCCTACAGGCAGCTGCAAGTACTCAGGCTTTCCTGTGGAATCGCTGCCCAACACAGTCCCTTGAGCTGCGAATGACAATTTCAGTTCCTGCCTGCATCATGACTATATGTAGGCAAATCAGACCCCGCCTCTGATGCACTTGCAGGCTGATTTTCATATCTATAAAATTAATATCTCGGCATTGCTTCATCAGTTTTGTTGTCACAGAGGTATGTTTCTGCTTCTATTAAAGGCTCCTACAGAGCACCAATATTAGTTTGAGAGGTATTTTCGACCTGACAAGACTCCATTCTGGGCTTAGGAGTCCAGTGGGCGGTCCTACTTAGTAACCGATGGCCACCTCTGTATGACTCTGCATGCAGAAGTATCAGTCACTAAACAAGACCACCCACTGGACTCCAAACCACAGAATGAATAACTGATACTCAATCTTTTCCCACTAAGCTGTATATCAGTCTGCACCTCCTCCTATTCCACATGTTACCTGCAGATCAGACACTATGCTCAACATGACAGGTTCCCATTACGCCGCCAATACTCTACAATACAGGCTCTGTCTGCCCACAGTATTTGTCTGATTATTGTCATACCGGTAATGTTAAATCTGTATTATTATGTGACCTTTTGTATAATTTACACAGTTCACATTAAAATGGACACATAAAAATTAACATATTCATCATGAACATAGGAAACCACTGAACAACATAAATACATAAAACATTAAATAGGCTGAAAATTACAATCTTATTTAAAATGATAGAATACCTATATATACCCTATATACAGCTCACGTGGCTGTTTCAGTAACTTTCATAGACTTGAACGGAGAGCTAAACACACACATGGCCATCTCTTTGTCCAGATAAAGGGCCAGTTACATGGGCCAATAATTGTCCAAATAAGCATTTACAAGTTCTTTGGCAATATTTGGTTGGGGTGAACTTGCCTCCGATTAGCCAAAAAATAAACTTGCGTCTTGACCAAATGTATAGTTTATGTGATTATAAAAATGCTCATTGTAATAAGTAAACCGCATAGGACCGGGCCATCATATTAAAGTGTAACTAAACTTTCATAAAATTTTTGATTTTCTGGCAGTATTTGTGTCATTAATAAATTTTTTCTCTTCCCTTCACACAGCCCGTACTCCATACACAATGAGAAGCAGGGACAGCT
Source organism: Leptodactylus fallax (assembly GCA_947044405.1). Lineage (NCBI taxonomy): Eukaryota > Metazoa > Chordata > Amphibia > Anura > Leptodactylidae > Leptodactylus > Leptodactylus fallax. The sequence goes on from CAMRHE010000017.1 coordinate 1,975,510, forward strand.
CTCAATAGAGAAGCAAGGAAAAAGGGAAAAAAATGCAGGATTTCACAGAAAGGAGCCAAATTTTGTTAATAAAGTATATTACAAAATTTATTAATGACACAAATACTGCCAGAAAATCAAAAGCTGTTTGAAAGTTTAGTTACACTTAAAGGATTGTTTATCTCCATACAGCAGAATGGTTGTAGAGTGTAAACGTACCATTTGTTGTATCACATCAATTAGTATTCATTAAAAGAGTTTTCCAGGATAAACAATATCGTTAGAATAGGTCATCAATTAAAGATTGGCAAGAGTCCAACCCCTGGGCGCATGGTCAATCAGCTGTTTCAGTACTTACCAAGCACAGGGGCATATATTTGTGCAACAGCTATGCTTGGTATTGCAACTCAGCCCATTAACTGGAATGGGACTGAGCTGTGATCAGGCCATGTGATGTCACATGGCCTGTGAAGCAGAAGGGAGCACTGCTTCCGCTTCAAACAGCTGATCCTTGGGGGTCCCAGATGACAGATCCCATGGATCTTCACTTGATGACCTATCCTAAGGATAAGTCACAGAAAACCCCTTTACGCTCAGCACGGTACTATTACATCGCGCTAAGCGAATAGTTAACACTCAGCAGTAATAGTACAAGCGCTGAGACGGCGGTATTACTTACTTACTGTAACTTACTTTAACACAGCTGAGGGTCGGAACCAGCCGCCGGAGTCGGAAGATACTCCCGACTCCGCCGGATTTACCACCTGGATGCCATGATCAATAGCAATAGATCAATAGTCTAGGGGCAAGATTGCCACCCCTTTCCCCCCTGTCGCCCCTAGGACCCCAGCAATAAGATTGCGGGTTCCAAGGGGTTGCCATGGCAGCCAGGAGGCCGGGCCACGGCCTCCTGACTGCCTATGCATAGTTCCAATAGGAACTACTGTGCAATGTTCTGGAATACTATGTATTGCAGGACATTGCACAGGGGATCTGAGGTCCCAGCTTCAAGTCCCCTTGTGGGACATGTAAAATGTGAAAAAAAAACACAAAAACACACATAGTAAAAATACACAAAAATAAATAATAAATTTTTAAAAAAAAAATACCATTATAGTTAAAAAATATATATAATGTAAACAAAAATAAATAAACAAACATATTAGGTATCCCCACGTGCGTATAAGCCGCAACTATCCAAAAATAGCGTTATTTATCCCGTATGGTGAACGCTGTAAAAAATATAAAATACCGCAATGTGCAAATTAATGTATTTTGGTCACTGCTTTCGCAAAAAAATAACAATAAAAAGTGATCAGAAAGTCATACATACCAAACATTGGTACCAATAAAAAGTACAACTTGTCCCGCAAATAAGGAGCCCTGACATATCTATGTCAATAGTACAGTAAAAAAGTTATAGGTGTCAGGATACGGTGACCCCAGGAAATCGTTCATTTTCAAAAAGTGCCGTTTTATTTGTAAACGCGATAATAAAAACCAATATAAATATGGTATCTCCGTAATCGTAATGATCCGCTGGACAAAGCGGCCATGTCATTTTTAATGCAGAGTGAGCGCCATAACAAAAAAATGTAAAAATTATGATAAAATTGTGTGTTATTTCACAAAAACAGTTAAAAAGTTAATAAAAAAAAAATATTATAACCCAAAATGGTGGCAAATAAAAGTACAACTCTTCACGCAGAGAATAAGCACTCACATAGCTATGTCAACAGAAGAATAAAAAGTTATGAATTTTGGAAAATGGGGAGGGAAAATATGAAAAAAGTCATCGAGCATTAACATACAAACTACCCTACGTCCTTAAGGGGTTAAGAGCACAAAAGACAGAGTTGTAGGCTGATCGGGGGCCTGTTTACACCAGGCAATAGTTGAAAACCAGTGTTCCTACGATTATTGGCCCATATAACAGCTCTCTAATAGGTATAGACCCAGTATAACCGCCTTTTATCAGACATTGCTTGTGGATATGCCATGAATGTGGAATATAAGAAAACCTGCCCTTGAAAACACAGTACATAGTGGCATAAGTTATAAGAAATTACATTTTTCAGTCCAAAATACAAGTTACAAATATAAGGCCTGAGTAAGTGAAATTTAAAGTTTCCCTTTCATTTTTTTTTTTTAAAGAAACAGTCCCATTGTGTGATATATCCTTCAACTCCCCTATTTAACTGGGTCTGTCTCTTTAAATCAGAAGCAAGTTAGTAGGTGCTGATCAGGGTGCCCAAAGGGATATTCTCATCTTATAAAGTGATGATATAGCACTAGTATATGCCATGACTTTAAGAATGGTGGGAGTCTTACCTCTTGGACCCCTCTGACCATTCTGAGTTTTTCCCCCTCGGCAGCACCTCGGCCACTTGTTATATTGGTCACCAAAGCATGGCCTCATTTAAAGGGATTCTGTTCAAAATGTCTCCCAAACAAATTGTAGTGCCATGTAGGGGCCTTTAATAGGAGCAGAAACATACCTTTGTGGCCACAAAACCAACGAAGCAATGCAGAGTATGCAAATCAGCCTGCAAGTGCACTGGGGGCGGGCCAGATTTGCATAAAGACAGTTACAATTGTTCTCTTCTGGAATTGTTGCCAAATGTTTCCCCTTAGCCGTTGATGACATTTTCAGTCTCTGTCTGCATCATAGTTGTCTATAGGTAAATCGGGTCCCGCCTCTGTTGCACTTGCAGGCAGATTTACATATCCATAAAAATATAGTTATTTCTACATTGCGTCATTGGTGTATGACCACAAAGGTATGTCTCTGTACATATTAACGGCCACTACACTACACTGCACTATTATTGGTATGAGAGGTATTTTGGGACTAAGGTTGGGCCCCCACCAATCATATAGTTGTGGCATGTACAGGTGATATCACCAATATACATATACCGTTATACTGAAAAAAACAGCGCCGAGCGCTAATAGCGTAATATTGCAAGACAAAGTGCAGGCAGATGATGCAAACAGACAAATGGATGCTCATCTTTCAGGGTCGTGACAATAGCTCACAACCACTCTTTGCGCATATATGGATAATTCCTAGACGTAACACGGACCCCAGTAAGCAGCTGCTGGCCTCAGGAACGCAGTAAACTCGTTTACACGTCAGGATCATCAGACGTGAGGAAAAGACGAGGCAGGAAGAGCGCTGGTCCAAAATAAAATTCTTTATTCCTTTACGTAAACACACAACGCGTTTCGGGAAGCAAGCACTTTTTCAAGTGTGTAAACATGGCTTGCTTCCCGAAACGCGTCGTGTGTTTACCTAAAGGAATAAAGAATTTTATTTTGGACCAGCGCTCTTCATGTCTCGTCTTTTCCTCACATCTGATACATATACCGTTGTGACATATACCGGTGACATACCATCCCTTTATTCTGGCCCTGACAGACTCCCTTTAAGTGAATGAGGCCATGCTTCAGTTCACTGCACAGCAGTGTATGCCATCACTTTATAGAATGGAAATACCCCTTTAAACCTAAACAGTTCAGGATTTATTTAGTCCACGTATTTCTATTTAGACATCTTGTTAGAAAAAAATCTCACCTACCGACAGATGCCCTCTAAGGATTATACTCCAAACCTTTAGAAATGTATGGCTCTATATATGTTACAGTAGGTCTATTAGAATATTGTCTGACCTGCTGTATCTAATCCTTCATACTAAATTTTCACAGTGCATTCCCTGGGCACGTTCTGCGCAGCGCTAGCAGCATGCCCAATAATGTAATAAATACGACAAATAAATTACATACATCTAGAAACAAATAATAAACTGACCCACGAACGTATAAAGGTGCTGCAAAATACAGTGAACTATCAGAAAGAAATACTAAAGAGAAAATAGCGAATAAAACATGGTCGCCTAAAGATTTCTACATTCTCTGTAGTCTGAGCCCTTTATGTAGCCGACATGTAAACACAAACCTCACAGGAAACACACATGACACTAAAAAAGTGCACACAAGCCTCAACATTGCAAGGCCCAGCTTGTGTGCTGGAGAGCTGCCCTGGATTCTTTATTTTCGGATGTCCGTCAAGGCATGTTGTAAGATTGGTTTCAGGGTATTATAGACCAGAGACGTGTCTTCTGGGTCTTGTTTAATCTGCAAAATTAATATATCTCAAGGTTAGACATACCGCTATACATTGCAGCAAAAATATCTACTAGTATTTATTTTATTTAGCTTGTGTAGCGCCATCATACTCCGCAGCGCTTTACAGGTATTGTCAACACTGTCCCATATAGGGCTCACAATCTACATTCCCTATCAGTATGTTTGTTGGAAGAAACCCACGCAAACATGGGGAGAACATACCAGGACTCCAGCGCTGCAAGGCCCAAGTGCTAACCACTGAGCCACCGTGCCCCAAAAGGGTAATATGTCTGCGTTCCTTTTGGCTGCAATCTATACAAATTTCTATCTAAAATGTAAGAATATCCTGGTACTGCTATGTCTATGGAAACAGCGCTGACTGCTGAGGTTCCGTCACTATCAAATATGGATATCCTACGTACCATACACTTCCAGTAGTTGTCAGCCAACAGCTACTCCTCTCAACTCCCATGTACACATGCATGTTCAATTCAGCCGAGCCTATATTTGTTTTTTTTTGTGGACAGGCGTATAAGCCGCCACTTTACCACTCTGAATTCTAGAAAATATAGATGGACGGCAGCCTATAGAGTACTCAATATGACCAAGGAAATAAGTGAACTCCCACCCTGCTCCCTCCACGGTGGAAACTCACCTTTTAAGGTTGTGCTAATAAACAGGCACAACACTATGTTACACTTGTACAGATATCCTCGACAGCTGGCTTATCCAAGTCGCTGGAACGTTTTCTGCCAACCAATGAAGCTCAGGCTAAAAAGAGGGGGTAACCTCCAAGCAATAGAGGAGCCCACACGTTTTTTTTCTTGGAGTCGATGCCGTACTAAGAGGTGGAGGAGTACCGGTTATTGTGCGATGGTGAGTGACCAGTTCTATCAATTGGCAATGCTTTATTACACCTTTCAAGGTTGAACTACCCTCTGCACCTGCTTGTACTGTCTCTGATGAAGAGGGTACTTCACCCTTGAAACATTCCAACTGATAGAACTGATCCCCCACCATTGATTACCATTACCATTACCCAGTCCTCCTCCAATTCTTGGCACAATATCTACTCCAAGATTTTGTTGTGAGCCCTCTATTGCTTGGAGTCCCCCCCTTTTTAGCCTAACCACTCTGGCAGCAGCTTATCTCAAAAGGAAACACAGAATTGGGCATGACAAGATTCATCAAGCCCGATTCTTCTTTCTCTCAACATCATCTGTTGGGGAGACTCATATGCCCCCATTACATAGGCTGTCCAGTCCTGTTGAAATTGGCAATTTTGGCCATTTTTACAAGTGCATGTGGGCTTTAAAGGGGATAGTTTACTAACCAGTGGAGGTCCGACCATCATGAAAATGGGAGGTCCAACCATCACGAGAATGGGAGGTCCAACCATCACGAGAATGGGAGGTCCAATCGTCACGAGAATGGGGATCCTGTTTGTCTGTATTAATGAAGTGGCAAATTGCATATGCTTACTGCCCCTCCATTCATCTCTTTGGGACTGCCAAAGGGAAGCCGAGTGTTAGTAAGTGGAGTGGCAAGAGGCATGTGCAACCTGCTGCTCCATTCACGCAGGGCAAGTGGAGCAGCAATCCTTGTGATCAGAGGGTGTCCAGGCCTCCACCTATCTGCAAGTATTACCCTATCCTGTGGATAGTAGATCATTTGAAGTGACTATAATATTTTTGTAAGGTTATTGACAATTTCTGCTATATCATACTCCTATGGCGGCACATTTCATAATCCTATTGCTTTTGTATTTTGAGATAAAATTACATTAAACGTCAAGAATTCTGCTCCGCAGTGTCCTTATCTGCTTGCAAACAGCAAACCCCCAATATTAGTGCTAGTCTCTGCAGGTATAGCAGACAAAGTAACATAAAAGTTTGTCTTGTACCCTACTGGCTTGCCTTCCATTTTTATCACATCCCTTTTACATTGGGCAATTTATGTTAGGTATCCTCCCTGAACTGGCCCTACTTCCATTCTAGCCAGTACTCCTCAGGACACAAGTGTGAGTTTAGCTTTTGTTAACTCTACAGCTCCTGACAACATGCCCCGGCACATACTATGATGTGTCTTCCTGCATCCAAAAGAGTCCAAGTATTTCATCTGAATGACATGTTAAGACCTGACAGCGGCACAGCAGGAAGCTCATGCCCTCAATGCAAGCCAGCTACTCCCACAACCATGTAATGATTAAACACAAGACAGGGGATACAACGTGGTGCAAAAGTATTAGGCAGGGGTGGAAAAAATATGCAGAATCAGAACGCTAATATAGTACACTTGCACAGTTTGTCAAGGAAGGTTGTTCTAGACATCTTGAAGAACTAAGCACAGATCTTCCTTGGCTTACTCCGATCCTTCTGTCTCTTCTTGTTATCCCAGACAGACTGGATGATGTTGAGATCAGCGGCCATATCATCACTTCCAGGACTCCTTCAAAGGGCAAAGGTCACACCAAATATTGATGGGGTTTACATTTCTCTTTTCCTTCATTCACTGCATTTTGTTAATTGATAAAAATAAACTATTAACCCTTCTATTTCTGAAAGCATTCTTATTGTGCAGCATTTTTCCCACACCCGCCTAAAACTTTTGCAGTGTACTGTGTATAAAAGTGAAGCAGTCACTGGTAAAATAAGATAGTTTACTGTGTAATAGTCATGATATGCCGGCAGAGCCTTTGAGGCCAGGTGCTTCTGTGACCTCTAGCGCTACCCCATTGAGATCTGACCCTAAACACCTGAATGTTAACAGCGTAATTGGCTCAGTAAGTACAACCATATGGAAGCGCTTAGTGTTAATGTGGCTCGCATCTTTCATAGACTTGACTTTTCATTGTCAATAACATTAGCGCTCCTCACTGATTATTTCTTATGCTGAACCCCTTGATTTGCTATGTGGCCTCGGGCCAGGTCCATGGTGTGTGTGGTCTCTGCTTGGCATACACTGTTCACGGCTTCCACCATAAAATGTAACTTGAATAATTCTAACTTTGTGCAAATCCTGGCCTAAAACGTACTGTTAAAAATACCCACCTGCATGGAAAGACCGGCTTATACATGAAAGGCGACTCACAACATAAAACTGGAAAAAGCGGATTACAGATATTTTCGTTTTACGCATTTAAGTGTTTTATTATATTTTCTCACCTTGCTTGTATTTCTGTTACTTAAAGGGGTTATGCCACAAAGAATATTTATCCTCTTTCTGGACAGAGGATAAATAGCTGATCAGTGGGGGTGTGACTGATCCTGAGACGGGGGCTCTTATACCTCTGACTCCTGATCGGTTGGGGTCTGACCTCTGAGACCCCCACCGATCATAAGAACAGGGGGGTGAATTCAGCCTGACTGCGGCTGGGCAGAATGTAGGCGTTTTCCATGTTGGACATACAATGGACATGTCTACATTCAGCCTGGCTGCAGTGGGTGTGGGTCTCAGTGGTCAGACCCCAATGATCAGCTATTCCAGAGAGAGGATAAATATTCTTTGTGGCATAACCCCTTTAACTGTCTAACAGTCACATTAAAGTTGCAAAAACCCTCCTGAAATTGACACTTTTTTTTACTGCAGATTTTGAATTTACGGCTCAAATAAATATTCCTGGCACATAACTCCGATGCCTTACTGTGCATTTTAACCCTTTAGTGATCTAACGCATTTGGCCTTAAACCAGTAGCATTTTATCCCTCTCTGCATTCCTGCGTTCACAACTTTTCACATTTTATTTCAATGTAGCTTTAAGAAACCTTGTATGTTGTGGGTACATAAGGGGGCATTCACACTACCGTTGGTGACCGTCAGTAGTGTCCGTTGCTCTTTAGCAACGGACACTAGCTGAACCATGACAAATCCGTTAAAATTTCCATTCATTTCAATGGGATTTTATCTTGTGTCCGTTTTATGTCCCCCCCATATACTGTGTGTGTGTGGGGGGGGGGGGCATAAAAAGTAGGGTCATATACTGTGGGGGGCAAAAAAAGAGGGTTATTACCGTATGGTGGGCCAGAAAAAGGGGTTATGTACTATGTGGGGGGACAGAAAAAGGCGTCATGTAATGTGTGGGTGGCTAGAAAAAGGGGGTCATATACAGTGTAGTGAACAAAAAAAGAGATGTTAAACTATGTGGGGGACAAATAAGAGAGAACTGCAAATGAGGGGATCCCAACAGGCAACCAAAGATAGCCAGGTTGGCTATCTTTATTTTGGAGGAAAGGGGGGGGGGGGCACACCTTTCTATAGATCCCCTCAGGCAGCAGACAGGCTAGGGTCACCCCTGATCAGTACCCCTATCCCATGTTTATTGTATTCATTGATACCAAAATTAACTGCTTGAACATAAAGAGATCCTAATCCCTTTGTTAACCCCCCGACACCATGAATGGCCGAAGTGTTTGAGTACAGCTGTCAGTCACAGCTACTCTCCTGCTGGTGATCATATAGACATCAACGTTGTGCCCGCATTATCATTGTGGGAACATGTATGCCCCAAAAGCTTGGAGTACTGGAAGATCTTAAAACCTGCATCTGCACACCAGCACTTCTGAGCATCTGTGATAAAAGACTGGGAAAGAAAACTGCAAGTGACCCTGGAAAATTGCACATAATTCATTCCAGGGTTTACAACTAAACTTTACCTTAAGTAGTGGTGCCCAGTTTTGACGCTATGAGGCCGGCCCCTTTGACAGTGCAGGGATATCGGTACTGAAACTAACTAATTGATATCTCTGGCACTGGGACATACAGTGCCTTGCAAAAGTATTCGGCCCCCTTGAACTTTTCAACCTTTTGCCACATTTCAGGCTTCAAACATAAGGATATAAAATTTTAATTTTTTTGGTGAAGAATCAACAAGTGGGACACAATTGTGAAGTGGAACGAAATTTATTGGATATTTTAAACTTTTATAAAAAATAAAAAACTGAAAAGTGTGGTGTGCCAAATTATTCGGCCCCCTTATGTTAATACTTTGTAGCGCCACCTTTTGCTGCGATTACAGCTGCAAGTCGCTTGGGGTATGTCTCTATCAGTTTTGCACATCGAGAGACTGAAATTCTTGCCCATTCTTCCTTGGAAAACAGCTGGAGCTCAGTGAGGTTGGATGGAGAGCGTTTGTGAACAGCAGTTTTCAGCTCTTTCCACAGATTCTCGATTGGATTCAGGTCTGGACTTTGACTTGGCCATTCTAACACCTGGATACGTTTATTTGTGAACCATTCCATTGAAGATTTTGCTTTATGTTTGGGATCATTGTCTTGTTGGAAGATAAATCTCCGTCCCAGTCTCAGGTCATTTGCAGACTCCAACAGGTTTTCTTCCAGAATGGTCCTGTATTTGGCTCCATCCATCTTCCCATCAATTTTAACCATCTTCCCTGTCCCTGCTGAAGAAAAGCAGGCCCAAACGATGATGCTGCCACCACCATGTGTGACAGTGGGGATGGTGTGTTCAGGGTGATGAGCTGTGTTGCTTTTACGCCAAACATATCATTTTGCATTGTGGCCAAAAAGTTCGATTTTGGTTTCATCTGACCAGAGCACCTTCTTCCACATGTTTGGTGTGTCTCCCAGGTGGCTTGTGGCAGCTGTAGATCTCTGCAGTTCATCCAGAGTGATCATGGGCCTCTTGGCTGCATCTCTGATCAGTCTTCTCCTTGTTTGAGATGAAAGTTTAGAGGGACGGCCAGATCTTGGTAGATTTGCAGTGGTCTGATACTCCTTCCATTTCAATATGATCGCTTGCACAGTGCTCCTTGGTATGTTTAAAGTTTGGGAAATCTTTTTGTATCCAAATCCGGCTTTAAACTTCTCCACAACAGTATCACGGACCTGCCTGGTGTGTTCCTTGGTCTTCATGATGCTTTCTGCGCTTTAAACAGAACCCTGAGACTATCACAGAGCAGGTGCATTTATATGGAGACTTGATTACACACAGGTGGATTATATTTATCATCATCAGTCATTTAGGACAACATTGGATCATTCAGAGATCCTCACTGAACTTCTGGAGTGAGTTTGCTGCACTGAAAGTAAAGGGGCCGAATAATATTACATGCCCCACTTTTCAGTTTTTTATTTTTTACAAAAGTTTAAAATATCCAATAAATTTCGTTCCACTTCACGATTGTGTCCCACTTGTTGTTGATTCTTCACCAAAAAATTTAAATTTTATATCTTTATGTTTGAAGCCTGAAATGTGGCAAAAGGTTGAAAAGTTCAAGGGGGCCGAATACTTTCGCAAGGCACTGCATACCAGCAAATCTGACAGTGTGCAAAATTCAGCATACTGTTAGATTTGCAGTAGTGTATAACATGGCACATGTTAGAGGGCATGAAAAGTCCTGTAAGTAGTATGAATTTTTTTTTTCCCCTATTTTCTGTCGTAGAAGCTAGGTATGTACTCCAAAAAAATATGGTAATTTGTTGCCATTTTACATGCATAAAGGTTAGCAAACTGACCAAGCTGAACAATTTCCTACTCTACGTAAAAATTGCAAACCTCCCATGTAGACACCTGCAAAGAACTATAAGTATCTAAATCTACTTTATAGCCAGAGGACAAGGAATTTCCTTTGGATACTGATACCCACACATCATTCTCCAATACCTACCATAGTGAAAGCTATGACCATCCGCGTCAGTATTGCGTCCTCTATGTCAGAGGGGAGCGGCCGCAGGTTACTCACACACTGCAAAATGCGCAAGATGGTCTGATGTTGACCCTGTAATAAAATACATACTACGTTACATATTCAGTATCCTTACCGACTTTTTACCACTGTGTTTTCAGAAACTTTCATGTGTAAGTCAACGATAAATAGCGCTGAACGCAACTTTTTACCACAAAAATACCATTGGGGATGTGGACTGGGCAGATACCAGTGGTTTCAGGACAGCTGAAGCTTTGTCCTATTAGCAGGGGTTCTGCAATATGGATCTAATGTTATCTCTGATAGAAGGAATTGTTCTGTCCTTCTTCTACATGCTCAGTATCATGTCCCATGATCTTCTAGTCTACTGCTTCATGGTAATCTGTGGCTGCACAATGTGCTGGATCAGCTGAGTGTCTTTTCTAGGAAAAATTCTAAGAAATGCCTCAATGGAAAACTGGCTTGCACACCACAATTACTAAGTTTCTTCTGGTTTTCTATGCCATCCATGTCAATGTACTAAAAACAACACATAAAAGCCACAAAAACACAAGAGAGATTGTATGATGGAACATCAGCAGGGCCCTATGGTTGCGGGGCCCCCTCAGCCACCCCAGATTGAGCAGGACAGTCCTGCATTTCGGGTGCTGTCCCGCTGTTCCGGGCGGCAGGCAGTCATTTCCACTCTATCTGTGTCCATAGGACACAGATAGAGGTTGAATACAATAGTGGAGCACAGAGCTATCAGGACCCGGGCAGTGTCAGTATCAGACAGACACAGACATCAGTGATAGTGAGGATCACTTTTTGATGTCTTTTTGATCCCCATTCAGAGCCAATAAATACAATTTTAATTTGCTGGAAAACCCCTTTAAGTCTCTAGTTGTAAAGGTAAGTTAACACAGAGTTTTTTTCGTCAGGCAGAAAAAAATAACCTTTTTTAGGAGCAGTTTTTGAAGAGGATTCTTAAAGGGGTTGTCCAGGCTTAATTTTTTTATGGCCTATCCTCAGGATCGACACCTGGCCCCCCCAGCCTGATAAATTTGTACAAAGCCTAGGCCATAAAAAAATAATTAAGCCTAGATAACCCCTTTAGGCAAAGGCCCCACTTTGTGGAAAAGCAGCGTTTTTTGTTACAGAATTTGCTGCGGTTTTTTTGAGCCAAAGTCAGGAGTGGATTTAACAGAAGGGAGAAGTATAAGAACTTCCTTTATATTTTCCATTCCTTTTCAAGCCACTGCAACAAAAAATGTTAATCGGTTTTTGCAAAAAGCACCATAAAAAAATTCATCAGAGTTTTTTTTTTCTGATCCCATTCATTTCCATGGGAATCTGCCTGTAGATAGGGGCATAATGCTTTTTCCCTCTCTAGCTAGAGGAAAAAAATCTGAAATCTGGATAAAATACACATAAACCTATTAAAGCTCTACTGGACTTTTCCCATTTCTTGCTGTACTGCCTGCATGTTTGGAAAGTTTTAAGAGCCTAACCCAGAAGTTCACATTAAGCTCATACCTTTTCCAGCAGGTAGAGGGCGCTGTCCGGATCACTGCCATAACTTGCTAATAAATGAACGCCCTTCTTGGTGATCACTGGTTCCTTTAGCTGTTCAATCCAGGACCACATCAAGTTGCTCAGAACAAAAGGGTTTCTCTCTGCGCAGATCCGATCCCAGGCGGCTTCTCTAGAATTCAACTCTTTCTAACAGAATCAAAGTGAATAGAGATCATATCAATTCACTGCCAAAAAAAGAATGTAACAAAAAATATATAATTTGTGCCATATTTATCAATGCAATGTGCTGTACTTATGTAAAAAACAATCCCTTATTGACCTGGTTGGTTTGGGCCTTAATCACCAGGTAAATTTTTGCATTTGTGGCATTTCAGCAGCCTTAAATTTTTGATTCATTCATTGACATTGCTGTTTGAGGATATATTTAATTTACTTTGTAAATACATATAATTACATTTTTCTTGCCATAAATATAAAACAGTGATATTCTAGATTTTTTGGTTTATTTTTTTTCGTACAGCTGATCTGCAGGGTTCCCGGGTGTTGGACCCACGCGGATCTAATATTGAGACCTATCCTAAGGATAGGCCATCAATACTAAAAACTGGATAAAGTAATTCTTCAGGTTATTGTGGGTAACTAAGGATAGGTCATCAATTAATAAGTCACAGAAAACCTCTTTAAAGATGTGTAACTTAGGTACGTGTCACCTTATTGAAACATTATAAAAATATCAGACACTGGTTCCCCACTAATATATATGAAATATCTACCTGCCACATGATGACTTTTTCAGCTATCTCTTCTGCATCGTCACAGTCCAGATTTGCGAGGGCCTTGGCAGCCAGCAATCTCCTGGCCTCCAGGTTTAACTCTGACTGTAGGACAATCTGTGGGATGACTTCTGATGTCTCATTACATCCCAGATAAAACGTCACTTTTGGAGATGTGACCTCATCGTCCTGATCAACTAAATCAGTCTCATCTTCCAGAACTTTGCTGCTTCCAGAGATATAACTACAGTCTGGAGTGTCCTGAGGAGATATGTTTGGCGCTGAGAATTCTGAGTCTGTTACTGATGTTTGGCCACTTAATGGTGAGGAAAATCCTAAGGAGAAAGTGCGGCTTCTTTGTATTTCCCTGGGTGTTTTCCGCCTGTGAAACAGCGGAGAGCTATCTCGGCCACCATCAATGCTACTAACTTTACTCTGACTCCAGAAGGAGAATGCAGTAGGCACACATGGTTCCTTCTTCAAATTTGGCGCGGATATAGGAGGAGCATCCTCATGGTTTCCAGCTACAAAGCACTGCTTTATTCTCAACTGTTCATTTAACTTGCTTAGGAAAGTCATCTGTGAAGGTTCTGTCCAAGGAGTTTCACCTTGTTCTAGAAGAATTTCTGCCTTCTTCAGGTCTGAGTCACTGTAACTTAGACGTTTCTTTAGATGGGACAAAGGCTGGAGACATTCTACATTCCTCCTTTTCCATAAAGGGTCAAACTCCTGCTCGCTAGACAATACTGAGTCCTGAACCCCGTAACAAGCCGCAGTGGTGACCGAATGGGTCAATGAATCCCCCGGCCCAATATCAGTGCCTAATACTTTATCAAGTTGCTCTGTGGAGAGCTGGGACACTGTCTTCTCTATTTCAGCAGAGAGATCTGGAACATCTAGTATCTGCTCCTCTACCACCAGCCTGTTTTCAACCAAGTCTATCAAAAGCTTACATATTAAGTGAATAATTTTTGGCACATATTTTAAATGTCGCGCTTCGTATCCGTGGAGTAAGTGCTGCTGTCGAATCAAGTACTGGGATAAAGTGACCGCATGGGCTTTCGGATCACAGCAGGAAAAGACGTTGTGCAGTGGGATTAGAAACTGGGTGAACTCTCGGACACATAAGAGTTGGACCCGAGTCTGAATTGCATTGTGTCTCTTTGCACGTACAAAAAGAATTGCTTGATCCGCAGTCATCCTAGTGGCATATATTAGATAACACGCGATTAACACCCCTAGAACATAAACAATGACAGGTTAATGACAACTTTAGAGTCATACAAAGATACATGTCTAACAATGGATGTATTATTTCTAGAAAAATCTGATCACGAATGTACTCTGAAATAGGGTATGGCACATTGCGAAGTCCACCAAATCTCTTTTTCTGCTGCCAGCGGAGTGCCAATCCAGCTTTTAACTGTTTAGTAATGAGATTCGCCTTGTCAATAGGGCATCCTAGTTGTCAGTCGGTCTCAGATTAGACAGGTATATTTTTGTGCATGAATTGGCACAGATTTAAGGGAAGGGGCAATAAACCTTAGGCTCCATGCACGCTACTGTAGTTTTTATCCACAATTGTGGATAAAAGGACTCACCCATTTTTTAGACAGAGGTGTCCATAAACCTTAGGCTTCATGCAGCAGTGTATTGGTCAGTACAAACGGAATGGATGATACAGATTGGTATCCGTGTGTCATCTGTGGTTTTCACTGACCCGTATATCTAAATGAATTGACAGAGCCGCAAATACAGAAAGGTATAGGTCCTGCGCTATATTTTGCGTCTGCTTTCTACAGTCTGGACACACATCCGTAAAAACTATGGACATGTCTATGGGGTCACAGAAATGAATGAGTCCACACTTTTATCCACAGTTATGGATAAAAACTACGGTTGTGTGCATGGAGCCTAAGATAGCTATTGAGCGATCACCTGCGCAGCAGGGTGACAGAATTGTGTGAGCTTTGGCTCTGTCTGACGTCGCCAACTCCCCTCTAATCCGTCTGCAGGTTGACTGAGTACAGTGGAGCTGGTCATGTGGCCAAGAGTTGGAGTGTCAGCAGGGGATGCTGAGGAATGAGACTTCCAGCCTCCCAAGCTATCCTCTGCAAAGGTAAACTTTGGGCGCAGGGTGACATGCTTACAGATTAGTAATAACACTTATCCAGTGTAGGCAATGTAGTGGTAAATCCATTATTCCCCAGGAAAACCATTAAAGGGAATGTCCAGGAACTGCAAAAATCCCAGAGGAAGCCGGGAAAGGTAAAACATTAAAAAAGAAATCATACTCACCTGTCCCTTACAATCCCGTGTCTGCCGCTGCTGTCCATTCTGGTTTGCACCGTGCCTTCACCACCAGAAGTCTTGTGGTCTCAGGGGTCACATGCAACAACCAGTGGCCTCAGTGATGACTGGAAAGGACCCAGCGACATCGATCACATACGCCACTCGGTACTCTCCTGTGGCAGATTTCGCCTCAGTGGTCACGTACAGCACAGGACTTTCAGTGACAAAGGTACAACGTGAGCCACAATGGACAGTGGTGACAGACACCAGAGCACCGGGGGAAAAAAAGTATGATTTCTTTTTTATGTTACACCTTCCCTGGCCTCCTCTGGGATTTGTCCAATTTCTGGACAACCCCTTTAAATCCAACATGCTTGATCTTTCTTCCTCCAGACATCATATTTTGGGGAGAGCAAGGACAACCTTATGCACATTAGCTACTTGGCCTGTGCTGACAAAAAGGTCAGGTTTGGCCAAGCTTCATCTAATGTGTATGGCCATCCCTACAAATGAGCAGGAGAACATCTTTAATAACACGTCTTCTTTTCTAGGAAACGGGATCATGATCACACAAGCGTTTCTGCAAACTCGACACATAACAAATAAAGAGGACCAAACCTGCACATCCAAATCTCATGTCAAAATGTCACTAATAAATATTACTTGCGTGTACCTCTTTAAGATTCATATGACTTCATTCTCTGGTTTTAAAATGACAGTCCCTTGTAAAGGAGCACATAAAGAACTGTAAAACTATTAATATCCCTACTTTGTGGTCACTTATTGTTCATGGACTTGTACAAAACCCTTGGACATATCCCACAGGGTATGTAAATGACCATTATTGCCTTACCTTAGACAAGCCCCAATGTATTTCATTTACGTAGCAATGCAATTATTTGGATAAATTAGTCATATAAGTGCCTAATTTATATATATTTGTTAAATCTGAGAAGATAATAAGATTATACGATGTTTTATGTTGTAGAATTGTTTGTAAAAGGTGAAGATATAATAAAAGTCTTTCTTCTGCTGCCCTCTGCTGGGGAAAGAGAGCAAATGACCAAGTTCCTGGCACCGATTTGGATCCCTAAACTACAGAATAACTTAGTCTAAAACATCGATTCCTGCTCATGGAACGTGCTGTTCATCCATTTTGGACCATATTCAAAAAGCCTCAGTATGGGTCGGTGTCCCCTATCTAGTCACCGAAAACTTAAATGACTGATCTTACTCTTCAAATGTATCCCTTCACCACACCGGACAAGTGTCCATTGAGAAAGGAGCAATACTGCACAAGTGTGCCCACTGCCCCATTTGCTTCTATAGGGCACCCCCAGAGATTACCAGAACAGGGGTCTGCTAGTGCCCTTTGTGAATGAAGAGACCACCACTCCATTCATTTTATGGGGCTGACAAGAGATTCTATTCCAGAGGATAGGAGATAATTGTCTGATCGCTGAGACGTACGGCTGCTGGCACCCCCAGAGATTACCAGAACAGGGTCTGCAAGTTCACAATGTGAATAGAGAGACCATTCAATTCACTTTTATGAGACTGCCAGAGTTTGCCATTCCACAGATTCTGCAGCAGCAGGACCATCCCAAGACATGTCACCAGAAACCACGAGCAGAAAACATATACTCCAAGTTTCTATTGAACAGGTGTCCTACATGTAAAGTATGAGCAGATACTTGAACCTCATAGGTTGCCCCACGGACCAGATTCTTGGCTTAGAACCTGAAGTTCATGGGTGACAGTTCTAGCTGCTGATGTGATGCTGCACTGAGGTATCATCGAATTGGGGGCAGAACACAGAAAAAAAAAATCTAAAAGTCAAGATGGTGTCTGATCAGAGCAGAGAGGATGGTGAATTACAGGTGTATAAGTGAAATATCCATACAAGAAGTGCAGTGTGAAAGATCATCAGGGGAGGGAATGGGAAAAATAGTCTTTGCAGGTTTATACAAGTTGTATAGCTGTATACATCTACCTTACCTGTCCGCCCAAGCCCAGCATGGCAGTGAATAGCTACTTTTCCTTCTTGTAAGGCAAAAGACATAACTTTAACCATGTCGAGAATGGTTGTCAGGGAGGCGACGCCATAGTCCTTCCATCCAAAGTTATAAAAATATACTGAAAAAGAGGAATAGGCATTTTTGAACAAAATAGCAACACGTGGCTTGTACGAGTGCGAGGACAATTCGCCAACACCATGTGCATTGGGGCCGGTCTGCGAGTCGCGCTCCTGCGTGATCTATTACACCTGACACTGGGAAAAAGTGTCAATTAAGGGTTAGGAACAAAGGAGCCGCCAAACAGAGAGCAGCAATGACTGTCAATAGCACAAGACGCAGGTGAATATTCTACACGAGAAATGTAGAACTGTATATAAAGGGGGCAGACAACTGGTGTACAAGGCATAATAAATCTGCCCCACCGGGACTCATGATACGGTGAGGTCGCTTTCAGGTATACCTCCAGTCCCGATCTCCCACCTGACCCAATAAAGGGCCTGACGTGACACTACTGCAACCTGTGGCATCCATATGACACCCTCTAAAAAACTGGAAATGTATTGAAGTCTTCATAAAGGTAGGTACAGAATTAATTGTATCAGCCATCAATGTCCATGTCCCAGTCCTGAAGGTGTCATGGTAGAGGTCAGGGAACGCTCCTCAGGTCGGTGTGTGTGTGCGTCTCTCTGGTCAACCTGTTCCCCCTATGTCTGTCTTTGTCAATCATTTATACTAATAGTATAGGCATGTCTTAGATACTTAGATGTTATTGTACCTAAATATGGAACATTTCCAATATATGTTCGACACATCCATGACATAGCCCTTGTGTGCCAACATAAATAGTATACCGCAATAGTGTCAGTAGTGTTAACTCTTTATGTCTCCTTTATCGTAACCCATGATATTTAACACACCCAGAGAATATCATGCACAGGTTCTATTCTAATAAACAGGACCCGCTCACAATATTCTCTAGGCATTGTACAGTTGTCACTGTATCATTGGTACCTCTACGCTGATGCCGAGTTGGATAAAGTCAGGCAGAAGATCTCACTTGGAGGCACACCTTAAAGGGATTGTACAGAGACTTGTTTTTAACTTACTTTTGCTGGTAGTTTCTTCATGCATGACCTGGGAGTTCCGGGCAGGTTCCGACCCCAGGTCACATGATCAGGACCAGCCCTTGTCACTCTGTCTCCTCCCTCTTCTCCCGTTTTACCTTTGCTATGGTAGCTGGCCTTACTATAGACTGCCAACCTCCATAGCACAGGTAAACACCTGTGAAAACGGGAGAGAAGATGAAATGACCTGGGGACAGGATTGGTGTCGATCATGTGACCCAGTGTTGGAACCTCCAGGTCCTGCATGAAGAAACCACGGGTCAAAGTAAGTTAAATAGAAGTCTCCGAACAACTCCTTTAAATGCTCCATGACAACCCATGGCAAAATGGAGGGGTTGCAAATCCTGACCTTGTATTTTTGGAAGGGTCTGGGGATGGTTTGGACAGTAGTAACAGGGGGCCCACTTGATATTGTGCCCTAGGAACTCTGTCTTGTATTATGGGTCACCAGGTGAAGAGGACTTTAGTAGGGTACAGTCAATATAACAGGAAGTAAAGATATTACTGAAAAAGTCAAAGTGTCCTAGAACATCTGAGACAACTCAGCGTGGAACTTTCTTTCCAATTACTTGTAGCAATGAGCCCAGCGCAGAACCTTACACAACGCTCCGCGTCGCAATTGCCCAGCAGCACAAATTGATGGTGTTTCATAATTAATGAGAACAAACAGCAGGATAAGACTTACTTTCAGCTTCCATAAAGGCCTCTGGAACATACGTGAACCCACTTTCTTGCTCTAGCGGATTCCCACAGCTCGCGTGCTCCCCGGGACGCTGCAGGTTAATTACTGTTTTTATACCACAGCTTTGGATATCGAGGTAAACAAGAAACGGGAAGAGAATTAATATTATAGACTTTATTCTGTTCATTACACAGATAGAAGTCTTTATATAAAGCTGTATATAGGTCAATCACTCGGAGGAAATTATTAGTATTATTACGTTATTCATTGCTGGATGTGGTTGAACTAGTTCTATGAGTGACGTTCTTCTGTGAAGACGTGCGGGTGCATTTACTTTCTATATTATACTCCAGCTTGTTCACATGTGCTACTTCGTCTATCAATCTATCTGATATACACTCTGTACAGAGGTTTCAGTCTATGTGATGGAGAGCACAGATAGTACTGCCTTTCTGTAAATAAAATAAGCATAGATAGTACTCTCTTCCCCTCTCTTCCACCATGAATCTTGCCACAAATCCATGCTGAAACAGCAACAGAATCTGCATGTAACACATGTGGATTGTGCTACAGACTGCAAATTCACTGTGGCAGTACATTGAAAGTAGAGAAATCCACAGTAAAAACCTGCAGCAAAATGAATGCATGCTCATTTTCCGCATCAGATGCTGATTTCAGCACTGAAAATCAGCAGGAATAATCTGCAGCAAAACTGCCATGTGTGAATTTACCAGTTCAATGTAGGCAGAGGCTGTTTCTCTCTGCAAAAAAAAAAAATGTCGGCACAGGTAGTATTTCTCCTTGTAAATGATATAAGCACAGATAGTGCTGCCCCCCCTGTTCCTTCTTGTAAATTATGTACTGCAGACACAGAGAGTACTGCCTGCCTGTTTCACTTTGTAAATGATATACACACAGATAGTGCTGCCTCCCTGTTTCTTATTGTAAAAGATATACACACAGTAAGTGCTGCCTCCCTGTTTCTCCTTGAAATTGATATACGTACAGATAGAGCTGCCTCCCTGTTTCTTATTTTAAAAGATATCTGCACAGCAAATGCTGCCTCCCTGTTTCTCCTTGTAAATGATATATGCACAGATAGTGCTTCCTCCCTGTTTCTTCTTGTAAATTATGTACTGCAGACACAGAGAGTACTGCCTGCCTGTTTCTCTTTGTAAATGATATACACACAGATAGTGCTGCCTTCCTGTTTCTTATTGTAAAAGATATACGCACAGGTATTGCTGTCTCCCTGTTTCTCCTTGTAAATGATATACGCACAGATAGTGATGCCTCCCTGTTTCTTATTGTAAAAGATATCCGCACAGGAAATGCTGCCTCCCTGTTTCTCCTTGTAAATGATATATGCACAGATAGTGCTTCCTCCCTGTTTCTTCTTGTAAATTATGTACTGCAGACACAGATAGTACTGCCTCTCTGTAAATGATGTAGGCACAGGTAGTACAACATCTCAAATATCTGTACATGTAATGATTTAAGTATATATAATACTCAGTCTTGTGGACTTCCCTGGTAAATTTTTCACAGACAGTATTGCTACCATGTCTTTCTTGATAAATGATGCAGCCACAGATGCAACAGTATGTGGACACAAATGGGTGAGATATAACAGGGGTTTTCCAAGTTGTGGGGCATTGTTAATACTGAAAACCTATATTCTACAGTATCAGATTGGTGGGGGTATGACACTTGGACCCTGCACAGATCAGTAGTTTGGGGCAGCCTCTAGCACCAGAACTTATATAGCAAATGGAGTCGGAAGCAGAAGACTCAGTTTACTGTACATTGGCCATGTGAGTTACCTGAATGGGAGCAGAGCTGAAATACGTCAGTACCGCCGCTATACAGTGGAAAGAGGCTTCTGCTTCCGGCTCCCTACCCTGGATAGAATCCAGCTATGGGGCCCACCAACCTAAAAATGCCCCTTAGCACGGAGAAACTCTTTAATAGTTAGCTATACTAAAATTACTTGGCACTGACTACACATAAGAACAGGATTCTGTAGCAAATGCAAAACAGATTTATTTTCTGTAGAACTGCATCTAAATCTCTCAACTGGGTATCATCATTCCCTTGTAAATGGGGTGGATTTGTACAAAGTCTGACATTGTACAGTCACACCAGGTAGAGACACGTGCTGTGTCCCATTGTTGCCTGTCAAAAGGAATTTTACTGTCATGTTGACAGATGTTTTACTCTCTGTATTTATATATGTACACACTGAATGCATATTGTAATATACATTTACCTCTTGAACTGCTTAATGATGTTATACTTTTCTATAATTTCCGTGGATGGTCTCGCCATTGCCAGTATGTTGTCAGTGATCCTAAAATAAGCAGAAAGTTGATATATGATTCCTCACCCTTGTCTGCTTTCTCCATGCTGTACCCAGTAAAATAATGAATTTACAACCACAATAATGGTATTGTTCACTTTTGCTAATCCCCTTTAGTTAGCAATCTCCCCAGGCAATATTCTGATCATTGCCGGGACCCCCTACAAACAACTAAATCTGTGGCTGGAACCCAGCAGTGAGAAATAAATTTCCCTGCAGCACCTCCGCAGGAGAAATGAAGTATTACACATCTCTAATGGCAATCAATGAGCTGTCCATGTAATGCGTGGAGGTGCCAGGTTCTCTAATGTAAGAGACACTCTCTATTTATCACCAAAAAAAAAGACACAAAAATTATTTAAGTAACACAAAGGAAAAAAATGTCATATCCCTCAAAACCGTATGTACGAAAAAAATCCAAAAATGTGTCCGGTTCTGAATTAGTTGAAGGGAACTTAAGATATCTTCCATGTTTAGTTGAATAGACATACATCAGTACAACATGAGCAATGAGTGAGTGCCTACCAGGAGGAGTACAGTCCTTTAATAGCTTGCTCCTCATCACTCCACCGTGTAGGGTTTTCATATTTACATGCACGACCCCCACAAGTCATTGAACACTGCATGTGGCCAGGGATGACATGACGCAGGCGCTCTCCCACTTTGGTGTACTTTGATGTTGGACGTCTTCCGCTTCCTACGTCAGGGAAACATATAAAGATGTAATTCATTACTTATTTACTGGTGTAAAGGATAAGGGAAATTTAAAGGGGTTCTCCAGTTTCATACTTAAACGCTTTGCCCAGATGCTAAGACCATACAATAGCTCTGTTCTTTTGTGATGATGTCACAATAGTTTACGCACAGTATTTATAAACTAGTGTGTATGGTGATGATGTCACAATAGCATGTGTATGTGTATACACTTGTGGGCTGCATTTTATAATGACAATGACATAACAGTGTGAGTTGTTTTTGTACAGGCTGCACTTAACTGTGATGTCACAAATGTCTCCATTCTATTGTGGTAATGTCACAATCGTGTATGTACAATTTGCATGGATTAGTCACAATAAATGTGCGTAATATGCTCCAGTATATTGTAATAATGTCATAACAGTGTGTTTATTTATAGGGCTTTGTTCTGTTGTCATGAATGTATAATATTTTATGTCACTTCCAAAAGAGAAATCCAAGTGGTGCTACACCTTACATACACATAAATGGGGCTCCTAGAGTTTCCCTGATCCCGTACAACGGCCATTTTCACCAGGATGAAGCCTTGCGTGACATGAAACGGCTGTTGTGCCAGATCAGTATGTAGGCGGCCTATACTTTATAATACTACGGATCTGTAAAAAATGGACAAGCATATGGATGGCATTTATGCGTTGCCTGAGCTCTTCAGACCCATAGACTATCATGAGATGATTGCTCTGCAAAATAGGACATGGCGCCATTTTATTCCATGGACTCATGAATATGGTAAAAATCTAGAGGATTGTATGAACATGAATATGCCCTGAGAGTTGTTTGGGTATTTAAAGATCATGCACCAGATGTCACAATGGTGGTTTTTTGCATTTTGGAAAATGTGGTCTAGGTAAGGGGGCGGTCTTCTCACCGAGGCGGTCTTCTGAAGAGGTCTCATTGTATTTCAATTCTATTTTTTACTAGTGTAACGCTTAAGTGAATTAAATTTTGCATTTTGTTAATGTCATACTTCTTATGCCACAAAAATTATTTATTCTCTATCCATAGGATAAATCCTGGATCCCACCAACAGGTCCGTTTTAATATAGTAGGTGGCCCTGGTCAACCTTTTTGTAAGTAAAAATAAAAAAAAATACTCACTTAAACCTATTCTCACAGACCTGCAGGCTCCAGCTATAATGATGTCTGTGGCTCGGAGCTCATTGAATATTGGAGCACGGAGCCGATACCTCTGTGCTCCACTATTGTATTCAACCTCTATCTTTGTCCTTAGGACACAAATAGAATTGAAATCACTGCCTGCTGCCCGGGACAGCGGGACAGCACCTGAAATGCAGGACTGTCCCACTCGATCTGGGGGCAGCTGAAGAGACCCCCGCTACCAAAGGGTCGGGTGCAGATGTACCCTTGGCCCTATGGTTAAAGCGGACCTGCCCACCAATCCCCAGAATGGGGGGGTGTTTTACCCCTGTTGTGAATGTAGCAGTGGTAGATGCAGAGGTACCCCTACTCCATTGCTGTACTTTGACTATCTCCGGTGTTCACACTGACATGAATACAGCGGGTGTGCATCTGCATCCGTGCTGCTATATTCACAAAGAGGGCTAAAACCCTGCCGTTCTGAGGATCGGTGGGGGTTTCAGCAGTTGGACCCCCAACAATCAGCAATTTATCCTATTTAAATTTATGGTATGCATTTCACAGATTAACAAGGTTTTCCATTCTCATGATATTGATGACCCATCCTAAGAATAGGTCAGGAATACCAGATCGGTGGGGGTCTGACATCCCACACCCCAAACAATCAGCTGTTCTCAACAGCTGCCGACACTGGAGCTATACAGTGTAGTGACCATGCTGGACTATTGCAATTCGGCTCCTATTCAAGTCTTCTCTCTTGTCCAATCCTGGCAGCTGCCTTAGGCTGGCGGTCAATCACGGCCATTAAGGTTTAGATGTCAGTAAAGAACAATTCCACACAGGATGGAAGGGGTTAACAATATCATCTGTATGTAGGATGACATGTACTTTTTCAATGTTTAATACAGTCGCACTAACTGTACAAAAAGTCACCTTTACAAACGGGTGTGCGCTATGATGGTGTACAGCGTATTTCAGTAATGTACACTATACAATTTACAAGTACACTATATTGATAGGTTTCTATGGCACGTCTATGACTGATGTCTAATAAACTTTATGTACTAAGCCAGGGACAAGCAATAAGGTGATGAATATGGAATTTAGGAAATAGACACTGCATTGAAATGACACTACCACCAACCCACTAGCAGGACAAACTAACCCCCTTCCCTAAATTCTTTAGCAATATACAATATATAACCTTAGTATTAAGGCTGAAGCTGCATTTGCCATGAAAAAGTATACAAAATAAATTTTATAATACAAAAAAAAATCTCCCTCAAACTAATATACACATGTTACTTATCTACATGACTTGAGGAACTGAGAAAGAAGTTATATCCAAAAACTTAACTATTTATCTGGAAGACGCTGGTAGTCCCGTCTTCTGCGCTGACCGCTGACATGGCCACCATGACTCTATGAGTAGAGGTGGACAGTACCTCGATGGCTGAGCTGCGGCGTCGCTGGAGACGGGTGACTGCATAAGAGGTGGAACGTCTGCGTCCTTGGAGAAAGTTACTGACGATGTTCACAGCTGAAAGTCTCCGGGGTGATCCCTGCATGGCGTACTGTGTATAGCCAGCTGTGCACTGAACTATCACTCAACTGCTGGGGACTGTACAACTTGCTGGGAAATGTGCGGACGCATTTATAGCATGTAACTGTACTTCTCGATAGGCTGAGAGGTTTCTATAGAAACCATCAGCTTGACTCACTGATGTTATTAAATACTATGTCTATGCCGCTCAGCTCAATGAGTCGACACCTATAGCAGAAGCTGTCAATGTACTGAAATCACCTGGAGGGTTCATACGGGGGTCTAGTAAAAGCAGAATAATGAGAGTTCGTGTGCGTCATTGTGAAACCCAGAGGCTATTATCCCATTAAAGTGTCTCTTTTACACAGTTTTACATAAAATATCAGTTTTTTGCAAGACATAAATAAAGCTTACTCGTATAATAAACAGTTCTGCAACTTTTATTATATCCTTCCCTAACATTTCCAAGATCTCTGTTGACTGAATGGGCTCATCACTGGTTACTACTCAACTTGGGCTAGGTTCACACTTGCACTGGGCTCTCCGTCGTTCGGGTCTGCTAAAACAGTGGTTACCTGCGGCAGGACATTTTTCTCCGCTGATTTTTGGCAAATTTTGCGGCGGATGTGAACCTAGCCTAATACAGACATCATTGACAAATAAATAACACATCCAAATAGAACGGTTGGATTGCTGCTTGGCATGCAGTTATGTCTCATGCTGATATGTAAATTATTACAGATATGGTCTGATTAGATACTGGGTCTTGCCACAAGGAGGCGTAAAAGTGCTTCCACTGCTGTCCTATAAAAAAGGCTCTGAGGCTACTTTTGGGTAGTGTACCTCTTGGTGAGATTGTTGACTACTATACATGCCTTTACAATGTGCTGGAAGACAGTTGACAGACTTTGAGAAGGGCCGCATCACTGGACTAAGAAAAGCAGGATAGTTGTTTCAATGAACTAGCCACCATCTAGGCCGTTCTGATCTAGCTGTTAGAAAGTAGGTGTAGGGCGCAGTGGCTATGTGAGGGCAAACAGACTCCGGACAGACCACCAATATTAATTGTTTGTTCCGGTGACAAACACGAGCAGCTCCCACTGTTTCCTTGTCTACCATCCAGACACAGGCGGTGCCTTCATTACACACCCCTGTCTCTGCCCGGACCATTTCTACACACTTAGCAGAAGGAAGTTTGGTGTCACAGAGCTCATTACGTGTCCTGCCATTGACATCCAGCCACCATCACCTTCGTCTGCAGTGGTGTCGAGAAATCTGGACTGCTACAGACGAACCGTATTATCTTTAGTGACAAATCAAGGTTCTGCTGATGGTCAGGTTAGGGTATGGAGACCTTGGGTTAAGCACTTCAATCCTACCTTTGCTGTGCAGCGGCACACTGCCCCAACTGCTGTGTGATGATCTGAGGAGCCATCACATAGGACAGACGGTCAGCCCTAGTAGTGAGACGAGGGACACTAACAGCTCAGTGATATGTGCAGGACATCCTGCGGCCGCATGTGCTGCTTCACATCTCAAGGCTTGCAACTGGTATTTTTTAGCAGGATAATGCATGCCCACACACAGCAAGGTTTTTCCAGGAATATCTCCACCAAATTGCAACCATTCCTTGGCCCAATAGTTGCCAGATTTATCACCAATTGAGTATTTATGGGACCAGCTGATACACCACCTTCAGCAGCCTACAGGTGTGCAGGAGCTACAGGCCCGGCTGCAACATCTGTCTACAAATGTGCCACAGAATACCATACATAACCTGCATCCTTCCATGCCCAATGTATTCATCGTCAGGCACAGGACAAACAGGGTCCTAGGCCTTCTTTCAGTGACAGTTCCCCCAAAAAACTTCCCCTTCCCCCCCCCATACACATCATGATAAAGTTCATTCAATTCCAACAACCGTCTTGGTGCGTTATTGAAGGGCACGCCACCATACCCCCAGCCATGGGATGGAGCTGAAGAGATGGGCGGGCACGGCGGCCACACCAGTACTGCCTCTTATCCCCCCACACGGGGGGGAGGGCAAAAAGGGGGGCGCCATAGCAGTCACTACTGGGCCCTGGGAGGGCCCAAAAGGTCCCTCTACTACATAAAATACACCACTATACTAAATGTTGTAAGGTACGTAAGGCCCCATTACAGATATTGCAGCTTCAAGTTACACCTTTGCCCCTCACTACAGCCAGCGTCCCATGCCTGCTCACTTCTTCAGCTCCGTCTACAGATGGAGATGGTATGTCGGCTCTCATATATACAAAGCCCCATCTTTGGTACAATTCTCCTCTGTCAGGCTGTGTTTCCCTTGCTGCTACCAAGTCAGTCTGGACGGAGTAGCAGTAACATGACTTCTGCCTCCTCATGCAGCCCATCCAGCCAATATCCTAGGACGGGATTCTCCAAGGTAAAGAGGACGGCAATGATGGCCAATGATTATCCCGTAGAGAAGCATCTTCTGCTACCTGAAGTTATTTAGGACTTTTATAGTGATAGGTTATTTCTTTATTTATGGGGTTCCTATTCTCGGAGAACCCCTTTAAAAGCCCACTCCTGCTTGTCAGTCATGTTACTACCCTACCTGGAGGTAATCAATGGCAGCTTACAATGCGCATGTCAGGGTCACACTTATTATAAGATCCATCCAGCAATAAATATGAGGACTAGTACCTGAACTCATTGCTGCTTGCTGCATGTTGTTGGCAGCGGCACAACAAAGCAAATCATTCTGAACCAGGATCCCAGACGCCATCGCAACCACTGAAAGACAAGCAATGAAAATATTAACAGAAAACATTATATAAAATAACAAAACTATGCACTAAAACAAGTCTATTACAAGCAAGTCTATAAGCAAAGTCTTCCATGCATTCCAGGTTACAACAGATGATGTATCAGACAGCAATGACATGACATAGGTGTATCATGCTCAATACTATGTCTGAATACAGCCATACAGAGGATCTCTTGCCCTATTTTAGTAAATACTTCTATCATCCATGAAAAAAGCAAAGCTCGAGAATCTTTTCCTATAACTCTGCATCATACTGTTCCTCTGTTACTCAGCCTGGAAATGTATACATCGATTGATAACTGGCTGTTACCATTTGCAGAGGGGGTGCCCCTACCCAATTTGATACTCTCAGCACTGATTGGACAGTGTCAGAATCTGCAGGAACACCCTTCCCCCCCTAATAAGTCACACCCAATTTTTTCTGAGGATTAACAGAGGAATGGGGTCAGGGAACAGAGCTCAGTACAGAACGGTTATTTCTGTCATAGGAAATACAATTATTTAGCTATGTCCTGAGAAATGACAGTTCAACACTAATTTTTCCCCAATTAAGATCAATGGAAAAGTCAAGGTTTTTATATTTTCGTTGGCGTTGACGTGCTTGCAGTCACTTACGGCTTTTCATAGGCAATGCTTTGCATAAACATGGATTCAGAGTTTTTCAATGCTGTAATTCTATGGACGGTGCCAGCGCCTAGCCTTATGAATCACTCCTTTCAATGGGTATAATGTGACATAAAAGGTATTATAATGGACATCACTTTGTCAGTCTGCTATGCAAGGGGAAGACAACCGAAACTGGTGGGCTAGAAAGAATTTCTGCCGTCGAGCTGTGACTGAGCGTGGGCAAAGGAGATGCAAAATCATTGACTATTATGTGGGGCTGAGTGTGGGGGACGGGTAATGACACTTCCATTGAAACAGGAGAGGACTTTTACACACAATGCTTCACATACTAAGCAATACCTTGTATCCGCGGCACTCATTCATGGTCACGACAGTATTGTGTACATTACAGAATATGACACCTACATAATCGCAGCTAGACCTGGGCACAAGCTGATGTGTCTATGGTGAAACGATATAATATCATTAGACTATTAATCATTTGTCTGCCTTTCGTTCCTCTAGGGGGCAGCAGCCTGTATACTATATACAGTGGGGGAATTTATTAAGACTGACATTCATGCCTGAAATAAAGGGGTTGTCTGGCCCCAAATCAAATTTTCATAGCGATGACCAGATCTGTCAGGGGGCCAGAAGCTGCTACTAGAGTGGCGCTGCGTGTATTACTTGAATAAGACTGGAACAGCTGTCCAGTCCACTGCATAGTGGTGGCTCCGGTGAACTGCATCGCTACAAGCACCGACTGTCCACTAGTAACTTCTGGCACCCGGAGGCTAGAACAGATTATCTGTGCGGTGTCATGGTGTCGGACCCTGACAAGTCACATCCTTTGCATAGGTCATCATTAGAAAATTTGATTTAGGACAACCCCTTTAAGAGGCTCCGGCCTCTTCATAGTTCAGGTGCGCTCCCATGAGCCAGAATTGAAATCTACGCCAATCAGGAACTAGCGGCGATTTTTAGGTATAACCCATGCCAGCTTTCTTGCATAAGGCACCCCCACACCGGACTGCCTTGGTCCCTACCTTCCTCCACTGTCTTTTGCAAAAAGTGGTGAGCAAGGAACAGAAGGAATCATGTGGCGTATCTGTGGCACAAGAAAGGACTGTACATCAAAAATTTACACCCCTATTATGTTGTTGGTAATTTCTTATGTGTTACTCAGTGGGAGCGCTGCTCAAGCAGGATGAGTGACGTCATAACAGTGGGAGGATCAAGGTGGTGCAGACAGATGGTAGAGTTCTGGGCAGCAAGGGCTGAAGGCCCGCCCCCAGTGCACCAACTGCCTCATTTGCATAATCTTTCAAAATAGTTTTTCTACAAATCTATAAAAGTGACATGCATACCATGTTGTATGTGACAGTAATATAATTTGTAACATAGTGGTGAAAGGTAAACTAGCTTGAGGGTGGTGGCGGACTACCTTTAAGTGACCATATTTGCAGTCTGTGTTCTTTTCACATTCTTGTTAAAACACGACTGAATCTCATCTGAAAAATCCAAGCTGTAATTGCCCTATTTTTGGCAAAACATTTGCAGTGCAAACACCAAAAACAAGCACAGCCGCGTATACAGGCTCACAGGAGTATGTACTGGTGCTTGCAAAATGTAGGCAGGAACATAGACACTGAAAATATCTGACTCAAGGGACTTTAAAAGTGTCATAACAGAGAATGCTACATTATTTGACAACTACAAAGAGGCAGTCATTACGGTGACCATCGGCTTTCCAAAGACCCTAAATCTTAGCACTTATACCCCCTGCTTCCTCTATGCTATTACTTTCTGCGGTCGCTGCAGACCTAGGGTCACCTTTAGATTGTACAGCATGTAAATTGTACCATAAATGACAAGATAATCCAATTTTTCCAATATTACAACATGCATATAAAGTGCCACATCCAGTTTTATAGGAATATGCTGTTGCTACTGTTCTCTGTTGTCAGCGCACCAATGCAAAATGAGGCTACAAGTGTTTTCCAACTATTATAAGGGATGATGTTTTGCTAGGATATCCCATCACTTACTGATCAAGAGGGGTCTGCCTGCCAGGACCCCTAAAATAAGGAAGTCTCAATGCTAGTGCCCCCTTCACTGATTTACTCACCACGAGTTCCCCGTTCAGGGGTATATAACACAGTCCACTGACCACAGCGGTGGTCAGTAGCGCTGCTATGCTAGGGAAATGCCAAAGGAACCCTTGTCCCTGTCTGGATCAGCAGGGATCCCACGCAGATCAGCCCCCAAGAGATCTTAATGATTTTATCAATGATGGGTATAACCACTTTAATTGCAGTACTGCTTAGTGAGATTACTGCCAAATCTCTCGTAATGTACCAAGTGCACTAAGTGTCATAAGGCTGGGAATACTTTAAAAGAGGGCGATGGGGCGAGAGTAGATAGGGAATCAGTACAGTGACTTTTATCCATGTACAGCTTTAAAGGGCTTTCCCCTATGCAAAGGATAGGGATGAAGTTTCTGATCAGTGGGGGTCTGACTGCTGGTTCCCCCACGATCGCAAGAATGGGGTTGTTTTTGTCCCCAGTCTGAATGGAGCAATGGTCACAAATGTTCACCCCACTCCATTCATTTCAATAGTCAACTATTTTCAGCTGTCCTATTGACACGAAGTGAGAAGGAGGTGCACCTTTCCAACCACCACTACATTCACACTAGGGAGAAGAAGACCCCCATTCTTGTGATCGGAGGTGGCCCCAGCGGTCGGATCCCCACTGATCTGAAACTTACATCACATCGGTGTCGCTTTCATTTTTGAAAATACTGTAGGAAGAAAAAAAAGTGTCACATTGTGCAAGGACACATCCCCAACTGGTAACACCCAGTTGCCAATTTAGTCATAAATTTCTAGGAAGAATAACACGGACGGCAAGGCAGTTAGAGGTATATGTACGAATCCTGACGAATAGTTAGACAGTGTAAACATGGACTAGACCGTTTTATACTACATGAGATTTATCACAGTGACTCGTGCTGGATAATAAACACAAAGGAACTTTAGACTGCCTAGTGTAACCTTTACTACCTGTTGGTTGGCCTAGATTACGTAAAAAACACCCCCACCCCATCTACTTTCTAAATTACTTAGTGTACCAAAAATCTATATTTACCTAGATCGCCCCAGGCACATTTTCCAGTGACGTTCTGTTTCCCCGTTTCTGGGGAAACGGAACGTCACCTATACTAACCCCACCCCACCCTATCATACTTACCTGTCTTCTGGGCAGGTAAGTATAACGGGGTGGGTGAGGTTGAGTTAGTTAGGAAGGGCTAGTAGTGGGTGGGCTAGCTAGGGAAACAGGGAGGGCGTGTGAGTGAGAAAGGAAGGGGGAGGGAGGGGAAGGGAGTGAGAGAGGGAGGAGGAGGGCGTCAGCTCTGAGTGGCCCAAGGCATCATGGTAGTTGTAGGAAAACAAAACAGGAAGATACCCATGTAAACAAATGCAGAAGATACCAGGAGATCACAGAGAAACCCAGAAATCACTGTGTGTACGCCTTATGTTACACAGTAATGCGTTCATAGGTATAAGGCTGTGCTAACATCAGAATATACACCAGCAGCACTCTGCAAAACAGACAGGCTTACAGATTATGGTAGAATTCATCAATATTTTACGCCACATTTTTGATATAAAATAGTCACAAACCGTTGATTTGCAGTTATTTAATGCCAATTACAACTAAAATAGTCACAAGTGGCAGTTTTGCGTTGGCCTCACTTGTCCATGTCCTAGATGTGGCAGGACATAAGGTGTCACCCGCACCATATTCAACATCATTTACACCACTTTTGTGCCAGCTATGAGGTGACGAACATTTCAGCCAAGGTACAGGGACTCCCGGAGGATGCGCCTAATGAATTAAGCACATTCCACTGCCAGTGCAGGGGACATCAGGACAGTCGCCAGTCTTGATCAATTTTCCCCAATTTAGACAAATGTTTGATCCCCCCAAGTGTACTTAAAGGGGTTGTTCAGGGAGTTTTATTTTACTTACTCCAGGTTTTTTTTTTCATGATGGACATTGGGGTTTAGGGCTGGGTCTGGCCCCAGGTCATGTGATTGGAACCAGCACCAGGCCCCCAAGTTCCTCTGCCATTATCAGAGGTAGATACCAGAACTATGGCAGATGGCTTTACTATAGTTTGCCAGCCCCCACAGCACGGGTAACTACCCGTGAACACAGGAGAGGAGGGAGAAGACAGAGTGACCGGGGGTCGTAACCAACAGGTCCACCATGAGAGAGGAAAAAAAAAACCCAAAGGAAGTAAGCAGAATAAAATTTCATGGACTAGTTTATTGGACTATGCTATTATAAACAATGGGATCACACAAAAAAAAAAAAAAAATACGTATTTTTTTTTTAGAATATGAATCAATGGTAGACAATATTGCATATAGATCTGGGACACATGTTCAGCAGCCTATGCAAACATATACACCATGTTTATGCCCTGAAAGCGATTTGCAAAAGTATTAGTAAAATTATAAAAAAAACAACAAAAAAAAAAAAACACACACGCTATGATAAATATGGTGCACACGGCAGCGCAATATTATCTAATGTACTCCTATATAGGCTGTTAGTAGCTATTTATATACCACAACTTATTCTACAGCCGAACCATGACAACTTGTGATCTACTATAAAGCCTCTTTCATCCATCCTTCGGCCTCCTGAAAAACTAATGACCCATAATGCCCCACTCCTCCTCTCTCCATAATAAAATTAGGCTCACCCCAATGTCGTCTTTTCGTCGAGTATTTGCTGTCTGAAAGTTTATAAGACATTGTTGAGTATCTCTTGTATGTTCCGAGCACACAAATGCATCTTCAATTCAGATCTGAGAGAGGCTTTTAGCATCGACAGCAAACAATCGGCCTTTTGTCCCCCGAGCTCTTTTAGCTTAGAAAGGCAGCATTATTCCCTAAGCCATGACTGAGTACATGCCACAGCATGACGTGTTCTGTGACGTGCCTCCCACACGCCATATTGTCAGTGCTGCAAAATCATTATTGCCGTCTTTAATTTTTTAGTAACAGATCTCGACCAGATGACACAAATCTATTCGCTTCATTCTCCGTGGAGGCAAAAAAAAAAAAAAAGGCTATAAAGGCTTCTCTTTCAACTGCAGAACAAGGGTTATATCCACGTAAACTTGTAGTGGAACCTAAAGTCAACAGGTCTAAGCTGCAAGTATTAACTGGAACCCGCACAAACAAAGGCCATACAACACTTGGCTTAACTAAGCAATAAAACATCTTGTACCTTCTGCACCAAGGTCAGGGACTCTCTATAAGGGAGGGAATGGTTCATCAGTGTTATGCCCCATTCACAAACCATTCATAGTTTAAAATTTGCCCCCAAAATAGTCAAACTGGTGTTTTTATGCCATCCTCACCACTTTCCAAAAAGGCGTGGGGGCAAGAGCGTGCTGTGGGTATACGTGAGAATTATCATCTACAGCAGCTACAAACTGGCATAGATTTCAGTATTGGCGCACAGACTGCTAGAGGGTGTGCCCAGTTTATGACCATGAACGCACCCCATAATAATATTAGGTGTATTATCCGCTGACACAAGGGTTATCAAGGCCAGCCTGCAGCTCCCAAAACACTCCGTGACGGAGACTGCAGACAGAGCAGCAGAGGAGCGAGGAGAGGTGAGTATCAGTGTTTTTTATGTAAAACTTTGGCTGCAAACTGAGGGGGCACATGAAACTAGGGGCAGGAGGGGGGACATTAAACTGGGGCTACTGGAATAGGACATTAAACTGTGGGAGTAGCTGGAGGGGGACATGTCTGCCTGTAGTTGCCCCCAGTTTGTCACCCTCCAGCTACCCCAGTTTCATGTCCCCCTCTAGTTTCCGCCAGTTTAAACTGGGGCACCAGGAGAGGAACTTAATACTGTGGGGAAATTGGAGGGGAACATTATAATGTGGGGGTATATAATGTTAGGGTGACTGTAGGAGCATTATACTGTGTGGGGGCACAAACAAAAATGGATGCGAACGGGGGAGTCAACATAGAAGTGGGTGGAGCTAAGTTTGCCACCGCACATTTTCTCCCTCTTTCTGTTCTTTGAAAGTTGGGCAGTATGCATGTGTAGAGAGCAGCTACTGTGCTGAAAGCAGCTGTATTGGAGGTAAAACACCACTTCATGAATTATAATTACTGGGTAAACGTAAAATCATGTACTGTAAAAATCAACTACTGCAAAAAAAAAAAAAAAAAAATTATGGTTGGGGGGGGGGGGGGGGTCACCACAACATGAGGAACTGTATTAAAGGATTGCGGCATTAGTAAGGTTGAGAACCACTGCTTTAAAGGCTAAAGCCCCATGTAGTGAGCCACAGCCAAAAAGCACTGCGGAAAAGTCCGCAGTTTTCCTCTGTGGACTGTGTCACTATTAGGTATAATGGACATGTTGCGATTTACAAAAACGCAACTTTTTTTTTTTTTAAATCGCAGCATTTCCTCTGTGAATATTTTTCTGCAATATGTGGATGGGATTAACCAGAATCCCATCCTCTTTGCAGGTAATGTAAAACGCAGCGTTTTCACAATGTGGGTCCTGGCCTTAAAAGAGGTGAGATCAGTGGCATTATATACTGCTAAAAAGCTGACAGTGCACTGAATTTCTAGAGGTATATAATACCGCCAATCTCTGAGGACATGAAATGTCCTCTTAATAGTATGATACAACCATCAATACAATAGATACCTAAATATATAGCAGAGTCTTTGCTGCACCATGGCTTTGTACAGCCTTCAAGTTCTACTAACCATTACTATGATGCCCATACAAGTTTATAGGCCTTTACTATTCCTCTATACATCATAGTTCCATCTAGCATTTTTTTTTTTTTTTTTTAAAGCAGATTCCATATAGATTTGCCTACACAAATGATAAGTTCCATTGTATGCCTTATGGAGGTATTCTTAAATTGAAACATGTCTTATAAGGGAAAATATGACCGTACACACAGAGGCCATGCAGCTAGACACTAGGAGGGTGGCTTTGCTGTGTGCATGAGTATCAAAGTGTAACTAAACTTAACTTTTGATTTTCTACCTGCTTTTGAGTCATTCATACATTTTGTACTATTCTTTATTCAATTTTGGTTCCCTTCTGTGAAATCCTGCATTTCCGTATTCGTTTCTTTGTTGAGAGCTGAAATCTCTATACTGCCTTCGCTAGGTGTATAAGCTCATGTATAAGGAAGCTCAGGTTGGAAGGACAGTCACGTCAAACAACTGGATCTCGGGCATAGTAAAACTCAATGCTTACGGTGCCCTATTAAAGACAAGATTCCCAGCTTTCATACAACACCAAGACCACAGTTCTAACCTGTAAAATTTCCAGTTGAAATTAGTCAGGATTGACATTTATATGCAGTTACTCCAAGACCCTGAGTGCGGTTTAAACTGGTGATATCTCTGGAATTAATACAGGTATACCTGCAAGTATACAAGAGCCTAAAGAAAGTACATTAATGACAAACACTACTAGAAAATCAGAAGTTGTTCAAGAGTTCAGTTACACTTTAACCCTTTCCACAATACTATTACAGATGTCAGGTCTTTAAACACGGCGGTAACTTAAATGTATTACACACTGGAAAGATGTTGGAAATGCCTGCGTTCAGACCAGCTCTGATCATCGGCATTAACGCTTTAGATGCTTCGGTCAAACGTGACTGAGGCATCTACTTGCCGGGAGCGCACTGCAGCCATTTTTTTTTTTTTTTTTTTAGCGAAATCTGTCTGCCGAAACAAGATTCAGGGGTGACTATTTGTTTTATGAAAGCTGGGAACCCACAATCATTAGTATAGGTCCATCACATGCTGCCATGAGCAGCCTGTAATAGGCCTTAGTGGATTTTACAATATACTGTAATGTATTAGGGGGGGGAACAAAAAAAAAAAAAAAAGCAGGAAGGGGTTAATACACATTTTGACACTTACAACCTCAAACCACTATCCTAATTTTACAGTGAGTCAATGAAAGGATTAGATTTTTCACTGCCAACCTTACAGTAAAAATACAAGAAAAAAACCTCCAAGAGAATGATTTTTATAAAAAGCCTTTATTTTCAGGCATGAAAGAAAATCCACCATGTAAGCCGACATGAACAACAAAAATTCTTTATTCAAAATTGAAAAGCAGCAAAAAAGTATTAAAAAGTAAAATCAGAAATACAAGCTGAGCACACTTTGGCAATCTGAAACGGCGACACTTGTACATTCAACTGATACGTTAGGTAGGCTATTGTACAAAGGCAAACAAGTCATGGAGAGAAGACATGATATCTCAAATTTCCATCTCAAAGTAAATATTGCCACATGCAAAAAATTACTAGGCAGCTACAAAGAGTTCATTTGACATCAGATGCGATGTCCACCCTGTCCTACCTATATATCAGAGATTACCCACTGATCCCAGATCATCTACGAAGTTCTCAAGCTAGCATGGATGAAGACCCCAGTCTCCAACTCATTTTTTTCCAGTTCTATTTTCTGTACTTAAATTCATGTAATCTACTGAGCACACCGCTACAGGTAGCTATACATTGCTTATTGGCATTGCAGATTCTTGAGTGAAATCTTTCATACCCAGGAACTCCTCTAGGAGGCACTTTGAGAGGGCACAGGAGGATCTTGTTCTTCTGGCTCAGGAGGTGGCGGAGGAAGTGGTGGAGCTGGCACCACTTCCTCTTTTTTCTGAGACTCTAAGTATTCATGGATAGCCTTTTCTATCTGTGGTCGAAATATGTGATTCATTTTTGGATCCACCACCTGTGAAATAATTCTATCGACTCCAGCTTCCAGCATTCCGGATTGAATGACACTTTGTCTCAGTCCATTTCGGAGCTGGTTTTTGTTCATTCCAGCGTTCCACTCCTGCTTGTCTAGGTGAGTAGAGACAAAGTTGTCCACTTTCTGTCGAAGGTTCTGGTATGCTGGCTTTGTGTCAACGTCCGCTAAACAATCCCTCCGGAAACCATCAAATAGGCCTCGGCTTTTCAGCTGCTCAACAATTAATGCAATGAGTTGTGAATCACCGGGAGGAAGAGAAGAAACATTTGTAACACCTCCCACTGCCGAAGATCCACTTGTCCCGCTGCCCTCTGCCATGGTCTTCTCCAACCCGGTCACTCCTTATAACACACCTAGAAACAAAGAACATATGCTTTAGGTTAGACTGTAAAACAGGAAGACTTCAAGACAAAGAAATTTACTCAGTACAGATAAGACAAAATAAATCTAGGCGGTAAGGGCAAGACTCATAGGTTGTTCAGTTTCAGCGATGGTCTAAAGGCCCCCATACACACAAGAAATTTTAACAAACCTTTTAGAGTCAGCTGGACCAGTCGATTATCTTGAGGGATAGGATTTTAACACCCAATGTCTGGCAGCAGCTTACTCCCTTTTTACCCACTGAACCCATGGAGGAGTCATGCTGGCGGAACATGCATACTCATGGGCAACGGGAATCTTAAAGGGGTTTTCTGGGCCAAAAATAGATAATCTATCAGACTGGCGTTGTCCAGAGCAAGTTACTACAGATAACCTCCCACTGATCTGCAGTTGCACGGTTCAGCCACTACAGAGAACAGTGCTGTCTGCTTCCTGCTCCATTCTCTGTGCGTCAGCTGTTAAGAACTGGGTTTGCCATGAACCCCCACAAACTTATTGAAAATCCATAGAATTTGCCATCGATATTTTTAGCCTGAAAAACCCCTTTAAGCCATTAAGAAAATCTTTTCAAAAACAGGAGACTGCCCTTGGCTGAACTGGTCGCAGGATATAGGTCTTGTACAGACATAAGGTACATTTTTAACAAATATAACAGTGGTGAAACAAGTATTTCTACATGGTCTATGAGTACATTTAGATATACAACAGATTCAGAGACTACAATGTACAACTATTAACCAGTCTACACCAGGTCTAACATTAAGGACCCCTTCAGTACTACAAAGAATACAAAAATCTTTTGCAATATTGCTATTTATTCTATTGTTGGTGGTGAAGCCATTAATGCTCTTCGTTCAGGACACAATTTAATGTCACATAATGAGAAAAACTATGAAAAATTGATGGAAAATGCTCATTGACTCTAATGATAATGTAACAGAAGAAAAAAAAACACTAATGTTACCAAGGGCAGCGAGGACAGAAGATGAGATTATTACAGGGCCATTTATCCATTTAATGGACTCTTTCAACATTTAAAAACCAAAGTTAAAGAGTGGAAGTTTCCAAAGAGTTTTTTTTTTTCCTTTTTCTTTATTTCTTTGTTTTTTGGGTTCATAGCAAGCAAGGATTGAAGAAGAACCCGGCTCGCCATCACATCTTTACCAAAATGCTCAATTTCACTGTCATCGCATGATAAGGTCCTGTTCACATAAAGTTAAAAACATATGCTAAAAACGTAGAGAAATCTATAGCAATTTTTGGATTTCACCTTCATATGTTTTTGTAAATACAAATAAGAGCATACTTTTTAATGCAAGTTATTTCTTTTTTTCAATAAAGATTGTTAAAACGCAAGAAAGTGTGGGTGGACTTGAAGGACAAAACAGTATAGTAGAGTATACCATCTAGACAAAAACACAGTATGTCATTGTAAAGGAGTGTAGTCAGATGTATACTACAAAAAAACTGCAGAGGTGTCTGTCCGTAAGCCACCCAAACACATAAGCAGGGCTGTTAAAAAGGACCTTTCACGTCCTCATGTATATGCGGTTTTACATACCGCTAGAAAGCTGACAGCGCGCTGAATTCAGTGCTGAATTCAGCACACTGCCGGCTTTCCCGGTATGTGCCCCGGGGCTGGAGATATTGGGGGTCTAAATTTCACCGTTCACTGTCAGAAGGGCGTTCCTAACAGTCTAGCTGCGCTGAGAGGAACGCCCTCCCTGACTGTCCTCGTCCATAGTGCTGTACTGAGGGGCGTTCCTCACAGCTCAGCGTCATCACTGGTCTGTAAGGAACCCCCCTCTGACAGTACCCGGCTATGGACAAGGACAGAGAGAGGGGGTGTTCCTTACAGACCAGTGATGACGCTGAGCTCTGAGCAACGCCCCCCCCAGTACAAGTCTATGGACTAATACTGTCAGGGAGAGCGCTCCTCACAGCGCAGCTAGACTGTCAGGAATGCCCTTCTGACAGTGAACGGTGAAATTTAGACCCCCCCGATATCTCCAGCCCCGGGGCACATAACGGGAAAGCCTACAGTGTGCTGAATTCAGTGCGCTGTAGGCTTTCTAGCGGTATGTAAAACCGCATATACATGAGGACGCGAAAGGTCCTCTAAGTCATGACCAATTTTTTTTTTTTTTTTTTTTTTAAATTCAAGGATCTTTAGTTTGAGGCCCCACATTGTAGAAAAGCTGCTTTTTTGCAACAAAGCCAGGAGTGCATTAAGAAGAAGGCAGAAGAATAAGAGCTTCCCAGATCATTTCCATTCCTTTTGAAGACACTGTTTTTTTTTTTTTTTGGGGGGGGGGGGGGGTTGTGTTTTTTCTCCCCCAAACGAAGCAAACACGCACAGCTTTTCCTCAATGTGGACCCTTAGCCTTAATGGAAGTCAGAGACTCCGTTTGATTGTGGAAAAATAGTGGAGTCTGAGTTGATGGTTTAGCCTACCATCTCCACAGCCCTGCACATAAGGTATTTGCAGACCTTTGGCAGATCCAGCTAAATTTGGTGACGTCTGCAGAAAATGAGATGTTATGCATAAGATGAATAGCAGATGCTACTAAAATATGCTGGATCCGCAGATAAATATCCCAAGGTAAGTGGCAATAGATAATCAGATTGGGAAAATAATTGGGGTTACTCTGTTGGGCGCTGTGATTCATGCTTCATGACTCATACCACTTAACTCGGGATATCCCAAAAAGGCAAGGAAGAACTCAACTGTAATATCCTTCCCCTTAAAGTCTATGGATATGCTGAGGAATACTTCTGAAGCCCCTCTTAACGTTGTACAACAATAATGGCCAACAACACTGCCGTACAGAACACGAATGATAGAGGGTACAATGTATGAAAGTGACAGTTATGTAAAGATAATGGCCACTGTTAGAGACTGAATGACAACTAACAAACAAGATAGATATTACAGGTGCATGTCAATAAATTAGAATATCTTTGAAACATTTCTTTCAGTAATTAAATTAAAAAAGTGACCTCCTATATTTTCTAGATTCTTTACACACAGATTGTTCTATTTCAAGTGTTTTATTTCTGTAAATGTTGATTATGGATTACAGATAATGAAAACCCAAATCTAAGAAAATTAGAATATTGTAAGTTCAGTTCAGTATTGTAAATTCAGTGTGTCACCTGCCAAGGTTTCCTAAGCCTTTAAATGGTCCCTCAGTCTGGTTCAGTAGGACACACAATCATGGAAGACGCTGATTATGGATTGTATTACTGAATTACTGAAATGAATGAACGTTTCAAAGATATTCTAATTTATTGAGATGCACCTGTAAAACCCTCCAGACAACTCCCATAACTGCAAAAATAGTAGCAAGCGTATGACCCTCCTAAGAGACCTGATCAAAAGTCCCAAAATGAAAGACCAAAGAAGGATGTGGAAGCAGCACTCCGTAAAGCGTCCATTTGCCCACCGAGCTGGAGAATGGCTCCTGTGTGAGCAGAAAATGAGACTTTTACCCTGACAACTGTCCTCAAACCACCAATAAAATCATGACACAAAACGGCCACGATGCCACAAAAGTCATTTGGGAAAAGAAAAAAAAAAAAAAAAAAAAAGTTAAATTCTAGGGAAAAAAAAAACTTAATTATAACTTGGTTTGTCATAAAAAATAAATAAATTAAAAATCTCACAAATACACAAATCTCACATCTGCCTCATTATTTCACAAACTGTTATATGGCTGCTTTTACCTTGAGAGAAAGTTTCACCAAGTTCAAACTTTTCAAGAAGATAGCCTAGAAATAATTTTACATATGGAGACAGTTGTCCCAAAGGGGCCCCTCAAACTTACAGCTGTACCCATAGGCAGCACCAAACCCACTAATGGTCCCAAAGTAGTAGGATAGCTAAGACTAAGTGTCTCGGCATTGTGCTCACACCAGTAAATCTGGCTCACCCACGACTGAGTACTGTTTGTACAAAACCATCTCCACCTGGTGTCAGGAGCGACCCTACACACATTAGCCCTCCAAAAATAGTCACGTTCAGTCGACTTCTCACAGATGTATAGCTACCTTTAAGATGCCCATATGCCTTAGATAGTCCAGTTCAGATAAGCATGCATGTAGTTTCAATAAGAAGAAAGGAAAAGGCACTGTCAGACACCTGTGGCAGCTTATCTCCAAGGGAACAAAATATTGAGCATACCAAAATTCATCATGCCCAATCCTTCCTTCCAGTGAGAACTCCCCAAAGTAGCTCAATATTTACAAGAAAATGAGAGATGGCACACCTCATATGCATCTGCATGCGGTATAGTTTTGTTTCACATCATCGAAGACATCACAGTTGAAATATATCCAGTAATGTAAAGGTATTATATTAAACAACGTTTCAGGTAAGACCCTTCATCAGGCATAGATGTGGGAGGGAAGGCGTGAAGACTTCTAAAGTTTCTACCCAGTGGGCGAACCAGAGGCTTGGTAGGACCAGGAGCAAAGTGCGGATCCCCCAGTGGGTTGAAACATGGGAAGTCTTCACACCTGACCACGCCTTCCCTCTTACATCTATGCCTGATGAAGAGTCTTACCCAAAACATTGCTTTAATGTATTTACATTATTGGATATATTTCAACAGTGATCTCTTCAATGGTGTGGATTAAAGCTACAGCTTGCAGATAAATATATCAATCCTTCCTTCGAGTCATCTGTGAGAAGTATTGGAGCATCCCCTTCCGCGGCTGTCTAGATGTGACCATAGTAGCCTATCACTAACTACATGCAGGTAGTCCATATTTCAGCTTAAAAAGACTGGTAGGACCAGCGAAGTGTTCACACTGGAGCTTGCCAACAACTTTTTTTTTTTTACCCCCACTCCGCCCACCCCCCAAATCATGAAGCATCGAATTTGCACTATTTTCGACAACTAAGGCCCGGTTCACATCTGCGTTTGAGTTTCCATTTGGGGAGTCCGCTTGGGGACCCCCCCTACCCGAACGGAAACCTATACGCATAGAAGAGTGGTTACCTGGGAAACCTGCAGACCCCATAGACTATAATGGGGTCCGTGTAGTTTCCGCA
The DNA here is from genome assembly GCA_947044405.1 of Leptodactylus fallax. Taxonomy (NCBI): domain Eukaryota; kingdom Metazoa; phylum Chordata; class Amphibia; order Anura; family Leptodactylidae; genus Leptodactylus; species Leptodactylus fallax. The sequence continues at coordinate 2,018,151 of CAMRHE010000017.1, forward strand.
CGAAACATGCGGAGAGAAAAGTCCTGCAAGCAGGTGTGAACCGGGCCTAAGTCACCATTAAGCCTTAGCTTTATAGGACAAGGGACATAGCCAAGTGAGCATTTTACCCTGTGTAGGTGGTTTTAAAACCTTTCATTCACTATAACTGTGTGACCAAGTAGGTGCAACTAGCTCTCTGCCAGGAACGGGGGCGAACATCATCATAAGAGGACTACAGCAATATACACAGAAATGTCACTTGATGCAATGATGGCTACTCACCTGTACATAAAGCGGGAATCCAGCACAGTGTTCAGAGTGCAAGATGGGCTCAGCGTTCCTATAATCTGAGCACTCCAGGACATAGGCTGAAATCTGGAAGAAAGTGGGGACACATGACTGCAAGGAAGCGGCACCCACAGCTCTGGTGCAGGGGAGACAAGTGCTTGCTGGCTGAAATCTATTCACATACAGGCGATTCAAGAGCTCTATCCAGTGCAAAAGCAATGCTTGCAAAAAATCGTGAGATGAGATCATCATAAAAATGCAGATCCGGTGAAGTAAATGTATATGCTTGAAATGTATTAGACCGGCTGAGAAGTGTTCACTATGGCTACTGTCATTCTAGAAATGGACAACAGGAGGAGCTTCAGAAACCATCCTTGTTCCTGGTTTTATCGATTTCCTGTGTTTCCAGGATTTTTCAGCACCTCAAAGACAAAGCAGCCGATGCTTTTTGTCATCCACGTCAATATGAAGCAAGGTGTGTGCTCTTTACCGACTGGCAGCATGGACTAAATAAGCAGCTATTAGTATGAAGACTGAGGCAGCCATTTTTAATTTCAAAGAGGTTGTTTTTAAGGCATATCAGTGGGATGAGTTCCCCCACTCAACACCCCCCTAAGAGCCAGAACCAAGCAGCAATCTGTATTAGCCTGCCGCTCTTCAGACCACAGAGTACAATGAGTGAAGGCCCAGTGTTACTCACCTCTCCTGGGCTGTGGCCTGTAGTCAGGGACCACTAGGACCTGTGATTGGGCCTCAGTGATCACATGGCATTGAAATACTTGTGTCCACGCATCACGTGACGCTGAGGCCCAATCACAAGCCTCAGTTCTCCCTGATTACAGGCACAAGCACCGAAGACAGAAGGGAGCAGTGTCGGAGCCAAGGAGAGGTGAGTAACATGAGGTCTGCCCAACAGGGGTGTGGTTTAAATAGGGCATGACCTAAATCATTACTGATTGTTATCGAGGTATATTTCTCCTATAGAAGCAGTTGCCTGGCTTCCCAGAGAGAAATTCTAATGGCTGGGTTTAGGGGTGTCTGACCTGTAGCGATCAACTGATCACCTTTGCGTTAAGGAATTCTATAAGTTGTGACAACCAGGACTGCGGATTCGAGGGGCAAAGACTCAATTCTTCTTTTTTGACAGTCCGCACACACACTACTGATTGAATCCCTATGAAAGTAAATATGTAACATGTATCAAGTTATGCAATATCAATTCTATAATATAATGTAAAATTTTACATTTTAAATTTTTAGTTTGAAACCAGTCAGTTAGTAATTTTCTCTAACTCCACCCAAAACTAGCTCGGACTGACGTTGCAAAAGGAAGAGAAAGCTTGACTGCCTTTATGAAGCGTTTCACCTGTATATATCACCATAAACTATGCAGAGTTTTAGCAGCTGTTTATTGGCTGACCATTATTTCTTCTGACTCCACCATACACGTGCACACTCAGACTGGCCAAATGTGCATGCATTTTCATGGAGAGTTACAGTAAGCCTCTGCCAGACACTTCATCTCCCCCAAAAACAAAAGGATTCATCATATTGAAATTCAACATGCCTGATCCTGCTTTCCCTCGACATCACCTTTTGAGCGAGAGTTGGTACACCCTCACACATATACTATAGTTGTCCCCAGCCAAAATCAGACAGAAAAATGACAGTAAAAGCCACCATCACTTCTCTCCAGCCTCAACTCATATCTACCCTCAACTCATATCTACCATGCACGTATTAGATGTGAAAAATGATAGAGTCGCCATTTCACTTAAATATACAGTTGCTTCATGTCACATGATAATTATATATGGGAAGTTTTCCTGAAATGCACAATACAAGGGCCCTATGGGTCAGGAGTTATCCAGGGAAGAATAAAGCTTACCTGGGCCTTCCCCTAGATATTCAGGACCCCTCGACCCAGTCTGTAACTTTTGCAAAGCAGGAGAGGCTGGGAGTCTTGTTAGTCTGCCTTCCCTGCTGACACTGACTATTGGTCACATGATCGATTGACTCTGTTCTACTCTGTAGACCTGCAGCAGGAGTAGAGCTGAGTTGGTGAAGTCATAGAGTCTGAGGGGCAGCAGACACAGACTTTCAGCAGCCTGCAAAGGAATGCACTGGTAAGCTTTTATTCTCCCTTTGACTGTAGCTGCAGACATTTAGTTTTCGTGGGGGGAAGACATGGCCAGAAGAGCGGCTGATGAGGTCGTAGCACATAATGTAGTTATGCGATTCTTGGTCAACTCTAGACTTAGCATAAGGTACATGGATGATTTTGTGAGTTCACCTTTAAAACTCCATGAGGCTGACCATCATACCTTGTAAGCCAGTAGCAGTTTTAAGTCATACAATACCTCCTGCAAAAGGTACCATAACATGGCAGAAGCTTCTCCTACAAAAGGGCTTTTTAGGAGTTTTCCATGTGATATGTTTGCCTAGGCATTGGAACTCCATGCTCAAGGAGGATCTGTCAGCTTAAAGGGAATCTGTCAGGGCAATTTGGGGCACTAAACCACCCACATGTCCATATGGACCTGGGGTTTAGGGTTCCAAATCACCCTGTTAGAACGCAATCCATGGCCGCATTAAAAATAAAAAAAAGCTTTATACTCACCCTGCCGCTGTACTCCCCGCGCCTGCGCAGTTCTTAATTGAAGCCAGAGGAATACTCCTCAGCTTCAGTGCGCATGCCCCGTACCTCCGGCAATTACGCAGTGAAGTTGGGGTGCCCATCTTTGGCTTCACTGAAGAACAGCGCAGGCGCCGGGAGGTGTGCCTCATGAAGAAACTGGACCGATCTCACCAAACAGCATCAATCAGACCCTTATCTAGGTGAGTATAAAGGTTTTTTATTTTTAATGCGCCTGCGGATTGCATTACAACAGGGCGATCTGGGACACTAAACCCCAGGTCTATAAGAACCTGTGGGTGGTTTAGTGTCCCAGATTGACCTGACATATCCCCATTAATAAGCAGCTCTATGTAAGGTGACATATTGTAGCTATAGGTCCATAATGTCACAAATGTTGTCCAGTAGAAGTACTGGAAGAAAACACCACATTTAGCTTCTGAGTCTGGTGAATTCATGAGGAAAGTTCTCCCCTGGTCACGCAGGACAGTGATTGGCTGCTATGTATACCTGTATACACAGTAACCCAGTGGAGCACTTTCCTCATGAATACACCGGACTCATAAAATACGTATGCTTTCTGCAACCTAAATATGCTGCCTTGTTCTATAAGCCAAAGTGACAATATTAGACTGTCCTGTCTCTCTGGCAAACTGATGGTAAACTCAGCCATCAGAATCCCAATGATTTAAAGTGTATCCGCTATCCCTATAGACAGAATAAATCTTGTTTGTGGCTTAATCCAGCACAGAGCAAGTCTACAAAACTCTGGCTAGAGACTATTGCTGCCTATGGCCATGACTATGCTGTAAAGCGTATTACGAAATGCTGTTAACAGAGCAGAGGAGAAGCTCAGGCAAGATGGAAGAATAAAAAAAAAAAAAAACCCACACGTGGTGCGTTTCACTACCTGGTTCTATATATTTTAAGAAAAAAATTGGTGATCTATTCCCATTCTAATGTGTATGATGAAGGGTTGTATAATTATCGGAGCCAGACTCTCCAAGGAAACGTCTCGGCACATGTAATTACAGTATCAAGTGCTCACAGGAGAAGAGCTGGGCTGGCATGACGGTGGGTGGAATCAGAGCTGACAAGTAGGCAAACATAACCGCTAAAAATCAGCAAAATTTACAATATCATCCAATAAAGCAAATAACTGAATACTCTTCATGTACCTCCCGAGTCTAAGAATTACAATTAAGGCCGCATTCACATTGGTGCCATCATTCCTGTTCCATTTCAAATTATTCTCTGTGCATATAGGTTGTTCAGGGAATAAAAGTTTACCAGTACATTCCCTGCTAGCGATAAGCTTTATTACTACTATATGCCCTGGAGCTCCAATTATTACCTGAGCGGAGGCCAAAACTCATTCGCCTGCCGACACAGACTCTTAGGCCGCAGGTCATGTGACCAGGTAGAGGGGAGTCTGACGTTGGTGCGGCTGCAGGGGAGACAGAAACAGGGGTTTTCCAGGGTGGAGATTAGTAATAAAGCTCATCCGCTGCAGGTAGACTTCCCCAGATTATCCCTTTACCATGCAGATTTGTGAATCTCTATAAAATTTCGCAACATGTGCATATGTCGCATTCAGATTCTTCTGCAGATTTAGGCAGGGTTCACACTACCGTTGACGTCCGTTCTGATAGTGTCCGTTAAAAAAACGAAAAAAAAAAAAAAAAACCCCTGACACCTATCATTACGGACACTAACTGATGTTAATGTGTCGTTTTTTTTTTAACTGATCCAATTAATGGTTCCAATTAGCATCAGTTAGTGTCCATTTTTTAACACTGTCCGTTTTTTTTTTTTTCTCCTTTCTGAGCATGCACAGGAAAAAAATGGACATAAAATAACGGACAGTAGTCTGTTACCCATAGACTTCAATGTTAAAAAAATAACGGACACTTGCTGTCCGTCAAGAATTCGTTTTTTTCAAACGGACTTTGTCCATAGGATTTTTTGTCCGCGAAAAAAAAACGGACTTCTGACGGATTTGGTGTAAACGGACACTAACGGACACAATATAAAAACCCATTGAAATTTTAACGGATTTCTGACGGTTCAGATAGTGCCCGATGCTAAAATCTTGTAACGGACAATAGCAACGGACACTACTGACGGTCACCAATGGTAGTGTGAACGCCCCCTTACAGTGGAAAACCTCTGAAGTGACATGATGTGGATCTTTCGGAGAATGAATCCACCATGTACATGCATGCATAAAAACCTGATTTTTAACTTCTCTACTTAGCTAGTTTGTATGATGCAACCCCGCGCCAAAAATCCACAGCTAATAGGCAACATGTGCATTCACCCTTATAGAAACAGAACAATGAAAATAAGGTCTCAGACCGACCCCTTGACTAGAATGGAGTCTTTCAGGTTTCTGCCAGGGAGCTAGCATCTGGTTTGCCAATTTTGAAATATTCTTCTACAACTACAACTCCCAGAATGCCCTAAAAGCAGTGTCAGAGCATGCTGGGAGTTGCTCGGTACACCTGTTCATTTTATGCTAGACTCACATGTACAATTGGTCAGTGGATAGCCATTTACCATCTACACAGTAAGAATATTTATGTTTTTGGGCTTGAATTCTCTCAAATCAGGAACTCCACAAATTTTTTTTTTATAAATAAAATTTCAATATAAAATCAGAAGGAAATAAGCCCAACATCTAGGGTGACCATGGCCGCATCACCAACAGTGGAAACCTACTAATCTTAAAAGGGTTTTATCCATAAACATGACATTTATATTCATAGTCAATTTAAAAAAAAAAAAAAAAAAAAAAACACAACAAAAAAAAACACATTTTGGCAAATATAAAAATTAAAAACTTGCAGAGTTTTAAAGATTTTCTCTAACCACGTTAATGGTTAGCCGGGCATATTACCTCAATCACGATTAACGGCGATTTTTTTATTTTTTTTTTGGTGATGTCCCTTTCAAAACACGTCCCCTTTACAGTAGTGTTGGGCAAACCCTGTGAGATTCAGCTCGCGAGGTTTGTCCGGACTGAAACTGCCCCAGAGCATAAGCGGAGGGCCAGGAGGAGGTGAGCAAACCGTGTTACTCACCTCTCCAGCACTCTGGAGCGACTCTGTGTTGTCTTCAGCGCTTCTGGCTGACGTCAGTGGCTGCCGATTAGGCCTTCACAGCAGAGAGACTCACTCACCACCAAGATGGTAAGAGAAAATCTTTAACACTACAAAATGTAATTTATATTTGCAAAAAGGTTTAACTTTTAATTATTTACAAAATTAAAAGTATAGCTCTAGTCGTGGGAATACTCCTTTAAGGAAGGCATACATATTAGACAGACAAAGTTGAACAACCATTGAATCCACTACTGGTCACTCAGTCCATACTGGAGTTCATTCCTTTAGGGATGACCAAGGCCCTTGCCATATTTTACTATGCTCCCAATGGGCAGGTCAATGTAAAAAATGTTTAAAGCTATTGTTACCACCATAAGTCTACAATAACGTGCAAGAACAACTGATAAAACATGTTCCCCCTCCCTGCCCATATCAAACACACTATCTCAAGGCATTCTGCACTTACCCGTCCCTTCTTGCTGCACGAAGTGTGTATTGTGTTGCAAATCGCACAATTTTTTTTGTAAACCTGTATCCAATACCAGAACACGTCTACCTGATGTGACCTACCATAGTGTCCTCCAGACTCAGTACCAGCACAACATCCTTTCCCCCTCCCACCGACTGACTTTCAATGGGAGAATCAGGTCCATGAGAACAGCCATGTTTTGCAACCTATCAAAAAGCAAAGCTTACTTTTTCACAGATCATGCACAGCACTTGACTATGAACACCAGTAGTGTGAATAGAGCCTTAGAGGCTTCACATAAGGAATCAATATTTTAGTACAGTGTAAAAAAAAAAAAATAAAAAATCCAACCTCTTATACACCTGAATAAAGCCGTCAATCCTATGCACAGGTAGAAGAGCAGATTTTTGGTGCAAGTATGGTGGCTAAATTTGCCCATAGTAACCTTTCCACACACAATGTAGTGATACAACCTGGGAAACCCGACAAAGCCATGGTCATGGTCATCCAAAACCCGTGCGCGGTAGCCAGTGTCCCTTACTCACCACCTGTGACTATATGGTCACGTCAAAAGATCACACAACCAAGCTGAGACTGCCTAACACTTGGAGCAGCTTGTTACAATATCCAGCTTCTGTCATGATCCTCTTATCTCCATCTTAGGGATCTAGCCTAATGAGCAGACCTTGATCCAAGGCCAAAAGCTTATACTACATGAACTTCCGCAACGCTTGGCGATGAGTACATTAAAAATACTGTAGACAAGGTTAATAAGCACGTCAAGTAAAATGTATAGAACAGCAATATAATAAAGCCTGCAGGATACAGAGACATTGCCCAGGCAACCGGAGACCAGCACTATGGGCAGCGTCTCCCGGCATCACAGGCAGGCAGTCATTACGAGCGTATACTTATATAATACGCTGCACACTAGGGCGTATCAGCACAAACACCTGTCATACAATCCTAATAACTGGAAAATAGGGATTACTGTATGAAACGGTATTATACTGGCAGGCAGGGACTACCAGCTTCACGGAGAACTATAACGCTAGGAGTCCATGTCCCAGGATAGTGATCAGGCAAGTAAATCCAGCTCACACACGGAATAAGTTTCACGGATAAAACTGGAATATGAATCTAAGGCTGCATGCAGACGACCGAGGCTCTTTAGATGCTCCGTTCTCATTTTGTGTCAGATTTGCTCTATAAATATCAGAACAGAGTTTGGATTGCACATTCTGTCATGTGCATTAATAGTAAGGCTTGATTCACATGGACCACATTTACGGGTGCAACGCAGACAGTAAGTCCATACGTCTGAGGAGATGAACTTGGAGACGGTTGGAAACAAACATCTCCCAGTGGTCTCCAAGTCAGAACTAGTCTGTATAGAAAGACGGATGTGCGAATTACAGCATATGCTACTAAGCAGTGCTGCGGAGTCAGTAGGGCAAACCACCAACTCTGACTACTTTTTCCACAGTCAGACTCAGACTCATAAAATGTCTGATAGTCATAGACAGACACGGCAAACCTCCTCTAAGGCTGCTTTTACATGGCAGAGTCCGGTCCAGGAAAAACAGTTGGGCCATATCTCCTGGACTGAACTCGGCTGTGCGAACTGAACTTAGTGCTTCACAGTGAATTACCAAATGGCTGAAGCACTACGATACCAAACTCACAGCTTTATGTCAGCTCAGTACAGTAGCGCTTGGGCCATTCAGGTCCTTACTGCATTGCAATTCACTATGATGCACCAAGTTCAGTGCAGGAAATACAGCCTGCCCATGGACTGATTTTACAGGGGGGGAAAAAAAAAAAAAAAAAAAAGGGGGGGGGGGGACGAGGTCTGAATACACCAATTGATAAAGGTACTTCGGACTTTATTAAATATGGTAAAGATACCCTAGATTAAAAAAAATTAAAAAAATATACACACATATTACATACACACATGCTATCAAAAAATAAATAAATAAATTTCTCAACGCCACAGGCTCCAACTTCACAGCCCTACTACTAAAGGGTGCACGTGCAGTCTGCTGTACACATATCTCAGGGACCAACACAGCTGTGTGAATAACTCCTTAGTAGTCTATGCAGACCAGTGCACGACCATCAGCAGGATACCTCAACAAGAAAAGGGACTCACGATAATTGCAAATTCCGACAATTTCAAGTCACTTTACCAAGTCTACATTACTCAATGCACATCAGAATTTTACGTTATGACAAGCTTACATAAGCTTTACGAAAGCTTACTTCCTTCAGCATACTGTACTTCCCCATGCACTATAAATCATATTTTGCTGCAGGGGATATATACTGTATGTCGTTCCCCCCCTAAAATTTGCAAGGCTTGACAACATAGTAGTTAACTACTACCCCCTGCTATCCACTAGCCCGTAGAAGGATAGAAATATATATATATATATATATATATATATATATATATATATATATATGTGTGTGTTGCGGCTAACAGAATGTCAGTACCGTGTCACAGAAGATCACTTACACATCAGAGAAACCGCAGCAAGAAGAGCCAGCTCGCCACCTGCACCTGTTACCACTTGTCACATGGTCTCCATCCGTCTGACCAGGAGTGACCCAGCTTTCAAGGCATGCTCTTAATCCCATCAGCTACCCTTGATACAGTAATCAACAATGCCGCCACGTGACAAGACTTCTAGAGAAGCAGCCACAGAACATCTCCAGATTGTGCCCAGCGATAATGGGCTACGGCATAATACTAATAAGCAGGCACTTGACTTAGGAGAAAGTCGTCTTCTAAATCTTACAATGCCTTAAAAGAGTCATTCTTATGTTAGGCCGTGGTCTGCGGTACTTTCATCCATTAATGGGAAATATTAAAAAGTGGAGCTAGACGCCATACTATGCTATCATATACAGCAGCCTAGATTATGTGTGCATGTCAAGAGAAAGCAGAAAAACTGAGACAAACCAGGGATCCGGAAAGCTTCAGAATCTGAGTGACCATGTTTGACTATTTTCTAAATTTTTCCTTTTTTTCAGATATACCTGTATACATTCTATATATACACATACACACATGTATATTATACAGTAGGCACTGGTGGTATTCATCAAGACTAGTTTTCTGTATGAAACTCTTAATTCAGGCCCAGTTGGCTCCAGTGCCGGCCTCTTAATTCAGGCACATGCCCGTGCACTAGAATTGAAATCTACATCAGTCAAACAGGGGTAGATTTCAGGTATAACTCATGCCAGAAAGCTGGCACAAGTTATAGTTAAATTTGTCAGGCCGAGCAGTGCTCACCTCGTTTCGAAAAGGGAGCAGAAGGGACAATGTGGCGCAGATCTGTACACAACACTTATAACTTCTTTTGAAACAAAATTTTAGAAACTTTTAGAGGGTCACGATTAGAATTCCAAAGCCCAGGACTTTGAAGTCAGCAGACCAAGCCACCAACTGGCCCGACTCCTTTAAAAACAGCAGACAGTCATGGTCAGACAGATGCTGTAAAGATCCTCTAATTGAAAAAAAAAATAAATGATTGCAAGTAAAATCTGTAACAAACTATACATCTAATTATACAATACCAATTGTATAATAATTAAAGTTGAAAATTATATTTTGAAGCCAGACTAACTCCACACAAAACTCAGGAGCTAACACTCTACTGCCACGGCCAGAAACAGCATTAGAAATGACCTCACACCTCAGCCAGCTCTTTTCATCCTTTAATAGACGTCCCTCCCTATTCCAGCGCATTTAGATTTCTTAGCCCGCACTGTTCCCAAGAAATAAGTCCAGTTAGTTTGGGTGTCCAAGAGGCCAACTAGACTCTCGAATGTGAAGTGGTTGGTGTCAGGCAGGGGGAGTAACTCAGAGCTCTTATTCTGCCTTCCTGTGATGGGGGTTCAGTCACACCCACTTGCCTGCTCCTGCCTGACAACACCCACTTGACATTAGAAGTCTAGTCACCCAAGCTAACTCCATGGATTACTTGGGAACTGTGGGGGCTAGCCAAAAAATGCCATCTGCACCAGCACCTGTTAAGAGGGATGAAAAAAGTGCAAGTTGGTGGAAGTGGTAAAGGGTTCTCCGACAACCAATACTACCATTTAACCCCCAAGATATGAACTTTGCACTACACACAGTATTGCACCTACTAGTTCACAGTTACCAGGTCATCCGATGAAAATTCTGACATAAGACCACGTATAAAATTATGTTATCCTCAAAGTCTAGCGGTAGAGGAGAGAACTTTGCAGTCTGTGGAATACAGCATGTAAACTCACATCCTGATGGCTGATGTGACATAACCAGCAAAATATATCATCCCTGCACCCGCCTGCTCCCGTGGGTGCTGCATTAACGGAATTTTACTATGCAAATACATTCAAAGCCACAAGGTACAAGGAGAATGCATGGAACAGAGAGACTCCATGGAGACAGAGATAGAAAGAAATTTAATATCTGAATAAACAGAATTCTTGTGTCGATGGTTATGTTTATGATCACAAACCAGCTATAATTTAATGCATTTCCCTTCTTGTAAGGTTCTGTTATACCTCCACATATCAGAACCAATCCTCCTACATTAAATGCCGCCTACCACCTCCCCAAGCGTATCCAACTGCCATTGTACTCTTCTATAGGCTTGTACTGTCAGGGGGGTGTTACTCACATCCTAGCGATGACGCTAGTCTGTAAGGCCCGCCCTTCTGACAGTGGCGAGATATCGGTGCCGAAATTAACTGCAACAATATCTCCAGCACTGGGGAGAATACCAGAAAATTCAGCGCACTGACGACTTTCTAGCAGTATATAATACCGCATATCTATGAGGACGTGAAAGATCCTCTTTAAAGAAATTAAAGTTCAGAGAGCAGGATTTGGGTATATCTGATGCAGCTTCCCTGTCCGACCACCCAACCACTGACTACAATGAAGAGAAAGCCTGCATGCAATAGATCAGACTCTGCGGCAGAATCGTGATTCTCTGAAATGGCGAATTAATAGAATTTAGTGGATTAAATAACCTGCTATTTAGAAGTTAAGTGTACGTAATACGGCTGTGAAATTAAAGCCCCAAAACTTGTCAAGAATGCCCAAAAATAGGCTTTTCAAGCAAATTTACACAACCCACACCCCTTTTAAGGCCTAGCATGCAAGATATTCCAAAAACAGGTCTTAAAGGGAACGTCAACAGGAAAATCATTATCAGACTAATGACAGTACCTTGTAGGGCGGCTGCTATACTTTCCAAAGAGGTCTTTCTTATTCTGCATTGCAGCAACATTTTCATAAAAATCTGAATTTCATCCTTATGCAAATTATCTGATAAGGGTTTTAGGGGCGCGTCCTCTCCTGCCAGAGCTTACCCTTCTGATATAGAGAAACACCTTTAACTGTCGCCCAGCTCCATCCCCATTGCTTGAGTGTCAGCTGCCACTTTTTCACACACTGTCTGCAGTTAGAGATGGTTATCTAGGATGGAGAGCAAAGCCCTTGCAGGAGAGGACATGCCCCTAAAGCCCTTTTCAGCTAATTTGCACGAAAATAAAACATTTTCATGAAAATGGAACTGCAATGCAGAATAAGACAGACATCTTTGACAAGGTACTGTCATTAGTTTGATTCTGATTTACCTGCTGACTGACTCCCTTTAAAAGAAAAAGACGCCGTGTGCTGCTTTTGACACCCATTTGGCAGCTTGCAAGAGGGACAATTTTAACAACATCCTAGCAGTTTCACACCCCGGCATCTGCTACAACTTCTGTTTCCTCCTTTCTAAAAGCTTTTCTGCGAAGATTCTGAATATCTATTCAAGAGGCCTGTGGGCCCCTCTGCCTCTAGGGCCTGGTAGCTGCTACCACCCACCCACTATAGCTATGCATCCGGTGACCAGGATGCTAGGCTTCACATTTGCTAGCATGAACATCAAAGTGAACAAGTTTGTCAAAGATGGACAATACGATAAGGCTAGGTTCACATCTGCCATGGAGTCTCTGCTGCAAATTCCCCACCTAAAATCGGCAGAGAGAAAAGTCCGGCACGGAAAACCCTGCGGAAACCTGATGGTCTATATAGTCTATGGGGTCTTCGGGTAACTGCATTTTTAGTGGACAGGCTCACTGTCTTTTGGGCCCCCACAGCGTAAAACACCCATTTGCGTAACGCAACAACAAACATTCACGCAAAAAACACGTCTGTAGCCTTCGCTATGCTACATTGCATCCTTTCCTAAGATACCAGATAACACGCCAAGAGCGGTAACATGTTTGCTAACACGTGACAAGAAGGTATAGCTCCTGGTCATCACCCAACAAGTTCCCACAGTCACATAGCTTCTGGGACTGACCCCTATCAGCATCCGTACACGTACACACACGTACACACACACACACACCTTAAAGGAACGACCATTGTTAGTCAGTGCCTTCATACTAGGCGCTACAAATGTAGCAGTGTTTACAGTAACTTCTACATTGGAAAAAACATGACTTTTCAGACTGCAGCTTTCATAAAAAAGGGGATCCATGCGCTGGAATCAGATTGGTTGCTATAGGCAACTGCTCTACTGTCCCAAATCTGTCAATTTTTTAACAAAGATACAGTCCGCACCTTTCTACCTGCAAATCAACTTTGAGAAACAGGGAACGGGGGAGTTTTGTGATTTTATTTTAACCTCTGAATTGCAATGTTTATTCCAAATTTTCCCTGCCACAAATAGCAATGCATAGTGTGAATTCACACCTGGAAAATTTGATGAAAAAAAAAATAAAATACTGCAGCTATTCCATTTATCTAACTGAGGCTTTCAGAAATCCACGTCCCTACAGCCCAACCAATTCAGAAGCGCCAAACAGATTTTCAGTAACAAATTTATGCAATGGATCTGCCATATACCTTTAGGCCCTGTACACATGTGGCAATGCAGACAGGAAAATCCAGTTCACACATGGTATGGATTTCCTGGTCAGAATCTAGTCAAGAGACAGGACTCTTTACATCTCAGTGATCTATGATGCTGAGAGTCTCTGCCTCCTCATAGCTTTGCTGTCCCATACTATATACAGTACAGTGATCTATGATGCTGGGGGTCTCTGCCTCCTCATGGCTCTGCTGTCCCATACTATATACAGTACAGTGTTCTATGATGTTGGGGGAGGGGGTCTCTACCTCCTCATGGCTCCGCTGTCCCATACTATATACAGTACAGTGATCTATGATGTTGGGGGGAGGGGGTCTCTGCCTCCTCATGGCTCCGCTGTCCCATACTATATACAGTACAGTGATCTATGATGTTGGGGGGAGGGGGTCTCTGCCTCCTCATGGCTCCGCTGTCCCATACTATATACAGTACAGTGATCTATGATGTTGGGGGGGGGGGTCTCTGACTCCTCATGGCTCCGCTGTCCCATACTATATACAGTACAGTGATCTATGATGTTGGGGGGTGGGGGTCTCTGCCTCCTCATGGCTCTGCTGTCCCATACTATATACAGTACAGTGTTCTATGATGTTGGGGAGGGGTCTCTACCTCCTCATGGCTCTGCTGTCCCATACTATATACAGTACAGTGATCTATGATGTTGGGGGAGGGGGTCTCTGCCTCCTCATGGCTCCGCTGTCCCATACTATATACAGTACAGTGATCTATGATGTTGGGGGGAGGGGGTCTCTGCCTCCTCATGGCTCCGCTGTCCCATACTATATACAGTACAGTGATCTATGATGTTGGGGGGGGTCTCTGCCTCCTCATGGCTCCGCTGTCCCATACTATATACAGTACAGTGATCTATGATGTTGGGGGGGAGGGGGTCTCTGCCTCCTCATGGCTCCGCTGTCCCATACTATATACAGTACAGTGATCTATGATGTTGGGGGGTAGGGGGTCTCTGCCTCCTCATGGCTCTGCTGTCCCATACTATATACAGTACAGTGATCTATGATGTTGGGGGGGGGGTCTTTGCCTCCCCATGGCTCCGCTGTCCCATACTATATACAGTACAGTGATCTATGATGTTGGGGGGGGGGTCTCTGCCTCCTCATGGCTCCGCTGTCCCATACTACATACAGTACAGTGATCTATGATGTTGGGGGGGGGTCTCTGCCTCCTCATGGCTCCGCTGTCCCATACTACATACAGTACAGTGATCTATGATGTTGGGGGGGGGGGGTCTCTGCCTCCTCATGGCTCCGCTGTCCCATACTACATACAGTACAGTGATCTATGATGTTGGGGGTCTCTGCCTCCTCATGGCTCCGCTGTCCCATACTACATACAGTACAGTGATCTATGATGTTGGGGGTCTCTGCCTCCTCATGGCTCCGCTGTCCCATACTATATACAGAACAGTGATCTATGATGTTGGGGTGGGGGGGGGGGTCTCTGCCTCCTCATGGCTCCGCTGTCCCATACTATATACAGAACAGTGATCTATGATGTTGGGGTGGGGGGGGGGGGGGTCTCTGCCTCCTCCTGGCTCCGCTGTCCCATACTACATACAGTACAGTGGAGCCGTGAAGAGGCAGAGAATCCCAATATCAGATTTCTGCAATGCAGAGAGTTCAATATCTTGCCTAAATTCAGACCAGGAGTTCTGCCAGATTTACAGACCTGATTTGTCCCGTGTACATGGGGCCTTAGGGCATTATATGCACACTGATTTATCCAAGTTTTCCACATCAGAACCAGCGTGAAAAAACACCTCATTTCTGACACAAAGTCTTTCCAATAAGACTGTTAAGTTTTCAGTTTGAGAAGTGGCAATTCACACCTACATACCGTGAAAGAGACCAATGTGTGGATTCCTGCCATGAGCTCCACTACAAAAACAAAAGTCAGACTTTTCCAGTGTGCACTTTCACAGTGTGAACCTGAACTTGTGCTGTGGATTTCTAGCAGGTGGAAATCTGCAGCATTTACACTGGCAACATAAAGTCTCATCCCTACAGTGTGTGGATTTTATATTGTCAGGATATCAATTTATACACAGAAAAAGGAAGAACTTTGGCATCTCCCCAGATCTAAAACACTATGAATCCTGCGTCACTTGGTGCGTTTTTTTGTTTTACTGCAGAACAAAAAAAAAACAAAAAACTGAATCTTTTCAGTCCCAAGTGAACATATCCTAACCAGTCTATCCAGACTATAACAAGATCCCTCAGGACTATTGTGTGTTAAAGGGGATCTCTAGGGTTTTTAGATGGTGTACCTAGGGGTTTCAGGCTAGTTTAGAAATCTCTGTCTTCATATATCTCCTATAGTGAGTAGAAGAGGAATCTGCTCTATAACTGTCTCTCATGCAAACAGCCCTGCAAGCAGGACTTTTCTCTCCGCATTTTTCAAGCATAAACCCAGCGGATCCCACTATAGTCTATGGGGCTCGCAGGTAACTACTTTTTAAGCGGATTGGGTTTCACCAAGCAGAACCGAAGAATGGAAACCCCAACACTAGTGTAAACCTAGCGTCATCTGTACTTATATGAATAACCTGCTTTGATAGTCAGAGTCATCTCTAGCAAAAGTCTACAGCTATATTCACATAACTGAATAATGGTCGTGTAAGTAACTTTTTTTTTTTTTTTTTTTTTAAATTTAATAGACATAATACGGCAGCAGAACGATCTATGATATCATAGATATTGTAGACCATACAGCTAGAGTAGTAGGCCATTGTAATAGGCTCTACTGCAACCCCAATGGGGGAAGGAAAAAAAAAAAAAAAAAGGGGACATACTCACCTGTTCCCGATACTCCAGAGTCCTCCTGGCACGTTCCTTTTGCTCTGGCATCTTCTCAAAGTGAAACGGTTCACTGGCTGTGACGCCACGGATCCCTTACACTGAATGGCCTCAGCGGTCACGTGGGCTGTGACTTCCACCACAACTCAGCACTGGACCGTGCAGGAGGCACCGGAGCACCGTGGAAAGGAGAGTATGAATTTTTTTTTTTTTTTTTTTTTTCACCTATTTAGAACTTAAACAAGTTCTCCATTTTTGCCTGGACAACCCCTTTAAGGAACTTTTAATAGGAGTCCAATAAAGTACTAGCGAACATGCTACTAAACATCTATTCTATATTCTTCTTCCTATAGCATAAGGAGATCACTATGGAAAGTCAAACAGTCACAGAAGCTCCTCTCTGAATAAGTCCGTGTCTTAACCTTTCTACCACTTTATATACCCGCCACCAAAATCCCTACATACAAGATATAAAATAGATGTTTACAATGCGAAACCAATACGAGATGTATGAAGCTGTATTACTGGTGTGTGTGTACAGACCTTTATACCATACTTGTTCCTGTGGGTTGTAGCTTGTGCGTTTTAGTATTTTCCGGCTATGGTTACAATGTAAATGAAATGAAGGTCGCACTGTTAAACTGCAACATGGAATCTAAGGACTGCGAATATGATCGCACTTCAGCATGCAACGTCACACAAGCGTAACGCAATCCGTGAAAACAGCCCAGGGAATGACATGTTCTATTATGTAATGGATCAGTCACTCGGACCTTAAAAAAAAAAAAAAAAAAAAAAAAAAGCTACGTGAATAAATCCATTAATGTCTATGAGGCCGTGTGCAGAGCGTTAATACAATGGCTAACACACAGCAGAAGAACTATGTTGTGTGAATAAGCACTAATCTAATGATGCAATAGCAAGCCGCAGACAAATCACAAAAATAATCTGGCTTCCTGCAACCTGTCTGAGACTGGAGGTCGCGCAGCCGTAGAGATAGTGTAGCCCTAGCCTTATAAATTTCTTGTTTCAGTAGCAAATATTAGGTCTTATTCACATGTGATATGCACCAGCGACTGGGTGACCAAACAGGCACCAATCTTTCCACCTCTGTAGTCACTCTTGGTTTTGGTATACAATCTCTGATGCAAATTACTGACATGTGAATAAGGCCTTAACCCCTTCATACCATAGCCAATTTTCTTTTTTTTTTTTTTATTTCCATTTCTCCCTCCCCCCCCATTCCAAGAGCCATAACTTTTTCATTTTTCATATAATGGCTTATTGTTTGCGGGACTAATTGTACTTTGTAATGGCACCATTCAATATCCTGTACAATGTACTGGGCAGCTGGAAAAAAATTCAGAATGAATTTACGGCATTCAATATATGCCAAAAATGACCAGTTACCTTTATTCTGCGGTTCAGTATGATCGCAGCGATACCAAATTTATATAGCATTTGTAATGTTTTGATACCTTTTAAAAAATTAAAAACTTTGCAAAATCTAAAAAAAAAAAATTTGCGTCGTCATATTGTGACACCTGTAACTTTTTTATATTTATGTGTATGGAGCTGTCTTTATATGCGGGACAAGATGGCATTTTTAGTGATACCATTTGGGGAAAGATCTGATGGTTTGATCACTTTTTATTGGAGGCAAAAAGTTGAAAAAACAGCCATTTGGCCATTTTGATTTTTTTTTCCCCGCTACGCCATTCACCATATGGATGGGAGAAATATTTTAATATTTCGGACATTTTGGAGCACGGGGACACCTAAATGGTTTATGTTTACTTTTGTTTATTTATTTTGATATGTGATCTAGGGAAAGGGGGGGTGATTTGAACTTTTATATCTTTTGTGTTTTGTTTTGTTTTTTAATACTTAAAATTTTTTTTTTCTTTTACTTTTATGATCAGACCCCTTAGGGACCTTGAACCCCTAGGGGGTCTGATCGCTCACATTATACACTGCAATACTAATGTATTGGAGTGTATAGCGAAATTCATTCCCTTCTATTACAGGATGCCTCTGGCATCGTGTAATAGATCTAATGTAATGACAAGCCTGGGAGCCTTCAATAGGCTCCCGGCTGTCATAACAACCGATCACCGCCCTCCGATGACGTTCAGGAGGGCGGCGATCGGCGAAAGATGGCAGCGCCCATGGCGGCTGCACACTTTAGATGCCGCGGTCACATTTGACCGCAGCATCTAAAGTGTTAACAGCTGCGATCGGTGTCGGCACCGATCGCAGCAGTTAGTGACGGGTGCTGGCTGTGTTATACAGCCGTCACCCGCTGTGTATGGAGAGATCTCAGCTCCTGAGCTCTCTCCATACAACCCTTCACACCCAATCACGTACATGTACGTGATTTTGTGTGAAGGGGTTAAAGGGGTTGTCCAGGATAAACTATGAATTAACCCCTAAACTAAATCCTCTCCCCCCACCTAACTTCTATAAAAATAAAAAAATAAAAAAAAGTATAATTACCCATATCTCTGGGGAAGTCATGTGACCGTACCAGGAACACTTTCTGATAATCTGGTGATGTTGCGTTTCACCGCTTCCGGAACGACACCAGTACTCCCCCCACCAATACTTAAGTGTCTTCCTGTGTCTGGGAACAGCTCCTCCACTCCTGAAGAAGTTGCCAAGTCAGGAGGTGACTGCAAGACATGCGCAGTAGAAATGGCACTCCATCTCTACTGGGCAGGCCTCACAGATACTTCCGGTCTGTGCACAGCGTCTCCAGATATTTTGCCCGGAAAACCCCTTTAACTAAATGTGAACAGTGACTTAGTAAGTATGACATAAATATGCAGGTCACAAGATGTTAAAAGAAGTTCATAGAGAAAATAAGAGTTTAAAATGAGGGACAAAATTCTGTCAAATATGAAATAAAAACATTTCAAGGCAGCAACTAAATCCCAAACCTCATGCACAAAATCATGTGTTTTCCAGGCAATAATGCCCGCCATTCCCTTTAATAAAAATAACAGTAGCATTTAGGGATATGTTCACATATAGCAAACTTGTTATACCAACTGCTGTGGCTGAAGATCCTTTTCATATATCTAAAGAGGGTTGTTCCTGCAGCATGGACACCAAATTCTGCAAGCTCAAAATAAGGTATCACTAAGAGTATTTAACACGTTATGTGCCAACACCTTCCCAATTCACCAGGGATGCGGCCTCCTTCTCTGGCTGGGTGATTATAACCTAAACGGACAGTCACACGAAAGTTTCATTCATGAAATTCGGTCTCTACGAACACCAGATTTACCAGCTTGAACAGTGTACTGAGGGACGGACTTTTATTATAGTTCTCCACGATGCTAGGAGTCCCTGCCTCTCAGTGACATGCTGTCCTGTACTAAGGGCCACTTTAACCACAGACCCAACGGTGCTCTTGCAGCAGGTCCTATGATAGTGTGGCCTCCTTTGGACAGAGGGACAGCAAATGCAGGACTGTCCCACTGTCCAAAGGAGACCCCGCTACCATAGGACCCAGTGCAAGCGCACGCTATGTACGGCGAGTAAGCAGCGCAGTTCATGGTATGTAAACATTACTATGAGATGCACTCAGTACAGCTGATCTGCAGGGGTACTGCGCATCTGATCCCCACTGGTCCAATATTAGTGGTTAGCAGATCTAATTAAGGGAATTTACAAGGCTTATAAGCATGCCCTTCACAGACTATGTGACATCTCGTTCATTGGTCACATAGCCCGTTTTCAATTCAGTCCCATTCAAGTAAATTTAGCTGCAATACCAAGTACAGTCACTATACAATGTACAGCGCTGTGTTTGGTTTTCAATGAAGAGACCACAACACACACCCAAAAACTGCGGTCTCTTCAAACAACTGATCCTGGGTGTTGGACCCCTGCCAATCCTCAATTGATGACCTATACTAAGAATAGATTATCAATGTTATAAGCCTGGAAAACCCCTTTTAACATGATGCATGTCCTAGGGAAAGACAAAGGTGGGGTCTGGCATACAAGTCAGCTGGGATTTTATTACTATTTCTACAGGTGCAGTGCAGGGAGTGTAGAAGACAGCAGCTTACCTAACACCAGGGGCAGCGTCCGGAAGTGCTGAGCAGCGGCTGGTCAGGAGACATTCCACATTCAAGTAGTCACAGCAACGGCTCCGCTCCTAACAGGATGGGCAACCAGCTCTGCCTGATGTCACCAGGAAAATGAGAAGCAACAGAGGTAAGTAAAACCTTAGGGAGCGACACAGTCCACGCTCAGTACATCCAAAGACACTGTGCACTACAACTGAGCAAATATTTATCTAGCAGATAAAGCTGAAGACATTTACAATGCAGATATGACTGACACTTACTGAAGGACCTCATCTCCTTAAGGTGTACAGTGATAGGAGACTTTACACCAAGCAGATAAGTGGACTATGACAATGCACTTAAAGGGATTGTCCTACAAGGAGGTGCTCAATGTCTGGGAACCCCACAGTCTCTGGAAAGGGGTTACCGTTCCCCAATACATTACTACATTAGGGAGAAGTCTAAATGGAGGGGTGGTCACAGACATACAACGCCGCTCCATACAGTATCTATGAGGCCAATAAAAAACAACAGACCGCTGTACAGTGTTTTTGCCAGCGCCACTAACATCGCATGCAGCAACAGTGCACGTACATGACCTCTGCTCTTGATAAAGGGGTTGTCCAGGACTGAGTAAGCAATGACTTTTTTTTTCCAGAAACAGCACTACATCTGTTCATAGGTTGTATCTGGTATTGCAGCTCAGCTCCCTTGAAGTGAGTGAAGCTGTGGTGCTCTTTCTAGAAGAAACCCTGGACAACATCTTTATACAATTCTTAAATGAGGGTCAGGCCCCTAGCATATACCTAAGAATAAAAAAACAATGTCTCTTAATGGGTTGTCCCACAATAATCCAATATACTTTTATAATCCACGAATTAGACAGTAGAAAAGAAGAAGAAAGTCCAGAATCCAATCCTTCTGAATTAAATCAATGGCTTTATTTGGTATTATTCTCAAAATTCATTAATGTGAACAGGAACATAAAACTGAATCAGAAGAATGGCGGGCCCTTAAGCCTTATACTTGACAGATGCATACGCTGCCCCTCTCCATAGACATGAATGGTGTAGTCATTTAGGGACTTTCTGGATGCAAAATATTGGAGCCCACATCTGATGTCTTCATCTAACCTCATCTACTATGTCTGCCATGAATAGGTGTAAGCAAGTTAATGAGTAATGGTATGGCTAAAGCTCGGCTTCGGTATTTACAGCAATTATATAACAGATACCAAAAATATCTATCCTCTACTCATAAAATAGTGGATACATAGCTGATCAGTTGGGGTCTGACCACTGAGACCCCCACCGATACTGAGAACGGGGAACGAGACATGTTTTCCCCCCTGTTGTGAATTCAGGTGACCGTAGGCACGTTACATGGTGGATGGAACAAATCTGCATTCCCATTCACTTCAATTGGAGCACTGAAGATAGCTGGCGTACAACACTGGGCTATCTTAGGTGCTCCCATTGAAGACGGTGGTAGTGCAGATGGGTCCTATGCAGCATGAGCACAACCAATTTCGCCTGGCTGAGGTCATATCAAGGGGAAGACACCCTCGGTCTTAAGGATCAGTGGGGGGTCTAACCGGTCAGATCCCAATTAATCACTGATTTGCAATGGTCCAATGCAGGGATGCAGCAATTGCTACAGGGCCCCCTATCTACAACATAAGATGACACCAGTATTATACAAAGAATATGGCAAATGGGGGCCCCATTACACATTTTGCATTGGGGACCACAAGAGATTTTTTCCAGAATACAGGCAGTGTCAGAGTGAGCTACCATGCGGTATACATGCGCTATTGGGCACATTTTAGACCCATAAAAGTGGAATCAAATCAGCTGCAAAATCTACAAGCTTTACATACAGAGCTGGGTGCAGATTGGTCACAAATTTCACCCAGGAGTGAAATTTACAGCAAACATATCAAAATACACATTAAGCGTGCATATTTTGCAGCAGATTTATCCATGGAATATAATCACGCACCGCGTAAATCTACGGTAATAGGTCCAGGCCATAGGTGGTGATACTGAACCAAACTACATCACCTGATTGGGTCTATAGGACCAGGGCCGCTACAGATCCTGCAGATGTAAAACTGATGTCAAAATGTGGGGACAAATACAGTGATCTGACACCACCAGCATAGCCATAGAGGGGCAAATGCAGGGAATGCACCATGGATGATGTGTGTGTGGAGATATATATATATATATATATATATATATATATATATATATATATATAGCTGGTGCTGGGTATAGCTCCCCCATCCATGTGCCTGCTTTCTGCAGCTCCTCCAGCATTTCCTGCATTAGTCCTGTCTTCTTCTTTGTGAACAGAGGGGCCTGCAGCACATCGCACACCACAAGTGACAGCCAGCACAGGAGCCTGCAGCAGGTGGCCAGCATTGCCCGGTGCACCCCGCACTGGCCACTAGGCTGCCGCAGCCTCACACTCCGCACATTACCTGATGCCCGGCAGTGTCCACTTTCTTCCCCCTTTCTTCCTGCAGGCAGAAGGTGCCATGTGCGGAGGGGCGGGACCTACACTAGCCCCTCCCCACTATAAGGCTGTGAGCGGCTCAGCACAAGCTACGCGCTCGTCTATTGGTGCGCACCGGGTCACGTGCTGTGAGCTCCCAGGGAGACGTCATGGTTGTGGCTGCTGTAGCGAGGCGCCGGGGCATGTAACCCCATGTATGCTGGACTGTGTGTATAGCCCGGGCTGCTTCACCTGCACCTGCTCTGAACACTAGTCTGACCTCTAGTATTGGAGCAGGATGTGCAGTTTATGCGGATTCTTTTCTGTCAAGCTGTTGCTTCGTTTTAGAAAAGATGGGTGACTGCAAGTAGAGAGTCAATGAGAGCTCTCACTCAGCTTTCCTAGCACTACAGTAATACACCACCCTGGTTCTGCATAGTCAGGCACATTGATATTCTGGAAGCTTGGGAAACTATATCACAGGGCGACACAGAGATCAGGAGTCACAGGAAAAATCACCATGTATCCCTGCCTAAGGGCTCATGGACATGTTACCTGTGCACACTATGGTTCTGTGCACACTACGGTCCTGTGCACACTACGGTCCTGTGCACACTACGGTCCTGTGCACACTACGGTCCTGTGCACACTACGGTCCTGTGCACACTACGGTCCTGTGCACACTACGGTCCTGTGCACACTACGGTCCTGTGCACACTACGGTCCTGTGCACACTACGGCGCTCACCTGGACATGATGCCTCCTAGAAGCTGTATTCGCTAGAATGGGTCAGACTAAGGCCTTGGTCCCAGGAACAACCTACTGACTTCAGGGGTGCCATTGTGCCTTCTAATCACATGCAGACTAGGCCAAACATACCGCCCTCTCCTGACAAGTACTAGCCAGGTTTTACTTACCCTCCTTAACAGGAACAAGCTCATAAATAACATGGCCCTTCCTGCCACGGGTAACATTGGCCACCCCTGACGTCAGGAGCGCAACACACAACTTCTATCACAGT
Organism: Leptodactylus fallax; assembly: GCA_947044405.1. NCBI lineage: Eukaryota > Metazoa > Chordata > Amphibia > Anura > Leptodactylidae > Leptodactylus > Leptodactylus fallax. The sequence continues at coordinate 2,041,970 of CAMRHE010000017.1, forward strand.
ACAACTCTTAGGCTACGTTCACACCTGCGTCAGAGTTTCCGTAGGACACACCATCGCAGAGTCCCACAAAAATCAATGGAGAGAAAAGTCCTTTTCTCTCCGTCAGTTTCAGTATAAAAATGGTGGAAACCTGGCGGACCCCATTATACTCTATGGGGTCTGTGGGTGTCCACAGGTAACCGCTGTTTTAGTGGACGGGCAACTCTGTTCCATCTCTAAAGAGCCATTGTACTATCCAGCTTTCAGAAACCTCCCAGCACACAACATGGTGAGCTGCAAAGCCAAAGTGAGACAATAAATCAGTACATTTCACAATGCAAGTCATGCAGGGACACAGCACAATAGACAGCACAACCTGAGTAACAATGGGCTATCGTATGTCAAGCCAAGTCATACTGTGCCAAGGCCGAGTCTCAATCACTTGAGTTTGCGGCTCCATCTACTGTACAGTTGCGGTGCCGACCTCTCCCTGTAAAAGCTAATTGGTGGGGATGCCAGATGTGAGACCCTCACCGATCAGATATTCATGACCTCGTCTTTACTAATCTGCTTGTTTTTGGTTATAGAAGGAAACTTGAGTACCTGGAAGAAATCAACCATGGCTCCATTCACTTCTATTTGGCACCATATTCGGCTACGTATATCCCAACAATCAGACACATATCTACTACCCTGTGCGTAAGGACAAAATATTGTTTGTGGAAAAATCTAATTTATACACAAACCAGCAGTAACAAGGGTTGATCCCCTCAGGAATTTTGGGAGATTTGTTTATTTTCACTTTTTAGGTCTATTCAGACCCCAGAATATGCTGCTTTCTTTGGTTTCTGTAAAAAATTATCCAGATCCTGTTGGAACTGATACAGAGTTATGTATTATGGGATTAGTCGGAATCTGCTATATTGTTGGCAACCAGAATAGTGTGAATCTATGTACTATAGACTGATGAAGCACGATGGGAGCAGGTCACATGCCGGAGCTCTCATTCCTGGATAGAAGCCTTATCTATCCTAGCAACCAGTAAATCTTCTGGGAGCTCTTACATAAGGAACACAAGAGATAATGTTGTGCAGAAATCTATGCATGTATTCTTCTTACAACAAATATTATAGAACAAGAATATTAGACTAATAATGGCCAAAGATGGATCAATTGTTCCAATATTTTTCAACCTGTGATACCCTACTGGTTACATACAGGGCTATACAAAGATATCCTTAGGCCCCATAGCATAATGTAGTACGGCATTGTGCCAACTCCTGAAGCTCCCATTTGCTTGTTGACGGATGACGTGCTGTTCGGGGCAGGTCACTGCTGTGGCCAATCGCTGATCTCAACCGCGACCTCTGCAGAAGTCAGTCATGTAGAGGTCACCTTTATGTAGAGGTCACCATTGAGGCCAATAACTGACTACAGTGGCCACCTGCCCCGAATGGCACATCAGCTGTCAACAAGCAAATAGGAGCTTCAGGTGGCAGCATCGGCCACCAGCACTGGCATAGAGGTTGTCAGAAAATCATTACCGGAAGCCAAAATGTAGAGATGGGAAGAGGAAGCATCAGTGCAGGAGCAATGGGGGAAACATCAAGTAAGGCCCATGTGTTACATTTGCCTATTTTGTAAAGGGATTTGTCCTCACAATCAATTTATCCCCTATCCAAAGGAGTTGCAGATAGGTTGGGATCCCCAACGATGCAGAGAATAGAGGGAACTTTACAATCCCGTCTGCACAGAGCAGTGGTCGTGCAATGTGTGTCTCCTCTCCATTCATTTCAATAGGACTGCTGGACAGAGCTGAGTTCTGTACTTTGGCCATCTCCAGCGGTTTCATTGAAAAGAATGGAGTGGGGCACTCGCTGCCCAACCACTGCTCCATTCAGATTGGGGTAATCATTCTTGTGATCTGTGAGGGTCCAACTGGTTGAACTCCTACCAATCTTCAACTTATCAACTCTGCTTTTCAGTTTTACTTTTTTCCTAGCATTGCTTAGCACCAGACCTGTGAAAGACAAACAGCACATGAATGTCATCAATGGGGACTCCAGTATGGGAAAACAGAATAGGACATGCAGTGTATTATTCAGAACAAACGTGGTCCATTGAAAAGAATGGGTTTGTGAATATCCCGATTGGCTTTTCTGGGTCTATGTGCTGTCCTAAAGTGAAATTCATTTGTGTGAATAAGCCCTAAACCTCCCTAGTAACTGTCTGAAACGACACAAATTTTTTTCTTTATGTTCAATGTGACTGAAGAAGGAACTATACTGCCTATACTGATCTCTCTAAAATAAGCAGGTGCGTAAAATCTGAGCTTCCTGCTCATGCAAATATGTATGAGGCTGTGGTCAAAATGTTCATGATGACTTCTTTTTGGCAAAAGTGATTACAATGGGCCCAAGAAGATCAGTACTGGGCTCTATCGATCGATCGATCTATCTATCTATCTATCTAGATAGGTTCTAGGGTTCATATTTGCCCAAGGACCACACCTGCATGGAGTTATGTTAGGTGCTATGTTCTACCTGTGTTTGGCTCTGTTTTCTCCAGTTTTTCCTTGCGTTGTCTAATAAACATACAGTACTTAAAAGGTTAACCCAGGGACCCTGTCAGCAGTAAATGGGGCTCCAAAGCTAAATAACAGAGGCTTATTTATAAACTGTAGAATCACCTCTACAAGGCTTTACATTTAGAACCAATATACTGCTGACAGACTCCCTTTGTATCTAGAACTCATTGATTTCTTTTTATTAATTTTATGAATTATCAGCATGTAAGGTATAAAAACATTTTAAGTTTATTCTATGGGCCTTGCATTACGTAAATTACATCTACGCCTATACATTTTTTTAAATTTTTACAATTTTATAGAAGAAACACATTCAAGGCCATAATATTGTTTTTAAATTCCCATGCCAATGTACTATAGCCATATGAGGGCTTGTTTTTTTGCAGATTTTTTTTGGAGGTGGAGGGAAAATCAGAAAAATAGACTTTTAATAATAAATAAAATTTTAGCTTATTATGCACAACAGTACAAACATTATATTATTTTTTTATGTAGCTCTTTTTGTACTATATGAATATGTTTAATAGGAAAATTTCGTTTTTTTGTTTTTTTTTCAATCACATTTTTTGTGCTGGTCCGGCAGTCCACTGTTAACTCTCCAGTCACATGACTGCAAGGGGCCTGGAACTGCATGAGTTTCTGGGTCCCAGAAGACCCAGATCAGCTCTGTAGTAAGAGCTAGAAGGCTGCTTTCCTCCTTTAACTGGGGCTAATATGTTATCCCCAGTTACAGGAAAAATCAGCAAAAAAAGGGAAAGTTAAAATGCCATCCCAAAGAGCGATTATGACTTTATTGAGGGGGAGGCAGAATGTGTGAAAATAAATAAATAAAGTAAAAAAAAAAATAAAACTTTACCACACCCACGTCAGAGGTTCTAGCCCCGCCCCTGGCAACACAACAATAATTGTCACCTACACAAAAATTACCATAACGTAGAGGTAAAACTATTTAAAAAAATTTTTAGTAGCACTTTACACTATTAAAAAAACATGAAAAATGTGAAAAACATGCACATTTCCCCTCCTTTTTTTCTTTACCTTTTATTACAGTAAAGAAAAATATAGATAATAAAAACAACATAAAAATATCCCTATTTCTCACCGAAAAATAAATAAACGTTACTTGATTTAATTTTTTTTTATTTTTTTTGTCTCTATAGGACTTTCTGATCACTCCTATAATACCTTACAATACTTCGCTTACATGCTGCCTGGGATCAAGCATACCGGTACTCAACCAAGCTCTAGACTTAGGAACTCCTGATTTTATTGTTCTCTTGAGGCATGTAGCACCAACATACTCTGCAGTGCTGTACAAAGATTGTCATAACCCACATTAGTCCCTGGCTCCAGTGGGGACCATAGTCTAATTTTAGCTTATACACTAGGCCTTTTTCAAAGCAAACCAATTATTAAGAATGTTTTTGGAGTTGGGGAGAAGAACTGGAAGACCCGGAAGAAACTAAAGCAAGCATGGAGAGAACACACAAACTCCATGCCCATGTTGCTCTTGGCTCTGTAATGTGAATTGGCTCCCTGCTCAGAAGTAAGCAATATAATGACTACTCATGGGAGAAGAGCTCTCCATAAAAACCCCATTTTTTCATAAATTTCTATAAACAAAGCAGATAATATAGGGGGTCCATGGTCATTCTGCACCTACGTTATTTTAAGGACTTAGCCTTAGAATCTGAGCCCTTGATACTTGGAAGAAACAGATTTGTACAGTGATGTCACCAGCTTGGCATCTTGCAAAAGCAACCATTTGGAATGGAATAGCATGAGGATCCTAAGCATATGGTAGGTTGTACAGTGAGACTAATGTGAATGGAGCTTGCTCAGTTTGTTCTGGGAATAAAACCAGACTTTCAAGAGGAGCTCTCCAGGTCGATAAAACCCGGCCCCTGCTGAGGAAGGATATTTACTTGCTTCCTTTGCCCTATTATTGCCCTTGAACGTCTATGTATTTTCTTTCGTTTGATCCTGTTTCTGTCCTGTGTACGTGGCAGGTTTCGCCAGGTTGTGGGCATCACATTTGTCATGTGTCTCCAGTGCCAGGACCTTTCACATAGCTACGGGTCTGCACACAGCAGCTGCTGTTGCTTTTGGATGCTGGTTTATGCGGGGAAATATTAAACTGCAAAAAAAAAGAGACCCTTTCATTTTATTGTTTATTTTATATATGAATGTTATGTTGTTGCTGGAAAGTCTTGCTCTACAAATGGAAGTTTCCCCTAATTTCCGTCCAAATATACATTAATACATTATGGAGGCGCCTAAAACCAGATGTTCGTAGTTCACATCCAGTACTAGCATCCCTAATATTAAAAGTTATATATCATATATTATTAGTGATATTTATATCATTTCTTGTAGTTTTGTTATTGTTCACAATATTTCATCTATTTCCATATATATATATATATTTCTTTAGATCTGATCTTTTATTTTCTATTTTTTATTCTTTTTTTCCATACATATTTATTGGTGGAGCCATCTTGCCTTGCATTCAGAGATATGCTTTACAGCAGCCATATAGGAACCTGTAGACTGGAGATGTTCATTCATTTTTATGTGAGAATGTGGTGGGCATGCTCTGTGACCGGTGCAGAGGTCATTGTGCAAGGAGGAGGAGTAGATGAGCTGTAAATGGTGGATCCTATAATACAGGTGTTTTCTTTCATTGTAATCCTACCTATGATGATAATGAGATTACAACTGAGAAGTGATCTCAGCAGAACAGGAAGCATCAGTCTATCATGAGGCTCAATAGTCAGAGTAAAATCTTCTAAATGTCAGTTTTTTTTAATATAGAGAGTGATATGGAAACATTTTAACAAAATCAACAAAAATTCTTAAAAATAAATTTTACGTGAAAGAAAAACTTGATGACACAATGCCTTTAAGGCTAAGGCCCCACGTGGCGTCCCGCGGCAAAAAAAGAGCTGTGGGAAAAACCGCGGCGGGAACGCATTGTGGTTCTTCCCGCAGCGCTTTAGACAGAAAGTTTCCTCTGCGGGCTTTCTGTTTCAATTATACATATGGGGAAGCCGCCAGCGTTTCCGTAGGTATAATTGACCTGCTGCGATTTCCAAAACTTTGCCGGTTTTTACCGCAAAGTGGGCATGGGATTCGCTAGAATCCCATATCCACTTTGCTGTGACTATAAAACGCCGCAATTTTTTCCGCGGAGTTTCCACCATGGGCGAATCGCGGCATTTACACCACGTGGGGTCCCTGCGTAAAGATGATTATTTGGTATGAGCTTTGTTCCATACAGAAATTTCTAGGTGAGAATGAAGTAAACTGTTAAAGGGTATTCCCATAATATAGGATAATATGATATAGCTAAGATATCACTGTGATTGGCGGGGTCTGACCACCTGATCCTTTCAGATAGCCAAGAGAAAAGGGATCACCATTGTGCAGGGAACTGAAAGAGCTACATTTAAAGGGGTATGCCCATCTTAACACGTTATGCCTATCCATAGTATTAGAGTAAATGATGATGGATGCAGACAGAATGTGCTCCATCTGTATCCCTCCTTCTATTAGAGAAAGGTGTGAAGAGAGCCTTGTTGTTAATAGGACATTACATAGTCCTAAAACTGTTGGCAAGACTTTCTTGTTAATTTGGGTGTTATATCTCCTCCTAGTGGACAAATATAATCCCTACAATCACATTTATACCCAATCTTTCTCTTCTTTCACAGTAGTAGCCCACTGTGAGGTCTGAAGCAAACAATAAGACCAAGATGTTTAATATGTTTTTGTTTTATTAACATAGTTAATTATTTTTCTTTATCTTCCTGTGTACCTCCGCTCATCTCTACATATGAATTGTCTCTATACACAGTGTGATTCTTTCATCCACCCCCACGTCTGATGGGTCTAAAGGGATTGTCCAGCCCCAAATTGATTTTTCATACTGACGACCTACCCACAGGTTAGGCAGAACACATTAACTGATTGATCAAATCAATCAATGAGTTTACATGCAATGAAACAAGAAATATACTGTATATATATATATTGCAATAAAATAAAACTATTCATTTCATCACATATTAATTGAAGTATTTGCTGTATTTTTTTAACTCGATTGTCATAATCCCAATATCAATATTTCATGAGTTATGTTTATGATCAATAGCGTGTTTTCAAGGCAACAATGAACAAGACCCATGACCCTTGAACTTCAGTTTCCTGCATTAACCATGTATTTTAAGTGGATATCTTGCTGTGAATGATTAAACCTGAAAATGTTTAGTCTTAAACAAATAAAGGCATCTGAACTATACCATTCATTAGCAATTGACATCTTGGAGAGCGATACTTACCTAACGCTCCTAAGAGATGGATCAGCGTGCTGCTGGCCACCTCTCTGCAACTAGCACATACATTCGGTGGGATCGCCTGCCGATAACCGTCAGGGATGGCGAGCATACCAGAAGCTATCCTATGGCATAAGCAAGAGTTGTGCTTCCGAAGGTGAGCAGCAGTCATTGTGAGGATGGCTAATAACTCAAATTGACAACACTAAACAGTTGCTCCCTATTTCATTTTCCGCTTTTCTACATGTTGCTGTACTTGTATGAGATGTGTTGCTGTACTTTTGTGTCATGTGTTGCTTAGCTTGTGTGGTGTGAGTTGCTGAGATTGTATGACATATGTTGCTGTGCTTGTATGATCTGCATTGCTGAGCTTGTGTGACATTTGTTGCTGCTCTTGTGTGATGTGTATTGTGCATGTGTGACATTTGTAGCTCAGGGGCGTAACTAGCAAAGACTGGGCCCCATAGCAAACTATACACTTGGGCCCCCCCCCCCCCACAGCATAGCAAGCGTCCCCTTTCCTGGTCCCCACATGGTATAACACCTCATTTACACACACTATAATGTCCCAAAGTGGCCTCCAGAAAGGATAATATCCCATAGCGGCTTCTCCACACAGTATAATGTCCCACAGTGGCTCCTCCACACATTATAATGTCCCATAGCAGCCCCTTCACACAGTATAATGTCCCACAGTGGCTCCTCCACACATTATAATGTCCCATAGTGGCTCCTGCACACATTATAATGTCCCATAGCAGCCCCTTCACACAGTATAATGTCCCACAGTGGCCCCTACGATGTTCGTTGATATTGCAAAAATTTTGGGTTCGGTAGAACCCAAAATTTTTGGTGTTCACCACCCATGAACTGTTATTATACTCTGGGGTATTTTCAGTCTGCAGTGTTGTAATTTGCAAGAAATTTATTTTAAATGTTACACAATGTTTGATAATTTTGTATAGGTGCAGTCTGAGGGAGACCCACAACTGCACGATAAGGCAAGCTACATAGACTATACCAGGGATCAGCAACCCGCAGCACTCCAGCTGGTGTGTAACTACACCTCCCAGCATGCACACTTGCTCAGCTGCTCTCAGAACTCCCACAGAAGTGACTGGAGCATGCTGGGAGTTGTAGTTTCACAACAGCAGGAGGTTGCTGATCCCTGAAATATACTCACTTTGATATAACCTGTCCTGGTTCCTCAACTCCAGTTTAGGAGCCACCGTAAAGTTGTGCTTTTTGTTTACAATAAAGCTGTTGTAGGGGCATATAATTATTGGTTTCAACAACCTTTGTAGCTTTAAAGGGATTTTCCAGGACTTTAACACTAAGAACAGGTCATCAAAATTACATGAATGGGCCAAGTCCTGGCACCCCCGATGATCAGATGTGCAGGAGCCATGGTGAAAAACAACTAGCATAGCTGTATGGTGACTGATAAAGCACTGCAACCTCAGCCCCATTCACTTTCACATAGCAGACATACATGTGATTCTCTGATGGTTTTATATACGCCATATTTATTATGACATCTGCACCTTTTGATAAATTTGGCACAAATCACTCCAGCTATTTTCTTTACTTAGACTGGCTTAAGATGTACCAGTCTTAGTAAATGTGGTCTTTGCTGAGTGGGGCCCCTTCCAAGTTTTGTTATAGGACCCTGTGGATATGAAGCCTCTTTAGTCTGTTTCCTATTATTATACAGGACCCCCAGTCTCTCCTGTGCTCAGTCGCTCTTGTGGACTCTTCAGTCTTCTTTCAGGTAGGATGTTGTGTATAGATGTGAGGACACTTACAATGTTATTGCCCCCCATCAGGGAGACTGAACCCCATAACACATGTAATGTAACCTGGGACAGGAGATGACATTATGGTATCACAATGACTAGAGTTATGTGTGATCTGCTCACTGTATATGGCGCCCCCTATAGTCCCCTGTCCTGCAGCAGCTGCCGCCATATATATAGGAGATGATACACTTTATTACTGTATATACAGATATTGGAATATACCGGAATATTGAGTGATAGCCATTACTATCATCATGGTCACTATCTAAGGAGTAATTCACACACAAGACAAAAACCACAGACACAATAGAGATAATTTTAAATGTTTTTTTTTTTTTTTATTGAATAGGCAACATTGTAATGAAATATTACTGGCCCTTTAAATTATAAAAGGTCGCAGTGACTGAGAGGTCAGGCCTGGTGGAGATCACAGAACTCGCTGTGGTCATCCTTGTCCTGAAATGAGAGCCCCCGACCCAATGATCCAGAGGAAGGCGAAACAACCCCCCGCAGTGGGGCAAAAAATTCCTTCCTGACCCCAAATATGGCGATCGGATATCTCCCTGGATCATATCTTGCCTGCTGCCTGCTGGTGTATGTATGTATGTAATTGTATGTATGTATGTGTGTATGTATTTATGTATATATGTATGTACTGTATGTATTATAAGCTCATGAGAGCTAAATATGTAAGGAAAGAGACAAACACATAAAGGACTCCCCCACACATCCCTCATTGACCATTTTATTTATGGAAAAGCTGATCCGACGTAATCCGGCGACTCCGAAATAAACAGACCTATAAAAATATTAATAAATAAATAAATCTGTCCATACACATGAGATAGTCTAAACAACAACTATCTCGCCAGACTTTCCAATAAACATGCACACTTGGCACATCTTAGCAGTACATGTGTTGGTTAAACGCAGCCATTGGCCTACTTTCAAAAGTAGGTCAATGACTGTGAGTAAGTCCACCGTCCCAGACCATTTTTTGGCACATGGATCACCCAAGACACGCCACAAGTATTAATAATAGGGCATCTTAGCCAAGCCACGCACCAGAAAATGGTCTAAGATTCAAAAGGGGGAAATCACACTGCAGGGATTTATTTCTCACATAATAGCACAACTGCAGACATTTTGATGAAGACTACATCTGTATTATGCCGATACACAACAATATACACGTGAATAGATTTTGCTCAATACTCATTTGGCTGACAGCTATTCCTCCCAACTCTCCCATACACATGCACACTTAAACAATCATACATGTGTTTTTAACTGGAACTGGCACCAACTTACAGATGAAACAATTTGTAAACTAATGTTCATTGTGCTACGAACAACCATTTGGTCAAAATCGGTTGGTGTGGCTGACTTATATTTAATATATATGGAGACCTTTAGGAAAGGGCCACACACAGCATACACAATGGAGATGCAAAAACAACCAATCTCTTGTAATTTGCTACCCCCCCAAGCAACACAATGTTTGAACAAGGCCTCAACATTGAGTGAAGAGCTACATACTATACCTGGATACAGTGTTGGACTGAAGTGCCTAGGGCCCACAAGAGAAATTTCTTCTAGGGGCCCACCCAACAGTTCCTAGTAATAGCCTACATCACAGCTCCTTCACTTAAAGCTTGCATATATTAAAACTACTATCCGGCAACCAGCACTGCACATTACTGAGTACTTCCCCTGTATCTTCTCCCCTATAGTATTGTGCATGCCCCAATAGTATAAAATGCTTGCAAACTCCCCCCCCCCAAGTATAATGCTCCACAATGGCCTCACACAGTATAATATGCTCACTACAGTGGCCCCACACAATATAAAATGGGCCCTGTGATATCATGTGGTGTCTATAATACAGCAGAGATCTGCACCATAAATTCCTCATGTACATGATCACATCACAGATATGTAACAGTGACCACACCGATATAAAACTACATCACAGCACAACATGTAAGAGCCGTATTATATTGTATATGTAAAACAGTATGTGAACAAGGCCTCAGTGAGGGAAGAGCTACTTACTTGGACCTACCGTCCTCTTCAAGCTGTCAAACTCAAGTGACACAAGATGGCTCAGGTTAAGACCTGTACACATTCTACACCCATTGTGACATCATGGAATGTCTTTGATGTCATGTGCCCTGTGATGTCATGTGGTGTCTATAATGCAGCAGAGATCTGCACCATAAACCCCTCATGTACTGTACATGATCACATCACAGATATGTAACAGTGATCGCACCGATATAAAACTACATCACAGCACAACATGTAAGAGCCGTGATATATCGTGATACATGTCTGAGCCATAACACACATTTAAAGGGGACCCTTTTCCTTTAATACATATCACCTACTGCTCTATGTACTAAAGGAAACACAGGATCCCAGACTGGTCACCCCTGATCCAACATGACCAAAAGGAGCTGATAACAGAGAACTATAGCATCTTGTGAACAGGTTTATGTTACAGCGCGCTTTGTTCTCATATTATGAGGAAAACTACCAAATAAAGAACCTAATATAAAGGGATTATCCTAACTGGACCCCTCCCTGTTAGATCACATGGACATATATTTTGTGCCTTTTGGAGGGGTAAAAACCCATTCCCCAGGTGTGCACATGTCCATAGAATCAGGTTTAAGATCATTTCTTAGAAAAGTCTTTCCTGTAAAAAATCGTCCTGACAATCACGCTAAGAAACACATTGTACAGGGGTTCTGGCTGAGATTTTGGGAGTGTTGATGGTGCAATCCTGAACCTCATCCCCCTCCAAACTAAACAATGTGTAAAGGAGTCTTCTGTTCTAAGTGAAGAGCTACTTACCTGCACGTCTGTCCTCTTCAAGCTGTCACGCTCAAGTGACCCAAGATAGCTCAAGTTAAGAACCTTACACATTCTACACCCATTGTGATGTCATGTGGTGTCTATGATGTCATGTACCCTGTGATGTGCTGTCCATAGTGGCAAAGGTTTTTATAATATACATTACCCTTAGAGATACTATTTGAGGAGGTTTATGCAGAATTTACCATAATTATATATGGACACTGCACAGTACCACTTCACTTGTCCTGTATGCTGGATGTAATTCTCAGTATATGCGATTATTTTTGATTATACTGTATATAAACACTGCACAGTATCACTTCTTTGTATGCTGGGTGTAATTGCCAGAATCTCCTCTTGTTCTGTATATATAGACACTGCATAGTACCCAGTGGTGTAACTAAAGTCTTGTGGACCACGGTGCAAACTTTTACCGGGGCCCCCTCCCTATAGCATATTCTTGTTAGTGACTGTTACAGGTGCTGCAGCGGTATCTCAGATACTTGAAAGGGATACATCTTTAGTACCCACAACTGCGTTTATCAAGAATACAGCGAGTGAGCAGCTTAGCGCACGGCATGTAAACAATACTGGGAGCTGCGTGTTCTGGGAAACAGCTGATCTGTGGGGACCTAACAGTCTAAGAGATCAATGGGTTCCAACACCCAGGGCCTCTGCTGATCAACTGTTTGAAGGGACCCTGGTGCTTTTGCGAGCGCTGATGACCCCCACTACAGCACAGGATCTGTTTTATAGTGACCGGCAATGTAACTACAGCCTGTAATAATATCACAGATGGCATGTGATGTAAATAGTAAAAAGTGGCCCCACACAGTATAATATGTTCCTCAGATGAACGATATGTTTAGTGGCTGGGGAACCAGGCTTTCCCTGACCGCTGTCATAGTGCTGCGGAGCCCTGGTCATCTCCAGAAGACCATGACCCTGTACCCTTCTGGGTTCAGTCAATGTCGCATCCCCTGTGACCACGATCTTTATGCCCCTGATAGTACCAGTTCTCTTGTCCTGTCTTCTGGGTGAACATGCAGTTTTGCCATACTTTTTTTTATTAACTTTTTTGTCTCATTTGTTTGTATTATTTCTCTTGCTCTCTTGTTGAAACCATGGTGGGGAAATACAAGAACAATCTTGGATTGACTGCAAAGAAAAACTTGAAACTTATGGGACCCAATACAAAATGTTATTAGGTCTCTGCTTACCATGTACTATCTATAATACTAGTGTCTTCTTATGTTATAGAGAAGCCTTTGGGGCCACTGAGGTTCCAGGGCCCAGTAGCGATTGTTACCTCTGCAGCCACTATAGCTCCTTTTTTCCCCTGAGAAATGAGATAGCGTAAGTACATCTAATGGCCAGATCAAATACCCTTTGGGACTGATTAGACAATTTTGCACCATCCAGCACTGGCTATGAAACGCTTTCATTCAGTTCACTTCTCTTAGGCTAAGGCCCCACGTTGCGGAAACGCAGCATTTTTGTTGCAGATTTTGTTGCGTTTACTTGAGCCAAAGTCAGGAGTGGCTTGAAAAGGAATGGAAAATATAAAAGAAGCTCTTAGACGTTTCCCTTCTGTTTAATCCACTTCTGACTTTGGCTAAAAAAAAACACAGCAAAACCTGCCTTAGCCTAAGGCCCCACGTTTATTGATGCAGTTCCCATTGAAATAAGTGAGCCATCTGCGTAATTCACAGATATGCTGGATCCACCATTTGTAGCTGTTTTCCATTCTAGAACTCAGAATGTCCTATTAGGGTATTGGAAATTGAGATTTGTAAACCAGACAACCCCTTTAAGAAATCCTATATAGATGTTTTTTTTTTCTTGAACTACCACCCGCTGGTTTAGTTCCTTACCATTGTATGACTCTCTTTGATATGAGATAGTATGATGAAGTTCATTGTTATCATAACTCTCCCTGAATGAGTCAATTGAGTTTATTTATATTATAGTGGCTTGTGCGAAAACTGGAAACGCACCAAATCCATTACTAAAATAATATTGTCAGTCATTGCCGGTGTTCCTGGCTGATTAGACCACAAGTAACTAAATCCTGATTGCAGACTATGATAGGTTAACGACAAGTGAAATGTGGCACATACATGTCGCTCAAGACTAATCACTCCCGACTGCGGAATTACACAACGAAATTGAGTTATTCAACCTGTTAAGGCTGATGATCGTTTTCTGAGAGATCTTAAGGAAATTGAGTTGAACGTGGTCCAGAATACATACCATATCTCACAGTGTCTGAGCGTGTCAAGGATTTTACAATTAAATCTTCACTTATCCTTAGTGCAAACTTTCAAGTTCTATACATTTATTTAGTCAAGAAATATACACACGGACTGACTCAGGATTCATGGCTGACGGATGAACAGAGAGACTATTTTAGAAGACATAAGCAGATGAGGCAGGAAACCTTCGTATAGACACTGAAATAAGCAAAGCTGGTGCTGGTTTTAAAGGTGAAGAACATCATATAATAGAGACTAATAGTCTTATAAAAACAAATATACCATTGTCCATTCACTTTCAAAGTACTTGTTGCAGAAGACAAAACCATATAGCTGGAAGAGGAATGCAAACCTTGTTCAAGGCTGTTCATGAGCTGACAAGGAATGTTTAAACAGAATACAACATGACAGAAAAATCAGCGAACGTCAAGAACGGCCATGTGGCGGCATTTTTTAAATTACACTGGGGCAGATTTATTAAGACTGTCATTTTGTACGTCAGTCTTTATAAAGGCCCCAGCTGGTGCAGGGAACGAATGACTTATGAAGAGGCTCTGGCCTCTTCCCCAGCTTGCCCTGCTCCACCCACATTTGCACAATGCTGTGAGCGAGATGCAGAACGGGGATTGTGGCACATGTTTGTCACAAGAAAGGGACTTACACCAAATGTGCTCTACAATATCACTCCTCCACGCCAGAAAATGGCACAGAAGAGTGATATTGTGGTGCACATTATTGTGGACACAGGGACTTTTCTTGAACCAAACGTGTACCACAACCCCTGTTCTGTGCCTTGTTCACCACATTGTACGAATGTGGGTGCAGCAATCTGGGACAGGGAAGAGGTCGGAGCCTCTTCATAAATCAGTCATTCCCTGCATCAATATTAAGACTAACGTACAAAACAAAATCAGTGCCAGAATAAGTGGATTGGCACCTATTGGAGGATGGAAAGCATTGGAGGGGTGAAAGGGCATCTTTAAAGGGGCTCCTGAGATCACAAACAAAACCCTACTGTCATTGATGATCTCTCTTCTCACATCTCTCCTGCACACTCATTTTCTCTGCAGTGGTCAATGTAAAGTTACATGACGATCCTTCAAATACGGGGATGCACTGGGTCTGCCAGAGAAGGAGTGAAAATTTTGTGAAATGCGCCCTAATTCTATTAAACTTAATGTTATTGTATTTTAAAGGGATTGTTTTTTGGAGATCTGTGGAGATTCTAGCTTTGGGGATCCCAGTGATCAGGTATTTATCACCATCATGTGGATAAGTGACAAAATGTCCTTTGTGGCACAACCTCTTCAATATTGGTTTAGACCAGTATAATGTGGTAAGCTCAGGATAAATGGCTGCTGGGCGGCTCCCCAAAATAATTCCCCTAACTGTTAGTCATAATGAGCTGGGGGGAGGGGGAGTGACCTAGTGGACACATCTCGCCCTGCCAATCATACTGAGCTAGGGCAGGGGAGTGATCTAGTGGACACATCTCAACCTGCCAATCATACTGAGCTAGGGGAGGGGAGTGACTAGTGGACACATCTCGACATGCCAATCATACTGAGCTAGGGGAGGGGAATGACCTAGTGGACACATCTCAACCTGCCAATCATACTGAGCTAGGGGAGGGGAGTGACTAGTGGACACATCTCGACATGCCAATCATACTGAGCTAGGGGAGGGGAATGACCTAGTGGACACATCTCAACCTGCCAATCATACTGAGCTAGGGGAGGGGAGTGACTAGTGGACACATCTCGACCTGCCAATCATACTGAGCTAGGGCAGGGGAGTGATCTAGTGGACACATCTTGACCTGTCAATGATACTGAACTGGGGGAAGGGAGCAATCTAGTGGATACATCTCGACCTCAATCACACTGAGCTGGGGGAGGAAAGTGACCTAGTGGACACTTCTCAACGTCTCAGTCATACTTAGCTGGGTGGATGGGAGCGACCTAGTGGGCACATCTTGACCTGTCAATCATATTGAGCCAGGGGTATGGGAGCTATCTAATGGACCCTTCTCAATCTTTCTGAGCTGGTTGGAGGGGAGAGAGCTTGTGGACACTTCTCGACCTGTTAATAATATTGAGCTGGTATGGTTCCCCTTCCCAAGCACAGCTTGTGACACTTACACTTAATAAAATAATTCAATAGCATTGTTGGACCTATAACTAAATCATGCAACCCATTCCTGATGGGTTCCCTTTAAGTGTAGGACTGTCCATTTTGGATTCCACTCATCACTTTCAATTAGTAAATTGTATAACGTTTTCTGTATATTAGACTTATAAGTGGATTAATTTAGCTGGTAAAATAGAAGTCATTTTTCATAAGTGCAGGGAGAACAATAGGCCCTGTGTACACTGGCACTCTCCCAACACATTGCAGTACAGGCTAATTACACCCTTCTATGTCAGTACATCTAATGAGCAGATTATAACCACAATTTCTTATGAAACTTAACTGGTTATTCAAACTGACATTAGTCACCATGTTTTTCTATCATGAAGAATATGATGTCCAGAAATAACTAACATATTTCACACTGAATAACCTACTCTGCTAGGCAGAACACAGATATATTTCTCTTTCTTCCTAGTATCATGCTTACTAGGAAATAGGTAACAACTCCAGAGCGTCTTACATCTACGTCATTCAACTCGGTCCCATCTGTGCCTGCAAGTAAATTGAGGGGAGCCAAGCCTGCATGCATGCATGGAAATAGCTAAGCAGGATATAACCACTAACACTGAAATGGGAATACCCCTTTAATCCCTTGTCAACATCCTTCATGCATGTATGATGAAGGGCAGAAAGGTAAAATATGGCATTAGCTCAGGGTCTGAGGCCACGTCATACCCGGCGGGCACTGTCTAAGAGACCCCAGATCACTTTCCTCCCCTTCCAGAGGTGAGATTGATGGGTGCCAATCGGCTGTCATGGCAGCCTGGAGGAGGAGTGAACTATGCTATGTTTGATGCCACTGCTGGGCTGCGATGTACTCAAGAAATAACTTGTCTGAGGTGTGTTTGGGTAGCCATTAAGAAGGTTGACAATGGTTTTGCCCAGTGTCAAAGAAGTATTGTACACTAAAAGTTTGCAAGTTGCCTCCTATGGAGAGTAGAACATGCTGAACTTCTGACAGCACAAGTGGATTAGTGGGTGGCGCTTGCCAAAAAGGTGCACTGTCTCTGCCATGAGCAAAGAATCCTCAACTACATAGTTGAAAGAAAGTCACACCAAAAGAGTCCAGGTAGTTAGGGCACCATACCATTTACAGTGAGGGTGGGCTGCATAAAGCACATGACCACCAGCCAACACTCATAGAACACTGCTGGACTCAAGGAGAAGAGACATAAAGCCAGTGTCAGAGGATAGGCCAATGTACAGGCACTTCAGTTCAGAGACAGAGATTGGACTAGAGATGGGCGAAAATCTCAAAATTCGTTTCATTTTGGGTTCGGGTGGCTCAGGTCCAAGATTTGTTTCTGGATGAACATAAACATAGTGACTTAAAACTGTCAGGGCTGCTAGTAACTGTTAGTAAGGCAAACAGCCAAATTTACGTCACAGTGAAAGTGACATTATTATTCTCTGGGGTCTCTTCAGACTCCAAAGTCTAATAGGTGGAGGACCAGGGAAGGTATTAAAAAAAAAAATATCACAATTGGGCCTCAGCAATGACATGGACACGCCGAGTGTCATGGCGTCATGACACTCGATGTGCCCATGTGACCGCTGGTAGCCCAATCACAGGTGTTAGCGGTGACCCCAGGTGCATGACGTCACCATGAGAACATCGGGCGCCGCAAGGAGGCCCAAAAGAGGTAAGGGAAGGTGAGCATGAATCTTTTTTTATTTTTGTCAACTCCCCTGGGCCTCCATTTATTATATTCTGGGTTGTGAAGAGATTCAGGTCATCTAAGACGAATCTCCAGTTGGGAATATTCAGGACAAACCTGGCTTGGTATGAGTTGGTTCCCCCATCTCTAGATTGTACCAAGCAGCAAAAAATAAGCAGCTATAGTGTATATAAGATTATTCTTGCGTTGCAGGTTGTTTACTGCTGTCATTGGCAACTGTACTTTGTCAAGCTGTGCCTCTTAGTGAGCCGTGTAACTACACACAAAAAAACAGTGTAACAACTGAGATTGGCAATTTTCCTCTACAAATTCTTCCATGTCATGCCTAACTGTATGCCAGTTGCCTTTTTGGCAGGGGCATAAATACCGGGGTAGCAGCGGTAACGGCTGCCACAGGGCCCGGGACATTAAGGGTTCCGGAGCCCTGTGGCAGCCGCTACCGAGAACCCCACAAACACTGCTATCATTATACTCCGGGGTCTAATGAGGTGGGCGAACATAAAAAACAATGTTACTTACCTCTCCTACGCTCCAACAGGCTTCGGGTCTGTTTGTTGACGTCCCAGACGTCAGCTGACATCATTATGCGTCGCAATGTCAGCCTGGATCACGCGAGATCTGGTCCAAAATTGAAGATGGCCAAAGTAGCGCACGGGCGTTCATTGGAGCCAGGGAGAGGTAAGTAGCATTTTTTTTATGTTTGTATCCTACCCTGGGTCTCCGATCATTATACTCTGGGGTCTGAAAAGACCCCAGAGTATAATAATTGTTCATGGGTGTCCACAATGGGGCATAATACTGTGTGAAGGGGCCACTATGGGGCATAATACTGTGTGTAGGGGCCTCTGTGGGGAATAACACTGTGTGAAGGGGCCACTATGGGGCATAATACTGTGTGCGGCGGCGACTATGGGTAATAATACTGTGTGCAGGGGTCACTATGCTGCATAATACTGTGTGCAGGGGCCACTATGGGGCATAATACTGTGTGCAGGGGCCATTATGCTGCATAATACTGTGTGCAGGGGCCACTATGGGGCATAATACTGTGTGCAGGGGCCACTATGCTGCATAATACTGTGTGCAAGGGCCACTATGGGGCATAATACTATGTGCAGGGGCCACTATAGGGCATAAGACTATGTGCAGGGACCACTATGGTGCATAATAGTGTGCGCAGGAATGCGGTTTGTGTGTGGGGGGGGTTGTTGGAGGGGGCGGTGGTTCGGGGGGGGGGGGCCATGTCAAATGTTTGCCTTGGGGCCCAGCCATTCCTAGTTATGCCACTGCTTTTCGGAGTACTCATGTAACCATTCAGCACTTTGCCTCTTTGTGAGTAAAGTCTTATTGAACTCTTCCACCGTCTCTGTCTGCTTCTTTCCACCACCCACTCACACCACCCAGGTTACAGATCCTATACAATTTTAAAGGGGAGCACCATTCCACCAGATCTATATTGTAAGTGTTACCTATTGCTGGCCGACATGGAAGTATTTTATTACCAGGCTTGATTTTTATGCCCGCCAGTGTGATGAATGTGCTGTGTTCATGGATTAATGGCACAACCACACACATTCATCCTTATTCAGTGAACGCTAAGTAAATCTATATGTTAGGCCTTGAGAATGTCCTGGATGTAATTACTATTCCTGAGTCTAGTAATAGCTCTATAGTCTAAGCAATGTATTCATATACTGGAGGGCTAAAGTCAGACATAGACATGTACACATTGCTTAATGCATACAGTGTAGTATTATCCGTTCAAAGGAAATACTACATGACACTGACAAAAATCTTAGTCAGTGCTGGAAAACTAGGTCTAGTCTGAACCAAGAGCTCTGGCCCCATCAGTTACTGTTTCTCTAAAACTTCACAACCTGCAGATGGTGCTTAGAACAAAATTGGAAACCCTTAAGATAAGAATGGGCATAACTATTCTTATAGAAGCCATAACAGTGGTTAATAAGGCAACTGCGTCTCAACCTTCATTTTTGTGAGGTGGTGGTGGCTTTACATAGTCTTGTCCGGTCAAGTGGGTACCCTTTTATGCTGAAGATCTGATATACATATGGTATTGCATTCCATGTTTTATCACCTGTATGGAGTGTTTGATATTTGCACTAATACAATTTGTCTACTGTTAATAAGGTGGGAGCCCAACGTAGGGGTAGGCCTCATAAAGAGATGCACACACTGCTGCATGCTGAAGACACACTGTGTAGGGGAAGGTTATAGGATTTCATAGTGCAGGCAGCTTAGTGGGGCACTATTATCTTCTGGGGACACAAAGGGACACAGGGTATTATTATCTTGTGGGGGTCAGAAAGGTGGCACAATTACCTTAGCAGGCTCAAAGTGGGACTATTACATTGTGGGGGGCAAGAATCAGACTTTAATATTACTTTAAGAGTGGCACAAAGGGGAAATCATTACTCTGGGGCTCAAATTGGTTATTATTACTTTGGGTGGAGCAAAAGGGGGACATTTTATTATGTAGAAGACAAAGGTGGCAGCTATCATTTAATAGGGGGCAAATGGGGTATTCTTATTTTGTGATGTGCAAAATAGGGGAGATATTACTGTGTAGGGGCACTGAGGGGGACATTGGTGGCAGCAGCAGTAAAGAGAGAAAAACAGAATGTCTGACACAGACATAACAAAATCTACCTTTATCGATATGCTGTCTCCTGTGTACAGAGTATATAGTTTTGTTTTAGTTGGGAGTAGGGGGCAAAATATATGTCTTGGGGCTTATGCCCATCTTTAAAGAGGACCTTTTACATCCTCTGGCACCCCCAGTATTATATACCGCTAAAAAGTTAACAGTGCGCTGAATTCAGTACACTGTCTGCTTTCCCAATGAGCGCCCGGGTGCAGGAGATATTGGTGCTGTTAGTTTAGGCACCGATATCTCTCCACTGTCAGAAGGGCGAGCGTTACTGCCTAACATCATCGCTGGGCGGTAAGGAATGCCCTCTGACAGTACTCTTCTGTGGCATTTTACTGTCAGAGGGGGCGATGATGCTGAGCATTAAGGTCCGCCCTTCTGACGGTGAAAGGATATCGGTGCCGAAACTAATAGCACCGATATCTCCGGCACCCAGGTGCGTACCGTCAAGCTGACAGTGCGCTGGTGCCAGAGGATGTGAAAGGTCCTCATTAAAGAATCTAGCAATGCCCCTAGTTGTTAGTGCTTCATCCATGGGTCAGTTACGCTAGGTTCACATCTGTGCTGGGCTCTCTGTCATTCAGGTCCGCGCTAGGGGAAACAAATGACGGAAAGTCCGACTGCTAAAACAGCAGTTACCCACAGACACCGGCAGACCCCATAAACTATGAAGGGGTCTGTTGTTTTTAGACTGAAACTGGCGAAGAGAAAAGCCCTCCGTACAGGATTTTTCTCTCTGTCGATTTCTGGCTGTTTTTGCAGCGGAGTCTCCAATGGAGACTCTGGCGCAGATGTGAACTTAGCCTTAGGGGGTGGTGACTATTAAATGAAGTTATGTATGGCGGACCGGGCTGAACTTTCACACCAGGGCCCATGAGCATTTTGCTACGCCCCTAAGTCAAAATTGTAGACAGTATTAGTAAATCTTCCCCTCTGTGTGACACCATGCAGAACTTGTGCATAACTTTGCCATGTGCAAGGACCCTTAAAGGGGTTGCGCCATTAAGGAAATGTATCCTCAGGTCTCCCCTATCCTTAGGTTTGGGGAAGTGTCAGATTGCTGGGGGTCCAACCTCTGGGTCCCCTAGTGATCAGGAGAACGGGGGACTGAAAATCCCCCTAAAGTCTCCTTGTGAATGGAGCGCCAGTGCACTTGCATGAACAGTACTCCATTCTACTGCTATGTGGCTTCCAGGACTGTAATCTCCGGCAGCATTTGCAGCCCCATAGCAGTGAATGGAGCGATGTTCACACAAGCGCACTGGTGCTCCATTCACAAGGAGACTTTAGACTTTTAGTCCCCCATTCTCCAGACTGTAGAGGACCTGGAGGTCGGACCCCCCAGTGATCTGACACTTACTCCCTGTCCTGTGGATAGGGGATAAGTGTCCTTCAGGTGCAGAAAGACATGAAGCCTTCTACTCGCTCTTCCACCCCTTCAAATGTGAAATATTTAGTAATTATATTTTCTCCCCCAATCATAATTTGCTGCCAAAACAATTCATTACTATGGGCAAAAGGTAATTTAGGAAACATAAGATCTCCCCACATGTGCAAAAACACCTCAGTAAAATGCCTACATACAGTAGATATTCAATGTGCAGGAAAGTCTGAATACAGCTGCAGTGTTCACATTTTATTACAAGTGACAACACAAAAATTCTTTCCAAAGTAAAAAGTCTAACGTTTCTATTGCCATTATTCTCTTTTAGCACTAGAGGGCGCAATTAGACTAATTATTGAAGTAGTAAAGTGGCAAGGGTGAATTTTTGACTGGTTTGCCTGTCTGGCTCTTTAGCTGACAGATCCTACAATAGTCTGTACTGGGATTCACCTGCACAATCTGTTACAAGGTTGTTTCCAATGAACGAAAAAAGGAATATTCTGGGTTTTTTTTTGTGTAAATAAACATTTGTCACCCAGGACAAAGATTAGGATTATACTACTGCTGCCCTATTCTTAGGATAGGTCTTTAGTAGCTGATTAACAGGGGTCTGACTCCTGGGTCCGCCACAATCTGCTATTTGCAGCAGCCACAGTGTATCGGAATTTACACAATGGAAGCTACAACAGAACTGTAAGCTCAGTCCCATTAGTTGCTGAGACCCCCAGCGATCCGCTGTAATCTGTGGATCAATGTGGATGTAACTACCACTAATGGGAAAATGAAGCATTGCATAGTGCCCACTGGAATTAAAGGGTTGTCTATGTAATGAAGGACAGGACAGGTCACCGAGAGCAAGCGGCACCCTTTATGGTCATGCTAAAATCTAACCAACAGGTGAAGATCCCCCTCTATTAACACAGAATTCACTAATAGGGCATATGAAAGTGGCTTTCTAAATTGGTCAACCCCTTTAAAAGTGTCAAAATTCACTTTTTTTTAACAAGTTGTCATTGATGCCAAACAATACATTTTCATTCGTTGACCATGAGAATGAAGTGTTATGAGACGGAAATTAGAGGACACTCATTAACCACTAAGAACTTGTGAAAAAGCCTGTGTACACTATGTTTTATCTATTAAAGGGGTTGTCATGCACAGCCCCTTTATAAATGGAAGCCAGCAGGCGCATCCCCTGCTTTGTACACTCACTGGCGGTTATGTGACGTTGTAAACACTGTAGTGATCCAACAATGATGATGCCACTTCTGTTGGTCACCTGTCCTACATATCATATATATAAGGCTCTGTTTACGTATAAATCAAGGTTTCTTTTTTCAGGTTTTTTTTGTAGGAGCAGAGATATCTCTTCATAGGAAGACAATTGAGATGTCCAAGTCATGATACATGATGTATACTCGGTCATTCATTCTCTTTTCATTCTAACATAGTAAAAAAATACAGGAGGCAAACTCATGATCATGGCACAATTGATCCCTTAGTTTCCTGTGAGGTCGGTTTTGCATCCAGCGGCAACAATCTGGCGGACATCTTCATGAGGTGGACAGAGAATCATTGAATGCAATGTTACTTTATCCAGCTATGCCATTACCATTCTTCTTGTCGGTAAGCCCTATATGCCCCCTCGACAGTAATAATGGTAACACCCAGTTGTCAGTTTACTCTTACATTTCCAGGAAGAATAACAGAAGAATGGTACATTTAATACTACACACAGTATATATGCAGGGATAAGAAGCGCTTAGACTTTTGGAGCTTGAATAAGTATAAACATGTATCAAATAATTATTCAGCACTAGAGATGGGCGAACCTCTGAAGATTGGTTTCGGGTTCAGATGGTTTGGCCCAAAGATACTCTTGAGTCCCAATACTCTTCAGACCCCATAGTATAATAGATGGAGGCCCAGAGGAGGTATGGAAAAGTCACCAACAGTTACACTCACCTTCCCTCACCTCTTATGGGCCTCCTTGTGGCCTCTGCCGCTTCCTCTGGGTTCTCTTATGACCTCTTCCAGCCTCCTGGGGTCATGGGCTCTTGGGTCACTGCTGAGGCCTGTGATTGGGCCTCAGTGATCGCCTGGGGTGCACCGATGTCATGACACCGCATAAGCAAGAATGCCCAGAAGAGGTGAGTATAAATGTTTATTTTTTTTACACCTCCCCTTGGGCCTCCACCTATTATACACTGGGATCTAAAGAGACCCCAGAGTATAATAATTTAACTTTTAGTTTGCGGGTGACGAACCCCCAAAATTTGGAGTTCAGGTCAAATTCAAAACTTTTGGAAAATTTGTGACGAATCTGGTTTGATCCAACCGGTTGTCTATTTAGCACAGAATGTTAGCCCTGTTTAGATGTCTGGTGCTGTGTGATACAGAAATGCCAGAGGCCAGCTTACGCCAGGATCTATAGGATCATTTCTGGGACCCAGGGTATCAGTTGTGATATTGAACAGGCCGTGTTGCATGTAGTGTTTTTCTGTCCAGCAATGTCTGGTTATAGGTGTCACACCAGTGCACAAAAATGCCATCAGTTGTGTCCAGCTCAGGCATCAAACAACTGATATATGTGAAGCCAGCCAGATTAAAAGAGTTTCCCAAGACTTGATATTATTGGTCTGTCCTCAGGATTGATCATCAATATTGGACCGGGGGTGGGGGGGAGGCAACATCTGGAGTATACGGAACTGACCTCAGAATGATCTGTATACTATGCAGTGGCCATTTTGCTCTTTTGCAGTTCACTTAAATGAGAGTTGAGAAGCAATAGCGTAGAACAGACAGTACGCAGAATACCTCTAAAACCTCTAAAAATTCAAATACAAGGAAAGATTTATTAATGCTATTGAACCAGACCTATGGCATTAGTAGTGTTTTTATCAAAACTGGACAACTTGGGATTAATCTCAGATGAACTAAAATGGCCGCCGTGACATGATTTGTGGTAGATTATTATACTTTGGGCTCTCTTCAGACCCCAGAGTATAATAGGAGTAGGACCAAGGGAGGTGGCGCTCTTCTGTGACATCATATGCCTGGAGGAGGAAGACACAGTTTGCTGGACACCACGAGGAAGCACAAAAAGAGGTGAGGGAAGTTTATACTTTTTACACCTCCCACTCCATTGTATAATTCCAGTCCCCTTTCCCTCAAGTGCCGGGGCTCATCCAGCCAGAAGCAGGGAGGCTCACATGACTGCTAAGACCAATCAGTGACCTCAGCGTTCACTGGAGAGAGACTGGTGATGTCACTCACATACGTCATTGGTTCCTTGCCAGCTTTCCCTGAGCTTTCTGTAACAACCCCTATAAAAGTAGACTTTTTATACCTCCATCTATTATACTGTGTGGTCTGAAGAGACCCCAGAGTATAATAATTTCACGTCCAGTTCTATCCGAACTAATTTGGACCGAACTGAACCGGAGAAAACAAATCTTCAGAGGTTTGCCTATCCTTAGGCATTAGTAATGCCATAATCTTGTCGCAAATCAATTTATTATTGGCTTATACTAAGAGATCAGATGTATGCGTCTTGCTAAAGATTACTACTACTACCCAAGAAGTGGTCTAAAGAAGGAAATCCAGAGGGTTTTCATACTGAATCTTATAGAAGAAAATCTTGGCCTTCTGCATTGGACACCATACTGTTTTACAGAGTTGTTCAACCCTAGAAGCATTGCAGGAGGAAATCTGTGCATCTCTGTATGACCTCTAGGGAAATGAGTCCTAATCAGGGGTATAACAAATGGATTTAGGGGCCCTGATGCAAAAGTTCAGCTTGGGCCCTCCACAAGACTTCTCACAACCATCAGCCGCATTTTTGTAGCATTTATATTTATATTTCTCTTTCCTTTTCTATGTAGACCCGGACCACCATGAAGACTTCTTTACAATATGTCTGTACACTCAACCTTCCCATCATTCCCATTTTCTGTCAGTTCCATTTTTTTCCTTTCTGACAGTGAAAGGTCGTGTATCATAAATCTTCTGACTCTAGTGAAGGGGTAATAACTATATAATGCACATGGCTGCCAGCCATCAAAGAAAAATGTTTTTTGTATTATGCCAGAATGAAAAGAAACTGGATGAGCAGATATATATAAATTATAACTAGAATATCTAGAATGACGTTAGGCTGTGTTCACACCTCTGTTAGGAGCTTCTATCAGGAGATTCCATCATATGTGCTTGCATGCTGTGTTCTTTTCCTGGTAAAATGATGGACACCATGAAAGAACCTTGATGGATCCCATTATAAGTCAATTGGGTTCATCGGGTGCCATTGGTGGCCATCATATGATGAATCCAGCACTCCATTATTTTCCTATGATGGATAATGGTAAAACAAATCTTGTTAAAGGTGTGAATAGAGACTTTTTTTTTCAGAAAGAATGTATCCAATATAAAGGAAATTATATCATTATATAATATGTGTATATAATTAAAGACACCAGTAAATATTGTAATAAAGGTAAATATAAAGGTATTCACTCTCGACGTACGACTTCTGCTGCGCATTTTATTAAATAGCATGATCATATTTTCCAGTCATTTTTACACAATGAAAAAAGTGAAGAAAATCTGCGGCAAGCACTCTGCAAAGATGTCACATGCAAATAATCCTAAAAAGTGCTGGGAATATTTCATGATCTGCATTAAATGGTTCTTGTTTTTTTCCACGATTTTTAGATCTTTACAGTATGACAGCAAATACATAAGTATATTATTGTACAGATACATACTCCTTATTAGTATCTATTTTAACATTTTTTTGCTGTTTTACATTTTTTTTTTAAGATGTTATGTCTATAAAACCTTATTTTATGTAACGTGAAAGGTTTTTCCATTACAGTTCAAAAGCAAAAATGGTCAAAAAAGGGTATAACAGCAAATAGTTGAGATTTTTTTTTTTTAAAAATGTAAAAAAATTGCTTTTTACATTCATAAATTATTTATTTATTATTTTGTGGAAAATCCTTGCGTTTTATTGCCACAGATATTTGCTATATTTAAATATCTAATAAATAAATATAAAGATATAAAATGCACTAGTTTTATTCATGTGCATATATATTTAAAAAAAATAAAGTTACTAGATGACGGCTTAAACAAAAACTGATTTAGTGCAACAGAAGGAAAGGAAAATGTAATGTTTGGTAAATTTTATCCTTGAGGATTAGTATATATATTTCAGAGACCTATCCTATATATCAAATGGCTGCATATACGGTGACTTGATGCATCTGTACTATGTAAATCATGTTTAATACGGTCTTTACTGCTCGATCCCCTGTTCTTCCCAAACATTAATGTTCCATTCATACAAATGTTGCTGTCACTTTTTCCAAACACCTTGCACCTCCAAGCGGAGGGTTTCCTGAGTTTCACATGCCCTCATCTAGAAACCAAATACAGGCCTGACTTTCTAATAGAACCTCAAGAAGAGAGAGAAGAGGAAAAAAAAAGCCCAGGATGATTTTGAGCAAAGTTACCAAGAAAGAAAAACAACAAATGTGCCTCAGGATTGCAAAAGATGGTCAGAAACTGCTAACTTCCCCTTTCAGATGCCCTGAAGTGCTTGGAGATGGCCCAGAATAGCACCAAGGTCAGTACCAATTACATCCAGATGCAGGTCAGGTACCGAGAGGAAAAGCAGGCTTGGATAATCGCCCTCTTGCAGTACCTGTCAGGGTCATAGCTCAGGGGCACAACTGGTAAAAAACTTCATTAAACTGCTTACAAATAGACATTAGCGTTAACTGCTCTTTGTCTCAAGTGTTTTATCCCAGAAACGAAAGAATCTGGAATCTTGCAGGTTTCTGAAATTGTATTTCACACTTCAAAGTTTTATGTAAAATTGAGAAAAAAAAATAATAGAATAATAAAAAGCAAATTAAATATAAACTTGATCTTAAATTTTACATAAATAATTTTAAGTTAAACAATAAGTAAAATAAATTTAAATATATACATATAAAGTTAAATGAGCTACCACAAAAAAAAAAAAAAAAATCACGGTATTATTTTTGTGCTTTATTTTATGAAATATTCAAATTGTGAATATAGTTTTGTGTATTATGTGGTTGTATTTTATATATTTTTTTTTTACAATATATTTTTTTTCACAGTATACATTATGTAATAATAATAATAATAATAATAGTCCTTTAATAGTCCCACATTGGGGAAATTCAGTGTGTTACAGCAGCAAAGATAAGATAAGATAAGCAGATACAAATACAAATACAACATGTACAGGAATGTTCCAAGGTGAGAGGCATTACATTAATAGCAGACAGACAGATAGGACGTAGCAGAGGGGGGGGGGGGGGATTTAACAGGCAGAGAGATATTTCAGTTCTCTGTGTGTAATGATCTCCGCTTAGGTCGGTGTTGGTTGTACAGCCTAACCGCGGTGGGGAGGAAAGACTTCCGATAGCGCTCCTTCTCACACCTAGGGTGGAGCAGTCGGTCACTGACAGTACTGCTCAGCGCGATCACAGTCTCATGCATGGGATGGGAGTTATTCTCCCGCATGGAGCTCACCACGGACAGTATCCTTCTGTCACCCACCACCTGCACTGGGTCCAGTGGGCTCCCCAGGACAGAGCTGGCCCTTCTAATCAGCTTGTCAAGTTTATTTCTGTCCCTGGTTGATATACTGCTCCCCCAGCAGGCCACTCCAAAGAAGATGGCTGATGCCACTACCGAGTTGAAGAAAGTTCTAAGAAGTGCCCCCCGGATTCCAAAGGCTCTCAGTTTCCTAAGCAGGTAGAGCCTGCTGTGGCCCTTCCTGTACAGGGCCTCCATATGATCTGCCCAGTCCAGCTTATTATTAAGGAGCAAACCCAGGTACTTATAGGTGTTCACAATCTCGATGCCCGTCCCCAGGATGTCCACTGGTTTAGGAGGGCTTCTGCCTTTGCGGAAGTCCACCACCATCTCCTTGGTCTTCCCCGCGTTAATCTTCAGGTGGTTCCGGAGGCACCAGTCCACAAAATGCTGGTTCAGTTCTCTGTACTCCCTGTCATCATCATCTGTGATGAGACCCACTATTGCAGAGTCGTCAGAATACTTCTGTAGGTAGCAGCTGGATGAGTTGCACCTAAAATCTGCAGTGTACAGTGTGAAGAGGAAAGGGGCGAGAACCGTACCCTGAGGTGCCCCCGTATTACAGATCACAGTACCTGACACACAGTCTTGGGCTCTCACGTATTGAGGTCGATTTGTGAGGTAGTCTAGGATCCAGTTGGAGAGGTGGTGGTCCACTCCAGCAAGGCCCAGCTTGTCCCTCAATAACCTGGGCTGTATGGTGTTAAAAGCACTGGAGAAGTCAAAGAACATTATTCTCACCGTGTTCCCTGGTTTCTCCAGGTGAGACAGAGCCCTGTGCAGAAGATGGATGATGCAGAGCAATTTTGAAATTGTGTATTGGAATGCTTTTGTAAATTATATTTTTCTATCTTTATTTTTTTTTTCTAAGAAAATCTAAATGTTTAAATAGTTAACTTGTGGCTACAACTCTGATTTAAACTTCTTAAATGTACATGATTTAACACTGTGGTATCACATGTATGACTCTTGAGATAGTCAGACATTCAGTATCTGCTTTGAGAGTTTTAGTTAAGATGTTGCTTTCTCTGTTTCACAAGGATCACATGATTGCCTGGAGATCAGTCATGTGACCCCGATAAAGGGTCTGACTACTCACATCACAGCCATGATTGTGTCAATTGTTATTTTTTTTGACTGTTTTCCCTTGTAGCTTGGGCTGCTATGGCAAGTGAAAACTGTACTATAATTAAATGTATATAAAATTATCATTATATATTATCCACCAAATATCTTTTCTGGCCTTATAGGATTCACATTTAAAAAAAAATGTAAAATAATAATAATATAGCTAATCATTTAAAAAAAAAAAAAAAATCTTACTCACAAATAGCATTTGTTGTGCTTATTTTGATTAAATCACCCTAAATAGAATAAAATAAATGGCAGATAAGGCAGAAACAAATATAAATTATATTATGGGTTGAATAAGTTAGTATAAGGAAAATTCAAGTCTATATGTATTATCCTTACAACCCACTAAAAACACAAAAATACTTTAATAGGCAAGTGGTGGACTAACCTCTGAAGATTCATTATATTTCAGGTTCGGACGAGTCGATTCACCGATTCCTTTCGAACTTGTAGAACTGGAAGTGAAATTATTATACATTGGGATCTCTTCAGACCCTAGAGTATAAAAGGTGGAGGTCCAGGGGAGGTGTAAAAAAATAACAAAAAGTTATACTCACCTTCCCTCACCTTTTCAGGGCCTCCTCGCAGTGATCTCCATGGGTCCTCTTCTGGCCTCTTCCACCCTCCTGGGCCCAATCACATGGGGCACATGACATGACCCAGGGAGAGTGCTGTGAGCAGGCCCAGAAGAAACCCCAGAATATAATAATTTCACTTCTAGTTCATGGTTGATAAACCCCAAAAGTTTAGAAACTTTTGGAAAATTTGGGTAGAATCTGGTTTGATCTGAACCAGTTCGCTCATCTCTAATCGCATCATCTGATCATTAATTCTAAATAAGTCCTCTGAAAGTAGGAGTTTAAAGGGGGTGTCCAGTTTCAGACCAATATTAAGAGACCAATATTATTGCTTGTACAATTTTTCAATATACTCTTTATATCAATTCCTTATGGTTTTCTAGTTCTCTGCCTTCTGTTTACTTCCAGTAGATAAAAATCAGTCCATGGTCATGTGATATACACTCCATGGTCATGTGATGGACACACAGGTGCACTGTATATGGACTATATATCACATGACTATGGACTGATTTTTATCCACTAGAAAGAAGCAGAATGAATAGCAGCAAGCAGAGATCTAGAAAACCGTGAGGACTTGATACAGAAAATATATTGGAAAATTATATAGCTTTTCATTATACAAACAATAATGTTTGTCCCTCAGTATTGGTCTGAAACTGGACAACCCCTTTAATTAATTTAATTTTGCTGTAATATCATAATGGTCAACATGGTCTTGACATAATAGGACATAATTATTTAGAATGCTTTTAGAAAGACCTGATCCACGAACATATATACAGCAATGAGTTGGTCGCCTGTAGTAATGCATGGCATATCCTCTTTTTTCCATTTTTGTACACTTTGTGTACAAGATGGCCACAGATGGCCTATTTTTGTAGGTCTAGGCATTAGTTGAAATGGTGATCTGTGTTTGAGGGCCCATGACATGTCACTGAAGTGCTATAGATGATCTAGAGAGGGAACGCAATTAGTCAATGAAGGAGCTATATCACTACTGGGCAGTACCATATGGGCACACAATAAAGAAGGTGCTGTCTTAAAACTAGTAATAGCCCTTATTCTACCCTCTTTCATGGATAGAGGGTTTTTCCATATGTATTTAAGCTCTTTACTACACTCTCGTTTTGTTGCCCAACATGGGATATGAGCAGAAAGTAGGAAATATCTTTCAGTTGTGAGAAAATGTGAGGGTTGTAAGTGTAAGGTGTTGACGGGCATCTGCCACATCCAGATCGGCCTCTCCCTCTGGGCTCGACTCTGGCACTATACTCCTCCACAGCCAACACACTGCTCTCCCTGGCCTGTCCTCTCTGAGCTGCTGTTGTATTTTTCCATGATTTTTTTTTTTTATTTTAATGTCTGAGAAACTGTAAACAAAAAAGGAGGGAAAATGTCTTATTTTTCACATTTTTCGTGCTTTTTTTTAATAGCTTAAAGTGATACAAAAAAAAAAAAAATTAAATAGTTTTCCCTCTCCATTATGGTCATTTTTACTTTGGTGACACTTATTGTTGTGTCGCTGGGGGTGGGGCTAGAATCTGTGACAGGGGCGTGGTAGTGGCGGAGGAGGGGTTCAATTTATTTATTTTTTTGCACACAAATATGCCAAAAATAGACCTTTGACTTATACATACAGCCCCAGTTAAAGGAGGAATACAGCCTCCTATACTGTACTCTAGAGATAATTTCTGGGTTCTCTAGGATCCAGCATCTCTCGGAGTACCCATCTCCCTAGCGATCATGTGACCCCAGGGTCAGAGCGGAGCTGCATCATGGTGGCTCCCATTGCTGAGCACACAGCACTCATTGAGCACTGTGTACACAGTGACCGGGAAGGCTATGACAGTAATAACCCATCCCTGCCTTCCGTATAGGATGTCTGGCTGTAGTAACAGCCGGCAGCCCGATCCCAAATCTGCACGATCTCAGGCTCACGATCTGTAGCTGGCTGAAAAATTTCCTGGCTCCCATATGAAAGAGGTTGTCCATGATGGGACAACCTCTTTATTAAACTTTCTCATTTACAGTTTTTTTTTTTTCATTTCTTCTTGTTGCATGATTGCATAATTGGGTGTCAGTAATATAGAGTAATGAAATATACACATAGCCACTTTTCCTTTCCTGTGTGGGAAATCCACACTCCATTTACTCAGTACATGTTCACATTTACTTAAAACTGCTGGGTAACCATGGTGTTGTCATTGCACACAAGTACACCATATTTCAGGAGTAGAGGGATGATATTGGACATTTGGAGCAAGGCCCCTTCATAATCCAAATGTGCACAACAACCCCCCGTTCCATGCTCCCTTGCCACATTGGGCAATATATTCATTATAACTCATGTCAGTTTTCTGGCATGAGTTACAATGGAAATCTACACCAGTTCCCAACTAGTGTAGATTTCCATTCTGGCACTGGGATGTGCCAGTGGTGTATGAAGAGGCTGAAGCTTCTTTATAAATCACCAGTTCCCTGCTCCCATCAGGGCCTATATTAAGGCTGGTGTACGATATGCCAATCTTAAGAAATCTGCCCCATTATCTACATTATAAGGTCTAATAGGTCATTTGTGTATGATTCATAAGAACTAAACCCTAATGGCAAATGATTGTTCCAAAGAGACTTCCAACTGGTGTTTTCTTCTGCTTATTTTTGTGGCCCAGTCTTATTAAGTCTGGACTTATTTAAGGATTTGTTGCAGCTATGTTTGAGACACACCCCAGAGTATAATAGGTGGAGACCCAGGGGAGTTGTAAAAAAATAAAAAGCATTTATACTCAAATTCCCTCACCTCCTTTGGGCCTCCTCGTGGCATCCGGCGCTCTCTCTTGATCTCCTCAGTGACGTCATGTAGCCAGAGTCACCGATGAGGCCTGTGATCGGGCCTCAGTGGTCACATGGGCACGCTGAGCATCATGCCTCATGCATGTGTCTGCCACTAAGCAATAAAGATCGGTATATCTAATTGGATCACTAGTGAAATTTTGGCTCCATTTGGCCACCAATAGGGCCAGGTAACTGCCTATGTATTAATACAGAGAGCACTGCACTCGATGGGAACTGAAGCACTCCAGCTGAAGCAAATACTATGACTGTGTTGCCATTCTGTTCCAGACTCCCTCTCAACCACTTCCGTACCGCCCATACACTATATACGTCCGGAAGGTGGTTGCCTTGTTCTGCAAGGACGTACTGGCACGTGCAAGCAAAATCGTGCAGTTGCTGAAACTGGGAGCCGGCTGCAACTTCAGCCGGACCTCCAAGAGGGAAGGCAGGGAAGGTTTATTACCTTCCCTGCCTTCCCGATCACTGTGTATACAGCGCTCAATGAGTACTGTATACAGCGCTATGGCCGCCGCCATCTTGCAGTCACGTGATCCGCCAGGATCATTGTCTGTAAGAGCTGCTGGGTCCTATAGGACCCAGTTCAGCTTTGTAGTAACGTGCAAGAGGCCGCATTCCTCCTGCAACTGGTGCTAAATGTACCAGCCCCAGTAACAGGAGAAATCAGTCTCCCCACAAGAAAAAAAAAAGTAATCAGATGTCCCCAAAGGTCTATTATGATCTTATGGGGACACAATGTAAAAAAATAAAAATAAAAAAAAATGAATAGAGACATAAAAAAAAATGTAAATAAAATAATTAAAAAAATAAATAAAATAATACGTCGAAAACACCCCCATATTACAGGTTATAGGCCCACCCCCAATGACACCATAAAAAATAAAAATTACCGTAACTGAGAGGAAAAACTGTTTTATAAAGTTTTTTAGTAGCACTTTGTGTTATTAAATTAAAAAAAAAATGAAAAGTGAAAAACAGACACATTTTCCCTCCTCTTTTATTTATATTTTCCCGGATATAAAAAAAAATTAAAAAACATGCAAAAATAAAAACAACATAAAAATAAAGCCCTAGGTGTCACCAAAAAAAGACGCAGAAATTAGTTGAATAACGCAAATGATAAAAATGATACAGCCTTCAAAACCTCACATACAAAAAAAAACGAAAATGTGTCTGGTCCTGGAGCAGAAATTGGCCCGGTACTGAAGTGGTTAAATGGAGTCTGTCACCAGGGTGAAGCATATTAAACCAGCAACACAGTTGGATAGGTCAGGCTCTTTTTCACCGTGGAAATTCATGCCTCCATTACAGAGATATTTATTAATTTTAGAATATGCAAATGAGCAATCTAGAACACCAAGTGCAGCTCTGTAGCTCCAAACTGCTTTGCCCCCCATTGCTTTAATACACCCTTCTTCAGCTTAGCTTCCTGGTCCAGTCACCCAAAGAAGGGAGAGGGAAAGGATGACATATTAGAGCAGTGTGGGGTATAGCAGTTTGGAGGGATGGAGCCACCCATGGTGCTCCAGATTGCATTTATATATTCGGTGACAGACTCCTTTTAAAGAAGCACTCCAGCAAATTATTATTTATTTATCTTTATAGTGCAGAATAGTCCAGTATTACGGTCTTGTGCATATGCCTTCTGCATGCCTGTTTTAGTTGGTGTTCCATTCACAGGTTGCCTGCCCCCTCAATTCTTTCTTCCCCTTGATTTGAGACCTATCTAAGAGCAACAAGTGATAGATCAGTGAAATAGAACTTCCTTTTCCTTTATTCATATTACAGATTACAGCTATTTGATCATCTTCAGCTTGTTTTCCCTGCCTCCTACTTGTGATAGTTTCTCTATTTAAGCTCTTACAAGCAGGAGGCAGGCGAGAGCAGTGTGAAGCAGTATCATAAGATACACTGAAGATTCTGCACACAGCATACACAGATAGTGAGTCAGGGGAGTTTTAATATCATGCAGCTAATCATTGTATAGACTTACCTACTATAGGGTATCACAGCACTCTTGCTCCCTTTTAAATTATATATTCAGCAGCACTGCAAAGACATATTGAGAAGCTATAAGAAGATATAGTTGGGTGCTGAGGGATCTGGCAGCTGCAAGGAGGGATTTGATATATCATGCAATTTTGTAGTTTACAGTATGACATCTACACAGTAGAGACTGACATCCATTCTACAGAGGTAAACTGGCTCTGGACTTGTGGTCAGATGGGCGATCGCAGCCCATAATGAATGTTTAATATGCATGGACGCAACTGAGCTGGCTTGAAACAAATATTGCTGGTGACATATGTGCTACTTTAAAGGGATCATAATATGCCTATCATATCTATCACCTATCATGAATCTTGTGAGTTTAGTGTTCGTTTCAGTTGACATAGTTCCTTTACGTTTTGTTCTGCTGATGTACATGTCATCGATTGATCAGATATTCAGCATATGCTGGCCTTTCACTACAAAGTCGCATAATGTGCACAGATCAAGACTCCACTAAGAGAATTGACACATTACACAGGCACCTCCAAGGAGAATAATCATGGTCCATACAAGGATGTGAAGACGCGTTGACAGGAAATCCAGCACACGGACATACGCACATCTCTAGTGTAATGACTAAATGTTTCTTTTAGCTCAATAATAACATAGAACCTCAACAAACATTGTCAGCAGTGAGAATATCACATTCTACTATGGAGACAACCCATGCTCTGTATTGTGACACTTGTGAAATATTTTATCATCACTCATCTTCTTTGTAGCTCTGTATTGTGTGAGCTATTGTAAATGCTATTGACACATACACTGACAGTATAGTCAAAGTCTATGCAATTGTGTTTGTGACATGTTCACCGACTTACATTCTGAGAAAACAGTAGAAATTTTTTGTATGATCCCTTATAATGAAAGTGATAATATAAGCAGTGTTTATGGAAAAAGTGTGCTCAACCTCTAATTCATGGAGTTCGTAGCAAATTCCTAAACAATTTTTGCGATGTGGCAGGAGTCATTATTGGGCTAACAGAGGCTAATGCCATGGGTGTGCTGGCGTATTTTTGGTCTCCAATAATGTTTAGGGAGAGTAAAGCACATGTTAAAGTAACATTCTCATTAGAGATGGGCGAACTTCTCAGAATTGGTTTCGGGACCAAAATTAGTTTCGGGGTGAACAAGTTCGGTACAAACTACACCTTAAATTGTCTTAAAACATAGTGTAGAACACTGTCAGGGATTCTAGGAAACTATCATAAAACTAGTGTAGAGCAAGTCAGGGCTCCAGGAACCTATCTATAAAAACATAGTGTAGAACACTGTCAGGGCTCCTAGGAACCTATCTATAAAACACAGTGTAGAATATACTTAGGGCTCTTAGGCACCTATCTATCCATTTTATAGCTCACTTCGGCAAACATAGCTGAAGTTATGACAATATGATAGTATCATTATTATACTCAATAGATGGAGGCCCAAGAGAGGTGTAAAAAATAAAAAAAAAAATTCATATTCACCTTCCCTTCCCTTTTTGGGCCTCCTCATGGCATCCGTCGCTCTCTTACTGCCTTCTCAGTGATGTCATGTGCTCGGGGTCACTGCTGAGGTGTGTGACCGGGCCTCAGCAGTGACATGGGCACGCCAAGTATCATGTTTTTATGGCGCTTGGCATGCCCATGTGACCACTTGTGGCCCATCAAAGGCCTCAGCAATGACCCGGGGAGCATGCCATCACCAGCAGAGTGCCGGACGCTGCATGGAGGCCCAAAAGAGGTGAGGGAAGGTGAGTATGCCACTTGTACGTAGAGAACCAGCTGTCACCCGCACAGTGAGGATATGGTCTGAGGAGAGTGATGAGGCTCTGAGGGATTGTTTTGACACAACCGCATGGGAAGTTCTGCAGGATTCTTATGGAGAAGACATAGAAGGACTCACACACTGCATAACGGACTACATTAATTTTTGTGTGGACAACACAGTACCCACAAAAGTGGTGAGGTGCTTCTCCAACAACAAACCATGGATTAACTCTGATATAAAAACACTACTTAAGGAGAAAAAGATGGCATTTAGGACAAGAGATAAGGAGGGGTTGAAGGAAGTACAAAAGGAGCTGAGGCATCTAATCAGGCAAGGAAAAGCCAGTTATAAAGAAAAAATGGAAAAGCAAATGGAAAGAAAAGACATAAGGGGGGTCTGGGAGGGGCTTAAGTCAATTTCGGGTCATAAACAGTCTGTCTGCCAGATTGAGGCAGATGTTAATTGGTTTAATGAACTAAACCTATTCTTCAACAGATTTGATCACACACCAGCTCCTCCCACCCCAGCATGTCCTTCAGCTCCCCCTCACCACAATGACTTCTCCCCCATGCGGCCACTTCCCAACAGACCAGTAAATCCAGAAATCCGTCTTTATCTGGCCACAGTCTGACCTTCACACGGGCCCAGGTGAGGAAGGAGATGAAAAAGATCAAGGCGAGGAAAGCCGCAGGGCCAGATGACATCAGTGCAAGGCTAATTAAGACTTGCGGGGACCAGCTGTGTGGTATAATTACATATATGTATAATATGAGCCTGAGGCAGGAAATAGTCCCTGAATTATGGAAATCTTCTTGTGTGGTACCAGTTCCAAAGAAACCCTACCCTATGGACCTCAATGACTACAGACGTGTAGCACTGACATACCACCTGATGAAGATCTTGGAGAGATTGGTTCTCACACACCTCCGCCCTCTAGTGAGCCCCGCTATGGACCCCCTCCAGTTTGCTTATCGGCCGGGCATTGGGGTAGATGATGCCATCATCCATCTTCTGCACAGGGCTCTGTCTCACCTGTAGAAACCAGGGAACACAGTGAGAATAATGTTCTTTGATTTCTCCAGTGCTTTTAACACCATACAGCCCAGGTTATTGAGGGACAAGCTGGGCCTTGCTGGAGTGGACCACCACCTCTCCAACTGGATCCTAGACTACCTCACAAACCGACCTCAATACGTGAGAGCCCAAGACTGTGTGTCAGGTACCATGATCTGTAATACGGGGGCACCTCAGGGTACGGTTCTCGCCCCTTTCCTCTTCACACTGCACACTGCAGATTTTAGGTGCAACTCATCCAGCTGCTACCTACAGAAGTATTCTGACGACTCTGCAATAGTGGGTCTCATCACAGATGATGATGATAGGGAGTACAGAGAACTGAACCAGGATTTTGTGGACTGGTGCCACCGGAACCACCTGAAGATTAACGCGGGGAAGACCAAGGAGATGGTGGTGGACTTCCGTAAAAGCAGAAGCCCTCCTAAACCAGTGGACATCCTGGGGACGGGCATCAAGATTGTGAACACCTATAAGTACCTGGGTTTGCTCCTTAATAATAAGCTGGACTGGGCAGATCATATGGAGGCCCTGTACA
Source organism: Leptodactylus fallax (assembly GCA_947044405.1). Lineage (NCBI taxonomy): Eukaryota > Metazoa > Chordata > Amphibia > Anura > Leptodactylidae > Leptodactylus > Leptodactylus fallax. Next base: position 2,080,324 of record CAMRHE010000017.1, read on the forward strand.
GGAAGGGCCACAGCAGGCTCTACCTGCTTAGGAAGCTGAGAGCCTTTGGAATCCGGGGGGCACTTCTTAGAACTTTCTTCAACTCGGTAGTGGCATCAGCCATCTTCTTTGGAGTGGCCTGCTGGGGGAGCAGTATATCAACCAGGGACAGAAATAAACTTGACAAGCTGATTAGAAAGGCCAGCTCTGTCCTGGGGAGCCCACTGGACCCAGTGCAGGTGGTGGGTGACAGAAGGATACTGTCCGTGGTGAGCTCCATGCAGAAGAAGAAGTCCCATCCCATGCATGAGACTGTGATCGCGCTGAGCAGTACTGTCAGTGACCGACTGCTCCACCCTAGGTGTGAAAAGGAGCGCTATCGGAAGTCTTTCCTCCCCACCGCGGTTAGGCTGTACAACCAACACCGACCTAAGCGGAGATCATTACACACAGAGAACTGAAATATCTCTCTGCCTGTTAAATCCATCCCCCCCCCCCCCCTGCTACTTCCTATATGTCTGTCGGCTATCAAAGTAATGCCTCTTACCTTGGAACATTCCTGTACATGTTGTATTTGTATTTGTATCTGCTTATCTTTGCTGCTGTAACACACTGAATTTCCCCATTGTGGGACTATTAAAGGACTATTATTATTATTATTATGAATGTTTTTTATTTTTTTTCATCTCCACTGGGCCTCCACCTATAATGTATAATGTATAAACTAAAATGCAGCGGCAATTTTAGTTCACCCAAGACAAATCTCCATTTATTCGGTTTCGTAAAAAAAAAACAAAAAACTGAACAATTTGGAAAATTCAGGTCAAACCAATCAGTTTGCCCATCTCCAATCCTCATGGATGCCAGGACCCAATGTTACCCAGTAGAGCACAAGTGAGAGCATCACACTTTCTTTGCTCACCTGCCCTTTTACAATAGTGCATCCTGCTGCCATATTTTCTTCAGGTAAGGCTAATTACACACGACGTGTGCAGGTGATTGAATGGCACGGGCCAGTGCATGGGTGGCACATGGATGTCATCCATGTGCCGCCCATGCACTGGGTGTCCTTCTGCGGCCCCATTCGTTCAATGAATGGGGGCCGAAAAAGCATGGCCGCAAAACTGGAGAGTAATAGGGCCTGTACTGAGTTTTGCGGCTCGGACTGTCAGCCTGCACACTGATCCGTGTAATACACAGTCATGTGCATGGGCCGACAGAAATGAATGTGTCAGTGTGCTATCTGGGAAAAACCCAGATAGCACACTGAACTCGCACACACAGCTGACCAGACCACCATTTTCCATTACTCCATGGCCCAGTTCTGATGCTCAGATTCCAAATGTAGGCATTGAGTAGAGAGGGGTCATCATGGGCACTGTGACTTTTTTCTGGCTGTGCAGCCCAAAAGTAACTGCAATGCACTGTATGTCTTGACACCTATCACAGTTGGCAGTAACCTTTTCAGCAATTTGTGCTATGGTAGCATTTCTCAGGGATTGGACTGGGTACTCTAGTCTTCAGTCCCTACGTGCATCAATGACCATTGGATACTATGACCCAGTTCACTGGCTTTCTTTTTATGAACTACTTTAGTAGGTATTAAAAACTGAATATTGGGAGTACCATGCGAGACCTAACCATCACAACTTGGCCCTTGTGAATGTCACTCATTTTTTTACTTCATTATTCCTATTGCTTACTTGCTGCACAATCTATCCCAACTTTACTACATCTGCACAAACCACAATAGGACACATTGTGAATGTACAGTACCCTTAAAGGGGTTTCGAGGAATTTTGTTATTTATGGCCTATACCTAGGATAGGCCAGAAATATCTGATCGGTGGGGGGCCAACAGGCATCCCCCGCATGAATCAACTATTCGAAGCCACTTTCGTCACCCCTACTATACAGTGCACGGAGTTGGGAGCAGATAGTCTGGTCTCTATATGGCGGCCTGATACCGATACTGCGCAGTTCCCATTGACTCCTCCATTGACCAGATATTAATAGCCTATCTTAATGATAGGCCATAAAGAAAAAAAATCCCAGCCAACCCCTTTAATCTAGGATGAATAACCTCTAGTGAGGATTCATGCGCTCCACAGTACTAAAGATCACACATGTTCTGAATATAATGCTGTATATCTGATTTTACACAGGAGAGGATATTTATCATTGCTGGCAACAGCTCCAAAATTCAATACCTATATGTCAAAAAGCCATTCCAACAAACCTACAAGCATATAGGACAACCAATACTTCAAATATATGAAAAGACGTTATTGTCTGTTCCCCATGTCATCTTGTTTTATACTTTGTGATGCGATTGGTATTACATATTTTTTATTATTTGTTCTCCTCTATGCTTGTAGTTATATTACATGTATCAATACTGACATGCTGTACAAGCAGTTCAACAACATCTCCAATATCTCCTTTATCTAAAAATAAATAAAATTACATTCATTAGAAAGGAGCAGCAAACAAGGGGAGGGCCAAACCAAATCTTCGCCCCCGGGTGAACGTCAGGCAGCTGCATTAAGTTCATCTTGTTGAATAGTAGCAGAAAGTAACTCTCCTAGTGATTTGCACAATGTTTATTGCCGTCCAGAATGTCATTTCCCAGGAGACTTGTGTCAGAGACGTATCTGGCTTCCATCTGTGAGTGTTTAGCAACATTGCTTCTTTATCTATAATTTTACCATTCTCCATGCAATGAGCCACTCATTTCATCTGCTTAAAGAACAGAGGCTTCCATAGAAAGATATTAAGTCCTCAAAGCGTTAGTCCTTACAGGTTAATTGCAAATGACATTTCTGGCAGATGAAGTTTTCAATAAGATCAGATCTCATAGGACTGCTGAAGACTGCTGCAATCGGGAGCAGGCTGGTAGAAAAGTCTGCATCATACAAATGGTCTGCTATTATTTATTGACTCCCAAGATTTGCAGGGACTAATGCCAATGTTACAGTAAGTCAAACAGACCACGGCACATGCCAGAACTGCCATCATGATTTATAGTTTGGTGATGGAAAAAAATATCATTATACTTTGACATTCTATTTTATTACTATTACTATTTTCATAACATTCACAGTTACATTTTAGATTTTTTGGGATCACATTACCGTAAATATTTTAAACTATTTGCCAACTTGTTGAACTTTTTATTTTTGAAGAACAAAAAGGTGTTAAATTTGTTATCCTTTAAGGGAATGTGTAAATATAATGGGGGGGGACTTTATTATCACGTCTACACCAGCTAAAAAAGCTGAGTTTTTGTTGCTTTTTTTGTGTTTTATGTTCTCCTATCAACTATATAGGGAAAATAACATACTGAAATGAACATGCTATGTTTTTCCAAATGCAGCTTTTCCGCAGCTCTTTTTTTGCAATGCGTGGATAACCGTAAACGAATTCACTTTGCTGGTACTGTAAATAAGGTGTGGCCTTAGACTAAAGCTGATCATTTTTTGCTCTTGAATAGAGCACAGGAGTTCTGGATTCAGGACCAAGCAACATTTGTACTGAGTTTGTGTGTTGTTCTTGTTTTGCATGGATTTCCTCTGGGTTCTTCGGTCTCCTCTAAGGCTAGGTTCACATGACGGAAAATTTTGAGAAATTCCTCTTCATTATCTGCCGCCGTATTCTGCTGCGGGATTGCCGTGACAGAATGCCGGGTTGCGGCTTTCCTCTGCTGACTAGGTCCAGATGAAAGGGCCAAATCGGCAGGGACTCCCAAGGTGCGGAATCTGTGCCTGAAATTCACGCCAAGATCGAGCAGGACACTGATATTTTTCTGGGATTGTTGTAAATGGGAGGCAGATTAGGGCAGAATCTGCCACGGATTCTTGGGTGGAATCTGCTCCAAAATCCGTGGCAGATTTCTCCGTGTGAACCCTAATACTCCAAAAACATATTGTTAAGTTATTAGCTTCCGATAAGATTGTCCCTAGCATGTGGATGAGATAGGGACATCAGATTGTGGCTCCTATAATATAAAAAACAAAGGTAACTTGACTGTATGTAACTGACAAGAGGAGAAAAAAAATCCTTGAACTGATCAGAAAATGTTCCAGGCATCCGACCATCCTATTACAGCGGATGTCGGGTCTTTCAAAGTGGTGGTCGCTCAGCTCCATAGCTGTCAGACATTCCCCAAAATGGTTTAAATGAAAAGTAAATCTGGCCCTGCGAAAGACGCCTTATGCAGCCTTATATACAGAAATATTGAATAGATACGAGTGTCAAAATATGGCGACTCCAAGAAATTTTTTTTTTTTCAGTTTTGGATTTTTTTTTTAAAGGTGATAAAACATAACACAAACTATATTAATTTGGTATCGCCATCCTTCAGAATACAGATAACATGTCATATTTGCTGCACAGTGAATGCCGTAAAAAGAATCCCCTAAGAAGGTTGCACAAACACAGTTTTGTTCTAATTCTATCCCATTCTGATTTTTTTTCCAGCTTCCCAGGTCATCATACTGAATAGTAAACTATACTAGTATGAAGTACAATTTTCCATACGGACCTGTGAATGGTAAAATAAAAAAGTTATGGCTTTTGGAAGGTGAAAAAAAAGGTGAAAAATGGCTGTAACGGGAAAGGGGTTAAAGGGAGTCTACCACCTCCACCAAGTATATTCAACAGCCTCCACCGCATTACAGAGCACACTTGTTAGGGTCTTGCCAAACATAGCAATACCCTGACACTACTGCAGGGAACTAGGAGGAAGGACAGAGACAAGTGAGCCCTAATCTCACCCCAGCTACTGTCCCTTCCTATTGCCTCAGTTACCCTAAACGGTAAAAGGACAACCTGAAGACGAGCCCTATACTGAGTAAGTGACAACACTGAACAAAGACAGAACAAACGACACAAAGGGAGGTCAGGAAGCCAAGGGTTCAGTAACAGACGAGCAATGCAGTACAGAATCAAAATCCAAGAGAATAGTCACAAGGCAAGCCAAGGGTCAGAGAATCAGGTAACAAAGCAGCAAGAGATATAACAAAAAGAGCAGGCAAAGACAGTGCAATAACTGGTGACCATGTGAGGGCTGACAACCTGTTTATAGAAAGTCTGGGCAAGCCCCAGACTGGATTGGTAGACAGGCTGTCAATCACACAGGCAAGGCTGAGATTAACTATATGCTGTCCAGAGAGAAATGCTCAGAACACGGGTGTGGCTGGAAATTCATTACATTGTCTAGGACCATGTTCAGACTGAGCAACAAGAAACCTACACAAGGAACCAAACTGAACACGCCTCCTTCGCCGCAGCGTGCGAGCGGAGGGTGGCACAGAGACCCGAACAGGCAGAGACGTTACAACACTACAATCATAACATAACATTGTTCTATTTGTAACTTTGTTAGATTTACAGAAAAACAACTTTGAAGTCTTATGCAAATAAGGTGCACTGGGGGCGGGCCTTCAGCCCTAGGGGCACTGCTCTTACTTCTCAAGTACGATGGATGTGTGGGATGAGGCATGTGTGTAGTGAAATGTTATTGAATAACTTTCCGACAGCTTTATTGTCAAAATATATACCCCCGGCCAGGGCCATAACCTCTTTTATACTCCTGTGATGCGTATAGTGTTTCCTGTATGAACAAGAGGTCAAATGTAATACAAGTCTATCGGAGTCAAGGCTCTAAAAGACTGGCATTGAAATGCTGTGTGCGTCACAGAAGCAGAATGGATGTCAGTGCTCCAGAGAGGAGCACATAACTTCACAATAAAGTTGAGTGTACATATGTTTTGTGAATAGCTATTAAACAATAACAATTAAGAATAAAAAAAACTAAATAGCAATAATATACAGTAAGTCAATAACATATGACCACTTTAAGGTTCATTCTTAAATATAGTCTCCGCTCTATGTGAGCTCTCTGAGCAGTATAGGAATGTTCTACATGAAAATAACATAGGAAATTAATTTTATTGGGGCTACTCAGGAACAGAGCAGTTATTCACAATATTAGCTGAGCTCACCTGAAAATAAACAAAGTTAAAAGTACAGAGAGTTTGGCTTCCAAATCATTTACTCTGGCAAGTGATTAATGGAATCCATTTCCCGAAATGTCAATTTTTTTTCTTGTTTGTGTCAGGCCTATAGATGTCCACGTAGGGTCACAATGAACAATCACTTTCTTTGGGATGAACGTTCGTTGAATTATTGAAATGGGGTTTAGTCATGAATGAGACGTTTGTATATACTGCTGTATTGTAATTTGTAACTCCAAACAGTGTCAGCTGGCTGCAATAAAGCAACAGTAAAAAAGTATATGTAATGTTGGTACAATTATGGATTTGGTTATAACGCAGGGCTCTATATAAGTGCTTTCTAAGATGTGACATACTTGGAATTGTACACTTGCAATGACTGCTTATGGTAGAGAGGAATAAATACAACTATACCCCCCCTTCCCTTTCCAAAATATAAAAATTTAATAAGGTGCTAGAGGCCCCGGCACTAACTGGTGTCCTTGCCATTATAAATCCTGACTTTACACAGGGAGAGATGAATGGGATTCAAATAAAACACATTTTTCCTCCAAAATTCGTGTTATTTTTATCATTGAATTTATGATGTAAAATTGTAAATATCGCCACAACTATCACATTCACATTTCACTTCCATCTCAGTTCTTTTGAATATAAAGTATTAGGAACACCTTGTTCATTGATGTAAAACAGCTGTAATAATTTGTTAAACATTTACAGCAGCGCGTACAGAAGTCGATGGTAGCCAACGGCACTGTTCTCCTACCTTGTGTTAGCTCAATTGTGTCATATTCAGAATAACACCCGCTCTGACTTTTATACATAGTGTAGTCAATTCTGAAACAGATTTCTCAGTGTGACCATAAAATGTGTTATTGGAACTTGGTCCCTATTCTTTAAAGGTCCCTTTCCTTACGCACCAGGACTCACTGCATCGGAAGCCGAGAGGCTCACATGACCACAGAGACCAATCGTTCAGTGGTGGCTGGAGAGGTACCAGTGATGTCACTCACATACGTCACCGATTCCTCACCAGCAACTGCTGAAGCTTTAATTGGTTTTATGTGAGCCTCTTGACTTCTGGTGCGGCAAGCCCTGGTGCATGAGGGAAAGGGGACCAGGGGTAGGCAAGTATGCCTACTTTTTTATGTTTTACACCCACCCCGGCTGCCCCAGAGTTTGCTTTAAATCCTGGATAATCCTTTTCAATCTCCTGCCACTCCACTGCTGTGGCTCCATCGGTCCTACCAATCCTTGTTAACTGTCCTGCAGTGATAACACGGGCCTGCCATGCACATGGGATTGCTGCAGGTAATAAATGTCCGTAGTAGTGATGCCACTGTGAACAACATGAGGACAGTGTGAAGAATACCAGCTTGTGCCTGCCTCCATCTTACATTCCTTTCTCGGCGCTGCCCAGAGCTCATCCCCCTCCTTGCAGAAAACTGTTATCTATAATGGGATGAAATGTCTTCTTCATGCCTTATCTAATAGTTTTGTGATAAAACTTATGTTACAACTTTATACCCAATCATGTTATGTTAATTATACTATTCACACCTTTTCTTTGTCTCTGCAATGTATAACCAAACCTACAATGTATAAAAACCTAACTATCCACGATTAAAGAATAGAATCCATATTGGTCACATGCTTGCACCTTGTGGCTGTGTGTGTTTCTCTGAGCTGGCTCATATACCATTTATACTAATTTGGACTTCAATAGGGTAATACTTAGAGCGGACTGCACTCACAACAGTGATTGCCAGCAGTGGTCACATGCCCATGGTCAGCATGTCATCATTGTGGAACAATAACAAGGAGTGCGGAGACTACTGGAGCTACTGGACTGTAGCAGTGGAATATTCATCAAGTAATTGAGTTATTTTTTCACATTCCATTCTTTGACCTAATTTTAAATAACTTAAATCCTAGACAACCACGTTAAAACTTTCAAAAAATATTTGTGCCAGTTATATGACGGGGCATATTTGCCATAACCTATTAGGATAACCTCTGTACATATCCACTATTGGGACATCCCACCTTTGACCCCCTTCATTGGGAGAAGACCTAGCAACTACCATTCTGGCAATTTTAACGCAATTGTGTGATTACACATCCATATAGCTTCTCCAATGATATAGCTAATTGTAGGGAACTAGAGAAGCTTCATATGAGGCTGACTATTTTATATAATGTGTAAGTATGCATAACAAAAAATATGCAGTATGCAATTGGGACAAAACGCTGGTGAATCACATTGGTATAGAGGAGCACTGTGTTGATACTTGTTTTGTAGTCACAACTTAAAGATAACCTTTCACCACTTTTAGCATTTGTTAATAGTTGCTGCTCCACTGATTCCAGCACAGTTGGAATTTTCTCTTTAGCCTCACCATTCCTGAGCAATAAGCACAGGTAGTTTTGGTACCTGATGTGCAATTTATGCTCTGTAATGTCAGAAGGGCGGTGTCAAGCAGGGGGCATGATTCAGAGCTCCAATCAGAGGCAGCCAGTGTCAGAGCTCAGAATCACACCTCTTGTCTACGCCTGCCTGACACCACCCTCCTGACAGTACAGAGGCTAAATAGCATATCAGGAATCAAAACTAACAGCATTGATTGCACTGGATTGGTGGAGGCTAGAGAAAAAAATTCCAACTGTGCCAGAATCAATGGAGTAGCAGCTATTAAATGATGTAAAGAGCTGGACTTGTTGGAGGTGGTGAAAGGTCCTCTTTAACAATTATTTAGCATAATACAGTAGTTTTATAGATATTTTCGGCTGAAAAGTTAATAAACCTATTATTTTAGGTTACATACAGACTTTCAAAGAACAAATCTCTAATTTTCTATAAGTATTGGTTTTGTTAATGTCCCAGATCTGAAAAAGGAAGAAATTGGCCACAAACCAAGGTATAGCAAGGTATTGTTTGGCACATAGGAGAGCTGGTCAAGTAGTGATCTAGGAAATGGGAGGATTGGGGAAGGTGTGTCCTGCACATAGGCGAACTAAGGTGCTGTACGTGTAGTCTGGCATATTGGATAATTGGGAAAGATATGGTATGAGACATTGGAAAGCTAGAAAAGATGTGGTCTGGCACATAAAATAACCACAGAAAGTGTGGTCTGAGACATAGAAGAGCTGAGAAAGATGTGGTCTGGCATATAATGGAGGTAGAAAACTGGTATGGCACATAGGAGTGCTGGGGAAGGTGGTACAGTATATGCTGTGGCAAAGCTATGATTGGTGTAGTCCAACATGTAGTAGAGGTGGTTTGGAATTAATATCAGTGACTGTTATACAACCATAACAATAACACATGTCTTAGAAGAAAATAATTACACTTGATAAATCAAGAAGAAGTACGTCTGGCGATCAACTTGAATTGTATTACAAATATTAGAGTTATATTAGAAGACCTGTCACCACTTCCATCAACTCCATTTCTTTACATCCTTGAATAGGTCGCACTCTACTGAATGATTTTGGTGCAGGTGGAATTTTTCTCCAGCCCTCACTGAGCAGAAAAGGGGTCTAGAGACCAAGCACACTGTTCAACACTGATTGGACAGTGTTAGAGCTCACAGTAACACCCCCATGACAGTAGAGAGTTTAGTTAGAACATCAGGCACCAAAACTAACTGCACTGGTGGGAGCTAGAGAAAAAATTCCAACTGCCCCAGAATCAGTGGAGTGGCGCCTAGTGAAGCAAAGAAGTGGAATTGGTGCAGGTGGTGAAAGGTCCTCTTTAAATGAGGCTCAAAATACCAATGCTTTGTAGTTTTGGAAATACACTCCTCAGCATTGAAATTCCAACACCAAGAAGGAAAAATGTTGATGATATGCAAATTATAAAAAACTGAAAAAAATATTCAAAACATCTTGATTTATTCAGTATTGAGTATAAGCACCATGGGCACAAACGCACAGACCTGCACGCCCTGGCAAGTTATTAATGAGGTTATTAATGGTTGTCTAAGGAATGCACTTGAAGGTTGGCTGCTGGCAGATCCCTTTGCAATTGCCAACCATTAATGTCCCAGATGTGCTCCATGGGTTGGCTCCTGAGTTGCTTCCGGCCATGGTAGCACATTTAGGCCATGCAGGCTGCTTACAGTAGCACAAGTATCATGTGGCTTGGTGTTGTCCTGTTGTATTGATAAATGAATGCTGGGACACTTTGGAAAAATGTCCATACCACTAGTTCTTTGACCAAATTAATGTAACTGGAGGGGTCTGGTTACCCTATGTTATGTAACCCCACACCATAATTCCAGAAGTTGCACCAGTGTGATGCTCGCTTGTGAAGGCCTCTTCATGGCATTGCTCATGTGATCTCCAGACCAATCTCCAGGTATCACTGCATCCAATACAAAAGTGGGACTCATCGCTGAAGAGGATAGAGCTTCATTCCAGGCTCTTTTGCTGTCTTGCAGTGCACCATGATCAGCACAGTACTGACATTTCACCTTACGTGCATAGCGATCTGCCGAAGTGATAGCTATCACATCATTGAACAGGAGACTTGGATACTTTTTGAAGGCTCATGTGGCTAAAAAACTTTACTATCAATCTGGCTTTTATGACACTCCCACAAGACACAGATGGGAGCTAAGTGCTTAAAAATGTGATCATTTGCAGAACTTAGTGACGCCTACGACTTCCTCAATTTGCATAACCTTACAGCTTGTCTCTCTTGGTGTTGCAATTTCAATGTTGAGGAGTGTATGTTTTTATACCATCAATGGCTAACTTGTTTAGATGACAGCCATTTGTTTTGGCTTCCCCATACACATGATTTGGCCAAATGTCCATGTATTCTCAATGGGGAGAAGAGCAAGCTGGTGCCAGACCCCTATAGTGGTGGCTTATCTTGCGTGAGAACAAAAAGACCAAGCACGCCTGCTTCTTCCACCCACTTCTTCTGCCGGAATGAGTCGCCACACATACAAATAAGTGTGCCGCTAACGAAATTGTTGGGTTCAGCCAAATGCGCTCTTGTGTATGGACATCATTAGAATAAAGATAATAGAACTTCATAAGTCAAGCTACTAGAGAAAGAAAACATGAACCACATATTCACATAGAAACTAAAGAAATGTACACTGGCTGGCTTTTTACCACCTCCCCATTTTATTAGGATATAGTAAAAAATAGTTGATATATTATTTATTAGTAAAATGAGGGTGATAAATATAGAAGTTAAGAAGAACATGGTGTAAAACACACACTTGTTATATCTGACATATTTTTAAGAACATATGCAATTACATCCCCCCCCCAAACTATTACAGCTGCTACCTAATACAACATAGACAGCATTGTATCATTAATAACAATATAAACACTATTACAGAGCAGCCAGTAAGAGGATATAGCAAAACAATTTCTGCTGTATATACTGGAGGGCTGCGAATATAAGTCTCCATTCAGGACGTAGACAAGTAAAATATCACATTTTTAAAACTGTTTGCAGTCATTTTGGTGGAAAGTGCATATTTGCCTGTAGGCAATAGTTGCTATTGAAGGGGCGTTAGTTAAAGATTGACTCTATGGATGCCAAATCATCATCTCGGGTCTTTCTAAAATAGACACACAGACACTGTAGTTTGTATATTTAGCCCCATAAAATAATATTATTTTAAGCATGAAGCTACAGGCCACAAGTATTTTACTGAAACAGAAAAGCAGTGAAAATACTTAATAGTTTTTGCAGCCGTTGGGTTTAGGCCTTTCTCTCATAAAAAAAAATAATATATATATATTTTGAATTTCTTTAAGATGGATATTCCAGAAGCAAGAAAATATGTATTCTAGAAGCTTAGGAACTGCACACCACTAGAACTTCTCTTGGGGTGTCAATGTCAATCATTTACTCTCTAGAACTTAGAATTGAAGCGATTCACTTTTTTTAATTTCACAGATGTGGATCTTTATGAGTCACTTCCAGCTATTTCTACAAGTTATGGTAAATGGAAGCTTTGGGAGGTAATGATTTTTGTAGAATTTCATTTTGTAGCTCTAAATGTTAAGGACATAAAATATCACACAGGCAAACCCTTGTTAAATGGTCCCTTAGGGTACTTAGAGGTAATAGGTTAGTATCCCTCCCTATAGGCCAGAACTGATGAGAAATATATCTCTCTCTCTGTAGGCAAGAACTGATGAAAAAATCTCTCACTTTACAGCAGTGCTTCTCAAACTGTGAGGCACCCCTCAGTCGGTGATAAGGAGCAGCTTAGGTCACTGTTTGGACACAGATAACAATCTGGGTTCAGGTGATAAATGAATGTCATTGAGCTATATTTTTTATTTTGCCATGGACAAGGGCTGATGAAGCCCATCATATTTGGCTGGTTTGATCTAGAAGATCTAGTGAGTTTATTGAATTGTACTTTCGAAAAACCATTTTCAGATATAATGGGGGTACTTCATTCGAGATCCTAAGTCTTGGCCAATGTTAATAGCTGTTTTAAATAGCATTTTTGCTCTGAAGGAACTGTACTCTTCTGCATTACACCCAACGCCTTGATTTGTATGGGAAGTATGTACTACCTCATGCTCCCAGTGGTTGGCACTACAGAGAAATTGAACACTTTTTCCCTGGTTTTCCCACAAATTGCAGCTGATCGCTGGAGGCCATAGCAGGGGGGCACTTTATGATCAACTTATCTTCAAAGGACACTTTTAGTAATAGATATGGGCAAACCTCTCAAGGTTTGTTCTGGGTTTGGGTGGTTCGTTCCAAAGATTTGTTTCGGGTCAAACAATTTTGGTACGAACCATAGCTTAAAATGGAACGGTGGCACTGGAGGACTGCGACATTAATGGGTGTGTAGTGGTTATTTTATTACTTTATACTGTTTCCAGTTCTTAGCCCATTTTATAAAAATCACAGATATCCCCTCCAAAATGTGTCTGACTTTGGCTTCCATTGACAGAGGCAGATCTATTGCTTGGCATGATTGACTTTCCAATAACAACACTCAACAATGACCGAACAAATCCAACATGGTGCAGACTTCAGTCTTCGACTGGCATTTGTTAGGTTCCATATTGCAAAAAAGGCGTCCATGGTTGCCAGAAAATGTTCTGAATCATCATTTTTGGATGTCTACAATGTAGTGTATGAGCTTGAGTCAGCTAAAACTCCAGTAGACAGCAGTCTGTTATCTGACCTTATCACTTACCACATAGAACAATTATACACTAGATATAGACGTTTGGTGCATTATAAACATTTCACATTCCAGAAGAATTAGGCGAGTCACTCATACTATTAGATCATGGAGACAATGTCTGCAGTGCATATATAGACCACCACAAGGGTTTACCTCCCACAGTTTACAAGAGATGATGACATGAAGAATTCTGCTGTCATGGACAAATTAAAATGAACCTGCTTGTTGACAACCATCTTATTCCTAGAGGACAGTATTATAACAGTTTGCATTGGAATTGTAAAGATATTCATTAGTTTGTTTGTGGAAAATTTTGTTTCAAACCTGCTGTTTCTACAGACATTATAATAGGAAATATCTAGGTACAGCCCTGCCAGGGCCTTACATTTCAGTGACCACAACACTAGTGTTCATCATACTCCTTGCTGCACAGCATGGTTAACTCTGTGTGAGCTTGTCTTGTCTCTATTATTTATGTATATGTCCAAACTATACTCATGGGTGTAACTATTAAAGCAGCAGACATGATAGCTGCTATGGCGTCCAACAAATAAGGGGATTCAGCGCACTTTCTAGTGGTATATAATACCGCACATCTATGAGGACGTGAAAGGTGCTCTTTAAGGATGAATCACCACATGGCAAACCACAGCTACAAACAGCAACATTAAAGAAACGCAGAAGAAACGCATTACATTTTTCCGCAGTGTTTTTCATTATATTTTTGGTTTGCTTTTCTCTGCGTTTTTCTTCCCTTACTAAATATATAGGGAAAAACGCTTGCATTTCCACGTTTTTTAAAAACGCAGCTTTTCCGTGGCGTTTTTTTCCTCCAATATGTGGATGGGATTAGCTAGAATCTCATTCACTTTGTTGGTACTGTAAAACACAAAAAAATTTTCTGCTGCATTTCCACTGTAGCCAAAAACACTGCCTTTCCACCACTTGGGGCCTTAGCCTAAAGGGGTTTTCTGGCCCCAAATCAAATTGTCATACTGAAGACCTATCCGTAGTTCGAGAACCAAATTACACACAGATCATCTGTTCTAGCAGTCTCTGGGTACTACAAACTGCTAGTGGACAACCGTGCGTACAGTGCCGCTCCTATTCAAGTAATTCAGTTCAAAGGAACCACCGCTATGCAGAGGACGGGGCTGCTGTGCCACTCCTATTACATGAATAGAATCCTTGCTGCACACACCATTCATTCGCTAGCAGTTTCCAGAACCCAGAAGTTGCTAGAACAGCTGATCTGTGCAGGGTCTGGGTGCCGGATCCCAACAGATCACATACTGATGCCTATCCAGTCATAAGTATGGAAATTTGATTTGGAGCCAGAAAACAGACGCAGTACACAACTGGATTCTGGAAGTTTCTTTTTTGGCTCAAGATACCTATTAAAGGTGTTCTCATGAATGAATATCATAAAGGAGGGTCCCTTGCCCTGAGCGGTGATTGTATGTACGGTCAGCTTCGTATAATCTTTGCAAATAGTTTGCTTGCTAGTGAAACAGTGTGAGAACTGTATGTTCACATGGCAGAATCCACTGCCGATTTTGTTGCGGATTCCACCCAAAAATCAGCTGCAGATGGTTCTCCGATTCTGCCATTGTTTTTGATAAAATAAGAGCCCTGCTTGATCTTACCATGGATTCCATTGCGGGGAGCAGGGGGGCCTCAAATTCCCCTTCATTTTTTGCCTTGTGAACTTACCTAGTAACTTGCTAACTTACTTAGTGACAAGTTCTACAAATAGAAAGTGGTAAATTAAATCATTACACATTAGGTGCCCAGTTAAGGGCAAATGAGGAAACCAAACTAGACAGACCTAGAATATGCCATTAAATTACATCACATGTACTAATCTATGTATCAAATATGTGAGCTACAGTACTTCTTTGGGACATTAGCCATATGCTGTATTCATATCTGTCGTGTTGATACAGCATAATGGTAAGTAAGAACAAACGGAGATCATGAAAGAGGAGTTATCCCCTCTCCTAACATGTCTATGAAATAACAAGAATTAGGCATTAGAATTCGGCATTGTGCAGCTCCTCTGTTATTACTGTTATTTGCATTGCAGCCATGGCAATATGCACCTGCACATGCAGTTCAGATTTCTTGGCAGCGATTACTCATTTTGTTTGCCGCATTGTGCCTTTGGGGGTGTGATTGACCCCATTTTGGTCATGTGGCTGAACTATACTTTTCTTGAATTAATTTGGAGGCCTAAACCCACAGAGAGGTGAGTCTTTGTAGCGAAGGGTCCCATCTAAAGAGGTCACTTTGTCGCTGAGAACCTCATATTCAAGTATTTATATATACAGTAGGCATAGCAATAACCATAGTTCCCAAATGTCCCAGATTCAGCAGGACAGTCCCGGATTATGGGTCCTTTCCCACTGTCTTGCTGTCCCAGCCTCAACTTATCTGCATCTGGAGGACACAGATGAGTTGAATACAGTAATGAAGCAGGAGTCTTCCGCTCCCTGCTTCAACATCCTGCCCCGTGTGATCGAGGAGCTGTAGGCGCTATGTGAGGGACGTCATCACATCTACAGCTCCCTAAAGCCTCCGAGAGTAGAGACTTCAAACGAGCAGCAGGGGAGTGAGGAGAGGTGAGTATTAGTGTTTTTTTATGTTTGGTTGGTACCAAGATAGGGACATAATATTGTGGGGAGAGATGGAGGGAGACTGTAAACTGTGGGGGCAGCCAGAGGGGGACATTAAACTGGGGCAGATGAAGGGAGACATTACACTGGGGGCAACTGGAGGGAAACATGAAACTGTTGAGGCAGATGGAGGGGGGACATGAAACTGGTGGCAGCATGAGAGGGACATTAAACTGGGGCAGATGGAGGGGGACATTAAACTGGGGCAGATGGAGGGGGACATTAAACTGGGGCAGATGGAGGGGGACATTAAACTGGAAAGGGAAGATGGTGAGGGACATTAAAATGGGGGGGAAACTGGAGGGGATACATTAAACTGTGGGGGAAGCTGGAGGGTGATAGTAAACTGTGGGCAACTGTAGGGAAATTTTATAATGTGGGGGCATATCATGTTAGGGTGATTGTAGGGGCATTATACTGTGTGGGGGCACAAAGAGAAATTTGTGGGACTGGGCGAAGTCAAAGTAAAAGTGGGTGGGGATAAATTTGCTGCAGTGCATTGAGTGCTCCACACATTTCGTCCCTCTTTCTGTCCTCGGCAGGTATGTAATAGTGGGAGTAATCTTTGCCATGTATGTAATAATGCTCTTGTTGCAAATTTTTGTGTTATTACTACTTATTTATTATTTATTTATTTCTCTTGTATATACTTGTATACTGCCAACATATTCCACAGCATTTGTCAAATAGGTCAAATTGTCAAATAGGATTTGGAAATCACAGAATCCCATCCTCCTTGCAGGCACAGTAAAACACTACGGTTTTTACCAAACTGCGGCGTTTACACCATGTGGGGCCCCGGCCTTATACTATAGTATGTATAGATTATTGCTCAGTGTTATATATTGCTATTGTACTATAAGATGTATAGTAGATGGCTATTGAGCTTTCTTTAACATGCCTTAGAAATTCCCAAATACAAAGGATCAGGTTCCTGGAGACAAATTGTGTGTTTGTGTTATTTCAGTGGCTTTTACACTGTGTAGATCCTGTCAGATCAGCTGTCACTGTTGCTGATATCAGTAGTGACAAGTCCTGACCTATTACACCATCTCTGTCTGCTAATCTGTACTCTGCTGAGGATGGATGTCATCGCTGCACTCATGGGTCATGCATGGTTGCTGGGTGTCTGTACTGAGGCGACCACAAGTATTTGGAAAAATGGACAAATGTAGGATTTTGGTTTACACTAGAAGAGTAGAGATAAGGCACCTATAGCTCCTTGGTCTTCAAGTTTCAATACAACCCAAGATACCTAAGTACGTCATATATGGGTGTACATTATACTGTATACTTCATTGCATCCATCATGTCCAACCTCTACTAAAAGGATTGGCACAGTAATGCTCGCTATTGGTGATGGATGGGCTAAAATGTAAAGGGCGCAGGAAAAATGCAAGACAGATCACTGGAAATCAAGTGAAAGATGCAAGGGATGTGGAGGCCAAAATAATCTTAAAGGAATTTTCTAGGAGATAAATGTTTGATTGGTGGATTCTGATACCCAAACCCCCCACAAATCAACTGCTTAAAGGTTCCGCTTCATAGGACAGTGAAGTTGCAATCTTTTGTCATGTGGCTCTTTTGCAGTTCGTTTCCATCCAAGAGAATGGGTCTTAGAATGGGTCTCCAGCCCCTGCGCAAGTGCATTGTTCAACTTCCCCCAGCCCAGAGGACTGCACAACTTAGGGTTGGTTCACACTAGCGTTCAGGGACTCCGTCCCCCATTCCGCTTAAAATAGGTGACTTCAGGCAAAAACCAGGTGGAAATCCGATGGGCAGCATTATAGTCTATGGGGTCCGTGGGTTTCCACAGCAGATAGGGTTTCCATTTTTAGGGTCCCCAAGTGGACCCAAACAATGGAAACCCAAATGCTAGTGTGAACCTAGCTACACCACTGTGAGAGTTGTCCATATGTAAGTCCTGCTGTACCATATCTACAATAAAGAAGAATTTGTAGTGTGAACCCTGGCATTGTTTTCAATGGGAAGCAGAGATCGCAGCAGGACACGAAAAAGAAGCGTCCTGCTTGATCTTGCCGCGGATTCCGCCCGTGGTGTCCGCGGCTCCAGACGCCCTCCTGATTAGGCCCATTCATCAGGGCCTAATCAGGAGCAGGATGCCGCGACGTAATGCTGATGCACTGCATCGGCATCCCATCGCGGCTAGACCGCGGCGAAAATTCCGGAGGCGGAAAATGAAGAAAATTCCTCCTCATTTTCTGCCGTGTGAACATACCCTAAGCGTTATGTTTCTTCCCCATCCCTGGGACAGGTGGCAACATGATGGGGAACCTCAAATTACAGACATCCTTTACTTCAAGGTCTACGGTATAACTTATCTGACCATTACTTCTTATATAGATTTGAGATTTTGTTGAACAAAATAATTTCTTCCACCATCCAATCTCAGACTACCCCCTGAAAAAAACTCTGATCCTGACTGTTGCATTGGGATGCCATCCTGGATATACTAGTCGTTGAAGTAATACCATCATATATTAATACTGATACAAATAAGAAATGTGTTCTGTTTGTTTCCATTATTCTGTCAGTTTTACAGTCCATTGTTCTGATCTTCTGACAGATCAAAATGACGAAATGCAAAGCCATAGTGTAAAACTAACCTAATAATAACACCTCAGATTTACTCATTTCACTGAAACTTCTTGCAAACAGAATTTTCTATTATGCTCTACGTACATTGACATCTTTGAGAGGACTAACCCTTTAGAAAAGCCCTGTATCATCTGACCAACTTCAACCAATAGCTCTACGACTAAAAACATTTGTGCAGATTGCCTGCGACTTGCTGCCACATGACTATGTTAGAACTTTGATACACACTATATTACAGCTGTAATAAACAACCATGCCGCAGACATGTCATGTATGAGTCACATGTTGCAACCAAAAATTCAACGGTGTTGAATTTTTGATCCCAACTGTCGTGTCTCTTTAGATCACATGTCACAGCCCCATTGACTATCATTACTAAGATCTTCATTCTGCACTACACGTTGCCATGTACCCCTAGTTTTAGACTTCAGACATCAGGGCTTAGGTATACCTGCTTCTTCCCTATGGCCAAATATTTGACTTCAAAAACTTTCACTACACTTTATGCTGATGAATACTGCAAAGATAGCACATATCTGTGAAATAGCAGAATGTTTTTATCTCTCGCATGCAGTTTCACTTGAACGGTGGATATCAGTATAAATATAGCATTGCTTAGAGTCTGTATATACAATAACCTATTGATGTATATTTTCCTAGTTGTGAAATCCACCTTTGAAATGTATTTTTCATACTATTTCTATGCTTATCCTGTATTTTCCATGGAAAGTTCTCACTGCTTCCCAAAACACCAAATGAAAACTTGAACCAGTTTCTATCCTGGAGAAGTAGTATAGGTAAGAAAGAATAAACTAAAGGGAGACCCAAACCCTTATATGATAACATGTAGTATCTGTACACACCATCCAAATTCCCAATTTTGTCAAGAAAACTGCTGACTACAACCATCTTTGAACTACCCTTTGTAGACAATGAATGTTGGCAGTTCTGTGAAGTAGCAGGAATATTTGTGAAACTTTGGTTCCAGTACCAAGCAGCGAGTCCTGCTGGTTCAGCTTCTATGAAAATTAGTCCTAAATTCCCATCCAAGCAAAAAACTGCCTAATGGGCTTCATTCCTCTAAAATTAGTCTTGAACCTGGACATTACGCTTGTTTTTGAGGAAAAGTTTTGGTGTGACTTGACATGGCCTGGAGCATGGACTTAACTACCAGGGTAGCATGCAGAGCAGCTGCTGTGGGGCACAATAATTAAGGGGGCCCATTTCTAATTACAGCATTTTTTTACAGCATTATATTTTGCATTATTCCGGGGCTGTGATATTTCCATCTTCTTGTACTGAGACATCATGTGTGTGTCATACTTGAATGTGATATTGTTAAATGTATTTTTCTATATTTTGTAATGTGATATCATTATGTTTATTATCTCTGTACTGTGACATCACTGTGTTTATTATCTCTGTACTCTCTTTACTGTGACATCACTATGTACATTATCCCTGTATTGTGACATCACTATGTACATTATCCCTGTACTGTGACATCACTGTGTGTATTATACCTGTTTTGTGACATCACTGTGTACATTATCCCTGTACTGTGACATCACTGTGTGTATTATCTCTGTACTGTGACATCACTGTGTGTATTCTCCCTGTACTGTGACACCACTGTGTGTATTATCCCTGTACTGCGACATCACTGTGTTTATTATCTCTGCACTGTGACATCACTGTGTGTATTATCCCTGTACTGCGACATCACTGTGTTTATTATCTCTGCACTGTGACATTACTGTGTGTATTATCTCTGTACTGCGACATCACTGTGTTTATTATCTCTGCACTGTGACATCATGGTCTGCAATATCCCTTACTATGACATCACTGAGTGCATTACTCCTATAATGTGACTTCACTGTGTTCATTATCTGTGTACACAGGATGATCATCATATAATAATATAATATCAGCAATAAACTAATTATGATATCTTCATGTTCTGACCTAACGAAGTCAAGGTGGAGTATGTCCCCATTACAAGTTCTAGTCTAGTCCTTTGACTTTAAACTTTAAGAAAAACTCAAGAAATTCTGGTAGTCCAGAACCCTGGCAGACTCAAGGTTTTCATGATATTGGAAGTATATTATAATAACTTGGAGTTGACCTCATATTGCCCAACCCTGCACCTTAGTCAAGAATTCAGCCAGGAGGCCACAGATGTAACGGAGACAAATGTGTCATTTACTCGTCTAATCATTATATCATCCTCTGATATATAGGAAAGGATAATCATAAGACTGCAGATAAATCTTGGCTCTGTTACATCTATAAATTTGCACTTCGGGCATATATTTGGCTCAGCAACTGCAACTATTCCAGTCACTACAAGTTCCCCATATCCACAGGAGCGCTGTACTGCAGCTAACTGGTGGTTCCCATCAAAATTAATAGCACCCATTTCTGTCCTGCGCCTCCATTCAAACTGGACTGCAATACACCCCAGTTTTCAGGATCGGTGAGGGTCCCAGGGGTCACCTTGTTGTGACTGGAATACCCCTGTAACTTCAGTTTATTAGTGAAGTCAAAATGACATGCCATAAATGTCAGACAGATGTGTGTTCCACCACTGGGACCCCTGTCCCCTGTGTTGCTTGGTGGATGAGGGGATCTGGAGACCCCAGTTCTGGACACAGAAGCTGGTTCCTTCTCTGGGATCCAAAACATTCAGACATTTATGGCATGACCCTTATGATTTGGAGAGAATTATTATATGACAAGTGGGGTCAGACTAGCTCATCACAGTCCCCCACAGTACCAGAGAATTCTCAAGGGGCCCCATCTGTGATATGATGGTCCTCTAATACAACAGGACTTATCTGAAGATGTTAGCCAAGCTCCTTTGGTTGATTTGAGGTCAGTCCCAACCATTAACATCTATTTCTTATGAGTTGATTGACATATAGCCCATATGCATTGAAAATGACATGCCTTATACAGACAGAGAGTAGGCTGCCCATATCATTTCCTTCGTGGGCTTAAGGAACCCCACTCTAATAGTAAATACAAGATAGTTAAAGGGTTCCTGTCATTAAAAAAAAAAACTTCTGACATGGCTAAGTGCTGATCTGTACTGATAGTATGCTCAAAGTCTATTAGCTTGTGCACCGCCTCACCAATGGATGGGAAACAAAGCCAGTCATACCCAAAAGGGCACAAGACACAAGTGAGCTATTTTGGCCCATTTATTCCAGTGACTGTTGGGGTCTCAGCAGAAGTTTATTCATAAGAGTGGCTGGTCATCCTGACATATACTATATATCTTTCTTGCCCACCACCTAGGGTAGCCATGTCTTCCCTGAGACTCTGGCAGCAGATCGGTTGTGATTACTACAAGATGTATAAAATGATCAATGAGTGGCCGCGATGACTTGTGCAGTTGAAGAATGCTTGGGAAAACAGATATCTATTTTAGGAAATCATAACTAAAACAAGAAAAATACTTAAGGGAAAGAATGCAAAAACAAACTAACAAGAATCCAAACATTGAAGCGGCCATTATAGTGGGCAAGACAAGGGGAACATTCAGAGATTTTCCACAGAGTTATAAAATAACACTGGTTTGTGGTGGTAATTCCAATACTGGTTTTTGTATATACAGTCGTCATCACCACCATCATAGTCTTCCTCATCATACTAAAATCAAGATAAGAGATGGAGAATATATTCTTGCTGTGGGTAGTCTGGTAATTTTATAACCCTCATAAACCTTTGGAGCTTGACAGCTGGAGGAGCGAGATACACAGACCCTATATGTCAGGTCATCATAAGTTGCCTACAAGTTTATCACCATTATACTATAGGTGTTGGAAAATGTCCCAATTTTTTTCTGAGGGAAAAGAACTGAAGTACAGTATGGGACCAACATAGTGAGACAATATATTTTGTACCATTTGATGGTAGAATTTGCTTAGAAAAATGTTTTCCATTGTAAAACTACTAAAATATTGTTGACAACATAAACACAGTGAAACTTCACTTAGGTGACCAATGAGAATTTAAAGAGTACCTCCTATTATAAAAATCTTCATTCAGATTGTTTGTTTACATATAGTTCATATCTGTATCCAGCTCACACACAGGAATCTATGGAGAGGGAAGGGGGGAAGCGGAGGCTGGTGCTGAAAACTAATTGATTTAATGCTTCATTTAATGCTTCATTTAATGCAGTAGTTATCTTAAAAGATAAAGTAGTGTCAGAGGAGCTCCCTGACTCACAGTGTAGCTGAGCTTAGCAGCTCCAGTATCTGAATGTCTTTTCCAACAACCACCTCCTCCCCTCCCTTATTCCATAGACTTCTACCACAGTCTGTGACATTGCAACATAGCAAATCTTGTATCATAAATGTGCAAATCATTGTTGTCAAATCACTGAATATGATAGTAACTGCTGTAAAGAACAACTTCCACTCTCGAGGACACTACACCTACAGTGTAGCCTCTCCTGGGTTCAAGGATATCAATGGGACTGTGGCTGTAGTGAATTCCCTGAGTGCTGCACTATGTACTGAGCTGTGTTAGTTCCAGTAGACTGCAGCCACTGCTAACAGCTGATCAGCAGGGGTGATGGGAGACAGAACCCCTCAGATCTGTTATTGATGACCTATACTAAGGATACTGCTGGACAACAATGGCACATTTTCTCTAAAACAGTTTTGATATATGAGTCCCTACTTGTGCATTTCCAAGTTTTACAAATTGGTCATTGCACATTACCTATATAATTTTTACTCAATGGTCAGATGGAGCTTGGGATTCTTGTATTGTGATTCTTTACCACCTACTCCTCCAACTGATTGAAAAATCACTATGCCAGTCCCACCTTTCACTTACACAATTCCTGATCCAGCCCCGGCCAACATGCAGTGTTGCAATTGTAGCATCTTTTTTTCTATCCAGGAGATATTTTAGACAACTGCTGGATTCAAAAAATGATCCCATAGAAAACAATGGAATCAGTCCTGGCATCAGTTTCCTTCTGAAGTTTCCATGCCGGAGGGAAACTACAGTGCATTACGGCCATATGTGAATGTACCCTATGCAGGGAGTTTGGCAATCCAGTTGAAACTTCAACTAATGAGCTCAAAATGTTGAACCTAAAATTGACATGATAACAAAAGATGGAGGCTCATTATAAAGGGAGTCTACCACCAGCAAAATTTCCTTTACATGACTTATATGCTGTTGTAGGGACTGGTTAGTGACATAATGAACTTGTTTATGTCAAAGTGTAATCTTGCTGGTGAAAAAAATTACTGTTTGGTGCCTCTGGGCATGGCCAAGTATGTTGGAGCCCCTGTTTTTGACTGTGGTTATTGCACATCTGTCAATCTTTATGCAATGGAGAGGCACTGGATGGCGACAATGGGTGACAATGGGTGCTCTGGTTGGTGCTGCCACACCGCAGGTGCAACACACAGCGCATTGTTATATTGCTTGAAAATTCCTTTTCTCTTTGACACAATAAAGATATGTTCACTATGTCACTATCCCGCCCTACAACAACACATTTTGGTGCTGTAGATTCTCTTTAATAATCTGAAGTATTAGTTAAGATAGGTTAGAGTCAGCTGAATCATAGGGTGTTTTCCACTTGTGAATTGGCGCCATAGTTGCCACAATATTGCTGTTTTTTGTAATATGCAAACAAGCTCTTTGGACTAATGAGGGTGTTGCCGCTTACCTCTCATTGCCTTAAAGAGGTCATTTGCATATTCATATTTGGCAATATTTTAGCAATGGAGGCAGCGATTCACAAGGGGAAAACACCTTTTGATGCAGACAACCCTAACCTATCTATCTGCAGGGCTGGGGTGATATGTTGTGTTCTCTTGACAGACTCCCTTCAGCACTAATGATTGTTACCTAAAGTAATCCATCCCAAATGATGGAAATTTCTGCACTTCCTTCTACATTTATCATTCAGCCTCCAAGATTTTCTCCACCATTAGCACTAAATGGTATAATTTTATCATTTGAATATGTAGCAATGCAAATTATTTTCAATAAATATTTTTGGTGTGTCCACTGCCCCAGCAGCAATCCAGTCCAAACATCATAAGCATTACTATATCATGTCCAGGTACATAATGGCTTCCTAATATTCCTACTCTCAGCTTCACTATAAGTGTTATGATTTGTTACTTCAGTATAAATATAGTTATAATACTCATCTGATATTACTGTATGATATATGAGCCACTGACTGATGTTATTTATAGGATCCTCTTATATATTGATTACATGTATTTTGGTGTAGGATAAGAAGGATTTATGTGTAGTCATCAGCTATAATAACCACACTTTATACAGTGTAACAATACTGGAGCAAAAATACATAGTAATTGTGTGATACATGTGTTTATATAGAATATAGAATCTCATCATCCTATTATATAACTGAAATCATTCTAAATAATACATTAGGAATCTACATGAAATGGAAATCACCTAGGGGACTTCTGCCCTTCTGCTATAATTCACAATTTATCACCACTGTTCACAAAATGTTCTGCTGGTGTTGATGTAGAACGTGTAATGACATTGTATAGTACCTGAAGCTAGTGTTATCCTTCATTCACTATATGTGTATATATATAGATAGATAGATAAATACATATATAATATATTATAGGTAGTTATATATTAATAAATATATATATATATATATATATATATATATATATATAATATATCATAAATGCATACATATATATAGAAGAGGTATATTTATGCATTTATTTAGTTATTTATACTTGTGTACATGTACTTGGGCATATGTGTGCTTTATATATATATATATATATATCTGTGTGTACATTTGTACTTATATATATATATATATATATATATATATATATATGTTTATGTGTGCATATATATGCCTGAGTTCACATTTATATATGTACTGTATGTAGCATAAATGTGCAGTGTAGGTTTCTGTGAATACTTACACATACATATATCATTAGAATAATTGCACCATTTAGTCTTATCAGAGACACAGTTACATCATTTGCATCTATCCCAGGAGATACAGCTGCCATTTGTGAGAATTGTGAATATTGCCATTATTTATGAGCATGGAGAGCTCACCTGGTGATTTAGTGTTTACTACCCCAGGAGCTACACAGATAGTCAGAGCTGGAGATTTATGGGCTGGATTGTGCAGTGACACATTACCCAGATCTGATAATCGTCTTGTATGTCTGCTCTAAATTAAAAGTAAGAGTGAAATGTGGCTGATAATGTGCCCTGCTGGGAGCTGAGTGTTGTTCTATGCAGGGTGCTGGGCCTGCCTCTCACCATCATCACCATAGTGTGGGAGGTCAGGGAGTTACTGTGCTGCATATCATAGGCTCCTGCCCTGCTCTGGGAGGGGACATGGAGCTCACTCTCAGAAGTTTGGGAACTCTCAGGCTGCTGCACACTTTACCCAACTCTAAGCAGAACTACCAGGATCTACATCTCCTCCAGTGACTGCACATCTGATCCAGGCTCCTCCAGCTCCTCACAAGACACAGGCACCCCCTAAGGAGAATGACAGCGAGTCTGGGGTGGTCACTGACAAGTCTGCCCTATCTGGACTATCTGCTCTAGTTCTGCCCAGGAATCTGCTCGGATATAGAGAATATATAGTCACTTATCTCATAGATCAAGCTGAGGAGGAGGCAACCATGCAGCACCCCCTGGATATTGGGGCTCACTACTTCCCTCATGAAACCTTTGCTGATCACAGGTCTCATCGATACAGGAGTTTCATGATAGAAGAGATTTTAACTGATCATCAGGACCCCAAAACTGCGCCTCCTACAGGGGAGCTGCTCAAATTTGGGGTACAGGCCTTACTGTCTACCAGACCTTACCACAACCACCTGGGTAGGTACCTGTATGTACAGAAATACAGCTACTTACATAGATGACAGATACGTGTACTGTGTTCATGTGTTAGGCTACATTAATATAATTGTATTACTATTGCAATTATTATGATTATTATTTATTAGCTAATGCATGTAACTATTAGGTAGGTCCCCAAAATTTTTATAGCCCTGTATTCTTATATTGAGATATTAACGCAAGTTGTTTTCATTAACACGTTTTATTTTGAACGCGTGCGTCTTTTTTTTTTATAATACATTCATACTAAAATAATGAATTAAATGAATTAAAATAATAATAAGTTAATAAATTCTACATGCAACAGGGTAAATAAGCCCCCCAGAGCACTCTAGAAAGTTTCTATCCACAAGTCCATAAATCTTGTAATATAGACCGATAATAGATATATAATGGATATAGAAATAAGGTTATATACATAAATAAATGAAAACATGATGTGAAATTATTATATACAGACAGATACATTGATATATCATCTATTTCTTTCTATTATGTCTCTGCTTATAGATATATATATGTGTGTGTGTGTATATGTGTATATATATATATATATATATATGTGTGTGTGTGTGTATGTGTATATATATATATATAATATATATATATATATATATATATATAATATATATATATATATATATATATATATATATATATATATATATAATTTTATACAAGTCTATATATATGACAAGTATTATTAATAATTATGTGAGTAATATTTTTACATAACCATCACTATCATCATATAACAAATATTTAATTATTTAGTAATATACTACGTATTTATGTATTTTCAATTCCTTTTTTTTTTTAGCTGTTTCCGATTAGGCCTAGATTTAAGAATAGGACACATGTTGCCTACAATAATATAATATTAATAATGAGAATTATAATAATACCTGCCTATAGATACATTGGCATACAAGGCGCTGTTATCATAGCGTTATGTTATTTGTACAACTCGATATGTTTTTTTGTAAATAGGATCTAACCTCATATATGTAGACCCAGTTATAAAGCCGCCTGTCACACATCTGAAGATCGATGGAAATAGCTTTCAGGATTAGTGACATTTTTTATTTTGTGGATTGTATTTATTGTTATTGATTTATTATGATTGATATCGATTATAATACAGTTGTTATATTGTAATTGTTAATTGTAGTTCTGGTTACTCATGGTGGGATAGACAACAGAAAGACAGATGATAGATAAAAAGATCGATAGATACATAGATCGATAGATAGATACTGTAGAAATATTATGAATAAATAGATACTATAGAGATAGATGATAGATAGATAGATAGATAGATACTGTAGAGATATATGGATAAATAGATACTATAGACATAGATAGATAGATAGATAGATAGATAGATAGATAGACAGATAATCTTTGTAATATATTACAATACATAATATCTTATTGAAAAAAACAATGACATATTTCTGCCACCCCTCCACCTATTTACCAATAAGGCCTAAGCAGAATTTGGCATTACCTGTGTCCTGCTTACCTTTGCCTGCTGCCTGTATTATTATATGGCACATACAGATCTTTTGTAAGTGTTAGGGGGAGGGGATTTATATTAACCCATTGTCAGACCTGATATTAACAACACAAGTTGTTATAATAATACCAATACTGTTTGTTGTTATGATGATGACATGATAACAAAATGAATATTAATAATATAGTAATAATCGTAATGATATTTGCAGGTTCGTGATATTCCAGTCCTTCTGATCCACTAATAATGCTACCCTATACTATCATGTCTCTTCTGCAGCTCTACTGAAGGCAGAACAGGCCTCGATGTTCAAGTTCCCCTTGAGCCCCCTAAACTGCCCAGGACTGAGCTCCCCCATCAGCTCTGCCCTCCTGGCTGCCAGCCAAGGTCTCCAAGGAGGGTCAGGGTCTCCTCACCACCTGCCACTAGAACTGCACCTCAGGGGGAAATTGGAGGCAGGGGTCTCAGAGCAGGGCAGTAAGGCCAAGAAGGGCAGAAGAAGCCGGACAGTGTTCACAGAGCTGCAGCTGATGGGGCTGGAGAAGAGGTTTGAGAAGCAGAAATATCTCTCCACACCTGACAGGTAACTATCATCATCCTCATCATCATCCTCATCATCCTCATCATTACCCTCATCATCATATATGAAGGGATGGTATCCAATCTTAAAGCATCTTGTCTGACCATGACATGCAGTTTATTATTCTCTGTTATCAGCCACTCGAATAAGTAGCTGGTTATAGTGTACTCCAATCGAATTACAGAAAACCTAAAAAAGTGTCAGCGCCCATACTGAATTTTTTATCATTAGTCCTGTCAATATGTCAAGTATAAAAGCATCTCTTCTATAGTGGCCATGTAAATAATTTAGTATATGTATATCCAAGATAGCAACATCACCTACATCGTGACTTTACAGAGATGAAATGTTGGTCTTCTGTGTTGCTAGTAAATAAATACATACATAGAATTAAAAAAATGTAATTAAAACCAAAATAAAAGAATCCTAT
Source organism: Leptodactylus fallax (assembly GCA_947044405.1). NCBI lineage: Eukaryota > Metazoa > Chordata > Amphibia > Anura > Leptodactylidae > Leptodactylus > Leptodactylus fallax. Next base: position 2,109,250 of record CAMRHE010000017.1, read on the forward strand.
TCAGTCGATGACCTGATTTTATTCTACATCTCTGTGACCGTCTAGAAAATCTCTAAAAACTGAGGTCCCAAAAATACAACAGTAAGACAGACTGAAGACTAATACTGGGCATGCTTGTACTTGTAGTGTCAGCTGATTTATTATATATCTGTGCTATATAGACAGTATAAAGTTAATGCATATTTCTTAAACAACTGTAAATATTTGTAGCCATTAACTAAAATATAGTATAAATATCATAATGTTTTACATTCATTTTATTTCCATTTATATGACATATAATAATAATAATAATAATAATAATTCATTTCTAATATAATTATGAGGGAGTCCTCCAAGTAGTAGCTGAAAGAAGAAAAAAAAAAGTCAATAAAAGCGACATGATAAAAAAAAAGTTGAAAAAAGTGACACTATACTGAGTAATATATCATTTTTATTACACATTTTATTTCATGTTTTACAAGTTACTTGTGGAGTATTTATATAAGATAGGTAGAAAACATGAAATGTGCGACAATTCCTTTGTAAAACATATTTCTAAATAAATCAATAATGGCAACTTAACCCTTAGTTATCCCTGTATATCTGTCATCTCCAGAAGAAAAGTATTATATTATGATTGCTGGATCCCTTTCACGCCCTACATGGCAGTAAATATCTCGAATAACTGTATATAATATTGGGTTCTCGCAGTTCTGTGCCCCGACACCATTAACATCCTTAATAATATAATAATGTCATATTTCCAGGAAAATTGTTATTCTTCAATAATATGATCATTCCAAGGTGCAATGTTACCCCATGGAATTGTGCAGTATACTGGGGTGCAGGAAAGTTTATTCTTCTTCCTCTCGTTATATTGCGGGTGAGGTCCTCATTGTATAGATCTGTGAATCGCTTCACTGTAAAAAAAAAAATGTGTATTGCCTGCTGGTCACCCCGGGGTTATGATATATATATGTATAGAGATAGGTTTAATGGCACTAGCGATATACTGCATATCTATAATCTATTTATCTATCTACTATGTCTCATATCTATGTATATCCATATCTAACTATCTATGTACCCCATATCTATTTATATCCGTTTCTCTTTTATCTATGTATCTATCTAAATTCATTTCTAATTTTCACATTAACACATATCTATCTATCTATCTATCTATCTATCTATCATTTCTATCTATCATATCTATCTATCTATCTATCTATCTATCTATCTATTCATCTATATATCTATTTATTTAAATCTATTTCTAATTATTACATTACCACATATCTATTTCTATCTATCCTCTTGTTCTCTCTTTCTAATTCTCTATCTATCTATCTATCTATCTATCTATCTACTCTCTCTCTCTCTCTCTCTCTCTCTCTCTCTCTCTCTCTCTCTATCTTTAAATATCTTGTTTATCTCTGTCATATTAAGTAAACCATCTTCTCATCTCTATTTCCCAGGATAGATCTGGCAGAATCTCTGGGTCTCAGTCAACTACAGGTGAAAACCTGGTATCAAAACCGTCGCATGAAATGGAAAAAAATAGTAAGTGAATTATTTCCCTAATTTCTTTGCTATTCTGTTTTCTGAGGGCTGTGGAAAATCTAAATAGTTTTACATACAGATATTAAGCTACATAGAACTCTTGTGTATTTTGCAAAAAAATAAGTGATCTGTGTATTGTAATTATTATTATTACTACATATATGTATATGATATAAATATAATTAAATACATTAAAGGAGACAATACATCTGCATTTATTTGTACATTGCCCTACAATTAGTTGACAGATTTGACCTCCTAAACATTTGGGACTTGAATATTTTTGTCCGCTGAAAGCAAACAAGGAACACCCTGATTTACATAAGGCAGACTATAGCATCTGCAGTGGGTTTCTATGCATATATCTACTTTATTCCTCTAAAATACATCTGTTTGTACTTAAGGTTTTGCAAGGTGGGGGACTTGAATCCCCAACTAAACCCAAAGGTCGCCCTAAGAAAAATTCCATCCCGAGCAGCGAGCAACTTTCAGAGCAGGAGAGAGCAAAGGAGGCAGAAAAGCAGATGGAGGAGCTGCATTCACCTTGTGAGGTCAACCAGGAGGAGTGAAGGACCCCATGGCGGTGCCGCGGAAAGGAATGGAGGAGCGCACTGATCTACCCTACAGAGGACATTACCCCGGAGAACTTATCCATACTTACCTCCAGGGGAATAAGGGTACCTAAGATGGAGCATGTCACTAAGTGGTTTACTCAGAAGCACTGGGACTTACGGTATGTAAAGCAACACAAGACTTTTCCAAGAGGTGCACAGAAAAGTTCCAAGGAACAGAGACACTTACCTACTGTATGGTCCAGGCCATACACTAAAGACTCAGAAGAAGGCCCTGCTGGCTGTATTATGGGATTTCAGGCCACAGCTTAGCTATTATTTTGGCCCCCCCATTGGTACAAAACCCCTTTAATTATTCTGATTCCAGAATGTGGATTTTTCTAATATATGGAAATAGGGATTTAAGCTACAGAGTCCAACATTCTCCTTTTGTTATCTCACCTGAAGAAACAGTAACACAAGCTGGTGGCACAAGGGTTAGTAGACTAATCTTCCTTGTCCTTTGTATTTAATATTATATTTGTATGTGTTGTGTTTCCAGTGTATATATGTTAAACTACACAAACATTTCTAACATTGTTCTGTATGAGTTTTTGCCATGTTAAATTTTGTATTTTTATCTATTAAAATGTATAAATGGTTTTTCACAAGAGGGCCTGCTTTCATGTATTACTCTACCTATATGTTCCCATGCTGGGATCCTGCACACCACAGACCATCATTTATAAGGGCACAAAATTGATAATAAGGTGTAATAGATAATAGGAATGTGTGGATAGGAGCCTCTATAGTCATTGTGAATACTTTCTTTATACTGATTTATCTATCATCTATATTTGTCCATATATCTATTACAGTTTTATAGGTCTTTCTTTCTTTCTTTCTTTCTTTCTTTCTTTCTTTCTTTCTTTCTTTCTTTCTTTCTTTCTTCTTCTTTCTTTCTTTCTTTCTTTCTTTCTTTCTTTCATCATCTGCCTTTGTCTATTAACTTTTATAATTGGGCAATTTATAGGTGTTTCCTTTTTTTTCTTCTTTATTATATCTGCATATCTATCTATCTATCTATCTATCTATCTATCTATCTATCTTTTTGTCTATGTAGCTACAAAAGTGACAGTTTTATGGGTTGTTACTTTCTTTTTCTCTTTATCTGTCTGTTTATCTATCTATCTATCTATCTATGTTTTGTCTATCTACTAAATGACTGATCTATATGTCTTTCTTCTCTCTTTCTTTCTTTCTTTCTTTCTTTCTTTCTATCTATCTAACATCTACTTTTGTCCATAAATCTATTAAATTGACAATTTTATAGTTCTTTCTTTTTTTCTTTCTTTCTTTCTTTCTTTCTTTCTTTCTTTCTTTCTTTCTTTCTTTCTTCTTTTTATACCTATATCATCTATATATCTATACTCTAACATCTACATTTCTCTATAAATCTATTAAATTGATAGTTTTATAGGTCTTTCTTTTCATCTCTTGTATTCTTTCTTTCTTTTTATGACATTTATCTATCTAACTCATGTATCTATCATCTACATTTTTCTATATATCTATTAAGTTGACAGTTTTGTAGATCTTTCTTTTAATTTCTTACATTATTCTTTCTTTCTTTCTTTCTTATTTATATTGATATGTATTTACACTTATCTATGTGTCTATTCTTATATTGTATGGCTTTTCAATAAGGCACAATCTATGTATGCCATTTCTATATTATTTATTTAAGATCTAATATTTATCTGTGTCTGTTGGTGTATACATATAGATATGTATATAGATATATATGTTGCATTGTATCTATTTCCACAATGCTGCAGATCTCTCAGAATACAGGTGGTCTCACACAGTCGTATTGCCCTTTACCCCCTAATATACTTGAGCCTGTCAATCAAGAATAAAATAACTGGGGTCTGCTGAAAGGACTCTCTTTATACAGGATGGTTCTTGTGCTAGAATTGGTAAAAAAGGAACTCCATACTTAGAGCTAATTGTGCAGGTTCCTCTGCTGAGCCCACAATCCACACAGTCACTACTGACTGCATGTCCCTGTGCATAGTGTCATGTAATGGGTAATATCATTATGGCAAATTCTGACTTTGCGCTAGAGCAGGAAATGACTTCACAGCTCTGCATTTCTATTATTCCATATATTTTATATAGAGGAGGCTGCAAGGCTCAATCTTATTGAATGACATAGATAAAAACGGAACTATTGTCCATAGCAACCAAACAAAATCCATTTTAATTTCTGGGGCATACTAGAAAATAAAGTCATGTAATTGGTTGCTATGAACAACTGTTCCATTTTTAGCTACTTGACATGTCACACACTTGGTATTTTTTGGGCATTGTAATCTAATGAAAATTAATTTGGAGACATTAATATGGCAAATGCCTATAGGTGCATGCTACTGAACCGCAAAGTGCCAGGACGCTTTTAGAAATCAGATATGACTTTGTTGGGGACGACTAAAAAATTTAGGCCCCTTCAAGAGCACAAACCAGATCTATTAATTGTGTCTATAACAGTGTTTTGGGGTAGGGGCTTGATAAATATGGCATTCAGAATTAACAGCATTTTTCTAATGCAATTATATCCGAAAAATTGCAAATTTGGATAAATAATTGCCCCCTATAATTACTAGGTAAAGCACATCCTCATGGGCAGTCTTAGGGGGGCTTGGACGGACTCAATATAATAAAATACACATGAAGCAAATGTGTGGATATAGATATTTTGGTGGACTCAGGGCAGGCTCACCCTTATACACCCCTGCTGCAGTTCCCTCTGTCTACAGGTACAAAACTTCATTGGACTGATGTCTCGAATGTCTGGATTCCATACTTTAAAATTAGGGCGCTTGGAGCCAAAAATGAGCAAAAATATAAATTTTGATGACTGAGGTCGGTATTAGCATTGATAACAATGGAACCATCACTGTCATCTGGCTACACAGGATATGTTCCCTTTCCACAAATTTAGAGCAAAACCTACAATATCAGGGGTGGAAAAAGTAAAATATCCTAATAAATGAAAAGTTGCAATATTTCATATTTTGTGTCAAAAAAGTTAACAAAAGCTTGACGCATATGGAATCATTCAACTTTATAAAAAAAATGAACATTTTTTGTACATGTGCAGAATGGGCCGAACTATTTTTTAGTAATAGTGACTATATAATTTTAAGTATAATACATTTCATTATCCTGTGTCCTCCATAATATCCTTATATAAAGGCCAGGAACAATGGACACCTACAGAGAACGCCCACATGTCCTGTAGTATCCGGCGGGTGATTGTCTGTGCTGGTAAATTAAAGGCCTCTAATGATTTTTGTATAAACCGGAGGTCTCCTGAGCCCCCTATATAATTGTGAGGCCCGGATTCACCGCGTTCCTTCCATTACGTGTAATTTTTTTTCCACTTAACTGTTACAACACATTAATTCAATAAGCCTGAGGCCTTTGGTGATGACAGTATTAAAGAGACATTAAAGTAAAGTCAATCTTACCTCCATTTCCTGTGAGTTTAAAAACAATAGGGGTCATGTATATAGAGAGACATTTATACAAGGTGTCCTGAATGTATAACATGTATATGAACTGGAGTCTGTAGGATTTTCTAGCCTAGCATTTATGTACACCCAGGGGTGGACACAGACAGCCCGGGGCCCCTGTGTAACAGTTATGGGCCCCCTGTTTTCAGGTCGTTTATCATAGAGACCCCTGTATGACTCTTACAATCCACCTGTAATTGTTAGATTTGGAGTTCATAGGTTTAGACATTTACTTGCAGTCTAATAGACTTGCTGTTAAGGTGACAAGGCCCCCTAACTTACTAGGCCCCTGTAGGGCTGCACAGGTTATACCCATGGTATGTTCGCACCTGTATACACCTTCATTTTGTCAGTAAAAACTGTTAACAGTCCCCAGACAACCCCTTTAAGAGCTCATGTGCTGTTATATGGACACAGGCATAGCTATAGGGGGGGCAGCGGTAGCAGTTGCTATACACTATATAGCACAAGGTAGATAGGGGCACCATTACACTGTTTGCATTGGGGCATTATGTTATACCTCTGTGTATGGACCAGACTATGGAGGCTGCACCTCTCACCCAAGCACCTCTGCCCGGTCAAACAACTGACTGGCTGGAGTGCCCACTGGTCTGATATTAATGGCTGTTCCAAAGGATAGGCCATCAATATTGTGAGCTTGGAAGTCCCCTTTAGGCCAACCATATACACTGGATACACATCGTCTGACCGAATTTGCAGATTTTGGAGGGATTGGCCAACAATGCAATGCGTATAGAAGTTTCTGAAATAATAGAGGAAGAATAAAGGGGTCTGGTCTGGTAGAGACTTATTCTCCTCTTCCTACTAAAAGAGACATGTATACTCGGCAGAGTCAATATTTATGGTGAAGGTTGGAGAAATAGGTGACAGCTGAAGGCCAGCTTTAGACTAAGGCCACATATGGCGAATCACAGCTAAAATACGCTGCTTAAAAAGAATGTGTTTTTCATTTCTGCTTCATTTATATAGGTCTATGGGTAATATGCTGCGTTTCCACAGGTACAATTAGCATTCTGCGTTTTTCAAAAATGTGTTCTTTCGAAACCGTTGTGGTTTTGTAAATCGCAAGCATGGCAATTCTACCTACAGAAACGCCGGCGGTTTCCCTATAGGTATAATGGAAGCAGAAAGTCCACAGAGGAAACCTCTGCAGACTTTCTGTGAACAGCGCTGTGGAAAAACCATGATACGTTTCCGCCATAGTTTTTTCCACTGCGCTTTTTCACTGTGGCCCGCTACATGGGGCCTTAGCCTGAATCTATTTTTCCATGTTATCTACCACCTCTGTCTGAGTGTAGTGTTACAGGATCATCTATCCACAGCATGTGTGTAGTATGGCAGCTCTCCCTCATTAACGTCAATGGAGCCTAGTTGCAATACCAGGCACAACCATGTTAAGGCGGGGCGCTGTTCCTGGAAAAAGACAGCCATGTTTTTCTAATCCTGGACACCCCTTTACTGATCTTAATAAAATGGCATCTAGATCTCTAATTCTCAGAACGTCTCTATCTAGTGCAAGTAAATGTCCAGTCCCAAAACGATGCTACTGTAACAAAAACAGAAATGACCTCCTAAGAAACTATGCGACGAGTCTTGTTATCAGTTGCCAAATCTTTCTTCTTTTTTTTTCTGACTCCTAAATTCATCAAATGCATCTTCTGATCTTCACGACAACTTTCCTTTCCTGTCCTATAATATTAGTACATGACCCCCCCACAAAGCAGATAGACCAGAATTACTTCTTTTATCTTTGTGACAGCCTAATATGTGATGGCCAGTTTGGCGAGCGCTAACATTAACCCTTCATAGCCAGGCATAAATTCCTTTGGAACAGCCTTTCGCATGTTAAGACAATTAAAGGTAATATTTGGCGGTTGCCATTGGATACCACACGTTTTATATGTTGCAAGACCTGTATCATTCAGCAGCTCCATTTATAAAAGCAATCAATGGTTTTCAAGTAAGAAAATGTTTTTAATTACAATATCGCCCAAGGCCGTGATGGAGAGGAAGTAAAAAGCTGCAAGCCGAGGTTAGGTTTGCTACATGTGTTGTGTGTATTCGGGTGTATTGGAGGCCTGGACTGTCCACACTGCTAAATATGATGGCCGCAATTCTCCGTAATTACCAGAAGTGTCGCTAATTAAAGTAATGACCTGTAACCAGGTGATAAGTGGTTAAATATCAGTAGCCTACAGTAAGTGATTCAATGATGTGTCCTTGTACTACATGAGTTATGTTTAGTAGATGAAGATTGTGAATCAAGGTGCAATTTTTGGGCAGATTTATTACAATGGTCTAAAAGTAAAAAGCCCATAGCAACCAATCACAGCGCAGCTTTCATTTTGTATTTTACTCCTGGAAAATGAAAGCTGCACTGTGATTGGTTGCCATGGGCAACCAATAAATCTGTCCTGGGATCCATTTATGGCTTTCTGTGAAAAGCGCTGCAGGAAAAGCTGCGTGGGAATAAACCGATGTGGGAAAAGCTGCGATGTGGGAAAAACTGCAGTGGCAACACATCGTTGCCACTGCAGTTTTTCCCACATCGCTTTTTTGCTGCGGCCCACTACATGGGGCCTTAGCCTAAAGGGGTTTCCTAGTAATATACACTGATACCTAGTGTATCCAATATATTATTTGGGGTGTTCCCCTTTAGGGTTTCCTTCACCTGGAGCAAAGATTCAGTTTGTGCCAAGGCAGAAAAGCTTCTTGGTGCCCCCTCATGACACCCACCTTAGGAGCATACTGTATACAGAGGAAAGGGGCGCCCATAGCAGATACTAAAACAGGGCCCCTTTGTGGTTATCACTACTTCATCCACACCAACTGGGATGGGGGACTTGGATATCTCCTCTACATGGTCCCTGGGATAATTCTTTATACTCTTTTTGGTAATCTTGTGGGATCTCTGGAGAGAGGATTGCATGGTTTCTCACCCCGGTCAGACTAGGTTCACATTTATCATTCATTTTATTTTTTGTACTTTTTGCATGGCACTTATGTATGACACAGATAACCTAAAATAGCTGGACAGAAAATTGCAGCATGGAGTCATCCATTTGTGCCTGCTGCAAGGAGACATCCGGCCTTACAACGGATGCAATAAATGAGCCTATGAAAAACAATGGGATCAGTTCTGGTATTAGTTTTCTTCCAGAATTTCTGTACCATGCTGGAGGTAAATTATGTTGGATCGCTGGGGCAGATGTTTAGAAGCTGAAACATTGTACTATAGGTGAATAAAGTACCCTATGACTTTCATTATGTTCTGCTGGAGTGCTGCCTGCTTCTTGGAACATATATATATACACACACACACACACACACATATAGATAGATAGATAGATAGATAGATAGGTGGAAATAATATTTGTTAGTGGTTTATTTTTGTTGATTAACTAAATGAAGTGAATATATCCCTTTGGAGGAGGAGTCCTAGAAGTGATGTATGACCCTCAACATCGTCCAGTCTGTCTGGATGACATGAAGAGAGAGAAGGATTGGAGCAGGCCTACATCCACAGAAGATCTGTGCTTGGTTCTCCAAGATGGTGGTGGGAATTACCTCTCTGACAAGGTCCTTCAGGCTAAGGCTCCACGTAGTGAGCCACAGCCAAAAAACGCAGCGGAAAAGAGCGGCAGAAACTTATTGCATTTTTTTCTGCAGCGTTTTTTACAGAAGTCTGCAGAATTTTCCTCTGCTGATTTTCTGCCTCTATTATACCTATACGGAAAACACCAGCGTTTTCATACATATAATTGACATGCTGCAATTTGCAAAAGCGCAAGTGTTTTTTAAATTTCCGCTGCAGATTTTTTTCTGCCATGTGTGGATGGGATTAGCCATAATCCCGTCCACTTTACAGGTAATGTAAAATGCTGCATTTTCACAACATGGAGCTCGAGCTTTAAAAACTATTTGCAAGTGTATCGGGAAGAATTGATGAAAGGCAAAAGGCAAAGGTCATCCCAAATATTGATGGGATTCAGATTTCTTTATCGTTTATTCATTTTGTATTTTGTTAATTTGCATAAATAAACCACACTTCTATATATGAAAGCATTTGTACTTTGCCACATTTTTTCTCCACACCTGCCTAAAACTTTTGCACTGCACTGTCTATATTTCAGGAGTGTTACCCTGAAGCCCAAATCACTTCAACAATCCAAATGTACATCAAGACTCCAGTGCCAATTCAATACTCCATGCCAATTTAGTATGTGAAGGTGCAGATATTCTTCTTATCCCACAGACAATAGGATCTTCTATTATTCAGTAGGATCTGACCTCACCATGTCTATGTCACTGAGGTGGAGTGGGCCAGCACAGAATGAGAGGAGGCTATACCTACTCTGCTCTGCTGTCACACTGTAATTGGGGAAGCTAATTATACCCTCCAGCTCTTCCACAATCACAAGGATTTGCTGGGACTTGGAATCTGCACCTGTCAGGTTTTCTTGGCAGGGAAGGCAATGGGATAGGTCAAAAAGTTAGATAAATTGTCAGTTTATGGAAAGGCAAGTGCAGGCACACACCTAGCACTGACTGATGATGGAGGGTGTGTATTGCTCCCCAGTCAAGCGTGTTACCTGCAATCTGATCGAATCCACGTTTCCTTACCTAGGATGCAGCATGCACAGGGTTAAATCTCCTCTGTGTCCGGGTGTGGACTCTCCAGGGAAACATACTCTCTAGTTAGTGATGAAGGCTGTCAGGTTACCAGTAGGTGCTGATACCATACACAAGGGGACTATTGTAGGGTTTGCTGGGATAGAGTGTTATATAGATATAGTTAATAGGCAGTATATACGATCCTTACCCTGCTATATTACCAGGGATGTAGGCTATACTGGAGTGCATGCCATAGGGGTGCAAGCAATATAGATGTGTAGGTCATATAATGGAGCAAGTTATACTAATGTGCAGGCTATAGGGGAGTACTTGATATACTGGGCGCAGCAAGCTACATGGGGAGCTGTATTAGTTATATATGCATCTCTATATAGTCTAGTGAACTGTATAGAGATGCAGATTTTACTGGAGTGCGATTATACAGGGTGCAGGCTATATAGGGGAGGGATATCTGTACAGCGCTGCGGTATATGATGGCGCTATAAAAGTAAGCAAAATAAATAAATGAAATGCCGACTGTACAAGGCTGTATACTGGACAGAGGTGTAGTGTATATCGGGGTATATACTAGATATAGGAACGTTTTACAGCCTGGCACCGAAGGGTAGTCATGTACAACGCTATCTAGTCACATATATAGAGAATATATTATATGGTGAAATAAGAAAGGTCTGATATACAGGCCCAGGACATCATAAGGTCAGGGATTTCATAAGGTATTACAGTGCAAGTCATACAGGTATATGAGGTGGTGTATACAGTACTAGAATGCTATATAGTCAGGAATACAGGGTTAGAATATAATATAGTTATCGTACAGGGTAAAGTATGTAAAGGACAGAAGCAGGTTCTAGGATCTAGTTATGGTCAGAAATGGAATGTACCCTATATGATCTGGTCAGGAAATGAGGACTGTAGGTGTAGATAATAGTCTGTGGTGTAAAGTACAGTGTGAATAGGTTCAAGACTCTGTTCAAGTAACCGCATTCTAAATCACTCGATTTTTTCCCAGTGATATCAATTGCAATGAGAATAAATCCCAACTGTATAATAATTGTATAATAATAATAATAATAATAATAATAATAATAATAATAATAATAATAATATATTTATAATGATGATATTCACCAATATTATAATTTAATTAATGACATAGGAAGAAAAATAATTATCACTTTATAAAAATATCTTTAATTTATGTAGAAAACTATATCAAATAACATTCTCTAATATCAAGAATCATTTCACATTTTACACAGAGAGCTTTATACATACACAGTACACAGAGATGTTGGGGATATTATCAGTCTTATGATCACAATATCACTATAATATCATTGTATCACTGGGATCAGAGTCCTGGACAAACCCTGACGAGCCCCGGACAGGCTGGAACAAGAGAAGCCTCTCATCATCCTACAAGCAAATATTAAAGCAATTAGTAGATACACAAATCTGTTATTAACCTCACAGGCTGTCAGGAATATCTTCTGATATGTTAATAATGAGATCCAGCCACACCATTACTGCTTATTAGATTATATTACACTATAATAGATTGTTACACTGCTTATTATATAGTAGATTATGTTATTTTTATTAGCTTTTTTCTCCTGTACCTTACTATAGTCTTCACTTTAGGGATCCATATATATATATATATATATATATATATATATATATATATATCTTGCATTTCATGTAATTATAAGAAACAATAATTAATTTTATACATTTTTTACTTTTTTATATAAAAGATCTAATTCAATAATTATAGTTATTTCTACCATAGAAATAATATGAATAATAATATAAATACTATTTTTACATTTAATATCTTTTGTTTCTATTTTAATTTTCTATTTAAACGAGATAAAATACTCATAATTGTTATATATATATTTATATTTCTTTTTTTTTATATACATAATTGATGTAATACTTTTCAGTAAAATCACTTGTGCCATACATTGCAGTCTCTAACAGTTGTCAGCACATATTTTATACCCTGCGGTATATACTGTGACGCATACTGTGAATATGCATGTAGTAATAAGGCTTTTCGGTCATTCCAGGCATACAGCATTAACAATAATCAGATATTGGGAGTTTCTTCTAAGATCCTTGAAACCTCCTACAATAGAACCGCTACAATAAGGAGAAGAATTTTCCTATTTCTCTAAATGAAGACGATAACAAAGTAAACTCCGATCACTTTATTGGTTTTGCTACTTGACAGGACTTGCAAATAAATAAAAATTAACAAGTACAAATATATATATATTTCACAGATTTTTTTCACTGATTTATTTCCTTGTTTTTATACGTTCTGTTTTATATGGAGACGAAATAAAAATCCCATCCACATCACAAGTCATAAAGGACAAATCATGAATTTACAGAGCAGGAACTATTGCACAAAAGTCTCGTAAAATTCGTTAACTAAAAAAAAAAAAAAAAGAATAAAGTGAATGATGCATTAAATGCAAAGAAGACGAAACTGAAAAGGCTGTGTGTCCTAATTATATAATAATAATAATAATAATAATAATAATAATGATAAAAAAATCTAAATAATTTAATTTATTGAGTAAATTCAGGTGAAATAATAAACATGATACTGAAGATTCTGCCGTTGTATTATATATATATATATATATATATATATATATATATATATATATACACACACATACGTACATACACACACAGTTACATTCAGGTTTTGTGTCTTTAGTAAATTCCTTGCTCTACCAATCTGAAGTTCCGGATACCAGGGATTTCTCGCTATATATTTCGCACTCCGGTTTGCTATGGGCTCAGTATAATCCCGGCTATCTCATTCTCTCAGTCTCCTGTCAGTAATATTACAAGGTTTTCTCACTGGATCTGTCTCCTCTAGTGCAGATAACAGGCAGTTCAGTAACACTGTACATGGAGAACAGTAACAGCAACTTTGTATCGATATTATTACAGCAATATTATGTCACACAGAATAAAGCAACAGAAGTATCCATCATCTCTGTAGTATCAGCCGGTCTGTCTATCACATATTTATATACTTATCTATATGTCAATCATATTCATCATCTTCTATCTATCTATCTATCTATCTATCTATCTATCTCATCTTTATATTCATTAATATCCATCTATAACTATAATATTGGTCATTATGATATGTATGTATCTTATTTATCTTTAAACTATAACGAAATCCTTCTTTCTTTCTATCTAATTTATGGACAATTATAATTTTTCTCTATTATATTTACATTGCATTGCATCGTATGGTTCTATCTATCTATCTATCTATCTATCTATCTATCTATCTATCTATCTATCAATCATTCTATCTATTATCTGTCTGTCTGTCTATATATCTATATATCCATTATATCTATCTATCTATCTATCTATCTATCTATCTATCTATCTAGCTATCTATCTATCTATCTATCGATCTATCACAGCTATCTATCTATCTATCTATCTATCTATCTATTTATTATCTGTCTATCTATTCATTACATCTATCTATCTATCTATCTATCTATCTATCATTCTATCTATTGTCTGTCTATCTATCTATCTATCTATCTATCTATCTATCTATATATCCATTACATCTATCTATCTATCTATCTATCTATCTATCTATCTATCTATCTATCTATCGATCTATCGATCTATCACAGCTATCTATCTATCTATCTATTTATTATCTATCTATCTATCACATCTATCTATCTATCTATTATCTGTCTATCTATTCATTACATCTATCTATCTATCTATCTATCTATCTATCTATCTATCTATCTATCTATCTATCTATTGATCTATCACAGCTATCTATCTATCTATCTATCTATTTATTATCTGTCTATCTATTCATTACATCTATCTATCTATCTATCTATCTATTATCTATCTATCTATCTATCTATCTATTATCTGTCTATTCATTACATCTATCTATCTATCTATCTATCTATCTATCTATCTATCTATCTATCTATTGATCTATCACAGCTATCTATCTATCTATTTATTATCTGTCTATCTATTCATTACATCTATCTATCTATCTATCTATCTATTATCTGTCTATCTATCTATCTATCTATCTATCTATCTATCTATCTATCTCTCTCATATTTATCTCTTTGTGTCATATTAGTATTGAATTATTGTGCCAGAATAAAGTATCCTATTCCTATTTCTTTCTTCCCAATACAGATAGATAGGGATACATCGATGGCTTGGTTATGTGTTATAGTCCTGAGGTCACAGCATTGCCACAGCCCGTGTGCAGTAGCCAACAGGAGCCATATTGTGATTGGTAATATTTTTATTATAATGATAATATATCTGCATAATCAGTCTTTGATAAATTCTATTATTTTCTGTGGGACTTTTTAGTATAGTCAATCTTAACATACTGTATTACAGATATGAAGATTACAGAACAGGCAGACAGGGACCTCTATAACCAGGCACCCCCTTAATGTGCAATAGTCATGTGCATGGAGATGACCAGTGCAGTGCTCAGTCTGTATTGTAGCTTACAGAGGCTGCTGGTCAGGTTATTCCATATATTATTCTCAGCATCTACCATTTTATGCATTGTCCTCCAGACATGGTGAGTTCCATGCACTAGGGACCAGTACTAGTGATATAGTGCTGCAGCACAGCTGCTGTGCAGGAGGAGCTCGGCACATTGATGTATAGTTTTGTTACAATTTCCAGTACAATTTGTCATCTATTCATGTAAATCTGCTCATTTTTGGCTTAGTAGTAATGTTGGTGTTCTACTAAGCTATGTCTGTGTGCACACTAATACAAGGATAGCTGCCAGTCACCAAGTAGTACTGCCCCCATGACTATTTATCCCAGAATGAGCAGAGATTTACATGAAAAAATTACTAATACTGAAACTTTTATAACAAAACTATATCTCAGTTTTGCTCCATAACATGGTGTCTGCTTATTGACATGCACAGGTTCACTTAGCCCCTTCCAGTTCTGCACTGTGCTATTACATTGCTCTGATCAGGTCGTTAAAAGGGTTGTCCGGGGGTTGGGTTGGTTCTGACCCTAGTCGTGATCGAACCAGAACTAGGACAATCCACCTCCTCCATCCTCTCCCATTTTTACAGGTAGTTTCCTGTGTTATGGGGGCTGGCAGACTATAGTATAATCAGCCCCCATAGCACAGGTACCTACATTGCTCAATTAAAGGGGACATCCGGCCACAAATTTATTTATTACACTGATGACCTATCCACAGGATAGTTCATCAGTATATAATCTGTTGGTGTCTGACACCCATATCCCACACAGATCAGCTTTCTCATCCACCTCACCTTGCTGGAAGCTGCTAGTAGAAGGGCAGGACATGCAGTACCACTCCTATCCAAGTAATAGAAGTGCAGCACCCCTGTCCACTGTGAGAATTTCAGCGCTGTTCCTATTACTTAAATATAAGAGGTGCTGCTCGCACTCCCTTTCCACTAGCAGCTGATCTGTGTGGGGTCTGGGTGCCAAACCCCAACAGATCGCATACTGATGACCTATCTTGTGAATAGGTCATCAGTATGAAAAAACAATTTGGGACCAGACAATTCCTTTAATGGCTCACGCACATGGCAACCCCATATAACATCAAGCAACACAATAGCATGCATTTGGAAATGTAGATGTGTTTTGGCTGGGACCACAGATATGCTTACATGGAGTGGACCAACTGAACTTGGAACCAAGGAAGACTCCAGTTGGAAGAAGAAAAAAATGTTATTTTTAGAGATGTGTAAGATGTGGAATCTTCAGCTATCCAGCCAAAACTGAATGTCTAAAAAGACTTAAAAAACAATCTAGAATTTGCAAGAATTGTGTTCAAAATAAAACATCTCCGCCTGCACATTACACTTCATAAAATATGACAGAGGCCAAGTCCGTGGTTCCGGTTTACTGTTCACATACAGAAGAGGCACCTGTCTGATCTCGTATCTTGTCGATTCTATTGGACACATATTCTAACATTCCCTTAAACTCATTTACAGACTCCATCTGGCCACTTCTGATCATGTAATCATATGTATAAGCTCTCATTTCATGCTTAACTAACACACCTTTTCTCTAAATCTGGGTAATTTTCCAGAAAAGGTCACATAAACACACTGGAAAAGACCTTGGAAAGAGTTTCAAGGAAAACAAATCTGTAAACTATGATCTACAGAAGAACACGCAACCAAGGAGATCGGCGTTCTTACTTATTGAGATGATGTTTGGTTGTATAGTGTTTATGACCTCACTGGACGTTCTTTAACTCTTTCACAACTTGTCTACACCATTGCGTTAATTTCTCCAAAACACTATATTAAATAGTCCCTGTTGTCTCAGCCAAATTTGTATAATTGAATAGTACAGGCACTTGTAAGAAACTTTGTGATATATCTTATCAGAAAGAAATGCCTCTGACTGTTTCTGCCTCCCTATGCTAAACTGACTTTCACTCTGAAAATCACTCCATTATCTGTCTTGAGACCGACTTCAGGTCACATGATGCAGATGACCCTTGTCTATACAAGTCTATAGTGAGGGGAGGAGTGAGCAGGAAGTGCAGGAAATAAGAGAAGAAATGAGGCTTAGACTGATGCTGGAGCTACATATGAAACTTTCTACCCCAAACAAAGCACTTTATTCATACCAGTACATGTTAGTACTTCTCCATATCTGACCTGTATGTGCATGGGGCTGTTTCTAAGTAAGAGAGACAGTTATAGAGCAGATTCTCCTGTACTTCCTGTGTGCAGTGTATGGCAATTAGTCTCCACTCACTAGGTCAGACAGAACTACAAACTTTAGATGTAGCATGCAGAGGGGAAAAAGCTAAAAAATGCAGAATATAAGTCATATGACCAGAAATAGTGTTACTTATCATGTACACACACATAATGGCTTATCCTAAAAAGTAACCTGAAACAACAGGTACCAAACAGTTAGTAATTAAAAATATGTATATTACTGTAGTAAAACTTCTTTAAGAATACCACCTAAACCTTCATTGAAAAGAGGGGACATGTTCCTCTGAAAGAATATGACTAATGTGAATAATATATGGAGGGACTGAAATTCTATCACAGGAAATTCAGCCTGTACGAGGGGTGGTCCATAGAAAGTTCCACCAACTGCAGTTCTTTTCATCGTTTAATAGGCACAGCTAGAATTACTCCAGCGCAGTTGTCAAGTGGTTGGTCATGGGCCAGAGCAGACAAAGGGGCTGGGTTCTGTGCTCTGACACTGCCCACCTCTAATTGGACAGTATCAAAGAGCTCTAAATTATTCACCTTCATCTACTGCTACCTAAGACCACCGACTGGACAATAGAAGCCTAATTAGCATATCAAGCGCGAAAGCTAACAGCACTGATAGATCAGGAATGGTGTGAACTAAAGTAAAAAAAAAATCCAACTAAGGTGGAATAAGTTGAGCAGCACAGATTAAAGGATACAATGATTTTGAGCTGGTGGAGGTGGTGAAAGGTCCTTTTTAAAGGTGGTGGTAATGGGTTCTCAAAGATTCCAACTTTGAAAGTCTACTTTTAGGTAGAAATGAACAAACTGGTTAGAATTGAACCAGATTCAAACTGAATTTTCCAAAAATTTTGTGTTCAACTAAACATGAGGTCTCCACATCCCAGAGTATAATAGGTAGAGGCCCAGGGTAGGTGTAAAATAAAATAACAAACAGTTATACTCACCTTCCCTCGCCACTTCTGGGCCTCCTCTTGGCATCTGGTGCTCTCCCTGGGTTTTCTTCTGGGCTCTTCCAGCCTCCTGGGTGACGTAATGTGCCCTGCGGTCACTGCTAAGGCCTCAGTAGTCACATGTGATGCGTCTAGTGTCATGGCATAAAAGATCCCAGAGTATAATAATTTCACTTCCAGTTCTATCCAAACAAGTTTGGACCCAAACAAACTTGCAGGTTGATTCGTTTGAACTGGCCAACTCTACTCTTAGGCTTGGTGGGCCTGTCTGTGTACATGACACTTGAAGGAGGTTGACTGATCCAAACAAGAAAGGGATGCAGTGCTCGCTGGCTTGGCCTCTTCATTGTGCTAATTGAAGAGGGTCTCAAAGGTCAGACCCCTAACGATAAAACATCTTAAAGATAGGCCATTCAAGGGAGTCTGTCATATCAACCTGGCTCTGTAGATAGATTGGTTAGTATCACCTGAATCAAATGATGTTTTCCCTTTGTGAATCACTGTCTCTGTTGCTAAGATATCACTTTTTTTGTCAATATACAAATGAGTTCTTTGAAGCAATGAGAACATTGACACTTACCTCTTTGGAGCATTGGCAAAGCCATTATTGTTCCAATAAGCTCATTTGCGTATTGACAAAAACAGCGATATCTCAGCAACAGAGGCAGCGATTCATAAGGGGAAAACACTATTTGATTGAGGTAAGCCTAACCTATCTATCTGCGATCTGGGTTGATATCCTGGGTTCTGGTGACCATAACCTATCTATCTGCGATCTGGGTTGATATCCTGGGTTCTAGTGACCATAACCTATCTATCTGCGGTCTGGGTTAATATCCTGGGTTCTAGTGACCATAACCTATCTATCTGCGGTCTGGGTTGATATGCTGGGTTCTGGTGACAGACTCCCTTTAAAGAGCTTACCAGAACTATGATATTGATTGCTGTTGCTTCTTCACCACTTACCAAATACAGCGTCATACTCGACATTGACATTGAGTGGGACTGACCTGTAGTATGCTCATGTGACCAATGAATGTAATGTCACTGGCTTGAGATGAAGAAGAGGAGCTCAATAACAATATCTCAGTACCCCTGTCAATATACAACACTATAGGACAATTTTATGTTCTTCTTGTAAACCTGTGTGTCAATAGAGTGTCATATCCAAAAATTTATCACTTTAATATTGCTCATGGCATTAGTTGTTTAGTATCCCCTATATAATCACGGTGGGAATCCCACTGCTTACAGCTTTACAAAGGTTGTAAGCTGCGGTGAAAACCTGTGACATAAACTGAGTCACGTGCAGAGTGAAGACACAAATGTGGTCTAAACATGGCCTTATAAAAGTAGACGGGGAGTTGACGTTGGTTAACCCATGAATTTCTGATCTCTGTGAAGAGAATTTTCTCTTATTACTCTGTCCCTTGTAGCTGGTGATCCATGTGCTGTACTGGTATGACCGCTGCTGTGTGCAGACTAGTTCAGATGTGGGGGGAGGAGTGAGGGGCAAGGGACGCGTCGGGGCGGAGGAGAGAGGCGGCGCTGGAGCCTGTGACAGGCTGGTGCTTTGAGCGCAAGGGGAGCGCCCCCTGTGCTTTTTAGAGACTGGTTTGCATAGCGAAGAAAGAAGACAGGGCTCAGGAACGGCGGTGCGGACTTGAAGGTTAAGGGTGGGAGAAGAGTGGCCTTTCTAAAGACTATTCCGACGTGCTTTTTAGTTATGGGTCGATTTTTTTTTTTTTTTTTTTTTTAAATAATAGATTCCCTTTAAGCTAACACACAAGTATAATATCACACCAAGCTGGGGCGGGCTGGTTTGGAATTTCGGGGCCCTAAAAAAAAAATAACCTTTTTGGGGCGGGGGGTGTGTGCTCTCGGGGTGAAAATAAAAAAAAAACAGCCATTTTTTTCCCACCCTTTTTTTTTTTTTTTTATAAATTGTTAATGTTGAATGTATTTCTGTGATTCTGTTCCTTTAAGACAGCAGCCATTGTAATTGTGACATGATGCTGGAGTGAGACCCCCCCCCTTTTATGTCAGCTTGCCTGTTCTGCAGACAGAATGTGAGCAGAGAAGCAGGAAGTGACGAGACAGAGAGCAGCAGCCATCTTGGCAAGTGTTGTATTGAACTGGTGTGGAGATTTTTCTGTACAGCTAAGCTGTATCTTGGTCCAGAGACAAACAGAGTGTAAAGAGACAACAGGACTAGTGAGTCCACGTGAAAGGAACTGTGCTCAGTGGCTGATCAGTGAGACTGACATTGTGACTGTGTATATGGATACCACAGATAGAGACTCGCAGTGCTGTTGACGTACTGGACGGCACCTGCTAAATCCCGGCTTACATCCCAGCTCAGTGTATGGATTCGGCAGGACTGTCAGTGTGCTGAGTGGAATCTGCTGTTGGATTACATTGCATTCATTGGGTTTCCCTGTTAAAGAGGACTTCATTTCTCCCAAGATCCTGATAACGGTGAGGAGAGGACGCTTCACTATAAAAGAAAGGACCGACTTTGGGCCCCACCGCGCGCTTCTACGGACTGTAAGCGGTCCACCTGGACCACTGGGGAAAAGGGGGTGCACCCAAATGTGATGTCAGGGTCAGTTAGGGATAGTTTTGAGTATATTGTTCATTCAGTGTCCATACTGCAGAAGTGGACAGAGTAAAAGTAGAAACCATTGCAGAATTTGCCTTGAAATTGTTCATGCTATATTGTATATTTTGCTTGTCTTTATCCCTGTCATTTTACCTTCAAATAGCCTTTATTAACTTATAGTAAATATATATTCTTTTCTTGAACTACCGCGTGTGCGTTCATTTCTGGTTGCGGAGTCCAAACCACCTGCCTTGCTCTCGGTTCACAAATTGGCGTAGTCGGCAGGATCCGCTTACCAGAATGGACGGTGACGCACCCGTTCGGGAGAATGGTGCTGGAGGAAGAATGCCAGCAGGGGCTATAATAAGTCAGTTAGCTAAATTTGATGGCAATAATATGTCAGTGAGTATGTGGGTGGAACAGATACGAATGATACAGCGAATGTACCAGACCGCACCAGAAGTACTAGTAGATCTAGCAATATTGACATTACAAGGGGATGCTAAGACCACGGTGATATTGAGGCCATTTGAACAAAGGCAGACATTTGAGCAAGTAGTCCAGATTCTAGAAACCATTTATGGAGAAACTGCATTGCTGGGGTCTCTGCAGGCTCGGTTCTTCCAGAGGGTACAACAGGAGAATGAAAGCCTTCCCCAATATGCAAATGCCCTACAAGAACTGCTCCGAGATATTCAAGTGAAGGAAAGAGGGGGCTCGCCAGCCTTCTGTAACCCTGATCGGACTCTCCGTGATCAGTTTGTCCTGGGGATACGTGACGGCAGTTTAACTGTGACTATGCAGGATTTTATACGACGAGAGACTGATGCTAAATTCCATGATGTACAGGTAGAGGCCATCTCCCGTGCCAATAGTATGTTCCCGAAGCCCCAGACCGCAGTTGGAGTTACTTTGTCACAGGGGGCTAGTTCTGGCTCAGAGACAGTAGAAAAGGGGACGGTTAAAGAAATTCTCACAGTAATGCAGAAACTGCAAGAGCAAATGGAACACTTGCACACCCGTTGTGATGAACATTCTATGAAAATTGCAGACTTCCAGAAAACTGGAGGTGAAAGGGTGAGCCGTCCATACCCAGAAAATCAGAATCACCCACCACCCCGCTGGAGGGATGAGGATAGGACCTACCGAAGGGGTCCAAATCAGTTAATGCAGTGCTCAGGAGAAATCGAAGGGGCTTACCGAAGGGGCCCAAACAGATGGCCAGAACGACGGGAGATACGCTGCTGGGAGTGTGGACGGATGGGCCACGTTGCTGCTAGATGTCCAGAGCAGCGACAAACTTATGAGAGACCGCCGTTAAACTGAAGTCCCCTGCTGCTGTAGGGCGTGTAGTAGGGGAGACTGACAAGGAGACTATGTGGGGAGAATGCCCTAATGATGACCTGATCGCTGCAAGTCCTGTTATACAGGTGGAAATGGAGGGTATTCCGGTTACCGGGATGATTGACACGGGTTCCCAAGTAACGACCTTGAGTAGAGACTGTTATGAACGGTACTTCCAGCAACATGTGAAATATGATCCCCATACATTCGTACGAGTGGTCGCAGCTAACCAGTTACCAGTTCCAGTCGTGGGAGTGGCCTGGATGAATGTCCGGGTATGTGGCCAAGATCTAGGTAGGAAAGGCATTGTGGTGGTACAGGAGTCACATGAAGTAAAGGTCCCTGTCATTTTGGGGATGAATGTGTTAAAAGAATTAGATCAGATCCTCTTTGAAAAGAAAGGTCACGGTTATTGGAAAGAAACCACCACCCATCGGCCTACTCAAACAGCTTTCCAGCGGCTGATCCGGACATGTGGCTTACAGAAAAGTTCAGATGCACAGCGTCCTCTGGCTCGAATTTCAGTTCCTTTGCATACAAAAGTTACACTGCCACCCAGTCGGGAGACAATAGTGTCCATGCCCATAGGCACCTGTCGGAAACTAGAGGGCATAGCTGTGTTGGTAGAACCACTGCAGGCAGCCGAAGGAGGTGTTGATCCGCTAGTGGCCCGTTCCTTGGCAATAGTTCGCAATGGAAGAGTACCACTTCGATGTGTAAACACTCAGGACCAGAGTGTGGACCTGACCCCAGGGAGGCTGCTGGCTAACATCTATGTGACTCCGGAGGAAGTAAGGAAAGTAACTCCAATGCAGCTGAAGCCGACTGAAAGGGATGAGTGGACCGTAACTGTGTCCATGGGAGAAGATGAGGAACCCACCTCTGAATGGAATGGCCGTGCAATTCGAGAACAGATGAAGATGGATGCAAGTTCATGTTCTCTGGAATGGGTGCAGAAGGTAGATGAACTGTTGTGGGAGAACCGAGCCGCCTTTTCACGGTATGCTGAAGATTTTGGATGTACCACAGGGATCTACCATGAGATTCCCACAGGAGACACCCCTCCAATTAGAGAGCGCTACCGACAAATTCCTCCACAGTTGTATCAGGAAGTAAAAGAACTGTTAGCTAAGATGCTACAGGGTGGGATCATCCAAGAAAGCCAGAGTCCCTGGGCAGCTCCTGTGGTGTTAGTAAGAAAAAAAGATGGGTCCATCCGATTTTGCGTAGACTATCGGAAGTTAAACGCTTGCACCGTACGAGATTCCTACCCCTTGCCACGGATTGAGGAGTCCCTCTCAGCGCTAGGGAGAGCCCGGTACTTCTCCTCACTAGATCTGGCTAGTGGGTATTGGCAGGTGCCGATGGCCACAAAAGACAAGGAGAAGACGGCATTCATCTTGCCCATGGGACTATACGAATTTAACCGGATGCCCTTCGGGTTGACAAATGCACCCGGAACGTTTCAGCGGTTGATGGAGAAATGTCTCGGTGACTTCAACTTTGAGTTCACTCTCATCTACTTGGATGACATTATAGTGTATTCTGCGACCTTTGAAGACCATCTCCACCAGTTGGGGCAAGTATTTCGAAGATTGCGGGAACATGGGCTCAAATTGAAACCCAGTAAATGTCGGTTGTTCCAATCTGAAATTGATTACTTGGGTCACCGCGTATCAGGAGAAGGGGTGAGACCATCAAGAGACAAGATAGCGGCTGTTCAAGATTGGCCAATACCGACTACCCTGCGAGAAGTGAGGGCGTTCCTTGGAGTAGCCGGTTACTATCGACGGTTTATTAAGGATTTCGCCAAGGTAGCAGCACCACTTAATGCTCTCCTACGAGGCACATCCGGTGGTCCAAAGAACCGGTCCGTGAAGTGGGGACTTGAACAGGAACAAGCCTTCCAGGCATTAAAGGATGCACTGACAACAGCCCCAATCTTGGCATATGCTGATTACCACTTGCCGTTCCAGCTGTATACGGATGCAAGCCTGTATGGTCTTGGAGCAGTGCTTTCCCAGCTTCAGGATGGCCAGGAGAGGGTCATAGCGTACGGCAGCCGGTCTTTGAGAGATTCTGAAAGAAACCCCGAGAATTATAGTTCATTTAAGTTGGAGCTGTTGGCACTGGTATGGGCCATGACCGAGAAATTCTCTGAATATTTGACCGGTGCTGAAGTTTTAGTACTGACTGACAACAACCCACTAGCTCACCTGGAAAATGCCAAGCTCGGGGCGTTAGAGCAGAGGTGGATAGCCCGAATGACTAAGTTCAATTACCGCATTAAGTATCGGTCCAAGACAGAGAACCAGAATGCTGACGGGCTTTCTAGGGTAACCGCCCAGACCCCCACAGTAGACGTGGATCATGAGTTGGAGCATGTGGAGGTGCCCGACTTCAGCAGATTTTCACAGGCCTTGGCCGCCGCTAATCAGTTTGAGATGGAGGGGACTGAAACGGCTCCTTTCTTTGGTCCCTCACGACAGGAATGGGCACAGATACAACAGACCCATGAGGGGCTGGCACAGATGATCAAGTGTGTTGAGAAAGGCCAGAAGCCCTGTAGAGAGGAAAGAGAACGACTGACACGTGAGATATTATCTGTTCTGAGTCAGTGGGAAAAGTTGGAGATGAAAAATGGAGTGCTATGCCGAAAGGTCTATTTACCTTCTGAGATCGACATTCGATACCAAATTGTGGTGCCTAGTGAACTGGCTCGCTCCTTGGCAGTTGAGGCTCATAATAAGAATGGACATTTTGGTCATGAGAAGACCTTTCGTTGGTTACAGCGACTGATTTACTGCCCTGGTCTTCGTCAAATGGTCGAAGAAGTATGCCGCAGCTGTCGAACTTGTGAGATCCATAAGGCAATAGAACAGAGAGCTCCCCTGCAAACCATCGTGACCCAGGAACCTTTAGAAATCGTCATGATAGACTATCTAATGGTGGGCCCATCCAATAGCGGACACCAGTATTGCCTCGTAATGGTGGATCACTTCACCAAATTTGCGGTGGTAACCGCCACCAAGGACCAGACAGCTGAGTCAGCAGCTCGTGCTCTGTGCCAAGATTTCATTCGAGTATATGGGTGCCCTAAACGCATCCACTCCGACCAGGGTGCCTGCTTTGAGGGACACGTAATGAAAGAAGTTCAACGTATCTACGGGATAAAGAAGTCGCACACGACTCCATACCACCCTCAGGGAAATGGGGCCTGTGAAAGATTCAACAGAACTCTGCTACAGATGCTGCGGACTCTGGAGGAAGACAAGAAGTTACAGTGGCCTCAGTTCTTGTCTGAAATGGTGTGGGCCTATAACAATCAGGTCCATTCTACAACGGGGTACTCTCCTTATACACTTCTCTTTGGGCGGTCTGGGCGAAGTATAGGAGAATTACAGTTGGATGATGTGGATGGGTTCCCTCCGAGGGATCCAACCTCTTGGGTGCGGGCGCACCGGCAGAGACTTGAGACGATCCATCGATTGGTGCGGCAGCGCCTGCAAGAACATCCCCATCCTGATAAGACCCCAGTGCAAGAAGCACCATTGCAACCAGGCGACCTGGTGCTAGTTCGTGTCAAGAAACCCCAAGGGAAATTGGAAAGCCGATGGGAGGCTTTGCCGTATCGTGTTGTTGGCCACAAGTATGCGAATGGGCCAGTGTACCAGGTCCAGAAAGAAGGAACTGATTGTGTTCGAGTACTTCACCGAAATATGTTGCGCCTGTGTCATTCTGAAGGGACAAATCATGATGGGCCTGCCAATGTGAATGAGCTCCCACAGTCAGAGAATGGAGGTGCGGAATGGGCCTCAGACGAGGAGGATGATTGTTGGCCGATCCCTGCTCCTGGGAATGTTCCACCTGTGACTACTGTATCTCCGGCCTGTGCCCCCTCAGGTGCGGAATCCGCTGGTCCTTCTCAGCCCATAGCTGCAGCACCCCATAATATACCACCGGTCCTCAGACGGACCACTAGGCCAAATGCTGGTATTCCCCCTGTTTGGTATGCGCAGGATGAGTTTGTTTGTCCTGCCATACATCGGTATACTACCACCCTGTGCATAAAAGTACAACCCTCTGGATATACAGTCATAGGCAGGGACTGCCAATCTTAAAGTGGGGGGGAATATGTAAGAGACAGCCAATGTTGTCCTAAGCTTCATTTGTCTGTATAAATTGTTAATGTTGAATGTATTTCTGTGATTCTGTTCCTTTAAGACAGCAGCCATTGTAATTGTGACATGATGCTGGAGTGAGACCCCCCCCCTTTTATGTCAGCTTGCCTGTTCTGCAGACAGAATGTGAGCAGAGAAGCAGGAAGTGACGAGACAGAGAGCAGCAGCCATCTTGGCAAGTGTTGTATTGAACTGGTGTGGAGATTTTTCTGTACAGCTAAGCTGTATCTTGGTCCAGAGACAAACAGAGTGTAAAGAGACAACAGGACTAGTGAGTCCACGTGAAAGGAACTGTGCTCAGTGGCTGATCAGTGAGACTGACATTGTGACTGTGTATATGGATACCACAGATAGAGACTCGCAGTGCTGTTGACGTACTGGACGGCACCTGCTAAATCCCGGCTTACATCCCAGCTCAGTGTATGGATTCGGCAGGACTGTCAGTGTGCTGAGTGGAATCTGCTGTTGGATTACATTGCATTCATTGGGTTTCCCTGTTAAAGAGGACTTCATTTCTCCCAAGATCCTGATAACGGTGAGGAGAGGACGCCTCACCATAAAAAAAAAGGCCGGCTTTGGGCCCCCCCCCCCCCCCCGGCGGCGGGGTGGGCGCCCCCCCCCCCCCGGGGGAAAAGGGGGGGCCCCAACAAAAGGGTGGGGCGGGGTAGGAAAAGATTTGATTAAATATTTTATTCCTTTCCCCAACCCACAAAAGGAAAAAAAAAAAAAAAAAAAAAAATTATTAATTTTTTTTTTAATTTTTTTTTTTTTATTATTTTTTTTTTTTTTTTTTTTCCCTTTTTTTTTTTTTTTTTTTTAAATAGCCTTTATTAACTTATAGTAAATATATATTCTTTTCTTGAACTACCGCGTGTGCGTTCATTTCTGGTTGCGGAGTCCAAACCACCTGCCTTGCTCTCGGTTCACAAATTTATCTGAAGAGGAATGTGTCAGACGTTTCCATGGGCTTTGCTTGTTTTTAGCTCCCTGAACTGCTCAAATACCTTTAAGTAATCTACGAAGATAGGTTTAATATTCAGTAGCCTCTATTAAAGTTCCATCTGCTGTTTTACCAGTTTTACCAGCACCCTGAAAGGGAATTTTGACAAGCTATGGTACTTAAGGTAATTATGAAGTAACTAGGAGGATTTATTTGGGTAGATCTAGTATTCAACAGTCCTAGTTACCCAGGTTTCTGTGGTCTCTGGCAAATTTGCGTAGGTTTGTTACAAAATGGAGGATTTGTAATTACAGCTTCTCAGGCATTCTTACCCAACCTTTTCATGCTCCTGGATGGGAAATCGGATTAGGTATTCTAGAATATGAGAGTTGGGGATTCATCACTTCATAACGTGGCTGATCTGGTATTCTGCAGTCTGGGAGAGTTGGGTAACAATGTTGATGGGGTTGTCATCCAGGTTTCCTAGAACTTTGACAAGGGATCTGTATACATGGAGATTTATCAATATATCTCTAGGCAAACTTTAGAATTCAGCAGCCTGGAAAAGCTGGGTAACAACTTCTTCTGAGAATTAACGTGCATGTTCTGTGCACAATTCTCCTAATACTATTTAGTGCATATACATACCGTATAAGGTCAAAAGTGAGGATACCTACTCAGTTTGGTATTCAGAATACCTCTCCATTGGTTGTTACTTAGACAGATGTTAGCTTTCAGAGCTTTGAAAAGCTAATATTGAAGGCATATAAGAAAAGGAGGAATTATCAAGAACTATACAGATTTGCTGATCATGAGTGAGGCACAACCAGCACCATTACTAATGCTATGCTATTGATACTACTGTTTGCACTGTTACCATATCCATTTCATACTGTCAGGATTTCTTCTATCAACATGACCAAACTCACTGTATAGATACAAAATTATACAGCCAGAATTCAGCCCACTCCTCCTAAACCTCCTAGGTTTACATGCACTAACATTAGTTTGTTTCATTGGGATAAATAAGTTCTAAACATGGAAAGAACTGAAGCCTCCGTTTGTGATTGTGATTATATTTTTATTAGTAACAGTGGAAGGCGCAAGACGCTACCTTCTGTGGATCTGTGGCCGGTGGGAGAAGGCGCAAGACGCTACCTTCTGCGCGGTCCACTTTC
Source organism: Leptodactylus fallax (assembly GCA_947044405.1). NCBI lineage: Eukaryota > Metazoa > Chordata > Amphibia > Anura > Leptodactylidae > Leptodactylus > Leptodactylus fallax. The sequence goes on from CAMRHE010000017.1 coordinate 2,137,599, forward strand.
GGTGAGAGAAGGCGCAAGACGCTACCTTCTGGAGGTCTGTGGCCAGGGGGAGAAGGCGCAAGACGCTACCTTCTGCGCGGTCCACTTTCGGTGAGAGAAGGCGCAAGACGCTACTTTCTGGCGGTCTATGGCCGGAGGGAGAAGGCGCAAGACGCTACCTTCTGCACGGTCCATTTTCGGTGGGAGAAGGAGCAGCCGCTTCCTTCTGGAGGTCTATGGACGGAGGGAGAAGGCGCAGGACGCTACCTTCTGTGTGGTCCATTTTCGGTGGGAGAAGGAGCAGCCACTTCCTTCTGGAGGTCTATGGACGGAGGGAGAAGGCGCAGGATGCTACCTTCTGTGCGGTCCATTTTCGGTAGGAGAAGGAGCAGCCGCTTCCTTCTGGAGGTCTATGGACGGAGGGAGAAGACGCAAGACGCTACCTTCTGTGCGGTCCATTTTCGGTGGGAGAAGGAGCAGCCGCTTCCTTCTGGAGGTCTATGGACGGAGGGAGAAGGCGCAAGACGCTACCTTCTGCTCGGTCCATTTTCGGTGGGAGAAGGAGCAGCCGCTTCCTTCTGGAGGTCTATGGACGGAGGGAGAAGGCGCAAGACGCTACCTTCTGCTCGGTCCATTTTCGGTGGGAGAAGGAGCAGCCGCATCCTTCTGGAGGTCTATGGACGGAGGGAGAAGGCGCAAGACGCTACCTTCTGTGCGGTCCATTTTCCATGCCAGAAGGTGCAGCCGCTTCCTTCTAGTCAAGTCCGGTAATATTTGTCTTTGCCACCACGTTTGTAGCAGGTATGTACAGATGGAAACATAGCAAGTTTGGTTGAAATAAATGCTTTGTCTTCAACCTCATAATTCTTTGCTATGTTGATCCAGAGGAAGGCGAAAAATACCCCCTGAGGACTAATATTTGGGTTGACCTCAGTTTAGGGAAAAAAAATTCCTTCCTGACCCCAAGTATGGCGATCGGAATAAATCCCTGGATTGTTGCTGCTACATGGATTTTAAGTGGTGGAAGCTTGGTTGCTTTGTCGCAGATCCGTGAAGAGAGGCGCGTTCTAGGACATCAGCCAGTTATCTCCTGTAAGAAGAGAAATACACGTGTATGAGAATGAGCTCTTCATATATCAACTGTATAAATGGTGTGTGTGTTGGGGGCAATAGATAGAATATACTGGTAAGGGTATTATACATACACGTTATAAGGGACTGCTCTAGGATAGAGGATCTGTCTGCTCTCCTGTGTGGTGTAGTATAGAGGATCTGTGAGCTATAACTGGGGATACTACAGGATATGAATTGTCCATAATAATGATATTGTGTACTGTGTATATGAGTGTATATTACTACTGAGCAGTAGTAACACTATGGATATGACTGGGTGTTATACTTACAATAGTAAATTTGGGTGACTGCTGCACAGCACATTACATCAGTCTTCTAGGATGTTAGGTTACAGGTATAGCAATGAAGAATCCATAAGCCTCGGTGGGGTATGTTATGGAGGTAGTAGGAGCCTGGGATAAGGAAGGATTTTGCTTTTGCTTTGGTCATCCACCAGCAATGCTGTTTTGACCTTTTTTTTTTTTTTTTTTTTTTTTTTTACTTTCTGGATGACCTCTTGGTGAAAAGTTTGGCCATACAATCCTTGGTCTGGGGGATGACAGGATGGTACTGCTTTGACCACTCAGGACACACAAAGCTGAATTGATTGAACATCTTCTGATATTTAGATTTGATGTGGTGTGCTGGTTCAGCATAGTCCAGAATTTCTTCAACATTTGGGTCAACAGAATCTGCCATCAGGATCGCTGGTGGTGCCATCCTCCTGGCTTCTACATCTTCCCAATAGATCTGTGAGAAAAATGGGTGTTTTCTAACCTCCTCTATGACTCCCAGCCGCTTAAACTGATCTTTACACAGGAGTCCTTCTATGATGCTCTGTGTGACTGCATCAGGAATTAGAATCTCTGGATAGACTGGAGTATGGTAGAGGACAGACTTGTCCATTTCTTTTGGATGTTTTCCAGGAAAAGGAGGCGCAAAGATGAAAAGTCTATAGAGGATCACGCCAATAGCAAAGAAATCAACTCCTCTCCCATGTGCCTGGCCCTTCACCATTTCTGGGGCTGCATATCCTGGTGTGCCTCGACACTTCTCTTTGGTGCTCTTGTACACGCCTGTCACAGCAAGGCCAAAATCTGTTATTTTGATGTGGCCATCTCTGGTCAGAAGGATATTTTCTGGCTTAAGGTCCCGATGAATAATGCCTTTTGTATGCAGGAACTCTGTGCCACAGACCACTTCTGCTGTGATGAATTTGATAGTGGCGGTGTCAAGAGGAAAGTTCTTTATGTTTACACCTAGCAGGTCCCCTCCGGTGGCCACTTCCATCACATAATACACAAAGTTCAGCGTGTGGAAGGCTGCCAGGCCATGGATTATGTAAGGATTTTCATGAGAGAGTTGAAGGATATGGCGTTCTACAAAACTGCATCCAAGTTGTGTAAAATCTCTCTTATCCTCTACTTTAATGGCAACAGGATCTTTTCGTATGATGTCTTTTGCCAAGTAGACTTGTCCGAAGCCTCCTGCACCCAGTGTCCGGTGGAATGTAAAGGAGTCCAATGATAGGGGCGCTGTACCAGGTGATGACTCCACAGAGGTGCCAGGTTCTTCCAAGGAGATGTCAGGTTTTTTAGATTTCTCCTGGTGGCAAGTGCGGCTCTGAGATGTAGATCTACTGAGCTCCTCAAGTGTGTTTAGAGCATCAGCGTTGAAATTCTTGACAGATCTACAGTCTTCTGTCATCTTTTCACTGGTGTTTATGCGGTTTTGTTCTCCCTCATCATGTTTGTTTTTCCTTCCTTCATAAGGCATATTGTCTGTTTTCAGAGAAAATATAGATTTATATAATGTTGGTGGAATTAGAGATTGCATATTATGACAGTAAATAACTTTATATGTTATAGTGGTGAACTGAATAGATTTGTTTTTAACAAACTAAACCTACATTTATCATCAGTCAATACATACAAAATAATACCTGTATATGAGTCTGGGATATTACATGTGTGTGTTATGTATTGTCTATAGTCAAGATCATGTATATCGTGTATCTGAATAAGTAACCATGTGATGTCACTAGTCTTTATGATGTCATAAGCTGTTACCATGACAATGTACTTAGGAGGTTGTCTGGTGTTGTGATGTCATAAAACTGCCTGAGACATGTTGATATGTGTGACTGTGTACACAGATGTAGCAGAGTTAGGCTCTCTCTCTTTTTTTTTTTTTTATATATATCCGTTAAATGGATGCAAAAAATGGACGTAAACTGATAGCCATCCATTTACATCAGGGGTGTCCAACTATTTTTGCTGAGGGCCACATCTGCCTTATTTTTGTCTTCCAAGGGCCGTTAGAAGTATAGTCGCAGAATTGCTAACTGACATTGCTACATATATAGTTACATGTATAGCCCGTTGAAGGCAGCCATAATGCTGATGTTAACATATTGGTAATACACCTAGGTAATAGTGTCCCAATGATCTCCCCCCAAATGTAATCGTGTCTTATTTCTTACACCACAGGTAATACTTCTCCCCACATCAAATTTCATCTTATACACTCCAGGCCACACAACTCATGAATTTCATACTTGCCTCTTTTTCCTGCAAAATGCTAAAGTGGTGCCCAGGTCTGCCCCTCTTATATTGTCCTGGCAGCTACCCTCTCACTTGCAGTATGGTATCGCAAGCATGGCCAGCAGATCATCATTATAAGAGTGCACATCCGGGCGCCACATCCATGCTTTGCAAATAAAATAAGTAAGTATTCAATTTTCTACACTTGGAGACAGTAGTGTGGTGAGGGGACCTATGAGGCCCCCTGATTTAGGGGCCCGGTGGCAAGGGCAACCACTGTGACCCCTATAGGTGTTTGTTCTGTCTTTGGCTGGAAGGTCGACAGCACTCCCTAGCTATAGAGTACTGGGGACCTTCCGGCTGAGGAGAGAACAAAGTGATATGACTATTGCAATAATACAAAAGTGTGTTAGACACCAGTCTTTTGCATAAATATCAATGTTAAAAATAAAAAACAAAAAAAATGGATAAGTTGCAATCCATGTTTTTACTTTTTTAAAGAACACAAAAATGTAGTATACCATACTTTGTATCTGTACAAAAAAAAAAAAACGGATAGCATCTGAAGTGTAATGAAAAAAGGGATCTAAATAGATCCTTTAACCTAAACTTTTGCAATTCTTTAATCTGCTGCAGCATAAGCTCATATCACAGACGACAACAAACAGTGAAAAGTCATTGAACATTGTTTTTGCAATGCCTTTTCCTATTTTTTGTTTTCTGTGCTAAAATATTGCTCTGCCGTAATTTAACCAATTGCAGAATTTCAGGTTAACTCTGTTACAATATAAATTTATTTATATATAATTTATGTAAGAAGCTATTCCTAGTTGTTACACGATTCCTACCTCTGCCGTCCACCATGCTGACACGGCTGGGTCCTGGTTGTTCACAAGAGCTGTCTTCTACGAGGATATATGTGCCTCTCCATTTTAATTCGGCAATCCATGCCCAAGGTTTCTGTAGATGGGCTAAGAACTTCCTCATTTTTCCTTTCTTAGGTTTTTCTATCTTATCCAGTTCTTCTCCAGTTTGGATTTCTCCATTTCCTTTGATGTCAGCCTCTTGCTTCTCTTTAGATGACTTGTAAAATGTGCCTGGAGGAAACATATAGCTATATCAATGACAAGATGGAGGTTGAAATCTAGACTATTCCACAGCAGAGAGAAATGGTAAAACATGGAATTTCCATTCAGGCCTTTCCTCAGAAATACATGAGCCTCATTTAGACCAATGACCAGAGTCCTATCCATCAGCGTCCACCATGTCCCCTACTATCTCCACTTGTTGAGGATTGAGATACTTCTCAAGCACAATGACCACTGATTGTGAAATAAAAGGGAATAATATAAATTTATGCCACCTCTCAGGTTTATACCAGATATTTATCGGGCCCATGGAGTAGAGAGAATTGACTTCTAATTGGGACTTGCACATCTACACTTATGTGCCATGTTGGGAACTGGTTTGCACCTTATTGTCTATTACATATGACTCTGCCATATTACAAATAAAATTTTATAGTTCCAAAAGAGGAAGCTGTGAATGTTTCTCAGACCTCAGGGGTGTTTGGGCCCTTGTGTGCCTGAGCTCCTGTCAGTAGTGTACTGGCCCTGATGGTGAACCTGCCTCCATTATACATAATTAATGATGGAACAGATACCATTAAGAAAATAGGATAGTTTCTAAGAATGTAAGAGAAGATGACAAACTAAGGACTTGGACTCATTGCTGATGTTTTTATTATAGTGGATTTATATAAATGATATCACTTTGTGGGTGGAGATGACAGAATAGATCCTCTATTGATATGGGGATGATGTCATCAGCGGGCACTTCTAATATATCACTTACAGTATTATTATTATTATTATTATTATTATTATTATTATTATAAGATCTTCTGAGCACTTGATAAAACCAGAAGGGTTTGACTAGAAGGGCCCCACAGACTCATAGTTATTACATGATGTCCTCCTACCTGTGCATTCAGGTTCCTGAGCGGTTTTTGGCTGTTCCTGGCCATCTTCTTCACTTCTTTTTATTTTGTTGTCTTCTTTTTTCCAAATGCTTTGTTTTCTTGTTTGCCTTCATTTTGTGAGATTGGCAAATTTTCAGAAAACAAAATCCAAATCCAACTGCAGTGAGATACAGCGGGCACTCACATGTAACTCTAGCGGGCAGTAGTGAGTGAATGCAAAGATGACTACCTGTGCATCTGAATAAGTAACCATGTGATGTCACTAGTCTTTATGATGTCATAAACTGTTACCATGGCAATGTTCTTAGGAGGTTCTCTGGCATTGTGATGTCATAAAACTGTGCCTGAGACTTGTTGATATATTGTATGTATATATTTATGTATGTATACATGAGTGTATATGTATATACACACACATATTTTTATTTTTTTTAATGTATATAATGAGGGTACACATATACATTTATTTGGGTACATTCATGTCATGATTGTTACATCCGTTTAGCAGATCCCTTGAATCCCACACTTCAAAGACATACTGATAGGGAAATGTAGATTGTGAGCCCTATATGGAACAGTGACTGACAATGTCTGTAAAGCGCTGCGGAATATGATGGCGCTATATAAGTAAGCAAAATAAATAAAATAATAATAATATTTATTGGAATTATTCTCCTATATGATACCTTTATCTAAGACTGGATTATATTTAATAGGAAATAACTGAAATTCATAAATCAATGGTGGATAATTTATGAGATCGGTGACATCATGTTTTCTGGACTAGTGAAATGAATCGGCTTCTACGGTAATTGACAGGATCTTGAAAACAAACAGAATGTCATTCAGGGATGTGGAGTGAGGGAGAACACCTTCAGTCTGCAGCATGTAGGAGCAAAAGGTTAACCGGCTAATTAACCTTCCTAATTGTAGGGTGACTCTAAATCACTTGATTTAGGGTAAAAAAAATATTAATAAAACGCTCCAAGATCCAATGAGTCTTACAATGCTTAGAAGAAAAAGGGGTGTATGAAATGCAGAGGGTGATTTATTTATTTGAGCTATACCGCCTCATACATAGAAAGAATAAGAAAATATTCCCTATATAAGTAACAGATCAAGGCCCCATGTATACAGCAGAGCCATGTGCCCCCAGTCTGTACAGACACACATGGTAACACTATAATATTATGGACCCCTAGGCACTCCATGTACCCTTAATGGTGCTCCTTATGGTGCCTTCATACAGTGCTGCATTACTGAGCTATCCTCCCTTACAAGCAGTGGTTCTATGGGAGACTATATTATAGGCACAACTAATGGGATACGGTATTCATTATTTTCTGTTGGATTGATATGGAATCTTTTGATAATGACCTCTGTATAAAACTGCATAAATCTAAAGAGATAAGAAGGGAAAAGGAGGCTTGTGGGGGGAGAAATGGGGCAAATATGTGCTGCCGGCTATTAAGTGATTTACCGTCTCCCTCCACAGTGATTGAGAGTTATCTTATTTACTTATCATTGTAGAGCGAGCAGCATCCTCTTCCTTCCCAGACGTCTCAGGCAAGGTTCACACCTGCATTCTATGACTGTTTGGGGATTCTGTCCCCCATTCCGCTTGAAAAATGCGGAGAGAAAGGTCCTACAAGAAGGACTTTTCTCTCCACATTTTTCGGCTGTAAACCCAGCAGACCCCATTATAGTCTCCAAGAATGGAAACCCCAACGCAGGTGTGGACCTAGCATCAGTTAGAAGTAACTGTATCTGTGTCTGACACTGACAGTCCACATCTTCAGTAATAAACTGAATGGAAGGAGTGAGGAAAGCAGTCTGATAACTGGAGAAAGAAGTATTTTTCTTTAATAAGGTATATTATAAAGTTTACGATATTTACCTGTACTATTCATTTCTGAAAAGTTGTTTTTTATTTCGAGGTACACTTTAAAGCCTCAAGCATTTGCTACGAATATGCTAAACTGGTCACCCACAATACAGGAAAGAAAGAATTTGGTAGGAATTTTGAACTTACACCAGTTCAGTGAAGGGGTTGTGTCCAAGACCCTACTGATTTAGGGTAATGAATAAGTTAATACGAGCTTCCTCTATGGTTTGGGTACTGAATGAGTTAATATCAGCATCCTTTATGGTCTAGGGTAGTGATACACTTAGTCAACCTATATTAAAGAGACCAACTTCAGACCTGACCAAGTTGAATGAGTCAAAAAAAAAACTATATAAAGAAGACCAGACGAAGGATTGATGGTTGACAATGAAAGCTGTGATCTACTTACATACTGTAGGTCCAGCTCTAATAATGTACCACAATAATAAGGACGATTTCCATATTGCATGCATGCAGATTGTGTGGGTGTGAGGTCCAGTTGTAGCAAACACAACCATTTATCCATATCTGCTTACAATTTTCTAAATATAATTCTCTGCAGATTAACCGGGATTAAAACATCTGCTATGACTGAAATGTCTCTCAAAAGGTCTACATGACTTGGGCTTTGGACATTAGGAAAATATAGAAGATGAGCCCATGAATCACAAGCCGAGCGACCGTTGCTGTATGTTGTATTGTAGATGAACACAGGTTATAATAAGCACTGCTGAAACTATTCACATTCAGTATATGGGGTTATTATAGGTTAAAGGACATGTATTACCAGACGATAACATGTTATTTACATGAAGTTTTTATTTTTTATAGTCTTTGGGGGTATTTTTTTTCTTTTTATGTGACTATTAATAAAAGAAAAAAATCTCAAAATATTCCAGTTTTCAAACTATTCACAATCTCAGCCGCAATACACTGATATTTTCTATACTCTGTATCTGAGTTGACACGTTTGCCATATAGTTTGAGCAAGTATGAGCAGAGTCGGCTCATTATCAATACAAGGTGGGAAAATTAAAGTGCTTTTTGGGGACTTAAACACGTTGACCTATTCTAAATATATTCTTTATCTCTTGGTCAGCTTAACCTTGTACTAGAAATTTGGCGCACATTATGTAGCACTTTGGCGCATTTTAAGATATTCTCCATTTCCTTTTTAAGCCATGACCCTTTCCATGGGCACAACTACAAAGTAGCAGAAAAAACAGCTATGGGGACCAACAATTACAGGGGTCCATTTACATTGAGAACTAGGGGGCAATTAGTGATAACTATGGATGATCAAAGGGGGTTTGGGAAACTGAATGTACCTCCATTACATTACTGGGATTTACTTTAATACCTGTATGTGACATCATTATAATTACTTTCTTCATTATTCATGTACTCTAACATCACTGTGTGCATTATTCATGTACTGTAACATCACTGTGTGCATTATTCATGTACTGTAACATCACTGTGGGCATTATTCTTGTACTGTAACATCACTGTGGGCATTATTCTTGTACTGTAACATTACTGTGGGCATTATTCTTGTACTGTGATATCACTTTGTAACTTATTCCTGTACTGTGACATCACTGTGTGCATTACTCCTGTACCGTGACATCATTCTATTTATTATTACTGTATTGTGTTTATTATACCTGTACTGTGACATCACTGTGTTTATAAGGGAAAAACAAACAGAAGCACTGAGCAGTGCGTAGTGTAGTAACGTTTGGTGAGGGGATATATTTAAGGATATTAATAACCTCTCACCTTGTGAGATTGTACAAATCGCACAATAGACAAATATCCAGAGAAACCCAAGAACTAGATTGCTGCAGGAACCTACAAACACCTAAAGGTAGGTGTGGGGAAGCATCAACCGTAAGGACCAATCAAGGAACTGTGCACATCCAGGTGAGCTTGTTAGCCAATCATTTTTATTCCAAAACATAAAATGTAGACACATGACGCGTTTCGGGGGAATCTACCCCTTTATCAAGTGTGTAGATCATTCAAACTTTGTAGACTTGAGCAGAGAAATCAGGTACATCCCTGTGTTTATAATCCCTGTACTGTGACATCACTGTGTTTATAATCCCTGTACTGTGACATCATTCTATTTATTATTACTTTACTGTGTGTATTATCCCTGTACTGTGACATCACTGTGTTTATAATCCCTGTACTGTGACATCACTGTGTGAATTATCTGTAAAGTAATATCACTATGTAGAGTGTCCCTGTATGGAAATCAAAATAACCATACATGCTTGTAGAGTGAGGTCCAAAAAATCAATTTGTGGTTAAAAACTGGCATAAACTATGGTGTAGCTAAGCTGCGTTGTAGTCTCTGTGCAGACAAAAAAGTCCTGCATGCACAACTTTTTTGTCTGGTGCTTTCAATTACAAATAACGGACACCCAACGGACCCCATTATAGTAAATGGGGTCCATCGAGTTCCACATGTGTCTGCTATGTTACTAGACCATTTGTCCATTGTTCTGGTTCTCCAATAGTCCAGAACAATGGTCACCTGACACAGGTGTGAACCTTGCGATACATGTATTATATGCCTGTATGTAACTCCACAATGGACATACAGATTTTTTTAATAAAAATCTTGCTCTCTTACATGCCTTATTATGGAGTTATACATGTCCAGAATCCATGAGTCACTCACAGAGGCCCCATATGGCACCACAATGACTACCTATAGACCAATAATAGTGCCCTGTGACTGTGAAGCCACATACAGTCTATGACCACAACCGTGTCCTAAATGTCTACCTAAATGTCAAGTAATATTCCCAACCAAACATGAATACAGTAGGTTGTGAAGTGCACACATTTTTTTTTTCAAAACGGTGGTGATTCCTACTACGAGTCAAATCTTCAACCTCATTTACAGTAAGGACAGGCCAGATGTACAGGGCTATATATTTCATCCAAGTCCTGCTGTCCGTGGAGCTAAAAGTTTCTCTACCGTATGAAAAGGTGTTAGTATGTAGTCAGTGGAAACCTTGTTAGAGATTTTGCATTGGGGTCCATGAGCTTCAAACTACATTATTTTCACAACAGTATTTAAAGGGAATGTGTCACCAAAAAGTGACCTAATTTTTAAATCAAGATTTTATGTTACATATTTAAAGAATTTTTGATCACTTTATTTTCCATGTCAGTATCTATATTTTAAAAGTACTAAATCTTGCAATCTTAATTGTGGCCACTAAGCCTAATAATAGACAGATACTTGCTAATTCTATAGAAATTTTCTTTGCAGCAGTCACCTCATTTACATTGCAGATAAGACAGGCAGGATTTCAATAGAAGATAGATAACACATCTGTAGATAACATCACCAATGCATCATTGCATTGGCTACTGACAATTACTAATGACATGGGCAGCACGGTGGCTCAGTGGTCAGCACTACAACCTTGCAGCGCTGGGATCCTGGGTTCGATTTTTGCCAGGGACAACATCTCCCTGTGTTTGCGTGGGTTTCCTCCCACACTTGAAAGACATACTAATAGGGAATGTAGATTGTGAGCCCTGTATGGGACGATGAATGTCAATGCCTGTAAAGTGCTGCAGAATATGATGGTGCTATACAAGTAAGCAAAAATAAAATAATAATAAACATCTTATCTAGTCCTCCTATGGCCATAAGACTGCTGTAAACCATATCACTGAATACTGCTCACATAGCAGAGGAGAAGTTCAGACAAGATGGCTGAGAATAGAATGAAAAATCTATAGTCATAAAGTAAAAGCAGATTGGAAAGAAGTGATAGATTTCAATATCTGGTTAAAATTAGCAATACATTTCCATTCAATCTAACATTCCCTTGAACTGCTGTATCGTTCCCTTTAACTGTGATTCATATCAGAGCTACTTAAGACAACTGTTTTTTAATGATCATCTTCTAATCCCGGAGCAGAATTTTTTTCACAGTACTGAATTACTTTAGAGCTGTATGTTTGCCAGCTAGGTTGAGGTGTCTGTCTACACTACCCACTAAGCCATTGTAATGGCTGCCAATGGAGACGTTTTCAGCAGTAGTGGTTTCTTGAGAGATGGTTTTGAAGCTGTAGTAGCTGGCAAGACCCTGTAGATGTGTCTGTAATGTGCTGTCTGGATTCATATTGTTAGAAGACAGGAAGATCCTAATGGTCCCAGTTACTGTTCTCCATTTACTCTTTCACATCATGGACTCTTTTATTTTCTGGTAACATTATCCTTGCTTAATTTTCCACCCACATTCCAAAAAGTGCATGTTTGATGAAATCGGAGCCCGCATTACAGAGTATGGTAAGACTCACTTGGTTCACGGTCAGGTACTTTCTTGGTTCGACTGCTGCAATCTGAAACATTTTGGTCTGTCTGAATTAGTTTAACATATATTTCGATTGCTCCAGAATTTGGCAGTAAGTTCTGACTTCAGAGTAGTAATCACTTATTATTTGCTGGTATTATAATAACCCAGCCTGGTGGGTTTCCATTGTATCTCTGCAGATTTTCATGTTCCCTGTGTTAACAGGAAACAGAGTTTATATAGCTGAGAACACATATGAGTTCCATCCTGAAACTTTCTCTGTCTCGCTTTCTAAATTCTAAAAGTGGACTTAATTTATAAAATATTTACTGCCTTATGCTGACCTCCTCCTGGTTGCAAAATGGTGGAGAATATTCTCTGCGGATTCCAGATTTTAACGTATCTATTTCCTTATGTGAAGAGAACTTGAATAGTGCAATGGACATTTTGTGGAGCTTTTCCCTGGTCACAAGTCTACTTGTATATAGGTAGAGATTCAATGCTATAGTCCATAAGGAGTGTCCACACAGCCTCCTTTTAGTATTAGGCACCCATGTCAAACCAGGCGGGTTACGGCTGCATTTAGGAGAGGCAGAGTTACTTCTCCTAACTTGAACCATGCAACAAATATTGATGTGGAAGGTGTGAAAGGGCTCTTCTGCCCATGTGAAGTGGACAGGAGAGACAAGAGTATAGAATTTAGTTATAAAGATTGTATTAAAAAAAAATAAAAAAATAAAAATAAATAAATAAATATATATATGTTACCGTTAAAGTGCAGAATTCAGATTAACTAGGTAATGTGCACATTAACTAGGGCGATCCGTTAAAGTGCAGAAAACTGCTTTCATTTCTCACATTACCTAGCTAATCTGCACATTACCTAGTTAATGTGCACATTAACTACTAGGCACTCGTTAAAGTGCAGATAATGACTTGTCAACATCGCCTGCATTACAGCGAATTAATGCCGGCAAAAAAAAAAAAAAAAACTAGGATCAGGGACAGGATAAGGAAAGGTTGAAGACGGTTTGCTTTTAAAACTCTTTCAACTTGAATGGGTTTTGAAAGCAAACGGGCGGGTGTGTGTGTTCGCTATTACTCCCTCTGTGCTGCGAAAAGCCGGCTTTTGTTTTTTCATCGGAAACACAAAGTCCTTCATGTCCAAAAAAAAAAAATGCCGGCTGCTTGACAGCACAGAGGGTGTAAGCACGAACACACACACACCCGCCCGTTTGCCTTCAAAACCCATTCAAGTTGAATGGGTTTTGAAAGCAAACCGTCTTAGCTGTGCTACGCGCTGGGCAGCCGACGGCGATAGTGGCACATGAAGAAAAAACGACGACCGGAGACGCTGCTGGCGAAAGGAGGGAGAAGAAGAGGGGGACGGAGTAGGGACAGCAGGACTACGAGGTAAACAAATTTTCGGACTTTAACTATCCGCAAGCCGTGAATGTGCACATTACCTAGGTAAAGTGCGGAAAACTCCTGATTCCGCACTTTAATGGAGCAAATCAATTAATCTGCAGATTACCTAGGTAATGTGCACATTCACTGATTTCGGTAACATATATATATATATATATATATATATATATATATATACAAATAAAAAATAAATAAATAATTTCTGTCTTGTCATAGGTTAGGTAACCGCTCGGTTCTCCCCTACTGCATCCCTGCACGACTGGACCTTTAGTGTCTCTCACAAAATCTCCTTCATTAGTCTTTATTTTCCTTCAAGTTTTGGTTCTTTTCTTTTCCTGGACTGTCCACCATTTTTTACAGGGTGTAAAGGATAGAAATAGTCCTTAAACCCACACCATAAGATTAGCACAGGTTTAAGTCAAAACCTGAAGTTGGGTGACAAGCTGTCAGAGACTACTATGGACTCAGCAGTAAACACAGAAGCAGTGCTGTATTACAACCTGAATCAGTGTTGAGGCAGTGGGTGTGTCTCAGACTACTCAGACTCCCTGTACAGTAGATGCTGAAGGTAAACAGTAGTTACAGATCACAGCTCTTCCTTAAAGGTCATTCATTGAAGATCAGCAGGGATCTGATACCTAGGATCCCATGGATCTGCTGTTTAAAGTGTCCTTCCTCTTTACAGGCCATGTGACATCGCATTCATTGGTCACATGGCCTGTTCACAGCTCAGTCCCTTTAAAGTGAATGCCCTGAGCTGTGATACCAAGCACAGCCACCATACAAATTCACTGGGCTGGGCTTAGTTTTTAACAAAAAAGTCACAATTCTCACCCAGACTCTGCAGCTTCTTCAACAGCTGATCGGATTCCAGGTGTCAAACCTGCACCAATGTTTCATTAATAACCTATCCTAAGGTTAGGACATCGATTATTAAGCTCCTTTAATGGAGCTAAACAGCAGTCAACCAGCAAGATCTAAGGAAAATAACTATTAGGTAATCTTCCCTTGTAGTTACTGACTTACATATCAATTTTAAGCTCCTGGCTGAAGGGTTGCTCTAAATCAATTTTGGGGGTAAGAGTTTACTTTGTTCCTACATGTAAACTTTGCAGAAAAATTCTAGGTGTTTACTCTTAGCTTAACATTTCCTGTATCCATCCATTCCTCCTGCATAATAACCCAAAACGTACTCCATTTTATGTGGTTTTATGACTGCAACATTGTATTTTGTGTATTACCAGATGTATACTTTCCTAATCTGTTGTCAATGTCCTGTGACTCTCCCTCCACTTGGGAACTGTAAAATTCTGAATCTTTCAGCTACATGTGAAGTTCCACCTAATTTGGCTTCTCTCTACTTTTACTTGCATAGCAGATATCACCCTCCTTGCAAATTCCACAATGACCATGATGTTATCAATTCCACCACCTTCTACATCACACTTCTATATTAGGGGTTCTAATGGATTTTGAAAACTCTTTTCTAATACTATTGACCCTTCACCCAAATCTCCAAATAAAAAACATAAAATTTCACATCTTGCAAACAAAAAAACGGATCCACAACTGAAAGCACCAAATCCCTTAATATGTTTCAGTATAGTCAATGGCAGACAGATACAAACAGAAGGCAATACATTCAAGTTTATCTGTTTTTGGTCAGATCCACTTTTTTTTTTTTTTTAATGGATCTGTAAAAATATGAATAAAATGTGAAGTAGCCTAACATAGAGCTATACAATTGTCAGGAACTGAGCTCACTGGGTCTTGACCCCTTGACTTCCCTATCATGTTCTGCAGCCTTGCCCACTTTGCCATTGTAGAAGCCTGTTTAGTCCTGGACATTTCTATTGGAATGATTAGCTTAGGGATCACACCTGCTCTGTGGCCAATCACGGTATAGCAATCCCTATATAACCCACAGCTTACGCCATCCTGTGCCTGATTATTCTGGCTGTCTGCTTCCTGTTTGCCCTGATCCTCACCACTACTTTACTGCTCCTGTGTATCAAATCTTGCATACGTCTGACTACGGCTGTTCCACTGCTCCTGTGTACCAAATCTTGCATATATCTAATTACGGCTGATCCACTGCTCCTGTACACAGAATCCTGCATACGTCTGACCACGGTTGCTTCTTACTCCTGAGGTACTATTCCTGCTATTTAACTCCTCATCTACTACTGTTTAAGTACTGTGCCATTACCTCACCAATTGGACTCCAGATCAGATAACTAGCACATGCTAGTGCCTAAAAGTAAGCGACAATTTTTATCCATTTTTTTTTTTTTAATCCCATACAGAACCATAGTTAGACATCTCAGATAAATACATTTAAATACATTTTTTCTTAGTTACACATTAAATATCCCAAGGGCAGACGGCTTTCAAAAATGACAGATTCTTATCTTGTGCTTACAGTGCTGGCCAAAAGTATTGGCACCCCTGCAATTCTGTCAGATAATACTCCATTTCTTCCAGAAAATGATTGTAATCACAAATGCTTTGGTAATAATATCTTCATTTATTTTGCTTGCAATGAAAAAACACAAAAGAGAATGAAAAAAAAAGTCAAATCATTGATCATTTTACACAAAACTCCAAAAATGGGCCGGACAAAAGTATTGGCACCCTCAGCCTAATACTTGGTAGCACAACCTTTAGACAAAATAACTGCGAACAACCGCTTCCGGTAACCATCAATGAGTTTCTTACAATGCTCTGCTGGAATTTTAGACCATTCTTCTTTGGCCAATTTCTCCAGGTCCCTGAGATGTGAAGGGTGCCTTCTCCAAACTGCCATTTTGCGATCTCTCCACAGGTGTTCTATGGGATTCAGGTCTGGTCTCATTGCTGGCCACTTTAGAAGGCTCCAGTGCTTTCTATCAAACCATTTTCTAGTGCTTTTTGAAGTGTGTTTTGGGTCATTGTCCTGCTGGAAGACCCATGACCTCTGAGGGAGACCCTGCTTTCTCACACTGGGCCCTACATTATGCTGCAAAATTTGTTGGTAGTCTTCAGACTTCATAATGCCATGCACACGGTCAAGCAGTCCAGTGCCAGAGGCAGCAAAGCAACCCCAAAACATCAGGGAACCTCCGCCATGTTTGACTGTAGGGACCGTGTTCTTTTCTTTGAAGGCCTCTTTTTTTTTTTCCTGTAAACTCTATGTTGATGCCTTTTCCCAAAAAGCTCTACTTTTGTCTCATCTGACCAGAGAACATTCTTCCAAAAAGTTTTTGGCTTTCTCAGGTAAGTTTTGGCAAACTCCAGCCTGGCTTTTTTATGTCTCTGGGTCAGAAGTGGGGTCTTCCTGGGTATCCTACCATAGAGTCCCTTTTCATTCAGACGCTGACGGATAGTACGGGTTGACACTGTTGTACCCTCGGACTGCAGGGCAGCTAGAACTTGTTTGGATGTTAGTCGAGGTTCTTTAGCCACCATCCGCACAATCTTTCGTTGAAATCTCTCGTCAATTTTTCTTTTCCGTCCACATCTAGGGAGATTAGCCACAGTGCCATGGGCTTTAAACTTCTTGATGACACTGCACACGGTAGACACAGGAACATTCAGGTCTTTGGAGATGGACTTGTAGCCTTGAGATTGCTCATGCTTCCTCACAATTTTGCTTCTCAAGTCCTCAGACAGTTCTTTGGTCTTCTTTCTTTTCTCCATGCTCAATGTGGTACACACAAGGACAGAGGTTGAGTCAACTTTAATCCATTTCAACTGGCTGCAAGTGTGATTTAGTTATTGCCACCACCTGTTATGTGCCACAGGTAAGTAACAGGTGCTGTTAATTACACAAATTAGAGAAGCATCACCTGATTTTTCAAAGGGTGACAATACTTTTGTCCATCCCCTTTTTTATGTTTGGTGTGGAATTATATCCAATTTGGCTTTTTGACAATTCTTTTTGTGGTTTTCCATTGAAGACAAATTAAATGAAGATATTATTACCAAAGCATTTGTGATTGCAATCATTTTCTGGAAGAAATTGAGTATTATCTGACAGAATTGCAGGGGTGCCAATACTTTTGGCCAGCACTGTACTTATGATAGATGATAACTTTAAAATATGATATTAAAAATAGTAACTTTATTGTTTGCGCCAAAGGAAAAAAAAAATCGGATTTTTTAAATCTTTCATCTATTATCAATATTGACTTTACGAAATGTAGCATGAGTCACATTTTATTTAAGGTCTACAGAGGAAAAATATCTAAAATTATGCTTTGATCACAATGTTTTACCAATAAGTCTACAAAGAGTTTCCATTTCTCAAGAAATGAACAGCGTTGTCATGATCAATTTATTAATCATAGTCAAGGTGTCAAATTGACTTTAAATACTAGTAGCCATACCAATGGTCTTCTCTAAAATGTTCTTCTGCTTGTGTAGTTAGACTTCTTAATTATATGTTCACAGATGAAGATCTGAGGATCTCTTGTTAGTGATAAGATCAGCCAGCGTTAAGATGGCCATACACATTCAATATGTGTATAGTGTAGCAGAGGAAGGGCCAGAAAATTAACATCCAAACTCCCACTGTATGGGCTTTAAATCAGCACTGAACATGTGGACCAGGTGTTCTTTTCTATGGAACTTCCCTCAAGCTTGGGCCTCTTGTGTATACTAGAAGATTTGGCCTTGTACAGTATGTTTATGATGTCAATCCATCAGTCTTATTGTGACTATTACTTAACTCTATTAATTGTAATAATCTTTGTGTTAAGACTACCTAAAATAAGACCTCTTCATCCCTATTGTTAAAGGGAAGGATAGGTCAAGGATTCAGACTAGGAGTACCTTGTTTGTTCCTAGGTATCTTCTGCATTTCCAAAAGTTGACTCCTGACCAAGGTCGAAGTTTCAAGGCATTTAGTACTGCCAAGCCTCCATAACATGCACTTCAGTATCATTATTTAAAGAAGGGCTAGGTGGTTATCTAATAAAAAATAAAATTTAGGGTTATTATTTTAACTATAAATCATAGGAACTAAATTTTTGGAGCTGAGAGGTTGAGCCAGGGATCTTTTCTGATTGCCAGATTTGGATTCGGGAAGGAATTTAATATGGTGCAATTGGTGTTCGCCTCATGGGGGTTTTTGCTTTCCTCTAGATCAACACTGTAGGATTATAGACTGAACTTGATGGACCTACATCTTTATTCAACGTTATTAGCTGTGTAACCATATAAAGGAGGGGAATTGTACAGTCATTGCAAATAATAAAAAAGAGAACACGGGAGATATAATAAATTGATGATTTTCATCTTACCAATTTTCCCTGCTTACAATGTTTTTTGGCAACCCCCAGGTTTTGTATCCTAATCTCTACTGACGAGGTCCAGACATTTATTTATTTGTTTGACTTTGCTTACTTATATAGCGCCATCATATTCCGCAGCGCTTTACAGGTATTGTCAACACTGTCCCATATTGGGCGTATAGGAGTATCCGGAGGAAACCCACGCAAACACGGGGAGCATACAGACATCCTTTGTAGCCAATCACTGGCTGTAGTAGTCCCTCAAATTGGGATTGGCACTGTGTTGACAGTAGAGAAAGGGAAGGGAGGTAGTCAGCAGTCATGTCATGTTGTTCTCACCATACAATGGTAATCAGAGTTTTCCAAAAATAAATTTAGATGGAGGTCTTCTTTAAAGAGGACCTTTCACAACCTCCACCAACCCCAACTGTTTGCATCCTTCAATAGGTGCCGCTCCACTGATTCAGGTGCTGTTAGAATTTTTTCTCCTGAGCAATTGGTACTGTTAGTTTCAGCATCCAATATGCTAATTAGGTTCTCTACTGTCAGGTGGGCGGCCTTAGGCTAGAGCAGACTGAGACCGCCCATCTGACAGTAGAGAGCTTAATTGTGCTGAAACTAATAGAAATGATTGCTCGGGAATGGTGGGAACTAGAGAAAAAATTCCAACTGTGCTAAAATCAATGGGGCAATGCCTATTGAAGGATGTGAGGAGATGGAGCTGGTAGAGGTGGGGAGAGGTCTTCTTTTTATATAGCACAATATTGCAAATTATAATACAATACTTGCCTATCGATAGCTTGGGAAAGAATATTCAGTACAAAGAGCGTATATATTTGTGTCTACAGCTTGATGTTAAAATTGAAACAAGATGATGAATCCTTTACACGTTCAAAGTGATTGTTCTGCATATTTTATAAATGGTTTACAGACAGAACGCTGATGTTACTTTCTCTTCATTTAACTGCACCCCTCGTTCTATTTGATGCTTTAGATTAGATTGTCAGATTTACTTTCTTCTCTGACACAAGTTCAGTACAAGTGACCAGATGTTCTACTTTGGCTTCCAGCTCTTTTGTCTTTTTTACACAGTGGACTTTTAAATTCTTGATTTTCTCAAGGTCATCTTTGAAGTTTTTAAGAATCCTGATGGAGTAGCGAAAGACTTTTTTCTGTCACAATTAACCAAGATGTCACAGAATTCTCCACCAAAGTCTACTGACATGTGACATGCAATTTATTTATTTAATCAGTCCTTCCATCCTGGCTTGGGCATAGTGCAGTGTTCAGGGTAATGAAAAATATTCCAAGTTCTTGATCAGAATATTTCCATATGCCGAATGATTCCTCCATAGCCCTTTGAATTTTGCTGCTTTGTATTGATTGTATTTTATTTAAAGGGAACCTGTCTGGAGATTCATGCAGCCTGAACCATAGACAGCTAGAAATCCCAGGTTTCCCTCCTTACAAGCAGCATTTTATAGAAAACATAGTTTAACAACTTGATGGGCCTAGGGAGAATTGTCGTTGGGGAAACCTCCTGCTAGCAATATCCCACCTGGCCTGATTTACAGATCTCTCCCTATTTTCATAAAAGGAGAGATCCGTCAATCAAGCCAAGCAAAGCAGGAAAGCCAGCAGGGAGCCAACCAATGGACCAACTCCATGCTGCTGGTTTCTTCCTACCTGGCATGGCTTGATTGAGAGGTCTCTCCATATTTTTTTTTTTCAATGGCCACTAACTTTTCAGACGACTTAGTCTCGTTTAATAGAACATGTGATTCTGGACCAAAATGTAATGCACTTTATTTAAAAATGTTGATGCTTTCTGCCAGACTTCTCTAAAGCTGCTGCCACTAGGTGTCTCTCTTCTTACTAACTTCCTGTCCTCTCCCTGTTACTAGGGCAAATAGAAACCAACAAGCTCAAGATGGGAACACAGAAAGGGGAAGAGGAGGGGCAGAACATCAGGGTCACAACTTCTGCATGTTTGCACATAACTCTCCCTGCCTTTATACTGCACAGAGCCAAATGTACAGGTTACAGTGAGTTACAGTGAGTGTAAGGAGTCTGTACTTTTATCTACTTCTGACTAGCTGTTTGTGTTATTGCTGATGGGATGTTAGTCATAGACATCAAGCAGCTTTTCTGATTGTACTCAAATTTCTCTTTTTCCGTGTCAGGGATCTATTTAGCTGCATCATAACCTGGTATTGGGGCCCAGTGTCCCTGGACTTATTATATTATGGTCATTAGGGCTTTTCTCAGCTCTTTGTTTTGTATTTTACAGTTACTTCTGGCATGTAAAGAAACCAGTAGTCATAATGGAAGGGGGCAGACTGCTCTGTATTGTACAAGTCCCTATCTCAGAGAGAAATGCAAAATGTGCTGCAGCTATAATGGGGCTATTAGGAAACCACATATAAAGGCTTATAAAGCCAGAGAACAGACTGACTGGCTCTGCAGATCTTTTGATGAAAACGCAGGTACCCTTTAAAGGGAGATACCTTTCAATCAAGCTAAGCCAAGCATGGAGCCACCCAGTGGACACATCTCCTTGCTCTGGACACAGGGAGAAGCTTCCTGGAGAAAGCTACCTACTCGCTTATTCCTGCCTGACTTGGTCTCATTGACAGGTCTCTTCCTGTTTGTGTAAAGAAAGACCTGTCAATCAAGCTGAGACAAGCAGGGAGAACCAACAAGAAGTCACCCAATGGGCACATCTCCTTGCTCTGAGCAGTAAGTGATCATTTCTAGTGCCACCAAAAGAAAAATAAAGCATTACATTGTGTCTACTGAAATTAATGGAGTGTCATTCTGATGAAAGGAAGGGTTAGATAGAGAGATGCTCTTTGTTTCTATCCTCCACTGCTTTATTAAGGAGATCAAATAAATAGGGACTTTCCTAAATTCAATGAGAATGCTCTAAGTCTGGTTTCAGATATATTACTTGTGTCCAGCCAGCTGTTTCCTGCCTGAGCCGGATGCAACTGTTGACATTTTTGTGCTTCTTGTGCTTTGGATTGGCGACTATAACTGGACAAAAAAAATGCAGCATGCAGCATTTTTATTTCTGGAGCAGGAAGACATCCAGTGTCACAACTGATCCACCAGAAGCCAGAAACAATCCCACAGATAACAATGGAATTGGTTCTGGCATCAGTTTCCAGTATTTTTGTACCACATTGGAGGGAATCTATGCCAGATATATTTTATCATTTCCTTCATTTCTAATATAAGCCTTGATTTAAAAAACTATTATTTCAAAATTTATATTGTAAGTACAGCTGGTTAAGACTAGAATATTTATCAAATGTACCTGCTTCTCTCCAGAATCCAATACTATCAATGGTTGCGCCCATTTACATTCTAGTAGCTTTTTATTTATATAGTGCCATCATATTCTGCTTTTTTCGTTCGGGGCTTGGGATAAGCTCCAGCATATTCTGCAGAGCTTTACAGATATTGTCAATCACTGTCCCATAAAGGGCTCACAATCTACATTCCCTATCAGTATGTCTTTGGAGTGTGAGAGGAAACCGGAGTACCTGGAGGAAACCCACAGAAAACATACAAACTCCTTGCAGATGTTGTCTTTGAACCCAAGACTCCAGAGCTGCAAGGTTACAGTGCTAACCAACTGATCTCGGCTTCACTCTAGAACCCAAATAACTTGACTATTAAATGTAGGTATTGTACTATCCTTTTCTGACCTGACTTTTCCTTTTCATTGTGTTTTTATGTGACAAATTTATCAAAATAGAGTGGTTCATAAATTTGTCGCAATTCTCATAGGTAAAGGGCTCTACAGTATACAAAGGGATTTTGATGAATTTTAAAGCAAATGTAGGAGTATTTATATGTTTGCACAAAAATTTTGCAACCTTTTAAAAACTTGCATACAATGAATTAGGTGTATACCTATGCACCATCTAAGCTACTCCTACACTACAAGTCACTTTTTAAAAAATCATTAAAAAACTGCATATATTGCAACTAGAGATGAGTGAATTTCTCAAATTCGATTCGGCAGCTTTGCCGAATTTCCCAAAACAATTCGCTTCAATCCGAATTACTTTGCGGCGAATCACGTTAAAAACAGCTATTTTCCTGGCTGCAGAGAGTCTGGGTATATGGGGATATGCATTTTAAACTAAGGACATGTCAGAATAGCCTTTAGAAAGGCTATTCTACTCCTACCTTTGCCGTTGCATCATGCCCCCTGCGATGTCCTGGTCTGCTGGACATGCGCATAGCTGATCGGAAAAGAATCAAGATGGCCACCGGACATGCGCAGAGCCGCTCGGAAGAGAATTAAGATGGCTGCCGGACATGCGCAGAAATGGTCTTGTATAGGATATAATCAAGATGGCCGCCGAACATATGCAGAGCCGCTCGGAATAGAATTAGGATGGCCACCAGACATGTGCAGAGCCACTCGTGTAGGAATAGGATAAAATTCCGAGCGGCTCTGCACATGTCTGGCAGCCATCTTGATTCTATTCCGAGCAGCTCTGCACATGTCCGGCGGCCATCTTGATTCTATTCCATGTGTCTCTGTGCATATCCGGTGGCCATTTTGATTATTTTACTACACGTGCTAGGAGGACCAGGACATCGCAGGGGACATCACAGGGGGTGTGATGCAACGGCCTTTCTAAAGGCTATTCTGACATATCCTTAGTTTAAAATGTGATTCGATACCACAAAGCGTGAGGAAATCTGGACTCGATGCGAATCGAAGATTTCCTGATCGAATTCCACTTCATCAGCTTCGATTCACTCATCTCTAATTGCAACCATTAAAAAGTTGCAATATAGGTAAAAATGCACCAGAACTCTGATGCAAAAGCAATGATACATCGGCCCCTTAAATTTTGTCGTTCCTAGTTCTTAAATGAGAACTTGACTTCCAAATTGAGTCATGGTCTTGATCATATAAAAACTCAAACCTGGACCAAGAGAATATCATTACAGTTGTGTATATAGTTTTTTTATGTCCTTGTTAGTGTGTTAGTGTAATGGGTGTATTAGTGAACTAAACACAGCAGACAGTGGAACATGGACGGGCAGAGCCATGTGTACTAGAGTTTACCTTTCTAAAGATATTTTGTGTTTAATTTCAACCAAGATTTAACCCCCAATTTATAGCAAACAAATAAACCCTTTGATTAAAATGAGTTTTCAGCCCTAAAAATACAAGCAGTGAAGAGAGTTAATCCAGATGAATTCTGTACGTCTTGGGGGAAAAAAAGCATAGACGTATCGCTTCATGTACTGTGAATTATTTATCTTCCGGACAGCAAAATCATTTGCAGAAGTTTTGTAAATGCTAAACAAATATTTTACTGGCAAATTCTAAAGCAGCATGAAAAAGCGGTCAATATAAACAAGGCAACGTAGAAAGCAACTGATTGCTGTTCAAAGCTTCTAATTGATATCACAGGATCCTGGCTAACATCTGGGCTAATGTGCTCATCTGAAAGACGATCGCTCGCTATACGCTATTATAAGCAATGTTATTTAATGTAATATTAATTAGAGCTCATTATATGAAAATTGACTCTCGCTTGTGTTTAGAGCTTTCCAAATGGCTGCTCTGCAAGTTCTACATTCTGTAAATGTGCAGGGCTTTCAAACACACAAGCATCAAACTAGGAAGATCAAACGCAGGTCCAAAAAACACATTTTAGCTCCTCGCCACAAGTATGCGGTGTGGTTTGGAACCTTTAGAAATAATCGTGACCCAGTGGATGGGTGAAAGGTTCGGCTCCTCCCAAGTGACGGACTTGATCCTGCCATCATTCCATTCCTCAAAGTAATGGGGTGGTGTGGAAATGATAAAATAATCAGGATGATGTGAATCATTAGTTTGTGGGTCAGTCTGATGTTTTTAACTTCAATATAACACACAGTTTTTGGATTATTAACCACAATTTTGTTGCTTTGCTACTTTAAGACCATAATAAATTATCTAAGGGGATGGTGAAATTAATTTTTACATTATTACGACTATCAAAGCTGCTGTCAGAGACATAACTAGCCATTTCCTTGCAGATTTAAAGGAGGAGTTATTCATTGTTTTACCAAATGTGCTGGAAACAGCACTTTAAAGAGTAAATATCAGGTCAATTTTTTTTTTTAGTAAATGAATAGTACAGGGGAATATAGGAAACTTTGTAATATATTTCATCAGACGAAAATACTTCTCTTGTCATTTCTCTCATCTCCTGCCTGCTAAACTGCTCAATTCACTGCTCAGAGTCAGCATCACTGAATACCGGCCAATAATCAAACACAGATCAGATTACATGAATGTCTGGAAAGGGTGGAGAAAGAGAGAAAGACACAGAAACATGCTGTCTCAGATAGCAGTCAGTATTTAGCAGACTTCTAGAAGTTTTCCAGCAGTTTTTAGCATAACTGAGCAGTATAGATGTGAATACAGCTCTGGTGAGATAGAAATCTTACTGTTATATGCCTCAGGACATCTAAGTCTCTCTGCTTCTCACTCACTCCTCTTTATAACACTTTCTTCTCCATAGACTTCTATGAACCACAGTCTTCCTTCCATGAAGATGAATCAGGCAGTGAAATGAAGGATTAATAGCAATAGCAATTGATAACATATATCAACATATATTACAAAGTTTCTTATATTGACCTGAACTATTCACTTACTAATAAAGGCAATTGACACCAGGTTCACATAAGTGTTAGGGTTTACATTCTTCGGGTCCGATTGGGGACTTGGAAAACGGAAACCCAATCTGCTTAAAAAGCGATTACCCATGGAAACCCACGGACCCCATAGACTATAATGGAGTCTGCCAGGTTTCCGTCCGCTTTCCTCCAGGAAAGTGCGGAGAGAAAATTCATTTTTCGAGTGGAACGGTGGACGGAATCCCCAAATGGTAGACGAGCGCAGATGTGAACCCATCCTGAGCCGAGAATTACTCATTAAGCTACTTACTAATATATAGCCATTATAGGTCTGATGTGGATGTTCTCCTATGAGAAGTACCACTGTCTTATTTAGTAAAATTTATGCTGTTTGCATGATGCTCTGGTCCTAAACATGGCCACAAATGAAGGGGCACGTGACCAGAACCATTCACCAGCCGTCTCCCTTGAATAACACTTTGCACATCATGGGAAAGTAACCTACCCCTTGAGGAAGAAGCAAATGATTATATAACAGATATATAAGGAATAATAGAGAATGTGATCCTGCTACTATGTCCTACCAATAACCAACTGATTATTGATATTACGAGACAACCAATATGGCTGCACTTCCTGTTATCATTTTTGAAAAAATACTGTAGCTGCCACAGCAAAAAAGAAAATTGAAAATATATACAAATTCATATAAATATATAAATCAATAAAATATAATTACCAAACCTTGGAAATTTTTTACTCTTTGGGTTACTAATATGTGGCCAATTTTACATATTTTACCAAGCCTTAGCTTGTTGAAAGCAACTGTGGGAAAATTCATTTTTTCTGCCTTTATCTGCCATCATGTCTTAAACCGAGAATTGTTCATCATCTGATTTCTACACAGCAAGATAAATAGAGCACGTTTCTATCTATGATTTACTCCACAAAATGAAAATTTTACAATTCAGTTTCTTTTGCTATTGGGTTATGACCTCTGCATATTATAAAAGACAGGCAGAAAATAACATGGCCTTAGCCAAAAATTTTTGCAAAAAATCCACCATCTTGCTAAATACCATTTGTACCACTCGAAGTTTTGCTGACACTTCATATTACATTCTCCAAACATTCGGACTGGGTCCAAAGTAAAATCTTTGGTTGTAAGTAAAACGCTCTGTAAAGCCTCTATGGAACCAGTTCAAGCGAATAAAGTTTTTGCTTATGAATATTGTTTGTAAACACGACAATCACTGTCATTTAAGCATCTAAGTGCTTACTTAAGTTTCAATTGGGATTTATTTCATTTACGCTTCAAAAGTGAATCACATGTTCTATTTGTTATACAGAATATAGGATACATATAAGATAATTGTTGTTGTTCTATACGGCAATATGTTTTCTATTTAAAGTTCACTTGGGGAAAAACAAAGCAAACGTTTTTAGTTTAATGAAGTAATAGGTTATTATGAGATTTTGCTGCATGGAAATGTCTCATAGAGGAATGTTAAAAAGAAAAAAAAAATACAATTTGAAACAGCTTTGAATCCTCTCCATTGAATTAATACATCATTAGAACAATATTACTTTACTGCACCGCAAACATTAATTTTTACCCAAAGCAATTAATAAAGTCACGTTAGTCCAAGTAACTGGTGCATACAAGATGAAATATGAATGTAGAAGATTGGTGGTTCTATGCATTCTATATACAGTATGGTTCAGAGAAGAGTAACATTGGTACATGTGCACAACCATATACAGCAACCCATTGGGAGCAAGGCCAGGAGGTTAGGAGCAATAGTCAATGTGGTCACGGAGACAAGGATCTTTACCAGTTCCTTCATTCCTCTCCAAGGCTAGTGATGTGCTGATGGGGCCTGCAGGGTATCTAATGGTATTAATAATGTTTCTCAAGGGTGCATCTTAATGGTTGTAATCCTCCCTGAGCCTTGTGGTGGTGGGAGTGACCATGATGATCATGCTGGAATAAGAATCAGGAAACAGGGTTTTGTAAAACAGAGTTACTCAGTGTTTACTGAGGTTGAACAAAGTAAACTCAACTGCTTCCATATACTGGAGGTACTGTCCTTACTGAGAATCCACTGAGCCTGTACTGGAGCTGAAAGATGGTACTTCCTAATGGCAGTCTCTGTCTCCCTTGCTGGGGCAGTCTTCCACTTTTATAGTGTTTTACAGTCTTCCAAATCCACAGTTTTCAAGCTGTGGGGTGTAGATTCCCGGTGGTTGCCCATTGTAACTGAAGGCTACAGTAAGGGTCATAGCTTTGAGGTTGCTATAGCTTTAACCTCATATACTTAGCTTGCATATTCTATCTTCCACAAAATTGAGTAGGAATAAATCCCATCAACTGACTGCATAAAAAAACATGACTGTCTGGTGTCTTTCAGCCTAAATATGGGCTCTGGCTCAGTCTCCTTACCTTTCACCTCTTTACTTACAGGGAGGAAAGAACTAACTAAGTTTCTTCCTCTACCTAGCTGAGGGAAAAGAAGACTCAATGTCTCCTCCCTTACCCAGAATTCCCTAAATTAAGGTTGTACCATCAACTCGGCAGTCATTCTCCAGTAGTTCGCTATGCTACAAGGCACTATATATATATATATATATATATATATATATATATATATATATATATATTATTCACATGCAAATGTTGTATTCACAAGCCATAAAAACAAAGCTCGATAATTGACTTGCAGCTTTTTTCACACAATAGCATCAATAAAAATTTAAGAATCATTATAAGTGCCCCCAAATGGTGCCCTATAAAAAGCATAACTCATCATGCACAAAATAAGTCCTTATGTGGCTATGTTGACTGTAAAATAAAAACAGTTACAGCTTTTGAAATTTCAGCATCCGCAATTTTACATTATAAACCAGGTTCATTAAGTGTTAAATTGGTCAGTCCTGAAATCACAGTCATCTGAATGCAACGTTAAATAAACCTCTTTGTGAGTTCCTGAATTAAGAATGTAGTCAAATATAGAAGTGCTCTCTACTTCTCAGGCAGAAGGGAAGGTACTGTACCTTGGTTTTCTGGTACATGGCCATGGCCAGATATTAGCTCCAAATAAAGGTTGATGACTCTGGGATAGGTTCCATGCTTGATGGTGGTCTTCTCGTGCTATGAAAGAAGGGCAAAGTGAAGGCAGATGCTCAACTAAATAACTTACCCTGCAAATTGTGCTATTCCTTTATCCATCTAAACGCTCTCAACATGCTCTATAATAGGTAATATAGGAGAAGGTTTGGTAGGTAAGGTTTGCCTGTTTGCTTATTACACGAGTGGAATAGGATTGATATTCCTAGAGGAGTTTGTAACATGGGAAAAGACCTAAATTTACTGGATGAATGGTGCAAGCAATGAATATCACATTTCAATGTTTCCATGTGCAAGGTAATGCATTTGGATGAGAAGGAACCCTCTATCTGAGTATTGTATTTGCAGTCCTGTGTTAGGTAGAACTTCAGAAGAGAAGGTTCTAGGGGTCTGACAGCCTAAAATGAGTGCACAGTGCAGCCAAGCAGCAAGGATGGCATGTTCGATTGTAGAACTTAGAAGTATAATTGGTAGGAAAAGAGAGGTTGTGATCCCGCTATATAGAGCACTGATAAAACAACATCTAGAATACCATGTCCAGTTCTGAAACCCCACCTACAAAAAGACATAGATAAACTAGAATGGGTGAAAAGGCGAGCTATAAAAATGGTGGTGCATGTTAAGCATAAAACATATTAGGAGAGGCTTAAAAACGTAATCTGTATATCCTTGAGGAAAGAAGGAAAGGGGGACATGACTGAAACATTTAAATGTGTTAAAGGTATAAAAAAGGTTCAGGAGGGAAGTGTATTTAAGGTTAGGGTCACACCAGCGTTCACTTTTCGTTCGGGGGTTCCATCCCCAATTCCACTTGAAAAATGGGGAGAGAAAAGTCAATTTTTCAGGCGGAAACCAGGCGGACCCCATTACAGTCTATGGGGTTTGCGGATTTCTGCGGGTAACCGCTTTTTAAGCAGATTGGGTTTCCGTTTCTTGGGTCCCCAAGTGGACCCGAAGAACGGAAGCCCGAGTGCAGGTGTGAACCTAATGCAGTAGAAAACTAAACTGAACAAGGGGGCACAATCTGAAATTAATTGTGAGGAAATACTATTTTACTGAAAAAGTAGTTGAGGCTTAGAAGAAACTTCCATCAGATGTGATTGGGAAATCTACAGTACGTGAATAAAAGCATTCCTGGCAAAAATACATGTCCATATTAAGATAAATTGGAAATAATATAAGGGCAGACTAGATGAACCAAGTGGTCTTTTTCTGTTCTCAATATTCTTGTAACAGGAAGTTTAGTTATATAGAAGAAAAATATCCTTCCTAATAGATTTTTATGTAGGTCACTCTTTGAAACAATGGAGCTTTGGACTGTGAACCTAAAGACAAAGTCATATCATTTAAATTTGCTTTTTATTTTAAACAGATACATTTCTGCTTGTTCTTCTATTCTTCTTTTATGTTACTATTCACATAAACTAGCCACTGGAACAAATACAGTATCCAGGCATTTCCTCTTTTAGCAGCTCACTTTTTTAGCTTAGCTGTGTACAGTCATGGCCAAAAGTTTTGAGAATGATACAAATATTAATTTTTACAAAGTCTACTGCTTCAGTTTTTCTAATGGCAATTTGCATATACTCCAGAATGTTATAAAGAGTGATCAGCTTAACAGCAATTACTTGCAAAGTCAATATTTGCCTAGAAAATGAACTTTATCCCCCAAAACACATTTCAACGTCATTGCAGCCCTGCCTTAAAAGGACCACCTAACATCGTTTCAGTGATTGCTCCATTAACACAGGTGTGGGTGTTGTTGAGGACAGGGCTGGAGATCAATCTGCCATGATTAAGTAAGAATGACACCACTGGACACTTTATAACTGTAATTTTATTGAAAAATTTTTCATTAACAAGGAATAAAGAAAAAACAAAAAAACAATAATAATCAAACAAACAGGAAGCATTGAGGTAAATAGAGGCTATCTGCCTCCTCCCCCTTAAGCAATATGCATTTAAATTAAGCAGTGAACAAGGGAGGGGGGAATGGAGGGGTTAAGAAGACAAGGGTAGGACCAAAGGGAAGGGGGGGGGGGAGGGAAGGAGAGGACTAGAGATCAGAGACCCTGTAATGTACAATACATGTCCCAGGGTGCCCAAATAGCCCCAAAGGCTTCCCGTGAATTATGTAGGCCAGCAGTCAGGTATTCAAGACTCCTCACATCCTTCATTCTAGCCACAAGCTCAAGACTAGATGGGGGACTCACCTTCTTCCAGTTTCTAGCTATGAGAGTTTTAGCTGCAGTACAAAGATGCAAGAAAAGCCTGGATGACTTATTGCTCAGGTGTCTGGGGGGAAGGTTCAGGAGATAAAGAAGAGGGTCAAGAGGAACCTCTTGCAAAAAGAGAGCAGTCGTCAGAGTCCTGACCTCCCTCCAAAAACCGAGGATGAGAGGGCACGTCCAAAAGATATGGTGCAGGGTACCCACCGCAGCTCCACAGCACCAGCACCATGGGGGAACTAATGGGTTTAAAGTATGAAGGAGAGCCGGAGTATGATACCAATGCATCAACAGCTTATACTGCGTTTCCCTAAACGTAATGCACTGAGATGATTTCTGGGCCCGAGACCATACAATCCGCCACTGTTCCTGGGAGATGGGTTTACCCACCGCCTCCTCCCATTTAAGCATATAGCGATGATTAACAGGAGAGCCTGTAGTTTGTGAGTTAAGAAGTTGGTAAATAGAGGATATAAAGCCCCTAGTGGACGTGCCTGCACGGCAAATCTTTTCAAAAGCGGTGGGGAGTGACACCTTAAGAGACCCATGGAGGGAGCGGACAAAGTGAACCACCTGCAAGTAATGGAACCATTCAGTACTTGGCAGGTTTTGATTAGCTGTAAGATAAGCAAAGGACCTGAGTTCCAAGGTTCCAGGGTCAACCATGTCAGCAATCCGGTAAAGGCCAGCTTCAGACCACACTTTAGTCATGGCAGAAGTCAGGCTCTCTGGGAGAAGGGGGTTGTATAGTATGGAGACCATAGATGAGCGCGGGGACATCAGGGAGAATCTAGCACAACAGGTAGACCAGATAGATCTAGTAAACCGAATGGGGCCCAACAGGTACGAGGCAGGGGGGGTGGGGGGGGGGTAGCTGACCCACAGAAGCGCGTTAGGATGCATGGGTGCCAGCCATAGCTTCTCTATCTGCACCCATCTGGTGTATGCTGGCATAGCCGCCCAGAATGGGATATGGCGTAAGTGGGCCGCCCAGTAATAATGTAACAGATGTGGGACAGCCATACCCCCAGACCCCCTATCCGCCAGCATAACAGATCTAGGTATTCGGTGTCGTTTTGCTTTCCAGATAAACTGGAAGATAGCTTTCTGTAGGTTCCGTAATTCTCCCCGAGGTATCGCGACTGGGAGCGTCTCGAAAAAATACAGTAGCTTCGGGAGGAGAGTCATCTTGACCGCAGCAATTCTCCCCAAAAGGGAGATAGGCAAGGGTTGCCATTTGTCCAATAGGGCTCTTAGCTCACAAAACAACCGCGGGTAGTTTGCCGAGTAGAGGGTCGCATAGGAGGTGGATATATGGACTCCCAGGTAGCGGATAGAGGACTCCCGCCACTGGAAATCGTAATTACTGCGGAGGAGAAGGAGAAGGTCCCGTGGGATGTTAAGTGGGAGTGCCTCAGTCTTCGCGGGGTTCACCTTATACCCTGAGAGATCACCATAGGTCTCTAGCGAGCGCAGCAAGTTTGGAAGGGTAGTATGAGGGGAGGTGAGAGTGAGGAGTACATCGTCACAAAGAGAGATATCTTAAATTCCTTATCTTGGACCATGATGCCCTTGATATTAGGGTCTCGCCTAATCTTGGCCGCTAGCGGTTCAATGCAGAGGGCAAATATGATGGGTGACAGGGGGCAACCCTGCCTAGTGCCATTTCGAATAGGGAAGAAGGGCGAAGATGCATGGGGAAGCTTAATTGCTGCTGAGGGTAAGGAGTAAAGGGCCTGGATAGCTGTGAGAAACGGTCCCGTAAGCCCGAACGCCTTAAGCGTAGTATGCATAAACGACCAATTTATGCGGTCAAAAGCCTTTTCAGCGTCCAGGCTCAAGAGAAGGGCCGGGGTAGAATAATGATTGGCCACCTCCACCAAATCCACAGTCCTCCTGGTGTTGTCACCACCCTGACGACAGGGGATGAATCCCACCTGGTCCTTATGGACAAGCAGAGGGAGCCAAGCATTCAGTCTATTGGCTAAGAGTTTGGTGAAAAGTTTCAGGTCCGTGTTCAGCAAAGCAATCGGTCGGTAGTTAGCACAATCCTGCAAGTCCTTACCCGGTTTAGGGACCAATGTGAGTAGTGAAGAGAGCATAGTCGGGGGTATAGGGGAACCTGAAAGGAAGGAATTGAAGAGGGACAATAGATGAGCAGAGAGTTCACCCTGGAAAACCTTATAATAATTGTAAGTGAACCCATCTGGGCCTGGGGCTTTCCCATTTGGGAGGTCCCTCAGGACCCCTTCTAGTTCCTCCCTGGTGATGGGGGTGTTCAGGGAGGTTAGGGCCTCAGGAGGAAGGCGTGGGAGACAACAATCCTTTAAATAGTCTTCCAGTAGTGTTGAGTCATCCCCAGGGAGTAGTGCTCGTGGGGGGGGTAAGTCATACAGCTTAGAGTAGAAAGAGTGGAACGCCAGCGCCACAGCATCAGGGTGATGTTGAAGAGTACCCGCGGGGTCACGGACAGAGTGTGGTGTGGAAGAGGCCCGATGATCCCTGAGGGTTCCTGCCAGGAGGGTATGAGATTTATTACCTCGTTCAAAAAACCGCTGACGGGTATAAAGGAGAAGTCGTTCCACATGGCGGGTCTCCAAATCACGGAGGTCCGCCCGGGCCAGGACCAAACGGCGAAGAACCCCCAGGGATGGATGCGCTGCCAAAGTCGTCGTAAGGGACCGAATACGGGCTTGGAGGAGCTGTTCCTGGGTCTGTCTGTCCCTTTTAAGCCTAGAAGCCAATGCGATACAGCATCCTCTCATGACCGCCTTATGGGCTTCCCAGAGAATGGCAAGAGAGTCTACCGAGCCTAAGTTGTCCCTAAAATAATCTATCAAGTGTGTGCGCAGGGTCTCGAGGGAGGTCGGCGAATTGAGCAGTGTTTCGTTAAGACGCCAATGACATTGGCGAGTAGGCACTGGAGTCGTAGATAAGGTAACCACGACTGGGGCATGATCAGACCAGGTGAGAGGGCCAATGTTCGTGTCCCTAAGCAAACGAAGAGCGGGAGCATTTCCAAAGAAGTAGTCAATGCGGGTGTGAGTGTTATGAGGGTGAGAAAAGAAGGTGTAGGAGCGCGCCGTAGGATTGTCCACTCGCCAAAGGTCATACAAAGAGTGGGCGCGGATCAGCCTGCGGAACTCCCTTGCAAGTTGGGCCAACCTATGGGGGGTTGGGCCCTGGGGTAACGCCAGACGATCCGCCCGTTCAGAGAAGACCATGTTAAAGTCTCCCCCCACCAGCCAAGCTGATGGTGGGAGAGCGTGCAGACGGGAGAGTACCCGGCGCAAGAACGGGATCTGTGCTGAATTGGGGGCATAGACATTGCATAAAACAATCGGGGCACCATAAAGGAGCCCCTCCAAGATAACAAACCGGCCACCTGGGTCTATGTGGGAAGTCGTCACTGTAATTGGGCAGGATCGAGAAAGAAGGATAGCCACCCCAGCTCTGCGTCGATTGTGGAAGGCTGAAAAAGCTACGGGAAAATAATGCTTAGCGAAGGCAAAAGTACCAGCGCGGTCAAAATGAGTCTCCTGAAGAAACGCCACATCCGCTCGTAAGGAGCAGAGTTCTCTAAGGACATGGCGCCTTTTAATGTTGGAACCCAGGCCCTTGACATTAATTGTCACGCACCTAACCATTGGGACCCAGGATTGGAGGACAGTGGCGGATTGCAATAAGCTCACCCATCTCACATGACGCTGGCAAGTTTCCCTCGGAGAGGCAAAAGGGCAATCCACAAACAGGAACCCAAAGTCGAGGCAGGGTCTCTAGATCAGGGGAGGGGGGGGGGAAAGAGAGGGAGGGAGGGAGGCAAAAGACATCATAAATGACAAAGTAAAAATAAAAACAGTTAAACAATACTTTGTGGGCGAGGCTAAGTCACTCGCCTGGGGACCAATGAGGGCAGCCAGAGGTCCAATCAGGATCAATGGCCGCACAGTCCAAGTATCCCCTTAGGGGGGAGAGCGTGGACAGGAGGTCGGAGGGGAGGCGGTGGATCCCCAACCACCAGTAAAAAGAAGGAAGGAAGGGGAGTCACCGGAACCCCACCCCCGCCCCACTCCGCTAAAACAATCCAATAATAAGCATAATAGATGAGACCCGTAGACCTAAAAAAAGAAAAAAAGAGAAGCAAACATAACATTAAGGCATGCAGATTCCAAAGCACCACCGAGAAAAGGGAGAACGTCTCAAGGGGGGGGCAGCCTCCTCAGGGATCAGTCTCCAGCCGGGGCCTCCGAGTGGTCACCACCGCGGAGGATGCATGACGTCGTCTGGGCTCCAATCGCTCCCAGTCTGTTAAATCCGGCAGGGGAACATCCAATAGGTCACAGAAGAGAGGCAAATCCGCAAAGGAGCGAAGCGTAGCGGAGCGACCATCCCTACGAGCAATGAGAGCAAACGGAAATCCCCACCGGTAAGGAATTTGGTGCTCCTGAAGAATCTGGAGGAGGGGTCGGAGATGGCGGCGTTTCTGGAGGGTGATTAGCGACAGTTCCTGATAGAATTGTAGTGGAGCTCCCTGAAACTCGAAGTCTTTGAGTTTGCGCACTTTGCTCATTATAGCCTCTTTAAGGGTGAAGTCGTGGAGGCAGCAGATGACATCACGGGGTGTGGCGGAAGATCCTCTGGGTCGAAGGGCTCGATGTGCCCTATCAAACTTAATTTTGTGGGACGGGGGCTCCTGCAGTATAGTGTTGAAGACAGCCTCCAGCAGAACAGGCAGATCCTCAGATTGGTCAGCCTCTGGGAGTCCCTTGATGCGTATATTGTTGCGCCGGCCCCTGTTGTCAAGATCCTCCAAGTGGCGTTGCATGTCCCGTATAGCTGAACCCTGTTCAGTGGTAGTATCATGCAGTGAGGCAACATAGTCCCTGGTAGTGTCATGGTCATTCTCCAGCGTGTCCATTCGGTTAGCAATGGAGTGTAAATCAGTGCGGAGGGTAGCAATTTCAGATCGGAAGGATGCTGTGATTTCCGCAACCATACTTTTAAGGTCTTGTTTAGTAGTAAGTTGAGGAAGAAGGTCCGCCATGGATGATGGTGCTGAAGATGGGCCTGGAATGCAGCTCTGGGGGTACAGGACTGGAGGGGGGGAGCCATAATCCTTGGGAGTGTGGGGCGGAGGAGCCCCTACGCCAGCGCCTTCCACCGCGCCATCCCCCCCTGAGCTATGGAGGGGAGGGGCGATGGGGGAAGATAGTAGATGGGGGGCCACAGAGACCAGCTCTGTGGCCACAGGCTGCAACTCATCAGCGGTGTAGGAGGGAGCAGAGCCACTGACCTCAGAACTCCTTGAGAAGCTGGAAACATCCGGGGTCCTCTCATGCCGCTCTGCCAGGAGTGCTGGTGAAGCAGAATGTAGTTGCTGGGACATCCCAGGGTGAGGAGACTGTGGGAGTACTCGTGCTGGGGAAACTCTGGGTTGCCCAGGCGCCGACAGGGATCTCTGTTGAAGCGGCGCTCCGCTGGCTGACAGGGGGAGCGCGGGAGGAGAGAAGCTGCGCTGCGACCCCTGTGCCTGGAGAGCGGAGGAAATCCAAGATGGCCGCCCCGCAGCAGCCTGGCCCGGTAGAGAAGGCCGCTGGGCCAGAAAGGCGTCCAGGGTGGCCCCCCCAGACCTCTCCACGGGCGCTGGGGTGCCCGGGGCCACCTTCCTCGGTAAGCGCTTGCCCATACTGCGCCTGCTGAGGGGTCCACGGGTCTCAGTAGCGAGCGGAGGAGCGGAGAAGGACCTGCGCGCGTGCTACTCCATGCGCGTCCAGGCCACGCCCCGCCCCACTGGACACTTTAAAAGGAGGCTGGTGCTTGCCATCATTGTTTCTCTTCTGTTAACCATGGTTATCTCTAAAGAAACACGTGTAGTCATTATTGCACTGCACAAAAATGGCCTAACTGGGAAGAGTATTGCAGCTAGAAAGATTGCACCTCAGTCAACAATCTATCGCATCATCAAGAACTTCAAGGAAAGAGGTTCCATTGGTGCCAAAAAGGCTCCAGGGCGCCCAAGAAAGACCAGCAAGCGGCAGGACCGTCTCTTAAAAGTGTTTCAGCTGTGGGATCGGGCTACCAGCAGTGTAGAGCTTGCTGAGGAATGGCAGCAGGCAGGTGTGAGTGCATCTGCATGCACTGTGAGGCGGAGACTCTTGGAGCAAGGCCTGGTCTTAAAGAGGGCAGCAAAGAAGCCACTTCTCTCCAGAAAAAACATCAGGGACAGACTGATATTCTGCAAAAGGTACAGGGAGTGGACTGCTGAGGACTGGGGTAAAGTCATTTTCTCTGATGAATCCCCTTTTCGATTGTTTGGAACATCTGGAAAACAGCTTATTCGGAGAAGAAGAGGTGAGCACTACCACCAGTCTTGTCTCATGCCAACTGTAAAGCATCCTGAAACCATTCATGTGTGGGGTTGCTTCTCAGCCAAGGGAATCGGCTCTCTCACAGTCTTGCCTAAAAACACAGCCATGAATAAAGAATGGTACCAGAATGTCCTCCAAGAGCAACTTCTCCCAACCGTCCAAGAGCAGTTTGGTGCTCAATAATGCCTTTTCCAGCATGATGGAGCACCTTGCCATAAAGCAAAGGTGATAACTAAATGGCTCGGGGAACAAAACATAGAGATTTTGGGTCCATGGCCTGGAAACTCCCCAGATCTTAATCCCATTGAGAACTTGTGGTCAATCATCAAGAGACGGGTGGACAAACAAAAACCAACAAATTCAGACAAAATTAAAGCATTGATTCTGCAAGAATGGACTGCTATCAGTCAGGATTTGGTCCAGAAGTTGATTGAGAGCATGCCAGGGAGAATTGCAGAGGTCCTGAAGAAGAAGGGTCAACACTGCAAATATTGACTTGCTGCATTAACTCATTCTAACTGTCAATATAAGCTTCTGTTACTCATAATATGAATGCAATTCTATTTCTGTATGTGATAAAAACATCTGACAAACACACATAAAAACCAGAGGGCAGCAGATCATGTGAAAATATAATATTTGTGTCATTCTCAAAACTTTTGGCCATGACTGTAGACTGGGACAGAGTTATCTCATTATTATTATTATAGGTTGGGAGATCTAATGACAGAAGACATCGTACTGCTTCAGACAGAGATGGCAAGATACCGTTACTAAACACACAGATAAGGCTCTACATACAGCTCCCCTCTCAAATTCTTATCACAAGAGATGAGCAAACTGGTTGGTAATGAATTGGGTTCAACATGAAGTTTCCAAAAATCTCAGGTGCAGAAAAATAATAGTTATTCTCACTTTGTCTCACATCTCCAATGCTTCATTGCCGGCATCTTTGGTCCTCTTCTAGCATCTTCTGGCCTCCTGGGTGACATCAGCAGCACTGGGTGACTACTGAGGTCTGTGGTTGGGCCCCAGTGGTCACACACCATCATGACAGTTTGACACACCTGGCTCTCAATGGATCAAATTTTCTGACAGGTGACTATGAAAGTTTTATGAATTTTACAGCTACAAGCTAAGGTTCGTTCATGCATTCATTCAATCATTGGAGCTGCCATAAAGCACTGTGTATACCTATAATGCGGCGAGGGGTGTGCCAATATGACTGAATCCAGAGAATTTTTGAATTGAATTCATAAAACATACATAAAATACATGATACATTCCCTTTAAATTTTACTTTTCCTTTTATAGCCCCAACAGTCCAGAAAAATCCACCGACTGGAATTACGCCAGTCCATTGCATGCCAAATTAGAAGAAGTTTACTTTATCATTATTGATTTTATTACTATAATTATTATTTTTGTTTATCATAATGCAAATAATAATATTTTACTATATTTTAGTACTCCAAACCACAAACACCTCAGATTTTCGGCACCAAGCAGACGTTAGAAAGAGTTTCCACGTAAAAAAAACGACTGTCCAATTAAGAAGAGACTCGGTCCTTTGTGAGGCCGCACTCCTGCTTTATTTCTCTTACAACCACAGCAATAGGATGGCAAATAGAACTCTTTATATGTAAACTCCCAAATTAAATAAACTAGAAGAATTCTGAAGTAACCGTACCAAACATTGGCACAGTTGTTTAGACTCTGCTTGGGCAGAAATAAAATGTGTTTGCCTTGGCATGTGTCAAGTAAAGTGGGAGAAAGCAGCCAAGCACACAATCCCACCTTTGTCCTCAGAGAAATGATTAGCCATCAAGTAAATGAGCGGCCATAACGCTAAGGTTTAGAGATTAGGTAGCACTTTGTATGCAACAGTCATTAGAATAAGTAATGCATATCCTGGGCAGAATAAGAATGATGTGCATTATAATACTAATTCAATATACTGCATTAAATCATGGGCTCGGCGGTGACACTCAGAATAGTTTTGTGATGTATTTGCATGTTAATGCTAAAGATTCATTGCTAAAGGCAACAGGAACAAATCAATTATGATAAAAAAAATCACTAAATATTGGATATTTTTAGAGTCTACTAAATGCATTGCAATTATAGTAATAGTAATAGTAAATAATGCTGCCATAAAGCGTGCAAGGCTTCTATACAATGCTTAATAACACTGCCATACAATAAAATAGCTAAATAATAGTGTCAAACAGTGCTTATATGTTATCGTACCTCCAAGAAAAAACACAAAAATTTGACATACAGACTCCGCAATATAGACATGTCTTGAGTCGTGCACAGTGTAGTCGGGCAGCATGTCAGCCAGGAAATGTAGCAATCTGTTAAGAGTATGCAGCTCAGTTTTACCTTTTGGTTGCAAATAGGGCAAAATGGTTTGGCAGAAAGGAAAGATCCAAGGAAGGCATACGCACTGGGGGAGATTTATTAACACCAGTCTTCATATTTCCTGTTCCGGGGGAGGGTGCACCTCCTCATACATCAGGTGCACTTTCCACAGGGCCATGCACCTCCACTGAAATCTACATGAGTGATAGGGCATGTGGACCCAACCACTTCACGCCCTTCCAACACCCCCTGCAACGAACCCGAGCCACCGAAGCAGACATGCAGACATCCCTATATATAGAGTATCTACGCCACTGTGTCGTTCCAGCATAAGGCTGTCCACAGTACAAGAGCGGCCTTGTACAAAGGCTCTGTTTCCCCAAAGTTACCTAAGGAGGGATGGGGCCTCATCACCTATATTATATAAAGATGGTGTAACATTAACCATTTCACACCTGTATCAAGTGTACACAATAAAAGTGCACTGGATCAGCACATTAATACACAAGTAGGCACAATAAATAGTAGAACACAAGACCATTATACTAAGGTGTCATTGGGGGTAGAGACCTTTCCATCACCTTTATATTCTGTATAGTTAAACACATTGACTACATATGACAAAGCTGCATACAGTACATACACACACACATACATACAGTACGTGGACAAAATTCTCGTTCTTGTTCTTGATTCTAGAGAGAAATGTGCTGCCCAGTGTCAGAAAGCTTGGTCTCAGTCGCAGGTCATGGGTCTTGCAACAGGATAATGACCCAAAACACACAGCTAAAAACACCCAAGAATGGCTAAGAGGAAAACATTGGACTATTCTGAAGTGCCCTTCTATGAGCCCTGACCTAAATCCTATTGAGCATCTTTGGAAGGAGCTGAAACATGCCATCTGGAAAAGGCACCCTTCAAACCCGAGACAACTGGAGCAGTTTGCTCATGAGGAGTGGCCAAAATACCTGCTGAGAGGTGCAGAAGTCTCATTGACAGTTACAGGAATCGTTTGATTGCAGGGATTGCCTCAAAAGGTTGTGCAACAAAACATTAAGTTAAGGGAACCATCATTTCTGTCCAGGCCTGTTTCATGAGTTTTCTTTTAAAAAAAATTCTGTTGAAGCATGGTTGAAAAGCAGTGTCTGACTTTCATTTGTTCATTTTCATAGAGTTTTTATATATTATTACTTTTGTCAGATTCAAGTTATTTCTGTGACCATTGTGGGTTTTTCTTTCATTAAATGAGGTGTACCAACAATTTTGTCCACGTGTGTATAAACACACACACACATATAATGGTCTCTTACCTCTGTCAAGTATGCAGGATTGTAGGCCTGGGCTGGTACCGGTGGTGAGTTGAAGCTATCCATGTTGAGAGGATCTTCAGATTAAATCAATGATATTAAAGGAGTTTCCCAAACTTTCATATTGATGACCTGTCATTAATTTCATAATGTGGTAGTGTGACACCCAGCACCCTGATTGATCAGCTGTTAATGAGGTCATGGTTTCTCAGTCCAGTGACATCATGTTCATCGGTCACATGGCCATGTTACAGCTCAGTCCCAAAAACAAAGCTGCTTTACAATATATGGCACTGTGCTTTATACAACTAATTGGTGGCTGAATGTTAGTCCACCACTGATCTGATATTGATTTTCTATCCTAAGAATAGGTAATCAGTATCATAGGCCTGGAAAAGCCCTTTAAGAAGGAACCTAAACCCCTGAGCAACAGCTTAGAATACTGAGATACTGCCAATTGGCTGTGCGCTGGTGACATGGAAAACTGACAATTAGCCATTAATGGTGAAGTCTCAGTCTGAGATTTCCTTATTGTAGCACCCACTACTGGTAGAGTAAATATGTTATATAGCAGGTATAATCATAAATATCACCCCACAATCACAAGCATCAAGAAGATCTTGAAGACTCATATCTTCAGGAAGGCCTACAAGCTTCAATAACACTTCTGTCCCCACGCCGCCATCTGAACAGCTTCTACCCTACTGTCTCTATCCCTCTTCCCTCATAGATTGTAAGCTCTTGTGGGCAGGCTCTATCCCATTGTTCCAGTTGGTGACTGTTTGTACTTGTTTTGTGTATAGTATGTAAACCCTCAAATGTACGGCACCATGGAATTAATATAATAATGTACAGCACAGTGAAAATAATATAACTATGTACAACACCATGGAATTAATATAATTCTGTACAACACCATGGAAGTAATATAATGCTGTACAGCACCAATGAAGCAATATAATAATGTACAGCATCATGAACTTAACATAATGTACAGCACCATGGAATTAATATAATACTGTACAGCACCATGGAAGTGATATAATAATGTACATCACTGTGGAATTAATATAATAATGTACAGCACCATGGAAGTGATATAATAATGTACAGCACCATGGAAGTAATATAATAATGTACAGCACCATGGAAGTGATATAATAATGTACAGCACCATGGAAGTAATATAATACTATACAACACCATGGAATTAATATAATACTGTACAGCACCATGGAAGTAATATAATAATGTACAGCACCAAGGAATTAATATAATAATGTACAGCACCATGGAATTAATATAATACTGTACAGCACCATGGAAGTGATATAATAATGTACATCACTGTGGAATTAATATAATAATGTACAGCACCATGGAAGTGATAGAATAATGTACAGCACCATGGAAGTAATATAATAATGTACAGCACCATGGAAGTAATATAATAATGTACAGCACCATGGAAGTGATATAATAATGTACAGCACCATGGAAGTAATATAATACTATACAACACCATGGAATTAATATAATACTGTACAGCACCATGGAAGTAATATAATAATGTACAGCACCAAGGAATTAATATAATAATGTACAGCACCATGGAATTAATATAATACTGTACAGCACCATGGAAGTAATATAATAATGTACAGCACCAAGGAATTAATATAATAATGTACAGCACCATGGAATTAATATAATACTGTACAGCACCATGGAAGCAATATAATACTGTACAGCACCATGGAATTCACATAATACTGTACAGCACCATGGAATTAATATAATACTGTACAGCACCATGGAAGTCATATAATAATGTACAGCACCATGGAATTAATATAATACTGTACAGCACCATGGAAGTCATATAATAATGTACAGCACCATGGAATTAATATAATACTGTACAGCACCATGGAATTAACACAATAATGTAAACCATGGAATTAAAGGGATTTTCCCATCTTCCTGTTTCAGCAGCTTTGCCTGCTGTCTCTTCTTACTTCCTGTATTCCTTATCAAGCAGTCAAAGCCGCCTCCTCCCAGCTTTCTGAACAGGGCACTATGAGGTATCACAATGCTTATTATGATTACTAGAAATCTAATATAAATGCAGATCAAATAATATGCACATGCTTCTAGAGAAAGGACTCAGTGTTCTCTGTGTGTTTACATAGATAGATAACAGACAGGGCTTTATCAGTGAACTGAAATTGGCTGAATGGCAGAGCTGTAGATAACAGTGAGAGCAGTGAGTGACGTCATCGGTCCTGTCTTATCACACAGGTCCGGCTTTATGGAAACTCTGTGTAAACAATGGGAGGAATAATTTCACAAAGCAGGAAAACAAAGCAGCATTACTAAAGCAATATACAGTCATATGAAAAAGTTTGGGCACCCCTATTAATCTTAATCATTTTTAGTTCTAAATATTTGGGTGTTTGCAACAGCCATTTCAATTTGATATATCTAATAACTGATGGACACAGTAATATTTCAGGATTGAAATGAGGTTTATTGTACTAACAGAAAATGTGCAATATGCATTAAACCAAAATTTGACCGGTGCAAAAATTTGGGTACCCTTATCATTTTATTGATTTGAATACTCCTAACTACTTTTACTGACTTACTGAAGCACAAAATTGGTTTTGTAACCTCACTGAGCTTTGAACTTCATAGCCAGGTGTATCCAATCATGAGAAAAGGTATTTAAGGTGGCCAATTGCAAGTTGTTCTCCTATTTGAATCTCCTCTGAAGAGTGGCATCATGGGCTCCTCAAAACAACTCTCAAATGATCTGAAAACAAAGATTGTTCAACATAGTTGTTCAGGGGAAGGATACAAAAAGTTGTCTCAGAGATTTAACCTGTCAGTTTCCACTGTGAGGAACATAGTAAGGAAATGGAAGATCACAGGGACAGTTTTTGTTAAGCCCAGAAGTGGCAGGCCAAGAAAAATATCAGAAAGGCAGAGAAGAAGAATGGTGAGAACAGTCAAGGACAATCCACAGACCACCTCCAAAGAGCTGCAGCATCATCTTGCTGCAGATAGTGTCACTGTGCATCGGTCAACAATACAGCACACTTTGCACAAGGAGAAGCTGTATGGGAGAGTGATGCGAAAGAAGCCGTTTCTGAAAGCACGCCACAAACAGAGTCGCCTGAGGTATGCAAAAGCACATTTGGACAAGCCAGCTTCATTTTGGAAGAAGGTCCTGTGGACTGATGAAACAAAGATTGAGTTGTTTGGTCATACAAAAAGGCGTTATGCATGGCGTCAAAAAAACACAGCATTCCAAGAAAAACACTTGCTACCCACTGTAAAATTTGGTGGAGGTTCCATCATGCTTTGGGGCTGTGTGGCCAATGCCAGCACCGGGAATCTTGTTAAAGTTGAGGGTCGCATGGATTCAACTCAGTATCAGCAGATTCTTGAGAATAATGTACAAGAATCAGTGACGAATTTGAAGTTTCGCCGGGGATGGATATTTCAGCAAGACAATGATCCAAAACACAGCTCCAAATCTACTCAGGCATTCATGCAGAGGAACAATTACAATGTTCTGGAATGGCCACCCAGCCCCAGACCGAATATCATTGAACATCTGTGGGATAATTTGAAGCGGGCTGTCCAGCTCGGTGACCATCAAACTTAACTGAACTGGAATTGTTTTGTAAAGAGAAATGGTCAAAAATACCTCATCCAGGACCAGGAACCTATTTAAAAGCTACAGGAAGCGACTAGAGGCTGTTATTTTTGCAAAAGGAGGATCTACTAAATATTAATGTCACTTTTCTGTTGAGGTGCCCATACTTTTGCACCGGTCAAATTTTGGTTTAATGCATATTGCACATTTTCTGTTAGTACAATAAACCTCATTTCAATCCTGAAATATTACTGTGTC
The DNA here is from genome assembly GCA_947044405.1 of Leptodactylus fallax. Classification (NCBI taxonomy): domain Eukaryota; kingdom Metazoa; phylum Chordata; class Amphibia; order Anura; family Leptodactylidae; genus Leptodactylus; species Leptodactylus fallax. The sequence goes on from CAMRHE010000017.1 coordinate 2,182,108, forward strand.
CATCAGTTATTAGACATATCAAATTGAAATGGCTGTTGCAAACACCCAAATATTTAGAACTAAAAATGATTAAGATTAATAGGGGTGCCCAAACTTTTTCATATGACTGTATTTAGGAAAACTCTTCAAGTTACATAAACTAGCACTATAGATGGGATCCTTGAAATAGGAATACCCCTTTAATATAATAATGTGCAGCACCATGGAATTAATAGTGCTTTAAAAATAAACAATGATAATAATGATATAATAATAAAATAAAATATATATACTTAGATGTTTAAATATGGTATAGTAAGAACAAAGTCCTAACCTCTTGTAATATGTGTATAAGGGGTCACTAACTCTGCTCTGACAGATGAAGACCGAGGAAAGAAGGATCAGCCATGTAAAATTTCAGCACTTTCCATCCTTTGTTCTCATGGAGATATGCCACCACCAGAAGTGTCTGGCAGTGATTTGGGCCTCAAGCACATGACCAGGTATGCAGGCCGAGGCATTTCCGATGGGGGTTCCAATAATTCATTCGGTTCCGATGATTATAGAGAAGGTCCTATCCTCATACATCAGAAAGGAGTGGAACGTAACTCCACACTGAAATCAATGTGGGATGGAAGCCATTCGGATGACACTCAGATGTCAACTGAGTACACTCCACTATGAAATCAGTCCTTACTCGGCATGCACACCTGGTTGTGTGCTTATGGCCTTACTCCCTTCTCTAACAAGAATACTGTACATGCTCGGCTAAGCAAAGTGTGCATGTGTATGGGGAAGTTCAAAGAAATAGCTGTGTGATGGCTATTGAAGTTGTATGGCAACCTTCACCTTTTGTAACATAGTAAATGTTTGTTGTATTCGTAATCTACTACAATATTAAAAGATTTTATATTAATTTTAATATTATTTCATATTAAAAGTTTTTTTTCTGGGACAATGATATTGATTTTTGTGACCTCTTCACTACTTACATTACCAAGCACAGTGACATACGTTGTATAGAGGCCGTGCTTGGTTATTGCAGCTCAGCCACACTCACTTGAATGAGACTGAGTTGGACTTGTTTTTGCCATTAATTAGGAATTCTAGCCATTATATATAACGGTATAGTCTCTCTTTAGCTTATAATGAATGTTCTATAATCTAATAGTTTATTGAGTTATATGAAGCCTGCTTTCTCTTCAAAGTATATAAGGAGACGGTCAATGACGCTACTTAGTGATGTCATCATTTGCTGACGTCAACCACTTTGTTGAAAAAAGCCCAATAGATAAAATAGATCAATGGATTTTATCTCATCCAGTCCTCCAGTCTTGGCCCCAGTGGTGATATTGATGAGGTCTTTATTGTAGTCTATTACGTAATTGATTTTTCCAATTTTTTTTAGCTCACGAAATATGACAAAGAAAGCATAAGGCATAAAATACTGGAACCATTTACAAGTAAAATATTTCAATTTTCTTGTCACATTATATCGCAGGCTCCTTTCATGGCATCAGAAATGTTCATTTTGAATTTTAGCACTATAAATATGTCTAACAGGTTCAATAAATGTCTCCCAAACCAAACTAGGAAATTAATTTTTAGGAAGGAAATTTTATTTAGCAATGTATATTTTGGCAGCCAGCTCAAATACATGAAAATAAATCAGGAAGTCATTTTACCAAACTATTAAAGAAGACTATGAAATCATTTTCGAGTGCGGTTTTACATCATTAAAGTACACTGGAACATACAGGCTGCAGTCAGGAACAGTCCCGCACTAATAACATGCTTCTAAGAAGTTTTCCATTCAATTCAGGTGTGAAATTAATGCTTTCTCGAATACAGTATCATTCGCTTGCCATAAATTACTGGTGAAGGCAACCCATAAATTAGCTTCAATAACATTACCCTGACATGTTGTCAAGGGGAGAACGTGGCTGCTTTATATGTGACTGCCTCAGCCATGAATCATTAGCCAATTAAATAATGTCCCAGGTAAAGATGGGAGAACAGTTTTATGACCGGGTCCAGGAGCCTATTTTAGGGGTGCACTTACTTTACAGACCGACATCAAACTTCTGTCCAAGTCTGAATTCCAAAACTAGGACTTCAAAGGAAAACCCTGATCTGAGTTTATAAAGTTTCACACATGTTCCGACTTTACAAAATACTGATCCTTAGAACGTAAATCATATTTTTGGTACAATTTAATCAATGGCATTGAATGTCTTTCATTTGTTTTGAGCAACTGAAACTTTGTCATATTTTAATATATACTTTTTGTGGAGTCTGATGCTAGATTTGCACCTCCGTTGGGGTTTCCGTTCTTCGGGTCCGCTTGGGGATCCGAAAAATGGAAACCCAATCCACTTAAAAAGTGGTTACCCTTGGAAACCCATTGACCCCATAGACTATGATGGGGTCCGCCAGGTTTCTGCCCAGTTTCCACCCAAAAAATGCGGAGAGAAAAGTATTTTCTCTCTCCATTTTTCAAGCAGAATGGGAGACGGATTCCCCGAACGGTAATTGAACGCAAATGTGAACCTAACCTGATACATATCAGGGAATCTTCAAACTCATCTACAAAGGGGGAATTTAAAATCTTTACTGTCTACGCCCAAAAACTATGGTAGAAGTGGTGCATCTTTTGCACATGACCCATATTTGTGCCAAAGATTTGCCACTTTGTTACCTGTTACTTTTTAAGAACGTGGGTACAGATGGACAGGTATCAAGGCGGGCAGGGATGAGGATTTTGCCAAAAAACTGTGTGACCTGACTGGTGTACAGTACATGAGGTCTCCGAAGATGCGCTGGAATTATTAAGAGGCTGACTCGTCAAAGTGACATAATGTCAATGCCCCACATGTGACCCAAGGTTACCCATGGACACTGACATCATAGAGGAGCCTGGAAGCCACCTGCAGAGGTGAGGAGAGGTGAGGAGAGGTGAGGAGAGGTACGTATGACTTGTTTGTTATTTTTTTGCATCTTTCCTGAGCCTCTAATTCTTATACTGTAGGGCGTAAACTAGGAAGTATTGCATGAGCTCGAAAATATGATGAAGGGTAAAAAGGGTACAAACACATGTAAAGGTCCTCAGATAAGTTTGTTCATTCATTCATATAACAAGTGTTTCCAGACTTTAGCCACATTTTCTTAGTCCTGGAAAACCCCTTTAGGTTAAGGTTCCATGTAGCAAGACACAGCAAAAAAAATGTTTTTGAAAACACAGCTTTTCTACTGCAGATTTTTCCTGCAATGTGTGAATGGGATTAGCCAGAATCCCACTGAATTTGCAGGTAGTGTAATACGCAGCATTTTTTGCCACAACTTTTCCACCATGGCCAAAACGCTGGGGCCTGGCCTCAATGTATTATGCCCTGCATCCGTTAGAGACTCTAAAACTATATATCAATCTGTTCAGCTCCTCCTGCTTTATAACATGCTGCCTGCAGATCAGTCTTAAAGGTTCCCTTTAAGTTATTTTTCTTAGCAAACAGATCTACTACTTAAAACTTGTCTCCAAAATATTTTATTTCTAAAACCAACAACATTACAGCTAAAACTACTAAAAGAGAAATAAATGCATTGTACATATTATACCACAGCTTTATTATTTGATCGAAATGGAAAACTGTTGGATAAAGCTTCAAAACTTGCTACCTAGGAGGTCTTTATTTCATTGAGGTCCCTACTGTATTTCCAAGATCAAGAAAAAAATTGGTTTTGCCTGTGCCAAACCACTCTTCCTACTGAATTTTGTTTTGCACAGGAGCGTTTGCTCTTTTCATGGTTATTGTGCTGTCAGCTCTTCCCTTTAAACTTTGCGCTCTAGAAATTATAGAGTTAAAGGAGTATTCCCGTGAACATAACCATATTTAAATTTGTACATAATTAAAAGTTAAACATTTTTGCAAATATAAATAATTAAACATTTTGCATAATTTTAAAGATTTTTTTCTAAATATCTTGTGGTCACAGTCTTGTTGTCTTGATCGGTTGCCAATGGATGCAACCATGAATACAGGACCTTTCTAAGGTCAGAAAATCAGCCATGATGTCCTTATTGTGGCCGGGATATCTTCTCATACATGTAGTGTCCCTGTCTGATAACCCACCTACAATAAGAAAATCATGGCTACGTTTTTGACAAGTTCCAGACCATAGAAAGTTTCTGCATTTGTAGTTGTATCCATTGGCAACCAATCAAGGCACTACTAAGATGGTTAGAGAAAATCTTTAAAACGCTGCAGAATTTTTAACTACTTATATTTGCAAAAATGTTTAACTTTTAATTATCTACAAATATAGATATGATTATATTCACGGGAAAACCCCTCTAAAATATACCAAATCATACAGACTAGTATAGTTGTTATAGGGCTTGTTAAGGTTGCTTCAATTCTTTCCTTTCCAGATTGTCCATGCTAAAGGGAACACTGGCTGGGGTCCCTGCTTACCCACCCTAATAAAACCAACAACCATTCCCAATTTTGGAAATGTGGGACCCTGATGTGGAAGACTTGGCCTAAGGTTGGCTATATAATCATCAGCCGAAATCGAGTTTCCAGTTTTTGGCTTTAGATTGAATTTCTTCTATACAAATATTCGGGTCGGGCACAGACTGTATCCCACCAATGAAGGGTTCTTTTTGTAGGAAATGAGTGAGCACATTAACCCTAATTGTGTCTACATTTGATAAATGTAAGCTTGCAAATGACAATCTGATACTTGGAAAGTGTTGGTCAAAAAGAAATTAAATAGCCATTGCTATAGTATAAGAACAATAAATATGTTATTTATTTTAATAGTTTCCTCTCCTTTCCGAAAACCATGTAACTTCTATTTCGAGTACAAAGGGGTCACATAATTCCACTGTTTCAAACCCCCATCCAAGATCAAACCAGTGCCTGTGAGTAACTGCTTGTTAACACGTATCTATGTTTGTTCAGCTTTCCATCGGTCCAGGCTGTGAAATATCTTTCAATCCCTGTCTGTTCACTTAATTACGACATCCTAAATGAAGAAATAACTGGAACAGTCTTGGTTCCCAGTCCGCCTTCTATTCGGCAATTACATTCTTCTAACACATAAACACTTATAAATGATCTAAGTTTAATGTACTTATTGAAGGTAATGTATTGATTTTTAATCTCTCTGTCCCGCGCCATCTGTTTTCTGTTTAATGGTATACAGTAACCTTTCGTTGCTATTTAGAAATTGTAATACGTATTCGCAATGACTGAGAAATATTCATGTATCATAAATCTTAGGTCAGCCCGAAGGTTTCCCAACACATTCATGTTGGAGGTGGTTGTATGGGCTGATCTAACCATTAGTCTCTGTATAGGGTCCAGTAATGTGGGTTCATGTAGGACAAGTCCAAGTGACTGTGGTTTCGATGATAAGAAAATAGGAGAAAATTCTTTATTATGTCAAGATGTTAAAAGAGACTTAAGTGCTACAGCAAATTTTATAAATGTTTCTCTTAATTTGTTCAACATGCTCAAATTATTCTTGTATTCTGGCATTTACAGATGTAGCAAAGTTTAACTTGGATCTGATAACTTGATGCAGCATGACAACTTACAACTAAAGCCATTGAAATGCCATTGGAACCTTTAAGTTAAAGTTTGCCACAGCTGTTTATTTAATGCATTAAGTGTCAAATTAAACTTTGCTACATCCTTAGAGCACAGGTTCATGGTCGGTGAACTTACAGAAATTCAGTATATTATTTGGTTATTGAATCACAAGTATATAATATGATGTTACTTTAGGAATTTCGGGGTAGACTGGGATTGATATGGGCCAAAGGTTATTGAAGGTAATGGACTTTCAATAACCTTACAACCTTACCTTACAATTGGTTTGGTTTAATAGAATGTGCTTGAAGAGCACTTGTCCCCCTTTTTTTTTGGTGGCACTTGAACCTTGACCATATATAGTGGATTTACCGTCTGGAATTTTCACAGCAAATTTGTAGAAATTTGCAGGAATATCTGGCTGATAAATCGACACCAAATGGTATATATTTTGGTAAAAAAAATTTTTTTTTGCAGATTTCCCTTCAGTAAACAGTCAAACATCTAAAATAAAAAACATACTATATTATACTATACTATACTATACTATACTATACTATACCTTCCCTGTGGCAATAATATTTGTTTGTCAATTTTTTTCTTCCCTATTGAATTAAATGGGAAAATCAGCAACAAATCCATGAACTTATTTTTTTTACTGGACAAATTATATGTTCTTCATAGTATCATTTAATATTGTGTACAATGTATTGGAAAGCTGGGGAAAAATTCAGAATGGGTTGGAATTAGAAAAAAATAGGATCTGTGCCACTTTCTTATGGGTTTTGTTTTTACAGTGTTCACTATGTGTTAAAAATGACATGTTCTTTATATTATTTAGGTAGGCACAGTCACAGAAATAACAAATTTATATGGTTAGTATATGTTTTAATACCTTTACAAAAATTAAAAACTTTGAAAAATGCAAAAAATATTTTAATTGCCATATTGTGACACCTATAATTTTATGATTCCATGTATAGAACTGTTTTAGGCACAATATGTTGTTTTTATTTATAGCATTTTGGGGAATATCCAATATTTTAATCACTTTTTATACAATTTTTTGTGTAGGCAAAATGGCAAATTGGCTATTTTTTTTCTGTTACAGTGTTCACTGTATGGGATAAATATAATTTCATATTATTATAGATGAGGTATTTTTGGATACAGGGATACCTAATGTGCTTTTTGTTTATTTATTTTTAGATATATTCTATGGAAAGGAGGGGGAATTTTAATTTTTTATATGTAAAAAAATGTAATATTTTTAGAATGAACACTTTTTTTTTGCCCACCTAGGGAATTTAAACCTGCAATTATTAGATTGCTTATACCCCAGACTTCAATACTACTGTAGCTATGCCTCAATTGTGCTCCTGGTTGTCATAGTAACCTGATAGCTTTTGCATTCTCACTGCATGGGAGCCATACTGGCAATGACATGTAAAGGGTGGGCGTAGAACTGTAATGGGTGGGAGGGGGAAATAGAAGCCCTATAAACATTTAATTCCCATGGTCATGGAGGAATCTGATTGCAGGCATTACTGTCGGATCTCCACTATGTAAAACAGTGGACACCCAGTGGTTACATCCCCTGCTCAGCTCTGAACAGGCGCCATATGTAAGGACCCCACACCCGCTGTACCATTACAATGGATGTTGTAAAGATTTAATTTATTGATTTAGGGGTTAATGGAGCTGACAATGAATTAACTAAATAAGTATTTAATTAGTAAACTTAATAGGGAATACAGAAGCATTGTTGAATGATTTCTGAAAATGAGATCCCTTTAACTGTGAAGAACATAATTGCGATATTTAAGATCTTCAGTCAGATTAAAAAAAATTTATTTCCAAGAAGGACAATGACAGTAATTAAGAATCTCATATATCAATGTACAGGAACGAGCAGCCATTGTTTACCATATGGCAATTTCTCTGAGAAAATCTTGGCTGATTCCTGAGTGCTAATCTCAAAGTCGATGTTAATTTTAGCTCAGAACAAAATAACATTCTTGTAGGATTACAGTCGGCAAGAAGGCGCAAGGTCCTGTAATGATTGAGCGCCCTATTTTATCCAGCAGAGGAAAAGATTTCTCCAAAGAGTTTAGGTAATATGAATTAAAAATCTGCAACAAATTCAACATATGCACAGAATGTCATACATGAAGTCATAGAATAACCTCTGCGGTTTTTGAAGAATTCTAAAATGTGTCTTCTCTACGGCTAGACATATCAGATAGCTACAGGTGTTTGATATGAATGGTTTTGGTAATGGGGGCCATGACCATGCACTATCCTTGACTTGATATACTGATTTGACTAAAAGAGTTCATGAAAGGTAGTTCTAGTTATTTAGCTGGCAACGTTCACAGGATAATCAGAATTTAGTACTTTTACTGTCAGAAGATGGCTAAGAGCTTATCTTAGAAAGCAGAGTTCATGGTAGGTCCCTTTCAATACATAATGTTTTAGTGTCGGGGAAAATGAAGATTTAGACTGTTTCAATGGTGTTTTATGGCGGGTTTAGAGTGATATTTCAGAGTTTGCTGTTAATGAAAAAGGGTACAATGATCTATGTTACATGGCCAGTAAGAGGATCATTCCTGTGTGTGGCCCTTGTCCCTTATTTCAGGATTCACAGGTATAAATTTTATATATATATATATATATATATATATATATATATATAGTGCCTTGCGAAAGTATTCGGCCCCCTTGAACTTTTCAACCTTTTGCCACATTTCAGGCTTCAAACATAAGGATATAAAATTTTAATTTTATAGTGAAGAATCAACAAGTGGGACATAATCGTGAAGTGGAACGAAATTTATTGGATATTTTAAACTTTTGTAAAAAATAAAAAACTGAAAAGTGGGGTGTGCAGTATTATGTTAAGTTAATACTTTGTAGTGCCACCTTTTGCTGCGATTACAGCTGCAAGTCGCTTGGGGTATGTCTCTATCAGTTTTGCACATCGAGAGACTGAAATTCTTGCCCATTCTTCCTTGGAAAACATCTGGAGCTCAGTGAGGTTGGATGGAGAGCGTTTGTGAACAGCAGTTTTCAGCTCTTTCCACAGATTCTCGATTGGATTCAGGTCTGGACTTTGACTTGGCCATTCTAACACCTGGATACGTTTATTTGTGAACCATTCCATTGTAGATTTTGCTTTATGTTTGGGATCATTGTCTTATTGGAAGATAAATCTCCGTCCCAGTCTCAGGTCTTTTGCAGACTCCAACAGGTTTTCTTCCAGAATGGTCCTGTATTTGGCTCCATCCATCTTCCCATCAATTTTAACCATCTTCCCTGTCCCTGCTGAAGAAAAGCAGGCCCAAACCATGATGCTGCCACCACCATGTTTGACAGTGGGGATGGTGTGTTCAGGGCGATGAGCTGTGTTGCTTTTACGCCAAACATATCGTTTTGCATTGTGGCCAAAAAGTTCGATTTTGGTTTCATCTGACCAGAGCACCTTCTTCCACATGTTTGGTGTGTCTCCCAGGTGGCTTGTGGCAAACTTTAAACAAGACTTTTGATGGATATCTTTGAGAAATGGCTTTCTTCTTGCCACTCTTCCATAAAGGCCAGATTTGTGCAGTGTACGACTGATTGTTGTCCTATGGACAGACTCTCCCACCTCAGCTGTAGATCTCTGCAGTTCATCCAGAGTGATCATGGGCCTCTTGGCTGCATCTCTGATCAGTCTTCTCCTTGTTTGAGATGAAAGTTTAGAGGGACGGCCAGGTTTTGGTAGTGATTTGCAGTGGTCTGATACTCCTTCCATTTCAATATGATCGCTTGCACAGTGCTCCTTGGGATGTTTAAAGTTTGGGAAATCTTTTTGTATCCAAATCCGGCTTTAAACTTCTCCACAACAGTATCACGGACCTGCCTGGTGTGTTCCTTGGTCTTCATGTTGCTCTCTGCACTTTAAACAGAACCCTGAGACTATCACAGAGCAGGTGCATTTATACGGAGACTTGATTACACACAGGTGGATTATATTTATCATCATCAGTCATTTAGGACAACATTGGATCATTCAGAGATCCTCACTGAACTTCTGGAGTGAGTTTGCTGTACTGAAAGTAAAGGGGCCGAATAATATTGCACACCCCACTTTTCAGTTTTTTATTTTTTACAAAAGTTTAAAATAACCAATAAATTTCGTTCCACTTCACAATTGTGTCCCACTTGTTGATTCTTCACCAAAAAATTAACATTTTATATCCTTATGTTTGAAGCCTGAAATGTGGCAAAAGGTTGAAAAGTTCAAGGGGGCCGAATACTTTAAATATATATATATATATATATATATATATATATATATATAAAATTATTATTATTTTTTTAATATCTAGACTAGTCATTAACCATAAAAAAATTTGTGGAAGATGATAGTTGCCATTATAATAGCAGGGTCAAACCATCAAGCCTGGGATATTGTAGTCAATCAAGCTCATCAATTGTAGGTAGCTCTCATAAAATTTTAACATGGAGCCAATACAATCATACTTATACCACCAACAGTATAATACAATTTATTGCTCTCTTTGTATTATTGGAATTCTCTCCAAAATCATCTCAAGACAAATCACAGACATTTCCTTTCTATTCTGTACCCCATGGATACTGGCAAAATGTCCATTATTATAATGGAATGTCCACAAATTTGCAAAATCCTGGCAACCCTTCACCAATTTACAGGCAACAAATTATTGTTGCTACAATAGCTGTTGGTCTAGCGATTATTTAGCTGACAGCTATTTCTGTTAACCCTTCAGCTCGGCTGAGCATACATGTGTTCTGGATTGAGATGAGGGAATAAGCCACTGACAGACACCTGAGAATTGAGGACCAAAGGATCAGGAGTTGAAATTTGACATATAACACCAAAAAATGCCTCAAAGGTAAGGGCTTTCCAAGAAGTAATCATGAATACCGAAAAAATGGACAAATCCAAAAAAAAATATGTGTTTATTTAGGAGGATAGTTCAGTATGTGGGGTGATTTTTCCATCTCAACATTGTTTCTCTCTATGTACTTGTAAAGATTTTATTTGTTGGTTGATGTAAAATAAAGTGATTTTTATTTTCGTATTTTTTGGGGTATGTCCATTTTTTTCGCCATTGTTGAAATTTTACATGTCTGATCCTTCTTTTCCCCAACATGATCAGTGAAATAGCTGTGTTCAGCCAATTTTGCTCCAATGGGTGGGTTCTCCTTTGAGACCTTTAGTGTCTTAACTAGTTTTACCATTTTTAAAGGGACATTAAACCATCTACTTTATCTCTATTTGCTGGATGGTTGAATATTTCCAGTTGCTGTTTTGGACTAGTATCATGTCAGGCTATGGAGAGGTTGACAATCTTTTTTATCAAAAGCTTAGGGCTAACGCTCCACGTAGCATCCCGCAGCAAAAAAGCGCTGCGGGAAAAAACCACGGCGGAAACACATCGCGGTTCTTCCCGCGTCGCTTTGCATTCTAAAGATAGATCATTAATTAATAAGTCCAGGAAAACACATTGAGCTTTTCCGCTGCGTTTTTTCCGCAGTATTTTTTTTGTTTGCCGCATTTCACTCCTTGGGGCCTTTGCCTTATTATATTTGTTAGTCAAACCCAACAATTTCAGTGGCTCCTGCTTATCATCTAATGTGTATGTCCATCTCCTCTGATGGTTGATGTGACACTCGGTTCACACCTGTGCTCGGGGTTCCGTTTTTCTGGTCTGCTTGGGGAAACCTAATCCACTTAAAAATCAGACTACAATGGGGTCCACCTGGATTTCTGCTGAGTTTCCACCCGAAAAAAGTGGAGAGAAAACTTGTGCTTGCAGGACTTTTCTCTCTGCATTTTTCAAGCAGAATAGGGGACAGAATCCCCAAATGGAAATTGGTCACAGATGTGAACCCAGCCTGAGGGAAAAGTTGGATTAAGTTGAATTTCAATGTGCCCAATACTTTTGTCTTTGGCTGATGGCAGCTTCTTATTCCTCTCCCCCCTCAAGTATGCATACGTAGGGGGCCATCATAATGGATACTGTAACTAGCGGCCAAATGAGAGCTCAGCAGACATATAAAAGTGTTTAACCATCTTTAGTGACAGGATGTCCAAAAAAATAAAGAAATATTTAGACAATACACATAAGCTTCACTTATATTAGCTGCTGACTTTTTATGAATAGAGTTCCTTAAAAAAATTTATTGCGGAGCATGAATAGACATTAATGTCATCAAATTTAGCAATTTTAGAGCATGTGGACAGGATTTTCCTAATTTTATTTATCTGTGGTAATGTAATAGTAATTATACATGCACATAACAATCACATAGCCCGAGATATTCTCTACAGTGACGTAGAGGTCAACTTCGTTCATCGCCAATGAAAAATCTTCCAGCAACTACAATGTTTTCATCCATGAATAATTAATTTGTATGCCGACCGTTCTAGTTGGGAGAATATTTTTTTTTCCATTTTTTTTAGCACAGTGTTTATGAAGCCAAAGGTGCAGTATTTAAAAGGCTACAAAATGGGTCAACAACAGACTTCCTTTTCTGGCACAGGCCGGAGACATTATCCACCATAAAAGAGTTTTTGATTAATACGAGTTATATGCCAAAACTACACATGCCACGTATGATCTCAATTAGAAGGAAATCTTATTCTCCAAGGCTGCGCTCCAGAATCATTTAGTAATTTCTTTTTATTTCTGTTTAACTTTACTCTTTCCCAACAAAAGAATATTTTAAGAAAACTATTACCAATTGTGCATCACGTGACAGCTACAAGTCCCGCTGGTTAAAAACGGCTTGGGTCATAACAATGAAGTATTGGCAGCTTGACATAATGGAAGCGCAGAATAGTTTTGTGTTGTGGAAGTGATGCAAAATACTTATCAGTGTGTGTTCACACAGAAGAGGTGCCAGCTGCCAAAGCAAACTTCTTGGAGAAAGAAATAAGTGTTTCAAAAGCGCCCATTATAATAAACCTAAAATCAATAATGGAAGAAGTGTCTAAAGCTTAGGAATAATATTACCCTTCTAGGGAAAAAAAGATCATCGCCAATCGTCTTTTGGCATTGAAGCATTATAATAACCCATGTCTCTGATGAAAGTGGATCTTAGAATTAGACATACTTCTACACACTTGTGAAATTTCTTATAGGGTGAATCATCCCATTGAGAAGGGAAAATGAGGCTCTCAAATGAAATAAAGGCAAATTTGATCTCTTGGTCAAAGTGGAAAGCAATAACAAAGAGTATCTCGTGGCTTGGAGGACCTGTCCTGTCCACATTACATTGACTAGTATGAGTAAAGTGTAATGCCTAGTTTCCCCTGTTGTGGCACTGCGGGGAAATTAAACACATACTGACAGGTTTGTCAGATTTCAGATGATCTTTGTGGTTCCTGCAGGTGAAATTTGAGATTAAGGGAGTTTTCTAATAAGCAGTTTCTTCATTGAAATATCAAAAGGGGCATAAGCAGTAACCCAGTGTGCCTGTACCAGACCCAGCATATCAACTTAATGAGCCCTGCGGAGCATTGAGGGCATTGTCACTTACCTCTTTGTAGGCAATGCCCTTTTCGTTCCAAAGAACTAATTTTCATATCGACGAAAACGGCTGTGGAGAGGCTGAGTAATGTGTTTATCAAAGGCTAAAAGGATCTTCCCCCTTTTTAATTTTTAATTGATCAGTATCTGACCTCTCCTGATCCTTAATTGATGACTTATCCTAACAATAGTCGAGGAATATCCTTTTAAGCTAGCCATACACATTAATGTCAAACCTGTCAATTTCATTGGTGTCTGCTGATCATCTAATGCGTATGAGCATATCCCAACTCTCCCCTGATGGTCAATGTAAGGGAAAAGAAGGATAGTGAAGTCGGATTTCAGTGTGCCCAATCATTTTGTTTTTGGCTGGGGGAGGAGACTCTGAAGAAGACAGTTACAACTGTCCCTCAATGCTATAGGGCCAGTGGAGGTGGCCCTATAGCAGTTGCCTGCTACCCTGCTTTTACACTTGTACACTATGAATACATTCTGTGTAGGTTTTGTCTGTAATGCAGGTGACCATTGGAAACTGTGGCCGCCAAGTGTTAACTCTTTCTGCCAGTTGTAGGCTTCCTTGTGTGAGAGTATGAACCCAGAGGGCGCTAATGAGCGACCCAGGGCCAGGCCTGAAAAGGTCCTCAGTCACACCTATGGGTGGGGGGCAACAAGCAGCCTGACTCATGCTCAGCTCAAGCCAAAAGTCCTCTTTTAGAACCCAGTCCTCCTGGCACAGACCGCCTGTCTGTCCTTGGCTGGTTCCACACTCCCTGCTTCCTGCAGGTCTCGACACAGCTCTACTGCTGTATCCACTCCCTCTGGAGTTACGCTCCCCACCCATAGGTGTGGTTGAGGACCTTTTCAGGCCTGGCCCTGGGTCGCCCTGGGTTCATACTCTCACACTGGTGACACTGTTTCCAAGGCTTCTTAAAGGGCTGGCATCAATTACCAATCACCAGCAGTAAGGTAAGCAATAAGCAACCTAGGGTCCTGCAAAGGTGCCCTGCTCTGTCGCTGCCTGTTATTGTTATGTACTAACGGTACCTGCCATGACAATGTCTCTACCTGTCCTTTGGTGCTGACATCTCTCGACAAACCTTGCTCAGCTGTTACTCAATGGAGACTATTCCAAGAAGTAGCAACCTTGTGGTTTCCCTGCACCAAAGTCCAGATTCCAATACAGAGATTAAAGTGTGAATTCCAGGGGATCATTGTTATATATTGGACCATAAAAATGTGAATTGCAGTTTGCTGAGGTATTTTGCTATCATGATGAGATAATTTATTGAAATCTTTTGTAAGATATTGGAGTCTAACAAAATTTGCCAGAGGGTATTAGTTGACACACGTGTAGTAACATAATGTCATCATTGGGAGAATATAAAACAGTTACAGTGCCTTGCGAAAGTATTTGGCCCTCTTGAACTTTTCAACCTTTTGCCACATTTCAGGCTTCAAACATAAGCATATAAAATTTTTATTTTTTGGTGAAGAATCAACAACAAGTGGGAGACAGTTGTGAAGTGGAACGAAATTTATTGGTTATTTTAAACTTTTGTAAAAAATAAAAAACTGAAAAGTGGGGTGTGCAATATTATTCAGCCCCTTTATTTTCAGTGCAGCAAACTCACTCCAGAAGTTCAGTGAGGATCTCTGAATTATCCAATGTTGTCCTAAATGACTGATGATGATAAATATAATCCACCTGTGTGTAATCAAGTCTCCGTATAAATGCACCTGCTCTGTGATAGTCTCAGGGTTCTGTTTAAAGCGCAGAGAGCATCATGAAGTCCAAGGAACACACCAGGCAGGTCCGTGATACTGTTGTGGAGAAGTTTAAAGCCGGATTTGGATACAAAAAGATTTCCCAAACTTTAAACATCCCAAGGAGCACTGTGCAAGCGATCATATTGAAATGGAAGGAGTATCAGACCACTGCAAATCTACCAAGACCCAGCCGTCCCTCTAAACTTTCATCTCAAACAAGGAGAAGACTGATCAGAGATGCAGCCAAGAGGCCCATGATCACTCTGGATGAACTGCAGAGATCTACAGTGGAGGTGGGAGAGTCTGTCCATAGGACAACAATCAGTCGTACACTACACAAATCTGGCCTTTATGGAAGAGTGGCAAGAAGAAAGCCATTTCTCAAAGATATCCATAAAAAGTCTCGTTTAAAGTTTGCCACAAGCCACCTGGGAGACACATCAAACATGTGGAAGAAGGTGCTCTGGTCAGATGAAACCAAAATCGAACTTTTTGGCCACAATGCAAAATTATATGTTTGGCGTAAAAGCAACACAGCTCATCACCCTGAACACACCATCCCCACTGTCAAACATGGTGGTGGCAGCATCATGGTTTGGGCCTGCTTTTCTTCAGCAGGGACAGGGAAGATGGTTAAAATTGATGGGAAGATGGATGGAGCCAAATACAGGACCATTCTGGAAGAAAACCTGTTGGAGTCTGCAAAAGACCTGAGACTGGGACGGAGATTTATCTTCCAACAAGACAATGATCCCAAACATAAAGCAAAATCTACAATGGAATGGTTCACAAATAAAGGTATCCAGGTGTTAGAATGGCCAAGTCAAAGTCCAGACCTGAATCCAATCGAGAATCTGTGGAAAGAGCTGAAAACTGCTGTTCACAAACGCTCTCCATCCAACCTCACTGAGCTCCAGGTGTTTTCCAAGGAAGAATGGGCAAGAATTTCAGTCTCTCGATGTGCAAAACTGATAGAGACATACCCCAAGCGACTTGCAGCTGTAATCGCAGCAAAAGGTGGCGCTACAAAGTATTAACTTAAGGGGGCCGAATAATTTGGCACGCCCCACTTTTCAGTTTTTTATTTTTTACAAAAGTTTAAAATATCCAATAAATTTCGTTCCACTTCACGATTGCGTCCCACTTGTTGTTGATTCTTCACCAAAAAAATTAACATTTTATATCCTTATGTTTGAAGCCTGAAGTGTGGCAAAAGGTTGAAAAGTTCAAGGGGTCCGCATACTTTCGCAAGGCACTGTATCTGTAAAACTACAAATCCCAACAATGTGATAGGTCATAGTCTTTGGGATCATAGTAAATGTGGGCAAATTCATTGAACATATTAATAAAGAGTTGAAGTGGCTTACATTAATTTTGTCCTTCCTAGATTTTGGTATGTTTTAAGGTCAACATCTGCAAGAAATGTCGTATTTTCCAATGTTAGCATGGGTTACCACTGAGTTACCTCTGGTTTCCTCTCTCACTCCGAAAAATTAGTGATAGGTTAACTTGCTGACATTCCTAAACTCATCCTAGGGTGAATATGTGTTTCTTTTTAAAGATTGTGAACCCTAGTGGTGACATGGATGATGTGAATGATAATAAACTCTGTACAACATCGTAGACTATATTGGCAGTATTCAAAGAGGGACTGATCAGTATATTTGGGGCCATTAATCCATCAGCTTGTCCTTATGCAACTGGGATATATCATTCTCCAATCCTCCAATACAATTCTTCAATCTTCCATCCTTAAAGTATACTTGCTAATCTGTGGGTTTCCCACTCCTGGGTCCCCCACAGATCTCAAGAACTGGGGTGTTTTGTACTCCAGTTATGACCAGGATTCCTGGTCCTACAGTAAGCACAGCTCCATTCCAGTGAATGGGGACTGCCGGAGATAGCTGAATGTTTTATCAACTATCTCCAGTGGTTCCCATTCAATTTTTTATTTTTTTTTTTGAAATCTCAATTTTTATTATTTTACAGAATTTTACAGAAAATAAAACAGTCATAAGCGAATACAAAGTAATCATCAAAACATTGCACAGATAATGATTACAAATTGTAGGTAACATACAGCATGGATGGTCGAACAGTATATAACACAATCCATATATAATATGCACAATCAGATCAACAACGAGCAAAAATGAGTGGTCCATATAATATCGGTCTAGAGCATATTTGGCAATAAGTATATCTGATAGGCAGTACGACAGGTGCGCCAAAGACAGGCCCGATCATCGGTGAGAATGTAAGGAAAGGGAGGTAGCAGTATAGAGCAGAGAAATAGACAAAAGTAAGGGGAAGCAGAAAGAAGTACGGAGATAAGGATAAGACAAGATACACCAGAGCAGAGTCAGGAGTCAGACTTGGGGAAAGTCAGTAGAAATCTCAGTATGACAATGACGTATCCAAGGAGACCAGGTACGTAGGAAACGATCGTAGAACAGCTAAGCATTTCTTCAAATCTGAAAATTTGTGTTACTTTCTCACTCCATTGCAGGACAGAAGGAGGACTGGTCTGGAGCCAAAACTTAGGGATGAGGGATGTTGCTGCTTCAATTAAGTGGGTCGTCAGGTTCGACTTCTGTGGTCTGTAAGTTGGTGTGGGCAGGGACTGAAGTATAGAGGCAGGCGTGAAAGTGACATTCGATGAGGTGATCTGTTGAATCAAGAGGAGAATTTGAGACCAGTATGGTCGAATCAAGTCACAGGTCCACAATACGTGTAGGGGAGTTCCCCGTTCCGAGTGGCAGCGCCAGCATAGGTCATCGCCGGCAAGCTTATGAGCACGTAACCAGGCTGGGGTCCTGTACCATCTTGCGAGTAGTTTAAAATGCATTTCTTGAAGTCTCATACAAGTGGAGAAGCCATGAGAAACTCTTACAATAGATGTCACTTCTTCTGAAGTCAACGAGATACCTAATTCGGCCTCCCAAGATGAGTGGTAAGCTGGTGTATAATCAGGAGTCGTAGCTGTCAAGGCCAACTTACCAGTGGTTCCCATTCAATTGAATGGAGCAGTGCGCTGTACGACCAGGTGCTGTGGTCGTAACTGGGGTACAATACACCCAGTTCTCAAGATCTGTGGGGTCCCAGCGGTGGTAGGGGGTAACTTGTTGTAACTGGAATACCCCTTTTACCTATTAATAATAATAATAATAATAATAATAATAATAATAATATCCTTTTAATAACCTATTTTCATAAATTATTTATTTCTAAATAAGAAACTTTATGATACATTTTATTAAAGAAAACTGTCCCCTTTCCTACTTATTTGCCGCCCTCTGCCCCGTCACTGCTCTCTTCTGTCCCTGCACTGCTCCTTGTGGCTGTTTTACATTAAGTTTGCAAATATTGCACTGCTGATCACAAGTACTGATAGTGAATGTGGTTGTGTTTAAATCTAACAGGTTTTGATTTCTCTCTATTGTGTCATGGTAGCAGTAACTTGCTGGTCACAACGTGACCACATTCACTATCTTTAAATCTGATGTAGTAGTGTAACATTAGTATAATATTGTACCGTGTTAGCCATTGAAAGTAGTGGAAGAGTGAAGAAATCAGGCGATACCTTTTAGAGGCTAACTGAGTATATTTGATAAGTAAGCTTTCGGAAGTCTAGCTTCCTTCATCAGACATGGTGTAGTGTAAGATTGTGATCTTAGGTTGCACAACTATGTATTCCTAGTCTTACAGTGATTGCATTTGAAGTTTTGATGAATTGGGAGTTTTTTTGGTATAATTATTTTTGTTAACTACGAACATAAATTCTTTGCTACTTCTAAGGAAATCCAAAAAGTTGAAAACCATTTATTTTAACCAGCTCCACATCTGACCGTTGTGTCTGAGCAAATAATACCAACATTAGCGTTAATGTTCTACATACTGTTTTAGTAGGTAAAATTAAATCAAATTGATCTTCTGGGAAATCCTCTCTGAAGGAACGTTCGAAAAGAAAAACTATTTAGCACCTTTGGAGTATACAAACACTCCTTTAAAAGTCACACACCATAAAAACTTTAGGAACAAATTATTTTTTGATATGGCTGAACTAAACCTTCGAGATGAAAAACATGTGTAGACTGAGCCATTCTAAGAGCTCAATGTCTAACGGGAAGAGACTTCTGTCCTGAGGAGACCTTTCTACTCATTATAATAATGTATCCTCTACTGAAGACATTCCCATTCTTAAATGGACTGCAATTAAACCGAATATTTATTAATAACAGTGTCAGGTGTTTGAGCCAAGCTGTAAATGAGGTTTGGGTGCAATGTCTCTTATGGAGGAAGCTTTTTGGTCTGAACATCAATATAAACAAGTGAACTTAATTCCATCTGCTTTTAGCAATCTGTTGTCCCTTTTAAGTACATTTTCCCCGTTTGTCTTTTGGACACAGTTTGGAGGAAATGTCAGACGGAGTGATTGATGGTAGAAGACGGGATGCGGTGACTTCAGGCTTTCATAAAACAGCTGCTGGTAGTAAGTCCCTAGCAGGAGCTGGAATGGGTTGAATTTTCCATCTCTTTGGCCTGGTGGAGGATTATATTTTACCAGACGAGTAAATAAGAAGATGGGCGAAATGTACTGAGGTTATTTTAATGATTCTTAAAGAGCGATTATAGATTACAAATATAGGATGCGGCAGATCGCTCTAGATTCTTGAGAACATAGCTCAGTTTTTTTTTTTTATGAGAAACAGATTGTTCTTTATGGCAGAAGAAGACGTTGTTTAATAAACAGCATGCTAATAAAGCGTATTAAACAGCAATAAAGTCACAATATAGTTCAGCCTTATACAATTGACTTGATTTATGGGAACATTGGGAACAAAAACATAATATTTTAGTGTTACATTATAATAAAAGAGATAGGTAATAATTTTTGGGACTGGAGTGGTTCATGTTTTACCCAGTCTAGGGTTTTGTAAATTTTACAAAAGAGTTAAATAAAAGTGCATCTCCTACCCATATATTGTCATAATAATAGGAATGAGGTACGATTTTATCAGGGTGATGGTGCAGGCACTGGCATTGTGCCCACATGACACAATGATCAGCAGATGGATAACTATTAGAGATGAGCGAAATTTCTCAAAATTCATTTGGTGTCAGATTCACTCCATCAGATTGAATAAGATTTTATTGCCTCATTTAGCAATGGTTTGGGATTTACTGTCAATCATTGGAACCAGGTCATTGACTTAGTTTCAGTCACCGACAGTAACAGTAAGCAGACTACATTGGCTGGTTTAGATGTAGTCTAAGTGGTTTCTGTGGTCATTGAAACTAGGTCAGTGATCTAAAGTAACTAGAATAATCAATCATGCAAAACAGATCCAAAATTCCAACCTGAATTTTTTGGGAAAATTCTGAATCAATTTGCTCATCTCTAACAGGTACAATTTATAGCCCCAATATCCAAACTTTCCTGGTTGGATGAAACTCCAGTACAGGAAGATAACTGTGATCAAGTTGGATTGTCTCACTGATCAAGAGGAGATATCCCCCAGCTCATTGCATATTCTATGCAGCCCTCACATAGGGTAACCTAAGAGTCTTTACAAAGTCACTTTAAATCTGTTACACTCTGTTAACCAAGTCCCAATCTACACAGCAAAGCTAGCAATTGAGATACAGGAAATAGTAAGTATCAAAGTGTCAGTCTATTGTGTTTGCTCTATTGCCCCCTGTTATATATATATTTTTGTATTAAACCCCACACAAAATAAAAAAATGAGTATTATGTAAACCTGATTCAAATAATATGATACAGTCTGATATACTCTCTTTAAGAGTACTTAGAGTACATGTGTACTACAGGTTAATGTATTTCATTTTATTGGCTAGTGTATTGTAACTGTAACATAGAAACAAAAGAAAAAGTTTAAAATCATTGAACTTTTTCGAGTGAAGATATTGATGTGTCTTTAGATGTAGTTCATAATCCACCTGGTGGTCAGAAGCCATATCACAAGTCCAAGTCCAAAAGTTCCTTTGAAGCCTACGCCATTACTCTTGCACCATGTCCTCTTTTTTGAGCTGCCCCATTTTCTTTATAGGTTCCAAGTTATCATGCGACTCTAGATAAAAAAAAAAGAGCTTAAGTAGATTATAATAATCAAAAATAAATAGAAATTCTATAAAACATCCTTTTATCAAATATTCATATAGCACTCAATAAATACTCAAAGTTTTACATACAACGGATGTAATGAAAAGGAATTTTACATATCGGAAAAACATCTTTTGAAAGTGAAGCGATCCTTTTATTTTTGCACATTTACATGAATTCACTATTATGTCATGGCCCCTTTAAACAGCTTGAGTTTCCAGGTGATGGTCAGATCACAAGACAGGATTTATGGTCTGTTGATTTGAATGAGCTGTAAAGTATAATCCACTACCCAGCTGTATAATACAGCATAAAATTATATTGCCCTAAATCCCCTTGAGAATAACAGGATTTTATTATATTATATTTCCGAGGATTTTGCTTCAATTTTGTAATTATGTTTTCAAACAATTTACCTACAGAATATAAAGTGATACTTTGCGCTTCTTGCGATTTCCCATAATGCCCTGGTGTTATGTGGATTTATTTAATCAGTAATCAGATAATGTGGCTGATTAGGAAACATCTCAGGCTCCGCCGCTCTGTAAAGAAGTTTGTTAAATGGAAGGAAATGAATTTCCGCTATAAAATTGCAGGCTCAGAAAAGTGCGTTTTACTCCACCTGTTTTGCTAATTTTATCACATAAGGGTCTATTCACAGCGATTTGCAGGCTGGCGTGGGCCTATTTAAATATTTAGAGAGCTAATACTCACATATCAGGAACCTATACTGTCAAATTAAACAGTTTTCTGCAAATGCCTACCACAATTTATAGGTTAATAAAGTTATAATTATGATCCTGGAGATTTCTGCTGCTTTTTATTGATGCAGACAAACATATAAGTAAAGAAGCACCCTGTTATTACTGAGGATGAAAACATTTGCAAAATGCCTCTGGTTTGTAATAAAAACTGCACAATAAGTGTATAATTCATAACAAAATTATCTGTATCCAGTCAGCAGGTTGTGGACCCACTGCGCTACCAAATCTCTTTGACTTTGGGGCACCTCTAAGAAGCCTTATAGTATTCATCTTTGAACTCTGGTACAGGGATGTGGACTTTGCTGCTACCTCCTCAGGTGGTCTGAGTATTGGTAACAGCTGGTCCATAGGGCCAAGAAACACAAGTGCAAAGTACCAGGGATCAGGGTAAAGAATGGTCAGGTACAGGCAGGTGGTCAGGGCTGGTGGCAAATGAGCAAAAGTCAGAATCAGATCTAGGTCAGACATAGGTAGTGGTCAGAACAGGAACAGCTAATATAGTCAAGAACAAGCAAAGGTCAAGTCAGAGAACAAGAAAACCTTACAACAAGTCTAGCATGCTAATAACCTTATGGCTCAGGTGCCAAGCAGAGGGCACAGCATGGTTAGGCTACTTTTGCATGACCGAGTTTTGGCCATGAAACTTGGTCCATATGTGTGCCACTATGAGACAGTATTTTGTAAGAATACGGGGACTCCTAGCACCATAGATAACTATAATACTAGGAGTCCATATCCCCACGTAGTGTTCAGGCTGGCAAATCCGGCACATACAAGGGTCAAGTTTCAAAGCCGAACCTTGTCATATAAAAGCAGCCTTATATAGGGGAGGCCCAGCAGGGGTTGGCTGGAGACAGAATTACTTATACATGTAATGGCCCTTTAAAAGACAGAGAAAGATGACCTGCACACCCTATGGGCACCACTAGCAGCAGCAGAGGAGGAATAAGGTGCGGAGTGACGGAGTACACAGCCAGCGTTACAACCTGGTGCTCTGGTGTGATCTGTCTGATTCCCAGTTGACTCTTTACATTTATAAAATGACCACCTTATCCGTCAACTCTAGCAAAGTATACTTTGGTAGTCTAAGACAATCCCCTAGCTCTTGGATGGACCAGCCCAAAACAAGGAGTACTTCAGACTATCAAAGTACAATATGGGAATTTCATCAAAATTAATGTTGCATACTGTATGCTGGGCGTGATGAACTGTGCATGTGCCCGGGGTCACCGCTGAGATCTATGTTTGTGCCACAGCGGTGACATGGGCTCGCTGAGCGTCATGACATCATGACGCTGAGAGGAGGCATAAAAGAGCTAATGGAAGGTAAGTATAAATGTTTCTTTATTTTTTACACCTTCCCTGGGACTCTACCTATTATACTTTGGGGTCTGAAGAGACCCCAGTGTATAATAATTTCACCCAAACTCAAAATGAAATAAATCTTGGGGGGTTTGCCCATCTCTAGTCTTAAATTAATGTCACATATCTGGAGACCATAGTATTGTTTTATCGCGGATCAGGCAGTATTTCCGTTGTTTGGTTTATGTCTGTTGATGAAATAAGCAAATCCTCATTAGTCTGTCTCTTCTTGAACTACACTTGTCTTATTGGAACATTTCCCCGGATGTAAAAGCAAATTAACATTTTTCCATTGAATCTATGACAAGTTTTTTAAAAGTTTTCTACGTCAACCGTCTTTATTTCAATTAAACGTGTATACTCATACTCATCGCTATCTATGGAGTAAAGATGTCTTTCCCCAACGACATACATGTAATGGAGTTTTACTTTAGCAATTAATATAGTGCGGTGCAGTGGCTCAGTGGTTAGCACTGCGGCCTTGCAGCGCTGGAGTCCTGGGTTTGAATCCTGCCAAGGACAACATCTGCAAGGAGATGGATGTTCTCCCCGTGTTTGCGTGGGTTTTCTCCGGGTACTCTGGTTTCCTCCCACCCTCCAAAGACATACTGATAAGGGATGTAGATTGTGAGCCCTATATGGGACAGTTACTGTCAATGTCTGTAAAGCACTGCAGAATATGATGGTGCTAAATAAATATACAAAAACAAGTAAAAAGACCTAAGACAGTGTAAACTGACACCAGGTTCACACTAGCGTTTGGGTTTCCATTGTTTGGGTTTGCTTGGAAACCCGATCCGCTTAAAAAGTGGTTACCTGCGGAAACATGCGGACCCCATAGACTATAATGGGGTCCGCCAGGTTTCTGCTCGGTTTCCACCCGAAAAATGCGGAGAGAAAAGTTCTGCTTGCAGAAACGCCCGTGTTTATTACCTCTGTACTGTGACATTACTGCCTTAATAATTCCTGTACTGTCACATCATTGTGTTCATTATGGGGTGAAGCTGTTAAGCACTCTTGTATTCTGGCATTCAAAAGTCAAAAATTAGAGTTTTATAACTTTTTGAGATTATTTGCACCAATATTTCGCAACTTTTTAGATTTTTACACTACTCTCTCCAATTTTAAAAAAGTGAGTGGAAAAGTAAGTGTGGTTAACCTGTTTAGATATCTGTATACCAGAAAGATCAAATGTGATTTTTTTTTTTTTACATTACAAGCTACATTCAGACTACTGAGGTGCAAAATGGCAGTGAAAAACGTCCATTTTTCACACCCAAGGGCACCCATTTTCACGGATCCCGCATACATTATAGGGTATGAAGGGGACTGTGAAAACGGAAAGAAATAGGATATGACCATGTGAAATAATGGTCATGTGAATTGCTCCAATTCACTGACAATAAAAAAAAAAAAAAAAACGGAGATCACACGGCCATTAATCACCATGGCCTGTTCATAAATCAGTCGGACATTTATTGTTACAAACGATTCATCTCATCCTAAGAACCTGATGACAAATGAAATCTGTTTTTATATGACATAGAGCTAGAAATGTCAGGTCTCAGTGTAATGGATTGCTCTTAACACCTGCCTGTGCGGCATTTCATAAACTACTTTAGACCGCACAAACACTGTTAGATTAGTGGTGCTGTGTCAGCAGATCCGTCCTCATGGATGTGCATTATGACTCTCTAATGACGAGGTAAGAGGGAAGGTGATTCCATTCGTTTACATTACAACCACCCGCTCTACAGGGGAGACCACTTAAGTTCCAAAGGGTCACAGGGACATTTCTGTTTGCAAAATGACGATTTATTACTTCCAGAATACTACTGTCATGTACATACAGGCTACTGCAACAGACACAAACAGATCCATCAATACATGGGAAACAATGGGGGTCATTTATTAAGACTGGCATTTCCTATACCAGTCTAAGTCAATCCTGCTGTTGGTGCCCGATGCACTCGAATTATTAAGGCTCCATCCTATCAATTTTTCTGGCACATCTCAGTTGGTAAAGAGGGTGTTGAGTATAGATATGTTAATAATTCTTGGGTGGTCCTGTGCTCCAGAATTAATATTTAGATTTCCGCTGTAACTGTATATTGGGATTTTGGGAAGAATAGTGTATTGGCACCTTAAGTAAATGTGGCCCTATCTCAGAACTCACTGATCCCCAACCCGGTCTTCCCTCTGTCTGAAAAAGTGACAAGTGGGATGGAAAATGGAGAAAAGTGACAAATCTTTGGTGCAAATCAGGGTTGGACGCCCAAAATACGTCACTTCTGCACCAGTTTTGTGGCATGAACATATTGATAAATCCCCCCAATGTTCAAGTTTTCTGCTGATAATTGTCCAAAAAAGGGGGTATCTCATACAGACAACCCAGGTAAATTTTAATGGTCTACAGATAATTATATATTTTTGCTTGGTGAGGTAATGGATGATAGCTGGGAGGTAAAGAAGCTCCACACCTAAAAAGGGCTTCTCAAAAACAATAAGATGTTCCCCAACCAAGTCCTCCATTTTGCATATTTTCTGATCCTTTCTCCTCAGCTGGTAATAACCTGTATGTATATGCTATACAAATATTCCATCAACATAACTGTAGTGATCACCATAGTCAATATGTGTAGCACAACAGGAAATCTTTGGGGCAGGGCAAAAATTTGAAATATAGTGCCTGTTCTTTGCATATGTTGGGAGTAGAGATGAGTCGAGGGAGTAGAGAAGAGATGCATCGAATCCGGATTTCCTCGCACTTCGTGGTAACGAATAGCATTTTTTTTAATAAAATGGCTGCTGTACATTAGAACATGGGGCAAGGAATTCTGGGAATGCGGGATCACCCACAATGCCATGCGTGCAGCCAATCAGCAGCCAGTCTGTGATGTGACAGCCCTTTAACCCCTTCGCAACCGCCCATGGCATCGGGAGCAGGTGTTAGATGTAACTGACAGATAACACCCTATTCCCTAGCCCCCAGGCATCCAAGGGGTTCCGCCATGCTACATGTCCCCCTTGTCACCCCTCGCGGTGAGATCGGGGGGTGCCAATATGCATCTTTTGCAGCCCGGGTACGGTGTTCTACACCACTATACAGGCTCTCTGCAGCCAGGAAATGGCTTTTTTTTTTATGCAATTCGTCGCAAATTAATTCGGATTGAATCGAATCGTATCGGAAAATTCGGCGAAGCTGCTGAATCGAATTTTTGAAAAATTCACTCAACTCTAGTTGGGAGGACAATTGAAAAAAATTTCTGTGAATAGGGAAAATTACCCAAAAACAATGACTTACTTATGATATAATGCTAGAAGAACTTGGTTATTCTAAGTCATACACTAAATTTATACCAAGCTGTGATATGGTAGGAAATTGTTGTAGCATGGATGATACCTTGTAATGATGGATGGGTGCGTCTTTGAGATGATGGAGCACTCATGAGGACCTAAAGTCAATCTAAAGCTTAAATAGTCTACTGGGGTTTCTTTTTTTCTCCCTAAGGATTGCGTGCAAACATTCATGCTCACAGTGTGTTTCTTTTCAAACTGTGAGGAAGATGAATAACATAGAAGGCCGACGCTTACAGCCTTCCTGAGAATTATTTAAATGAAGTGTGAAATTTATTCTAAATGTCTAAGCTTAATGTGTAAGTGAAAATATCACGTCCAGCTCTCTGCATCTCATCCACAAGACTCTGCGCAATGTTCACCAGCAGAATTCAATGAATTTCATCATTCATGGCTAGCGGTGTGTACTTCCGAAAAAAATATATCTGGATGCAAGTAAGACATTTTGTGCTTGTCCAAGCAAATAAGACCAGTTTTACCCATACAAAACCTGATGGCAAGGTGGAAAATGTGCAGTATATAATAAATCGGGACTCTTCTAGAAAAAGTGCATAAAACTAGTTAAATTTTTGATTCACCTCTTTTGAAGCTTGCAGGGAAACAGAGAATTCAGAGATTCTAAAGAACTAAGATATAACTAAGATAGATTTTTCTAAAGAGTTTTTCATGATTTGTATTTATGGCCCTCTGCCACTCAGAAGAATCACCGTGCTCCTCCGATAGCAGGGCCAAGCCAAGTAGCCCAGTAAGAATCCTGGGAATCAGTCACCCACTGACTATTAACGTCTTATCCTAGAAATACTTTTCTGAATGTTGAGCTGGAACTGAAACTTTTGGTGGACACAAAGACACATTTGTACATATAATACCCTTCTTAGGATAAGCCTAACTACACATCTACTGGTTGCTACAGAAAAAAGTAAGAATGATAAAAATGTCAGAAGGTTAGTTGGGTTTCTGCTTAAAAAGGGTTAAAGGGGTTCCTGATATGGCAAACCCTTTGTTTGAAGGGTCCATTGACAATAAAATGATCATAAGTCTTCCCCTTCTTAGGACTACTCAGGTGATCCGTTGTGATCAGTAGAAAAAAATAGCAGTAAATGTTCAGTTTCCCTGCAGCACCACCACAGGGAAAATTAAGCATTACACAATGTCCATTTAAGGCTAAGACCCCACGTAGCGGGCCGCAGCAAAAAAGCGCTGCTGGAAAAACCGTGGCAGAAACACATTGCGATTTTTCCTGCAGCGCTTTTCACAGAATGTCCACAGAGGTTTCCTCTGCAGACTTTCTGCTCCCATTATACCTATAGGGAAACCGCCAGCATTTCCGTAGGTATAATTAACATGCTGCAATTTTCAAAACCGCAACGGTTTTGGAAATCGCAGTGTGTCCGCTGCACATATATGTGGATCGGATTCGCTAGATTCACTTTGCAGGGACTGTAAAATGCAACTTTTTTTTTTCCGCAACGTGTCCGCGGCGGCCAAACCATGGCGTTTGTGCCACATGGGGCAGCGGTCTAAAGCAACATGTTGTCTGTGTAATGAAGGACAGAACAGGTCGTCCAGAGAGAGAAATGCTCTTTGTATCTCCTGTCCACTCTTGCCGAAAGATCAGAATCCTGAACATAGGACACCCCCAAAATTCCTTAATAAAGTGTATAAAAATTTCACAGGAAAAATTCTGGCACTCCAAAATCTGATAAAAAAAAAAAATCCTTTATTGAATACAGAAGTTCACAGCATAGCAGATTTATTCTATGCTGTGAACTTGTGTATTTTCATTAAAGAATTTTGGGATTTTGGAGTGTACAGTATTCTGGACTATGGAGTTTCTTAGTCAATGATCTGAGTATTTTTTCCCCCTTTCTCAATAGTGTATAAAAATGGGACTTCTTTTTTTTTTTTTTTTTTTTTTGAAAATAGGGATTCTAGAAAAATAGCTAAACTGATGATTTAATAAACATAAAATTATATTTTATCATGCCCATAAGACATACTATATAATGTAATATCTAGCTCCACGACCGTCGGTATACCATGACAAGTAATAATGTTTTTGAAGGGGTAAAATGCCACCAGTAGTCGAGGCGGATTCACAACAGATGAATGAACAGGTATAGCAAGCTAACAAGAAACAAAAGGTCTTTTCAATACATTGGATTATATTGTGCCGGTTATGAAATGTGATGTCATATGATATGCAAAGGTGGACAAATTAAAATTTAAGAACCCTTAGATGTATTTGTAAATGAGTCTTGGTTAGAACAAGTTCTGTTGTGTCCTCAGCTATTCCGCCGTAATATTTACTCTCACACATTTGCATTTATTGCACTATTAAATTATCACAATGTTCTACTTACCCATAACTAATTTTGACACATTAATTTAATGTACAATTGGAGAGACAGTATATAAAGCATAGGTGATAAAATCTGACACCGACAACTTCTAGTGCGTTACTGCACAGACCCCAGGCCAGCTGGCCCAGCTGTACTTCCCTACTGAATACCTGCTGTTTCATTTTAATTACTGGAACCTGCGGGCAAGTGTTATATGCTTTGATTTTAATTTAATATATGGGTGAAATAAAACACAGCTGAATGGTGGACCTGACTACTGGAATATCACCCCGGCATGGCAGACAAGCACACGGGAGCCACACAGAGCTCTGTTCTTTGCCGTATCAAGAACAATTACGCATTGCAATGCACTTATTGAAAAAAACCAAACCATTTTAATAAATTTCTTTATTTTTATATGTTTATTCAGTGGTCTTTTCCAGATAGGCTAGATACTGTCTCCAGTTCTCCAGTCACTAGACAAGATGCACTAGAAAGGCATTAACATTGATAGGCCCCTACATCAATATGTAAGACAGGTAGGTCGTCTTACTGTGTAGTAGTCCAATGGGTAGTCTTATCATTGATCTACATCCTTCCCTGTATAAGTATGTATACAGAGATAGATGTCAATCAGCAAGTAGGACTGCCCACTGGACTCCTATCTATCTGAATATAATATATAGCTATATACTTATATGTACATTAATAAATACTTCACATATAGAAATATCCTCATTTCTTGCTTCTCTGTAATATGTTGTCAAAAATCAAACTACATGTTCACCGTGACAAGTTCTATTTAAGCATATAACGTATATGAAAGAGAAGGGGCTTCGTAACAATGAAGCCATTTGCTAATTTTCCATATCCCCCTCCATGGTTCGCTAACAATTTAGCTCTGTTGAAGATATTTTTTGAGGGCATGCCCCACCCAATATTAATGGAGTTGGGACAGAACCGCCCAGACATGGGTACCCTCTCTCCAAGGATCCCAGTAGCAGCCACAAGATTAGCCTTTAGTTCAGACAGTAACCCCCTTAGTATGGTATACATTTTGATTTTTGACAACTGTGATGCAGTATATTTTTGGAGCAATTGTATGTTCAATTTCCCTGGGAGGACTAAAAATTATTGTAAAAATAGTGCAAAAAAACTAAAAAATTCAAAACACCCCCTTTTACATGTATTAATAATCAAACAAAAAAAAGAATAAATGGTGTTGCCATGTCCAAAAACTATTAAAATATAAAAGTACTTATCACAATGCCCAAATTGATGTTTTTTGATCACCTTGCCACCCCAAAAATGTAGTGATCAAAAAGTTGTATGTGCTCCATAATAAACTATAGCTCTCCAAAAAAATTTAAAATATTATGATTGTAAGGCAAATTTCATTTTCTCAGTTTATATTTTTTTAAAGTAGCACACAAAAAAGTTATAAAAAAATTGACATCACATATAATCATATTGATTTACAGAATAAAGTTGACACATCATTTCTACCTTACACTGAGCCCCCATTCCACCCAAGAAATCATTTTAGTTACAATTTCACATTTATATTATATGGGAAATTGAAATTGGTGCTATTAGAAAATGCAACTGATCCTGCAAAAAACAAGCTCTTATATGGATATATTGATGGGGAAAAAAAAAGTTATGTTTTTT
Source organism: Leptodactylus fallax (assembly GCA_947044405.1). Taxonomy (NCBI): domain Eukaryota; kingdom Metazoa; phylum Chordata; class Amphibia; order Anura; family Leptodactylidae; genus Leptodactylus; species Leptodactylus fallax. Next base: position 2,212,630 of record CAMRHE010000017.1, read on the forward strand.
GGAAGATGGAAAGAAAAAAAGGAAGATAAAAAGCAGAAAATTGACATGTCTTCTGTTAACTTGGGGGTGGGGGTGTGTTTTTTTTTAAATAATTCACTGCTGTTAGAATTTATTTTAAGTCAAGGACAACTTCTTAAAAAATTAGTTTGTGAAATTTGTATCCTAGTTTACTTTACTATCATGTATATTTTTAATATATTTTTTATTCTTTAGACATTCTTGTTTTTTTCTTATTTTTCTTAAGATAGTAATATATTTTTTACTCTTTAGACATTCTTGTTTTTTTTTTCTTACTTTTATTCATGTATTTATTTTCTCTCATGCTGTATAAAACGTGTTTTCACCGCAGGTGACTTGACTTTCCCCTAAAATAATCAGATGGATAAAATAACTGAATGTCAATATGACACTTTCTCCAATTTGAAACTTTTGAATTGGCCAAAAATAAAGTCAGAGGAAACAGGCTTTTGAATTTTACAACAAAGCTTTGTTTAAAATAAGAGTTAAAACAGCTGAGGGTTTCTGACATGTTGACACAACTGATGGTAGAGGAGTTGGCTGAAGTTATGTGTGTAAAGGTCCAATGTAGAACATCTGCATTAAGAAGCTAATTCTCTTAAACACACTGATCACAATATTAATGGTAGATGTAAACACAAGTGCTTTATCTGACAGCGATTTACATTGAGAATAGCCTAATCCAACCGCTCTGCATCCTTATTCATTAGCAGCCGCCTTTGGTTAACGCTTCATGGCCACTTGTACAGGTGGACGATCTTCTCAAGTAATGATTGTATTTATGTTATTTTTTCATAAGCCAGGTTTGAGATTTGTCAAACTGCATCATTGTTTAACTATGTGCCACTCAAAAGGCCATTGCCAGATGTAGCAGCTTTCCCTTAACTTAGCTTCAGGCATCGAAATTACACATGGGCCACAGTGTATATGTCAAGGCATTTTTTTTTTTCATCTCCCTCTAAGCCAATCCATGAATAGGTTAGACCATGCATGCTCATAATTCCTGGCTGTATTACGCCACTAAATTTGTGTGAAAATCCATGCCAGCTTTTTTTTTTTCTTTTAAATCCCTGTCCGTCTTGTCACGTATAAAGAAATGGGTATAATTTATATGTTTAACACCAAAGTGGCCACTGAGCCGTCATACAGTCATCTATGTTTTATAGGTGTGAGTGTTTGTACAAAATTCTAAAGAGGTGTCAAACCAAAAAAACAAGACATAAAAAGTCCCAGACTTTGGCTATTTGTGATATAGAACATATTATAAAAAGATTTACATTAGTTATTCAGGTAATCAGAAAGAAAGACTGTAGATACATATACAGATGGATAATAGACAAATAGAAAGATAGTATAAATATATTTACTCTCTAGATATAGTATATTTAAAGGGTATATAGAAAAAATTAAAAAACATCTCAGAATTGTGTACAAACATAAAAAAGTCATACTCCTTTACCGATCTCCTTGCTGTCCAGTTGACCTGCTAGCCAGTGAATGGCCGCAGTGGTCACATGTCGCTTTGTTACGATGTCATCACTACTGCAAGTATAGACTGAGGCAACAACAGAGCAGTAGTGGAGAAGGATCTCTATAGATCTTTTCTGAAATTTTTCTATAACTTTTCTTTGCTTGACATCTACTTTATAAGGGTTGTTCATGATTTACAGAAAGCTCAGGAGCAAATGGGAAGGACCTGATGACATATATGAGTGACATCACCAGTCTCTCTCCAGTGACCACTGAGGTCACTGATTGGTCTTAGCAGTCACGTGAGCCTCCCAGCTTCTGGCTGGATGAGCCCCAACACGTAAGGGAAAGGGGACTGGAATTGTACAATGCAGCACCGAGGACTGGGGAAATGTAAAAAATAAAAACATTTATACTCCCCTTCCCTCACCTCTTTTGCTCCTCCTCATGGTGTCCGATGTCATGATACTTGGCATGCCCATGTGTCCCCTGTGACCCAATCACATGCCTCAGAGGTGACCCTGGGCACATGACATCACCAGGTAAGTGCCAGACGCTGCGAGGAGGCCCAAAAGAGGTGAGGAAAGGTCAGTATAAATGTTTTTAGTAATTTTTTTTTGCTTTGGTCTCCTTGGTGATATCATAAACCCAGGGTCACCGCTGAGGCCTGTAATTGGGCCTCAGCAGTGACATGGACATGCCAAGCATCATGACATCATGATGCTCAGTATGACCCATGTGACTGCTGTGAACCAATCATAGGCCTCAGTGGTGACCCCAGGAGCATGACATCCCCACGAGAGTGCAGGACACTGTGAGGAGCCCCAAAGAGGTGAGGGAAATTAAGTATAAATGTTTTTTATTTTTTTTCACCTCTGTTGGGTCTTCACTTATTATATTATGGGGTCTTTAGAGACCCCAGAGTTGCAGCAGACATTTTAATTTGTCTGAGATGAATCCCCAATTGTTTTGATAACAACCGAACAATTTGTGGTATTCGGATCAAACCCAGATTGTGACAAAGCAGTTTGCCCATTTCTGGTAGTTAATACATCTTCCTTAACAAATACTTAGAATGTAATTTTCAGGGTAAAATGATTACAAAGTTCTAAAAATATATTTATTTTTCAGAAGACAATAGTGATAGGTGCTATACTGTCATCATAAAATAGTCCATCTGTCCAAAACAACCTAAAAAATGTGTCTAAAACTTTATCAAACAACATATAACATGTCTGACACAAATACACTATGATATTGATGACCCACCGTTAGAATAGGTCATCAGTGTCAGATTAGTGGGAGTCGAACACCTGGCACCCCCACTGGTGAGCTGTTTGGACAGGGTGCGGTGTTCAGACAAGTGCTACAGCCTCATCACTGCTTACCAAGTGCAGGACCATGCATTGTATAGTGGCTGTGCTCAGTATTGCATCTGTAGGATCACTGCATATGATATCACTGGCCTTGCAGCATCCTAAGCTATACTGTAAAGCTGATCTGGGTCCTATAGGACCCAGAAGCTCAAACATTTTCCAGCCCCTGGTGGTCATGTAATCGTCGGGCCGAAAGTAGAGCTGCATCATGGTGGCTTCCATAGCTGTGTACACAAGGCTTATTGGGCTGAATTCAGGCCATATGAATATGGCCTGTGAAGTGCTTTGCTGCTGCTTTAAACAGTTGATCTGTGGGGTCTCGGGTGTTGGACCCCCACAGACCTTCAGTTTATGACCTATCCTAAGGATACGTCATACGTCCCGGAGTAACCCCTTCAACTGGAATAACTTTTTTCCATTTAAACCAAACATTTGCTAGAGTCATGGGCAATATAACAGATGTAGGTACATTTTCTATCCTGTGATATTACATTATACTATCTATTCTATTCTATTCTATTCTATTCTATTCTATTCTATTCTAGTAGATCTGCAACTAGATATGCTCCGTTATTCAGCTTCTCCTCCATTGTTGGCATCCATCCATATGGAGCACACTAAGTATTCTCAAACCTTACATAAACTAGTCAATCAAGACCCTTGAACTTTCTCCCGATTTTATCACTTGTGCCTCAGGTAAAGCTCTCAGCAGCTACAAGTGGTCTGATAGAATTCACATTGAGCTTGTTTTCCTAAACAACACATTACATCACCTGCCGCATCCAACTCCATTCATCATCATAGTCCGCACATTGATCGATGGATTAGATAAGTCATGCGTTTTTAAAGCTGGAATGTTATTTGTGATCTAATGAGAGAAATGAGTAAGGCTGACTGATATAAGTCAATGAGCCCCGAACACAATGACATTTTCACCTACTGACTAAGACCTGAGCATTTACCATTACATCAGGTCTTTTACAATGTGCAGTTTATTATGTGCCAAATACTGCGATGGCAGATGATGAATATAACATGGAGTCATTTACATGGTATAACATGCTGCAGTCTTGTTGTGACCTCGGTAGGTTATGTGGATTTTGTGCTGGTTCAGCTTCATCTTGTCAGTTATGGATAATATCACCATTTAATGCCTCTTTTTAGGAATGGCGTCCTAGGAAAACATAGCTGAATAGTCCCGCTAATGCTCCTAATTACAAATGCTATATAATTTATGCTATGAAATTTGCTCTTTGAATACACAGTCCCCTTTTTCTGGCTCATTACTCAAAGCAATGGCTCAATTTTTTAATGAATGTGAACAGCTTGTTCAGGGAACGTCAATGTTTACCCAAAAAGTCACATCATTTTTCAAATTATACAAGGTGTCAGTAGCAACAACCTTTCTGTTAGCTTTCCAAAGTCTCCAGTACTGCTGGGCTATTCGCTTTCCAGACTCCTGTTATTTTCTGTAAACTTAGGCTTAGGAGCGGACTTCTTACTTGTGTAGGTGTGAGCATTAGCCATTGGCGGGTATGCACTGACGTGGGTGGGTCTGGGCAACATCACTTTGGCTCTTTATAAAGTTTTTTTTTTTTACTATCTGTGCGTTGCCAACTTTAAGAAAAATTTGTAGTAAAGTATTTAGAATTTGGTTATGAGACACAATAGATATTTAGGAAGAAGGTATACTGTATTAGTATAACTGTATATGATAAACTATGATATTTGGAGAAGATGGGTAGATAGATAGATAGATAGATGAGATAGATAGATAGATAGATAGATAGATAGATCGATAGATAGATAGATAGAACATAGATAGTAGATCTATCTATCATTTGTCTATCTATCTATCTATCTAAAGAAAAGTGAAGAGTAGCACCATTGACTCCTATAGTGAGTGCAGGACCTCAGGTCAATAGTCAACTGACCACAAATAGTTTGATAAAAAAAAAAATAATAAACAGGCCAGCGCTCCAAAAATAGAAATAATTCAGGACTATATTAGCCGAAGATGTGATGTTTCAGTTCCATCAGGACCTTTTCTAATCCCAGAAAGAGCTTGAAAAAAAGGTTCTAACAGGACTACTATGTATCATCTTTGGCTAAAAATAAAGTCCTTTAATTTTTTTTTCTATTTTTGGAGCGCTGGCCTGTTTATTTTTTTATCAAACTATTTGTGGTCAATTGACTATTGACTTGAGGTCCTGCACCTACTATTGGAGTCACTGGTGCTGCTCTTCTCTTTTCTTTAGATAGACGGACAAATGATAGATAGATAGATAGATAGATAGATAGATAGATAGATAGATAGATAGATGTAATGGAAAGATAGATAGATAGATAGATAGATAGATAGATAGATAGATAGATAGATAGGCTTGAAAAAGGCTCAAGTGCATTGAGCTGAAACGTTGCTGGTATGAGGCAATAAACCCTCACTTTTTTCACTATATCTCTTTGGAGTGCCACCTATTTTTACTACATAGATAGGTAGACAGATAGAATAGACTGTACATAGATATACTGTAAATAGATGTTTAAAAAAAGGCAACTTTAAAAAGTTAAATTGGTTTTCCAGGCAAATTATATTGATGGCCTATCTTTAGGATTATTAGTATAAGAGAATTAGATTGGCAGGGGTCTGACACCGAGCACCCCTACTGATCAACTCTTCTCACCAGCTGCTATGCGGAAGACAGAATCAGAAGCAGATAACTCTTTTTGCATTTAGTGACTGCATGGAGTTACCCCCAATGATCTGATATTGATGACGTAAGAGTGCTGCCTATTTTGTCTTTTATATCTGAGGGATCTTATGCCAGACCCTTGAGGCTTGCACCCATTTCCATTGAAGAATATTACATAGTGCTGCTCTGAACTGTGTTTGTAGATAGATAGATAGATAGATAGATAGATAGATTAAAAAAAAAGCAGCATTCCAAAAAAGCTCAAAGTTGGAGCTTTTTTATTGTTGCTTTTTTAGATAGATACTTGTAGATAGATAGGTAAATAGATAGATAAATAGACTACACATAGATAAAAAAATAATGGATATATATAAAGATATAATAGATGCAACTAAACTTCTCAACATACTGGGTGAACTACATGTTGGAAATTTCTGCTCTAGTATCATTTTAAAGCTCTATTCACACAAATTAGATTAAGTTGTGTGACAGCTGTTTTTTTAATGGCTGCATTGAGAGCAATTCATTTGTATGGGGCTATTGACATGACCAATGTTTTGGAGGGTCTGTTTTAACCTTTGTGACTGCTTTACGCCACTTTCATGGCATAATTGATTTAATGAATCTCTCCCCACCGTGTCACTTGGAGTTGATCTTACTGCTGGTGACGTGACATAACCAAGGACCATTAAGGAGTGGACAACTTACAAATACAGGCACATGTAAGAACCTTATCTTCGCTACAATGTACCTTTCTAACAGGGCAGAGAATTAGATTTTTAGGAAGTATGACACTAACTCTAAATCCACAAATATTTTTTGAAAATGAATTTTTTAAATCAGAAAACCTAAATCGATTGTTTTTTGTCCTGTTTTAAAAAAAAAAGACTGGGATAACATTACTCTACATATCCAAGTGTGAGCAAAAATGTCAGAAATATTCCTTCATATTAACTCCTTTGTCAGACCCACAAAGGCGATGTTGCCCTTGAGCCAGCTCTCAGCAAACCAGTTCAGGAAGTTTGACTTTAGAAAGCACAACAGGCAGGGGGAACAGGTTAGAAGAGATCCTGCTAGTGATGAGTGAGCTACTACTGACCTGATACCACCGCCGCCTTGAACCACTATCGTATTGTTTGCTTGTCTAATTCTGCCTGCGTTGAAGGGTCTTACAAAAAAAAAGTCTGTTTTTCACTCAGTGGTGAATGGATCATTTTTCCTCAGCTATACATAATTTTTTTTTCTATACAAGGAAATATTAATTAAAAGACAAATTGTTTTCCCTACACATACAGTAAATAGGAATAATTGACTATTTCTGCATTTTATTGGGAAAGTTTTTTGGGGATTCCTCATCAATCTATTTATTTTACTCCTTTCTATAACATCAACATATTGTCATCACTCACTTTGGTTCCTGTCCCCACTGGGACTCACAACCTAAATTCTATAATAACATAGTACATTTTTAGAGTGTGAAAGGAAACCCACACAAACGCCATACAGAGGTTGCACTATTGGAATCAAACCTAGAACAGCAAGGCAATGGCGCTAACCACTGAGCCACAATGCTACCCATGATATTAATGTAGGTAGCAAAAAGGTAACACAATAGGAAATCAAGCTCAGTAAAATCTAGTAACTTCACTAGTGGCAATAGCCTAGCAACAAATCCCTATCAGAGGAGGTGAGATGGCTCAAAGTGGTACAACAAAAAGTATAGTAAAACATCACCAAAAACCACACTGAATTAAAGAGGTTTTTCTATCTTAGCAAGTTATACCCTATACATAGGATAGGTGGGGGCCCGAAAGTTTCCTTTTCTGAATGGAGTGGGGCATTACGTGCACTACTACCTTGATTTGAATGGCAGTACTGGAGACAGCCCCTTAGGCAGATTGGTAAGGAAAACCTATCTAAGTAGGATTTCTTTAAAAAGGTAAGTCTGCCTGTCTTTATGGTAAAGTTCATATTACAGGTCGTAAATATTGGCTTATTGGGTAAAAGCTTTACCCATATTATGTATTCTAAGGCAAGACTAAGCACATGAGCTTAAGCAAACACTATAAAAAACATTGAAATTTCAATTTGCCAGTAGAGCAATCCTGACATATTCTAAACCATGCAATGTGTGGTAGGAGGGACATTTTAGTGTCTCTTTAAAAAATAAATCAAATACTAATTCCACCAGAAAAATTATACCTTAAAGAGGACCTTTCACCACCTCCACCAATTCTAGTTCTTTAAATTTTGCAATAGGCGTCACTCCACAACTGATTCCGGCACAGTTGGAACTTTTTCTCTAGTCTCCACCATTCATGAGCAACAAGTGCAGTTAGTTTTGGTGCCTGATGTGCTATTTAAGCTCTGTACTGTCCGAAGTTCGGTGTCAGGCAGGGGGCGTGATTCAGAGCTCCAATCAGAGGCCGCCAGTGTCAGAGCTCAGAATCACACTCCTTGTCTGCTCTTCGCTGACACCGCCCTCCTGATAATACAGAATACATATAGTACATCAGGCACCAATCCTAACAGCATTGATTGCTCGGGAATGGTGGGGTCTAGAGAAAAAAATTCCAAATGTGCCAGAATCGATGGAGCAGCGTCTATTAGTTGAAGTAAAGAACTTGACTGGTTGGAGGTGGTGAAAGGTCCCCTTTAACAAATTGTTAAGCTCGATGAAAATTACATAGTTTCATAGTGTACATAGTGGGTTGGAAACCTATGTCCTTCAAGTTCAGCCTTGTATAATTACAAACTCGAGCTGATCCAAAGGAAGGCAAAAATCACTCTCTAAATTAGGCAATTTTGTAGATCTCTGAATCAACATTACAATGATTCTGCTTATCTATGTTACATCCCCTATTTCAACCACATGTTCACCAATATTAGGCCCAAACAGATATGTTAGGACTCATGTATGTTGTGGTCCCAGAACTGTATGTGATGTCACTTGTTGCCAGATGGTGACAGCAGGACATCATTTGGTGTGACATCAATACAAATATTGCGCTTGTAAAATTTTTTTGCTTTGCTATAAAACTTAATGCAACTTTAGCTATGACTTTTTAACCTGTGCCATTTTGGATGACAACAGGCATCCTCTAAATAATATTCTCTTTTCTGTTCTCAAAAATATTGTACAATTTAATTTTTTTAAATCTAATTTTTAGACTTCACCCTGCAGTAACCTCTTCAGTGTTTCAGATAAGGTGTAAATAAAATCTCCATGGCATACTTGGCTGTTTTGGGAAATTTTTTGAATTATTCCGTGTTCTACCATTCTTTTCCCTTTCATTCACAGAGAACAAATATTTCTGTGCTTCCAGGCACTAAAGGATTTTTTCATTATTGTAAGGGCATTCCAGCAGTAATAGGACAAAGGTTTCGCTTCCATCTAGCTCAGATGATGTAGCACAGGTGGTTCCCGAGACAGTTTTTACTATGTCTCAAAAACATTAGGCAGGATTTGCAGCTTCCTCTGTGGCTATTAGTATAAGATCTAGGTCAGGTTGTGGATTTATACAACCATAAATCACCTGACCTTTTATTTTGTTTCTTGCTATCTTGACGTGTTGGTAGATTCAAACTGTATGTATCTGCAGCTGATAAAATGAATCCGTCTCTTTGTGCATTATGGCCGGACTTTCAACACTCTTGTTTATACAAATTGCTATTAATCCGGGCTTGCCTTTAATCATGTACTAGTACTCGCAGGTGGATTTGTATCTACAGAGAATGTTAAAGAGGAAATGTTCAGTCATGTCATATATTTATTACCCGAAGTCGCAGCTTGAAGAAGATGATTTATGGTTTGGCTCATTGTTAAAAGAACAATGGCTGTGGTTAGGAAACTTTTTTATACTCTTTAATAACAATAAGCAGTAGAAATATAACAATTCTCCTTTCCAACTGCTAAAATATCACTTAAGTCACGTACACACATTAAAGGGATGTCTAGTTTTCCTTCTTGGTTTTCATGAACTAATAGAAGAGAATCCCTCATTCGGTACCTCTGAACGAAGTTACGAATACAAAATATATTTCTCGTTTTGGAAGACCAAGCTGTTTATTGCAATAGGGATTGTGTAATACTTCATTACCCCAGTAGTGGTGCTGTAGGAAGTGTCAAATGTTCACCTTGGGGCCCAGACATTCCTAGTTACGCCACTGAGGGAGCCCAACACATAAGGAGGTCCATTACCACTGAGATCTACTGTAGGGAGAAATTAGAGATAACCATGGAAGGCATCAAAATGCCTGCATGTGACATTATTAATATTACTTCATTTATATCTTGTGATGTCACAGTGCACACAGTAATCTTTTTGTGTGTGTATTATCTCTGTACTATTGGGTCATAGTGGGCATCATCCTTGAATTGTTAGATCACTGTGTGCATTGTACCTGTACTGTAATATCATTGTATACATTATCCTTATACTGTGATATCACTGGGTGTATTATCTTTGTACTGTGACATCACTGTATAAATTATCCTTGTACAGTGGCATCACTGTGTATATTATATCTGTACTGTGACATCAGTATGTGCATTATCCTTGTATTGTGACATTGCTGTGTTTATTATCCCTGTACAGTGAAATCAGTGTTGTGTATTATCCTTGTACTGTGACATCACTGTGCATATTATCCCTCTACTGTGACATCACTGTGTATATTATCTCTGTACTGTGACATCACTATGTGTATTATCCCTGTACTGTGATATCACTGTATGTATTATCTTTGTACTGTGACATCATTGTGTATATTATTCCTCTACTGTGACATCACTGTGTGTATTATCCCTGTACTGTAATATCACTGTGTGTATTATCTTTGTACTGTGACATCACTGTATTTATTATCCCTGTAGTTGGCCGCACAAGCAATCAACCACAGTTCATTTCAGATGATCAATGGAAGTCTAAAATCTAATGTGTATGGCCAGCTTAAGCTTTTGCCATATACCTCTCTCCCCAACATCAGTCAGTGGAAATTTTTTTACATTTTTGATGAAAATACACTTTGAAAACTTTATTATCTACAGTATACACTTGATAGTTCAGGATCAATGATTTATTTTATTAGTGCAGTAAATAGCTACTGTGTGAGGCGAGAAGCATTACACCCACAGCTTTCTGCTAAATTACAACCAAATATTTCCCTAGAAATAGAGAATGAAGCTGAACTCTTTTCTTTTAAGCTCAGTAAACATGTGAAACTCATACATGGATTAATGGAAGGATGCATGCTCTGGGTAGTAAGGTAGAGGGTGGCTCCTCTCTATTCTCTGTCACTAATCTATTCTTGGCAGATACTGGGTGTAGGTTATTTCTTTTGAAATGTTTCATAGAACCTCTAAATAAACTGAGCAGGAAAATGATGTGAATGAAGTGGCCTATTATACAGAATGAACAGCTGGGCAAGCATGTCCAGAACCAACACTTAAAATAATGTAAAATTAATTAAGTGAAAAATGTATTTACTGTATATATCACAAAAATTATGCAAGGTATATTACTAGGGTTATTTCTCTGGACTGCAAATACCAAAATACAATTAAGCTATAGTTATTGTAGTAATTCATAAGACAAAGTCATAAGATAACATTATTGGGGGCTGCTTGACAATATGTAAAGAGTTGTGAAATATGTTGGTGCCATTGGTGCAAACACATCTGGTGTGGTGGGTAAACCTAGTATATATTTAGTATCATATGAACTTGCATTCATTCACATTCTGGTAGTTTGAATGACTTAAAGGGGTTATGCCACAAAGTATATTTATCCTCTATCTATAGGATAGAAGATAAAAGCTGATCGGTGAGGATCTGACTGCTGAGACCCCACCGATCCTGAGAATGGGCATATTTTACTCCTGGTGGAAATTCAGCCTGAATGCAGCTGCTAACTAAATGTAGACATGCCCCTTGTTGGGAGGGACGCATCCAAGCTCCCATTCACTTTGATGGGAGTACCGGAGATAGCTGAAGTACAGATTAGAAAAAACAATCCAATCTGCCAGCAACTTGTAGAGATGGAAAATGTCCTTTTATTGGAAAAGCAATACACCACATATCGGTTCTCACAGGAACCTTTCTCAAGTGCAAATAAAGGTTCCTGTGAGAACCGATATGTGGTGTATTGCTTTTCCAATAAAAAGACATTTTCCATCTCTACAAGTTGCTGGCAGATTGGATTGTTTTTTCTATTAGGAACCCTTCTCGCTGAAGAGGGGTTTCTGCCGTGCAATTTATGGGACGATACCCAGATTTGCTGGTGCTGCTACAAATGCTTTTTTGAGTTTTGAAGTACAGATTAAAAATGTGATTTATGTCATGTACAGACCTTACATAGACTAAAATCAGCATGTACATCAATTTCCTGTCCTACACATACATAGCCTCTATTCAAGCCTCTAGTGGTGGCTGCAGGTAACAGCATACAAGGCAATACACAATTGTAGCCTTGGTAGTCATAGGATGTTGGGTCTGGTGAAGGTGGTGGCCAGGACACCATTGGTGAATCGTTGTTTTCTGGCACGGCTAATCCAACGTTCTGGTAAAGTTTCATTCAGGTATTGGCATACTGGCGAACATCCAAATGGAAATGTAGAGGTGCACCGTCCTGCAGACAGGCTATATTTGGCAGATCTGTAGCATAAGCCATTCCTTTAAAATTGCGGGTAGGAATGACCAGTGACTGTATTCTTGGTCAAAAAGAAGGGACTGTAGACTTTGCATCTGCTCATTACACCGAACATGTTTCCTTCAAGTGAGTCCCTCATATGCTCGATACAGGAACATGGTTTTCTGAGCCCCAAATTTTAACATTGTGGCCATTGACCTTCCCACAGAGCTGAAATCTCGCCTCATAGCTGAACACCAGTCCATCAGCAAAAACATCTCTTCCGATTGGTCTTGCAGGTTAATCCAAAAGTCACTGGGGCACATTTATTAAATTGCTGTGTGAAGGCCGTTTTTAGAACATAGAGGGGCAAACTTATTAAGACTGTTGTATCGTATGCCAGTCCTAATAAATGACCCAACTAGTGCAGGGAACGAGAGATTTATGAAGAGACTACAGCCTCTTCATAAATCTGTTGGAAGTCCCGGCAACAGAATGGAAATCTACCCCTGGTAGGAACTGGCGTAGATTTCTGTTCTAACTTACGTTACTCATCTGCCCTGATCCCCATCCAACAATGCCCACATTCTCAGAATGTGGTGGGAAAGGTGCAGATCAGGGCTTGACGCCAAACAAGTGCCTCAATATCATTTCTCTACGCCAGTTTTCTGGCGTAGAGGGAATGAAGAATTGCCCCCACTGTGCTTCAGCTCCCATAGAAAATGTAATGTGTATAGCTTACAACGCAAACGTTTTCATAAGATACACCATAGTGTGGTTTGTGGCAACTGTAGTCCCATACTTGTCAGCTTGGTCGACTTTCTAGGACTATATTTGCACCCGGCTCAAATCCAGTTCACCATCTCTTCTAAGGTCTTTGGGCGGCCAAGACTATTCCCATGAAATTCCAACACACAAAAAGCTTTTTTTTGCTTTCGATGTCACTATCTTATGTCACATTATGTAAGCACATTTGGCTCTTGAAAAATGAAGCTGGCTTCGCTTTTATTTTTGGTCACTGGCCATTGACCACTAATGTTACTTTACCTACCAGCCGCTGTTTTTGCACCATCCTTCTTGAATTTTAAATCTAAGTCTTTGGTGAAAATTTGTAGCTCTGTATATTTCTGTGAATATGTTACTAGTATAAAGATGTATTATTCAGTGCAAACATACAGTGTGGACAGAAAATGACATGGTGTTAAAATGCGGAGTGTCATTTTATGGTATAAAGTGGAATTTTCCTTTAAGCAAAACATCATTTAGCCTATAAAACCATGCAAGAAAGTGAAGTTTTGAGTTTTATATCATGTCCTAAGAAAACCTCCATTTATACAGATGTCTTAGTTTTTCATTTAGAATTAATAGTAGTTTTGGGTAAGTATATAGTGTGCATGCTCCAGGCATACAAGGGAATGTATGACATGTCTACTTTATAATTATCAGTATATGAATATACCTTTATCATGAAGTCATTCAGATTTCTAACACATTTTAGTCAGTAATGGTGCAGGAATTGAAGGTCATTCATTTGTTTATTGAAGGCGTAATGCCAAGAAATCTATTAGAAAATTCAAGAACTTGTGTTATGTTATGATTAATGGATGGAAGGAAGAGTGAGACTTGTTAGTGCACATCATCCCAGGCGCAGCGCATTAACTAACTAACTGGACACTCACGTGTCAATGTACCATAGAACATCAATTGTAATATTTCAACAAATTCTAATTTAGTAACTTTCATTGATCAGAAAACCGGCACAAGTTAACTAGAACATAAAAAAAAGAGCTTTTTTTTCCCCACCTGTTCTGCACTTTTTTCTAATTTAGGAGCCAGCAGGTCATTTTCACCTCCTGCCAACTATGTCCTCCTGTGTTCTCCTTCAACAGGATTTTTCCTCCGAGAGGAAAATTGGATTCTGCCATATGTAGGTTTATGGAGGAAAATGCTGAAAACTAGAGATAGAGCCCGCAGAGGGGAAAACTGCTAAATGCTAAATGCAAATCATATGACCAGATATAGTGTTACTCCTCTTTTACACACATGACAACTTATCCTGAAAAGTCACCTGAAACAACAGGTACATTTTAAACGTCACTTAACAAGACTTCTATGAGTCCATCCTATGGCTGGGCCCCACATGGCGTAAATGCCTCGGTAAAAACCGCAGCGTTTTACAGAGAATTTCATCCACACATTGCAGAAAAATATGTGCAAATGCAATTTCCAAAACTGTCGCGGTTTTAGAATTTGCAGCATGTCAGTTATACCTATGGAAACGCAGGTGGTATCCCTATAGATAACATTGAAGCAGAAAGTCCGCAGAGGAAACCTGTGCGGACTTTCTGTGAAAAGCGCTGTGGGAAAAAACGCAATGTGTTTCCAAGTTGTTTTTTCCCACAGCACTTTCACTGCGCCCCGCTATGTGAGGCCTTAGCCTAAAGGAGTTTTCCAGCCCTATAAGATTGATGATCTACAGATAGATCATCAATCAGAAATCTTCAGGGGTCCAAAATCAATGACCTTGCCTGAAGAGACAGCAGAATTCAGACAGGCTATGCAATCTCTTCACTGAAAACCAAGGACAGCACCCTTGTACTGCAGCTGTGCTTAGTTTTACAGCTCAGTGGCATTCAATTGAATGGGACTGAGCTGCACAGAGGCAATGGGATGAATGAACATGATGTCACATGACCTGTGAGACAGAAGTGGCACAAGAGGAGCACAGATGTTTCTTCAAACAGCTGATCTGTGGGGGTCCCTGGTGTCCAATTTTTCTGCTGTCTTCTGCTGTCTTCTTCACTTTGCTACCTTAGACCAGCAATACATATTAGATTAATGCCAGCCAAACTGATCTTGGGTGGACTGTCCAACCATTTCATTGTGTTTGGAGGTGACCCAACTTTCTTCTGATGTCAGATGTTGAATTTCATCATGTTTTTTTTACTCTCAGGGGAGATTAGCCATTGCCAGTGTATTTTGGAAATGGCCTTCTCCGCTCTTCCATTGAAAACACATACACACTTGGCTCAGCATATATATCAGAAGTGTACGTAGCCCAATATTTATTACTTAGTCCTAAAATTTGAGAATCTGATGTTATGTAAATTTAATATGCATAAACTCTTACAAAGTGTCGTTAAAGGTAAAGTCAAGGATAAAATTTTATTTTTTAATTAGGCCGGTGGGGTGAAAAAAAAAACAACCCCCACCCCCCAAAAAAACTCATCTGTCTCTGGTGCCTCCCAGAGCGGTCCGGTTCTCCCGGTCCATTGTTTTCTTCCGGCGGAAGCCCCCAGTGCATGTGACCACTGAAGCCAATCAGCGGCTTCAGTGTCAGGGACCCGGCACGTCACAGCCAGTGAGGAGTTCCACTGCAAGAAGACAGCTGAGCAGCAGGACCGGACCGCGCTGGGAGGACACAGGGGAGTATGTTTTGGTTTGGTTTGTTTTTTTTCACATCCCCCAACATAATTAAAAAATAAAATTTAAGCCTGGACAATCCCCTAGACATTCCTTTACTGTAATATCCAAGGGGAAATTCTAGATCTTGGTAAAGTGAATAAGTAAAAATGACTATATCCACAGCATGTCATAGAAACGATATCAGCAGTATGTCATGACCTGTACATTTTGCATTTTATACTGATCTGTTTGCTATTTTCTTTGATGGACCTTGGCATAAGATAATATTTTGCCAATAATACTTCTTTGAACCAATAGATTGTTTTGAAAGGTTGCTTATGTTACGTAAGGACAGCCGATCGAGCATGAAATAAATGGTGAGGGGTTAAGATTGAGACCAAGCTGTAACCTTTCATGTTCAACTTGTCTCCCTAGTCTCTGCATACATTCCATAGAGTAAGGCGTATCACAGCATGTCATGTTAGCCCCGGCCTTGCACTTACCATATAGAAAAACAACATTCGTTGATCCCTTGTGACAGAGTAGACCATTATGTTGTGACAGAACATCAAGATGAACCTGCTGTAAGCATTTAATCACAATAAGACTTTCCCAAAAGTCGGCAGCTAGGATTAGTCCTGCCTCAAGTTCATCATTTACATCTAATCCATTAAATGTTTCTACAAAATACCTATTGTAAGAACAATTGGGGTGTGCGGAGTCGATCTGTAACTATTAATAGATTATCCACTAGGTTGTCCTCCTTCTCTTAGCTTCTTGTCTTCTCTTATTTTTTCTTACTGGTTTTTCTTTATCTTTGTCTCGTATTATGGATACACAATTTTAGAAAAATATTCACCCCTAATTTTTTTGCTATAACAAGAAAGGCTGCACACACTGGCTGTAAGGGTTGCAGTGGTGGCAAACAAGTCATACCATCTATGGAGCTGGTAGACCTCTTTTTCAGAAGATGATTGGCACCATAATCTGGTGGGACATACAATGTAGACTTGGTTGTGAGGATAACCAACATAGTTAGCCATCTCTAAGACTTGGCCATATAGCTGTACGATGATATATAAGTTTACAACTTGAACCTACTCTTAGGCTAAGTTCACACCTGCGCACAGTTTCCATTCGGGGATTCCGTTCCCCATTCCGCTTGAAAAATGTGGAGAGAAAAGTCCTGCAAGCAGAAATTTTCTCTCTGAATTTTTTGGGTGGAAACTAGGCAGAAACCCGGTGGACCTCATTATAGTCTATGGGGTACGCGGGTTTCTGCGGGTAACTGTTTTTAAGCAGATTAGGTTACCGTTTTTTGGGTACTCAAGGGAAATCCGAATACAGGTGTAAACTTAGCATTATGTACAGTGGATTACCAAGATTACATGATATTGAACATATTATTGGCCAAAGCTATTTTTCACTATGCTTTCATTCTCACTCTGTGGAAATGTTTTTATACGTAAGCCTTGTCATACTCACCGTGCCTCTATAATGATGGATTGCAGCTCTGATTTATAGTGTCAGGGTACCCACATAAACAGTATTGGAATGCCCCATACATTTTGTAAAGCCACCAGAGAGTACCCTAAAAGACAGTGTCCTAGCTACAGATATGTCCTCCCTTAGCTTTTCTCTTAGCTAGAGATATCCCAAGAGAATAACACCAAACTTTTTGTTTTCTAAAACTGCTCATCTTGCATCACATCAGGGAAATTTAAATCGTACTTTCAGTTATAAAAAAAAAAAATTCAGAAATAAATAGTAAAGGTGAATATATGAAACTTTGTAATATATCTTATTAAGGAGATCTGTTTGCTTCACCACTTATTAAGCTGTTCCCCTCCTCCTTATCTTCAATCAGACTGTTGTTTACATAGAGATCCAGCTCCATATCCAGCTTCACACATGGAGAAGGGAGGGGAGGAGTAGGAGGCTGCTTAATTGATTTATTGCCTGATTCTATGCACTGCTAGCCTCTTATCTACAAGCATAGCAGCATTAAAAGAGCACAGAGTGTAGGAGCATCAATTATTTGATGGTCTTTTCTAGCAGACTGTCCCTCCCCTCATAGACTAATATGAAGAAAGTAACAGCCTGTAAATAGAGCAGAAAACATTCACCTACACTATTAATTTATACAAAGTTGTTTATACCTGGAGGTATGCCTTAACAGGTTGCCCAGGAATACAGGATTAGAAAAATAGGGCTACTTTCTTTCAAAAACAGTGCCACACCTGTCCACAGGTTGTATGTGGTATTGCAACTAAGTTCATTCATTCATTCATTCATTCATTCAATGGAGATAAGCTGCAATACCAGACACGACCAATGGACAAGCGTGGTGCTGTTTGTACAGGAAAGCAGACATGTTTGACTAATTCTATTCAACTCCTTTAACCCTTGATCTCCTATATTCTTCATTGAATTTAGTGAGCACATTAAGGTAAATCAAATGTACAAGTTCATGGCCAGGATTTGGATATATAAGTGCCAGCCAAGTGAGCCAGCTGAATCCCTGTCTAGATTTAGTTTCACATATCCTTTCATTCTTACATTTTCCTTTTACAAATCTAGCATACTGTAAGTGAGTGATAAATATTCTACCTAACAATACGGAGATGTGCGGCATTTCTAAATCCCAGATTTATTGCTACATACAAAGTGTAAAAATCATAATGCAAAAATGTGCTTTCCAGTGAAAATGAAATTTTGCTGATTTAGCAGACTCTTGTATCAGATTTTCTCCGCTGTAGCCCCAGGTGGACAGAACATGTATGATTTATACTTATGAAAATCATTTATAAACATCAAGAAACATCTAATTATAGGAGATGTAGAATGCTACGGGATATTTTCTTAAAAGAGTCAAAAATAGGAAAGTGGAGATCAAAGCAATTCGTATATTTATGGAAACACTCGGTTAATGCATTTGTGAAAGGTCTAGAACTTTATTGCTTTATTTAAAAAAAAAAAAAAAAAAAAAAATATATATATATATATATATATATATACTGTATATATATCATAGATCATAGATAGATATCATAGATCATAGATACAGTGGGGGAAAAAAGTATTTAGTCAGCCACCAATTGTGCAAGTTCTCCCACTTAAAAAGATGAGGCCAGCCTGTAATTGTCATCATAGGTAGACCTCAGCTATGAGAGACAAAATGAGAAAACAAATCCAGAAAATCACATTGTCTGATTTTTAAAGAATTTATTTGCGAATTATGGTGGAAAATAAGTATTTGGTCAATAACAAAAGTTCATCTCAACACTTTGTTATATATCCTAAGTCTTCACAAGGTTGGCACACACTGTTGCTGGTATGTTGGCCCATTCCTCCATGCAGATCTCCTCTAGAGCAGTGATGTTTTGGGGCTGCAGCTGGGCAACACGGACTTTCAACTCCCTCCAAAGGTTTTCTATGGGGTTGAGATCTGGAGACTGGCTAGGCCACTCCTGGACCTTGAAATTCTTCTTACGAAGCCACTCCTTCATTGCCCTGGTGGTGTGCTTGGGATCATTGTCATGCTGAAAGCCCCAGCCATGTTTCATCTTCAATGCCATTGCTAATGGAAGGAGGTTTGCACTCAAAATCTCACGATACATGGCCCCATTGATTCTTTCATGTACATGGATCAGTCATCCTGGTCCCTTTGCAGAGAAACAGTCCCAAAGCATGATGTTGCCACCACCATGCTTCACAGTAGGTATGGTGTTCTTTGGATGCACCTCAGCATTCACTCTTCCAAACATGATGAGTTGTGTTTCTACCAAACAGTACTACTTTGGTTTCATCTGACCATATGACATTCTCCCAATACTCTTCTGGAACATCCAAATGCTCTTTAGCAAACTTCAGATGGACCCTGATATGTACTGGCTTAAGCAGGGGGACACGTCTGGCACTGCAGGATCTGAGTCCCTGACGGCGTAGTGTGTTACTGACGGTAGCCTTTGTTACGTTAGTCCCAGCTTTCTGCAGGTCATTCACTAGGTCGCCCCGTGTGGTTCTGGGATTTTTGCTCACCGTTCTTGTGATCATTTTGACCCCACGGGGTGAGATTTTGCGTGGAGCCCCTGATCGAGGGAGATTATCAGTGGTCTTGTATGTCTTCCATTTTCTAATTATTGCTCCCACAGTTGATTTCTTCACACCAAGCTGCTTGCCTATTGCAGATTCAGTCTTCCCAGCCTGGGGCAGGTCTACAATTTTGTTTCTGGTGTCCTTCCACAGCTCTTTGGTCTTCACCATAGTGGAGTTTGGAGTGTGACTGTTTGAGGTTGTGGACAGGTGTCTTTTATACTGATAATGTCAAACAGGAGCCATTACTACAGGTAATGAGTGGAGGACAGAGGAGCCTCTTAAAGAAGAAGTTACAGGTTTGTGAGAGTCAGAAATCTTGCTTGTTTGTAGGTGACCAAATACTTATTTTCCACCATAATTTGCAAACAAATTCTTAAAAAAATCAGACAATGTGATTTTCTGGATATGTTTTCTCATCTTGTCTCTCATAGTTGAGGTCTACCTATACAATTACAGGCCGGCCTCATCTTTTTAAGTGGGAGAACTTGCACAATTGGTGGCTGACTAAATACTTTTTTCCCCACTGTATATCATATATCATAGATTGTAAGCCCTTGCGGGAAGGGCCCTCTATCCCACTTTGCCAGTCGGTCACTGTTTGTATTATCTGTTTTGTACATCTGGTGTATTGTATGTAAATCCACAAATGTAAAGCACCATGGAATTAATGATGCTATATAAATAAACAATAATAATAAGATATATTATACATATTTGCTGTATATTGTATTACTCTTCTGTATCAGCTTCTGTATTTTGGTATTACCATCTCTGAGTCCATATGAACCAACATCCCTTGGTTGGCATTTAATTAATTAATTTAATAATTAAGTCCAACAATTAACATGATTTCATTTTTAGTATAAAAATGCATTTGGGGCCAGACAACCCTTTAAGACTGACCATGCGATTTTGTTGTTTTTCTACGGACCTAATGGCCATGAAAAATGGCCTTGTCCATCCATGCAAGAACCCATGTATATCAATGGGTCTATTCACATGGCACTACTTAAGTCTGTTTTTAGTGCCGTGTCAGTTTTTTTGATGGTCACGAAAAACAGGCTGTCAAAATAATGGGCATGTGAATATGCACATTGAATTCAATGTGTTGTCAAAACTGTCGTGTGATGGAAGTTGCAAAAATGTCCATCATATGGACAAAACCTAAGTAACCTTGTGGGAGAGACTGACTAAATTTACCTGGCCATATACTTTAGAGTTCAGACAGCTAAAAAGAATTAGGCTAGATACACACAAAAGTGGTGCAAAACAGCTGTGAAAATCATCCATTTTTCACGGTCATCTTGCACCCATTTTCACGGATCCCCCATACATTTTAGTGTATGGGGGGATCAGTGAAAATGGCCAAAAATAGGAAATGACTAGAGATGAGCGAATGGATTCTGCAGAAGTGGAATTCGATCTGAATTTCAGGAAATCTTTGATTCACCACGATTTTAGATTTCCTGATGCTTCGCGTTAACGAATATTTAGTAAGGACCTTTGTGACTTCAGATGGTCACATGACGTTCTCTAGTGATGTGATTGGGTAGGCGTGTCTTTGCTTGTTAGCAGATCCTTCCACATGAATAAAAATTGTCCGTGCTAGAGAGAGAGAGAGAGAGAGACATGACCATGGCATCAAAGGGCTTCCGCCATTTTGCCGCCCCACCCGCCCACCCAGGCACTCTGCAGCCCGGAAATAGCTGTTTATTCGCCGCAAAGTAATTCAGATCAAATTTTTTTGGAATTTCGAATCGAACTGCCGAATCGAACTTTTGAGAAATTCGCTCATCTCTAGAAATGACCTATATTTTGATGATATGTGACAACGGACCTTCATGTGAATAGCCTTCATGCACTCACAGTGAAATGAATGCTACCATGTGAGATCCGTTAAAAAAACTGGACTATTTTATGTGCCGTGTACTCTTTTTGTGCCATGGATGAGCATAACAGATACAACCAAAAGCAGATATATGCAAAAAAAAATAAATTAATCTCGTGATGGTAGGGCAATTTGTGAAAAAGTTATAGTATTGTTAACTTCAGAGATTGCAAAAATGTAGGGTAACAACTTAGCACAAGAAAAAAACTCTTAAAATATTTAAGCAAGAATTCCCTTTTGTCCTCTGGCCAGTGCGCACATGCCAGGGTCAAGGTTGCTGTTGGTCATTGAATTGATCTTTTACTCATGTTAACATAATCCACTAATACGTTACAATTGGCAGAGGAGTGATCCACCACATGAACATTCCCAATGATGAAACATTTTGGTTATTGGTTTCGATATACTCATGTGATGTTCCCCAGAAGCTCTAGTCAAAAAGATCACAGGTCAGTCCTTGAGGCCAGTGGCAGAGCAGGACCTGGAGATTTTCCAAAAAATTTGGGAATTAGTCAATTAACCTCTCTTTTTGTATACCAGATGTAACAGTTTAGCTGTGCAGTTAAATGAAAGGCCTCCATTTGGCTTTCATGTTATGCACAAGAAACATATTAACAAGTCAGTAGGGTATTATACTATGGGTTAATAGGTGTAATATATAGTAAGATGCTATGGATTGACCATTATACCACTATAAAGTTTTATAGAAATACTATAAAAGACATAG
This sequence comes from Leptodactylus fallax, assembly GCA_947044405.1. Lineage (NCBI taxonomy): Eukaryota > Metazoa > Chordata > Amphibia > Anura > Leptodactylidae > Leptodactylus > Leptodactylus fallax. Next base: position 2,234,934 of record CAMRHE010000017.1, read on the forward strand.
ACGCATCAACTTATATACAAGTCAATGATATCTATCCGTAATGGCATAATTTATCCTAAGCACTGCTACGTGATTTTTATGGCCTCTGATATGGGTACACTTGTGTGTTGGACTCATAGTTGGGCACTTCTAGGTACCTAGTTTGACTATAATGGCTCTATTCTTTAGTCTACTCTATGTATGGACACAACATTGGAATATCTACAAGGTTGTTCTACAAGGTACCAACAGTCTGCTGCGGACACAAGAATATGGAATAATGTAGGATCAACACAATATGACTACTTTGTGTCATAATGGAGAAAATTCTACTTTATGTAAAGTATACAAAGCATGTCTAAACATTGTAAAGCAGAGATTTAGCCATGGTATGTTGTACTAGAGAGTGTTATTTTTCGGATCACGAGGTGGTTCACACTAGATGCGTAGCTTGGAAGTGTCCCATATGGCCAGGCATAATGGTAGGATCATGTGTATGTTCACAATAATGTAGGTACTCTTCCTATGGGTTACTAGTTATCATTTAATCTGCAGGTCACATGCTGTTGCTTGTTGCCATACCCACATGGGTGTTTGGACAAAAACTTGCTGGGGCTGAGTCAGATTTTCCCAATGTAATGACCTCGATTACTCATTTTTAGTTCTCACAGATATAGTTATAATATGATGGTGATGTTTATATGTTTACGATGAGTATGGTCAGGGTAGTAATGGATGAGACTAATGTGTGGCTTAAAGGGGTCATCCAGGGAAACATATTTTTACTAACATGTGTCAGAGTTTTCTTGATACCAGACCTTGAGGTTCCAGACTGGTTCCGATTTCAGGTCACATAATCAAAACCAGCACTGGCTCTGCCTCCTCCCTCTTATCCTGTTTTCACAGGTACTTACCTGTGCTATCGGGGCTTCTGTAACTATAGTAGGTAACTAGTGGTGAAAATGGAAGAGGAGGTAGGAGACGGAGCGACTCAGGGGCCAGTGCTATTTTCGAACCAGATGGAACAAGAAAACCCTGGTCCATGTATAAAAAATAAATGACCCTTGACAACCTCTGTAAATTGTGGAGGCATGTATTATAGTCACCTAGTGCAAAGATACTCCAGTCAAGGCAGAATGGATTGTTGGTGTCTCCTATTTACTCCCATCATCGGAGGCAAATAACCCACCAGCCGTCTCTAACTATTTCTGCACTTCAGCTACCCATGGTTGTTGCACCCACAAACTTGCTTGTCTGCATAGACGTCCTAGAATGCCAATTATGAATGACAGTATACTCCAATGACAGCTGAATCTCAGCCGCCAACCTGGGAACCCCTGGACGTGACTCAGAACTGCGCTGAATGAGCCACCTATTATAAAGGATACAAGGTCACCTGATGAAAAACATTAATCTAGGTAAGTGCAAACATTAGAAATGACTCCAAATCCTTTTAGCTGAGTGAAATTGTCTCTTATAAACTGGCACTTCTTCCCTGTGACAGGTAAATCCCACAATGTTTTGGTAACCTCTGTTCCTTTGCCCTAAAGCCACAGGAACGTCTCTTTCTGAGCGTCTCATTCCAATCCCTGACTGTTCTATAATGAGCACATTAAGATTAACACAACAAATACATTACTAACAAGTGATATCAGAAAGCTTTCTTGTGAGCTTCCTTCCTCATTATAGTCATGCTAAGAACGCACTGTGTACCTTCAGCTTAACCCTTTCACCGCCACTCATCCCTGTAAATGCTGCATTGCATCATCTTTCACTTCTATTGCAGCCCTATGCAAAGAACTATTGGCACGACTGACCGTACAACCAACAAATGGATGCTTTTTATTTTTACTATTTTAATCTACCTGATAAAAAAGTTTTATTTTTCTGATACGATTGACGTTTCTTGCTGAAACGTTGTGCGATTTTCTTAAAGGGAAAGTATTGATTTTTTTTCTTTTATTTCTTAAAACCAGAGAGTGAAATCTATCACTTTTTTCTAATCTGTTTTTATTTTCTGATTGTAGATTTTTTAAATTCTATTTTCTGTACATGATTGTGCGGGCGGCCATCTTGCCTGAGCTTCTCCTTTGCTCTGTTAACAGCATTTAGTGATATGCTTTACCGCAGTCTCATGATCACAGGCAGCTATAGACTGGAGCTAATTCATCTGTAGGAGATTTTTCTAGACATGTATGCTGGGAAGGGGAGACAAGCTATGACATCATTTATTGTCAGTAGTGGGCACAATTAACCCCTTCCTGCTCCAGGCATTTTTCAATTTTCATTTTTTGACTCCCCGTCTTCCAAACCCCATAACTTTTCTATTTTTCCATTCGCAGAGCCATATGAGGGCTTAATGTTTGCGGGACAAATTGTACTTCGTAATGGTAGCATTTGTTATTTAATATGATCTACTGGGAAGCTGGAAAAAAAAATTCTGAATAGGGTGGAATTAGAGAAAAACTGTGTATGTGGGAATTTCTTATATGTTTTTATGACGTTCACTATGCAGCCAAAATGACATGCCACCTGTATTCAGTGATTTGGTACAATTCAGGTGATACCAAATGTATACAGTTTTATTACTTTCTAACCCCTTAAAAAAATCCAAAACTTTGCAAAGCAAATTTTTTTCTTGGAGTCGACATATTCTGACACCTGTAACTTTTTATATTTCTGTGTAGGGTATGCATATGGTGTCTTTATTTGCGGTGCCAGATGTACTTTTTATTTATACCATTTTGAGGAATGTCTATTGCTTTGATCGCTTTTTATTCAAATTTTTATGAGAAGCAAAACAGCGAAAAAATGGCAGCTCTGCTCTTTTGATTTTTTTTCCCTCTATGATGTTCACCATATGGGACAAATATTTTTATAAGTTTATAGACTGTACATTTTCAGACACAGGGATACCTAATGTGTATGTGTTTCACAGTATTTTTTTTACTTTTATATGTATTCTAGGGTGATTTGAATTTTTAATTCCCTGTAATTTTTTAAATATTTTTTGTAAACTTTTTTCTTGTACTGTTATTCTTGCTTTTAGTTTTGTCACCCATTAAATTGGCATTTTGATATGCCATTTAATGACTAAATTGGCAGCTGAGGACTTTCCATGCCAACGAGAGAGAACCATATCTGGGCAGCATCAGTAGTGAGATCCTGCAATATCTATAGGATACCACGTGATCTTGTAAGGGGGTTCATGAAAGTGGTTTTACTCAAGCTTGGTAGTTATAAAACAGTCTCACAGGAGGCAACAGGCTTAATAGTTACATGAGGCAACTAGAATGGCAGATATAGAAAGTCTTTCAACAAATGCACAGATATTGGTGGTTACATGTCTGTGCAAAGACATACAAATTCTTAGAACAGATCAGAATTTTTAGCATGGCCTTTTGTAGGCTGACTGCTGGGAAAAGCCAGTGAGCACCGAGATAAAATTGACATTTTTGGAATCTGCATTTTTTAAACCTATTCAGCCATTACAACAGTTTGTGTTGTGTAGTGTTTTAAAAATATCTAAATTCCCATTATATGTTCTGTATCACGTTCTCCTGGTTTTCAAGATCTCTTCTTGCAGTCATTGAATAGGAACAATCATTGTCTGCTCCCAGTGAATATAAATCTGGCCATGGTCATAGTATTGAATAGAGATGAGTGAACCAAGTTCAGTATAAAACCTAGTATAACACTGTCAGAGCTCCTAGGAACCTATCTATAAAACATAGTGTAGAGCACTGTCAGGGCTCCTAGGAACCTATCTATAAAACACAGTGTAGAACACTGTCAGGGCTCCTAGGAACCTATCTATAAAACATAGTGTAGAGCACTGTCAGGGCTCCTAGGAACCTATCTATAAAACACAGTGTAGAACACTGTCAGGGCTCCTAGGAACCTATCTATAAAACACAGTGCAGAACACTGTCAGGGCCCCTAGGAACCTATCTATAAAACATAGTGTATGACACTGTCAGGGCTCCTAGGAACCTATCTATAAAACACAGTGTAGAGCACTGTCTGGGCTCATAGGAACCTATCTATAAAACATAGTGTAGAACACTGTCAGGGCTCCTAGGAACCTATCTATAAAACATAGTGTAGAACACTGTCAGGGCTCCTAGGAACCTATCTATAAAACATAGTGTAGAACACTGTCAGGACTCCTAGGAACCTATCTATAAAACATAGTGTAGAACACTGTCAGGGCTCCTAGGAACCTATCTATAAAACATAGTGTATGACACTGTCAGGGTTCCTAGGAACCTATCTATAAAACATAGTGTAGAATACTGTCAGGGCTCCTAGGAACCTATATATAAAACATAGTGTAGAACACTGCCAGGGCTCCTAGGAACCTATCTATAAAACATAGTGTAGAACACTCTTAGGCCTCTTAGGAACCTATCTAAGAAACATAGTGTAGAGCACTGTCAGGGCTCCTAGGAACTTATCTATTAAATTTTTAGCTCTCTAAGACAAACACAGCTGAAGTTATGTCAAAGTGAAAGTGAGATTATTATACTCTAGGATTTCTTGAGAGGGAGGTGTAAAAAATAAAAAAAAAACATTCACACTCACCTTCCCCCACCCCTTTGGGGCCCCCTTGGGGCGCGTGCCTCTCTCTACTTCCTTGGTGATGTCATTCAGCCTGAGGAAAGGTGGGTATGGGGGTAGTTTGCCTGTACTGAATCTCCATTTGTTCAGTTTTGTAGGAAAATGAACTATTTCGAATATTTGGGTCAAACTGGGACTCAGTATGATATTTGGGTCAAATTTGGTACGAGTCCGTTTACCCATCTATAGTATTGACCCATAGATTTTATCTACTGGAAGTAAAAATGAATGGCTGACTGAAACAACCAGAGATCTTGAAAACCATTAGGAATTGATGCAGAAAGAATATCCAAAAGTTTTAATTTCTCAAATATTAACATACTGTAACGTCTCTGCCTGTTCGGGTCTCTGCGCCACCCTCCGCTCGGATGCTGCGGTACAAGAGGCGTATTTAGTTTGATTCCTTGCTTAAGGTTCTTGATGCTCAGTCTGAACACTGTCCTAGACTATGTAATTGAATTTCAGCCACACCCGTCTCTTACACCTTGTTTCTTTCAGCTTCTCAATAGTTAATCTTAGCCTTGCCTGTGTGATTGACAGCCTGTCTACCAATCCAGTCTGGGGCAGGTCCTGGACTTGCTATAAACAGGTTGTCAGCCCTCACATGGGGCTGGCTATTGAGATTCTGTCTTGTGACTTTGTCCCTGCTAGCCCCTTTTCTGCTATTACCTGTATTCTTATTCCTGACCTCTGGCTTTGACTTTGACTATTCTCTTGGATTGTGATTCTGTACTATGCTGCTGGACTGTTACCGACCGCTTTGCTTGCTGACCTCCCTTTTTGTTGTTGTTTGTCCTGTCTGTGTTCTGTGTTGTCACTTAGTAGGGACCGGCTCCAAGTTGTCGGCTGTCACTTAGGATAGTCAGGCAAGAGGCAGGGCCAGTGGGGGGTTCAGCTTTAGGGCTCACTGTCTTGTTGTGCCCCTCCCCCCAGGGTTCTGCAGCAGCACTGGGGAATTTCTCAACTGGCAATTCCCTAACACATACAGATGTAGCAGATTTAACTAAAACTGCAATTTGCGATATCTTATCACAGAAGACCACAAAAATCAATGAAAAGTCATTGAAAAATGTTTTTATGATAGCCTTAGATAGAAGATAAATATTTTTCATGCCATAACCCCTTTAAGTAGAAATTGATGTCATATCCAGTGCAGACAAATATTATTTCATCCTGTATTGTGTGAAATTGTTCATAGTCATATGATATGATAATATTGCAGTACCAGTGAAAATCTATTTTATGTTTGTCAAAGTTTAGGAAATTGTCTATTGTTCATTATCATTACTTTCAGTTTTTTATTTTATTTTAGATTCCCGTTTCTACTACTACAGGTGCATCTCAATAAATTAGAATATCTTTGAAACGTTCATTCATTTCAGTAATTCAGTAATACAATCCATAATCAGTGTCTTCCATGATTGTGTGTCCTACTGAACCAGACTGAGGGACCATTTAAAGGCTTAGGAACCCTTGGCAGGTGACACTGAATTTACAATACTGAACTTTTTTACAATATTCAAATTTTCTTAGATTTGGGTTTTCATTACCTGTAATCCATAATCAACATTTACAGAAATGAAACACTTGAAATAGAACACTCTGTGTGTAAAGAATCTAGAAAATATAGGAGGTCACTTTTTAAATTTAATTACTGAAAGAAATAAACATTTCATAGATATTCTAATTTATTGAGATGGTCCTGTATGTGCTCTAATACTATTTCCTATGGAGTAGCTCTATGTGCTTGTACCTAAAATGCTTCCATAGTCTTACATTAGCAGCTCCATCAATATCCAGTGACTACCACATCTTGTGTCATTGTGTCACAGTGTAGACAAGTAGCATCTCCTGATTTATAACATTAATGGACTGAAGAAGCAAAGGGCTTAACCACGCAACTGGGTGATTGATGTGTCCATGTTATCAGGACCATGGTAGCATCCTTCCTTGTGCTTCTTTACAAGTAAATAGAGATAACCCACAAGTAGTTATCATGTGCTTAAACAATAAATTAAAGGTGTCACTTGAGGAAGGCAAAAATTTACAGATTTCTCAGTATCATGTATTCATTCATCCATTCATTCAATATGGAAGTATTTGTACATTTTTATGATGCTTTCGCAATTTAGAAGGTTGTCCTTTTAGGGATGTCCTCTACTGCCTGCATCCAAGATAAGCATCTTTGAGATTTATGGCAATGAAGAACGTTGAGGATATGGATAAGAGACAGTTTAAATTTTTCATATGGTAGTGCTACCAAGAAAACTATCATATATAACTTGGCTACATGCATATTCAGTTCAATTGTACCCATAGAAAGAGTTAAACTGCATAGTATATGTCCTCTGTGGGACCACCTCTTCTGTGGCTTCAGATGGGTATTCTGCTGGCCCAAGCATGTAATGGAGTCACCATTTATGGTGGAGTTGGAATGTCCCTTTAGATGTAGATATTCCCTTGAGTATGAAGGATCGGGCATGTTAAAATCCAATATGCCTGATCCTCTTTTCCCTTGATATCTGCCATTGAGAGAGAGGCAGGACTCCAAACACAATAGCCTGTTGGCCAGTCCCTCTGAAAGCTGCAGGTTTGGCGGACTTTCATCTAATACGTATGGTCATGTTTAGTCAAGTCTGGGTAAGAACTGAGAAGGACAGGTATCAAAATGCAGGACTAAAGAGTATAAACTAATAAACTAAATCAAGTAGTCAATGCATAAAGAAAGTGAATAATCTAAATGCAGTACAATTGGTCACATTACTAACTGAATAGTAAAAAATACAGGTCAAACATGCATTAACCAATAGATCCTTGTATTACTCCCACTGTAAATAGCTGATGGGGGTCCTCACTAGCCAGACTCTGCTTGTGGCAGGAAATTGTACTGTAGGAAATACTGTATGGTTGTTCAAACTGGTCAACCCCTTTAAAGGGACTTTTGCATGAGACAATGGGGTCCCTGAGTCCCCTGCATTAATGGAACTGGAACACATTTGTGACCACCAGGCTGTTTACTTGTGTAGGATTGATGGAGAGCTTTACTTTACTATCTACTACTTTACTATCTTAGTGAGACCCACGTAAGTGAATAAAGGGGCATTCACGAATATGCACAATTGCTCTTATGCCCTATCATGTAAATAGGGGTAGTTGTTGTTTGTGGGAAAACTCTGTTAGGCTAAAGGCCCACATAGCAAAATGCAGCTAAAAATGCCGTGGAAAACAACGCTGTACTTTTTTTTTTAGCCTAAAAAGGGTTTTCTAGGAATATCCTCAAGATAGTCCATCAATATTAGTTCAGCAAAGTCCAACAACCATGGCAACTCACTCCCCCCAAGAATCAGCTGTTTAAAGAGCTTGAGGGACCACTTTCTCTTCTCAGGTCAGTGAGATCACATCCATTGGTCACATGTCCATGCTACCTTTCAAATCAATGGGATTGAGCTGTAATACCAAACATAGCCACCACACAATGTACAGCATTGTGCTTGTTAAGCAGTTAAGAGTCTACAGCACTTGTCCAAATGCAGCAGCCCCTTCAAATAGCTGATTGTTGGGGCTTCTAGGTGATCAGTATCATAGTCCTGGAAAACCAATTTATGTTATTAAAGAGGGCCTTTGACCACCTCCAACAAGTCTAGCTCTTTATGTGAATTAATAGGTGCCGCTCCACTGATTCCAGCACAGTTGGAATTTTTTTTCTCTAGTCCCCACCGTTCCTGAGCGGTTAGTGCTGTTAGTTTTGGTACCTGATATGCTGTTCAGACTCTGTAATGTCAGGAGTGCGGTGTCAAGCAGGAGCAGACAAGGGGTGTGATTCTGAACTCTGAGACTGGCTGCCTCTGATTGGAGCTCTGAATCAAGCCCCCCTGCCTGACCCTGCCCATCTGACATACAGACCTTACATATCACACAGGCATTAAAACTACCTGTGCTTGTTACTTAGGAATGGTGGAGGCTAGAAGGAAAATTCCAACGGGCTGGAATCAGCGGGCAGTGCCTATTAACAGAGGCTAAGAACTTGAGTTGGTGTAGGTGGTGATAGGTCCTCTTTAAGGCTCAATGCACACGTCCGAGTGTGGCAACCCATGTTCTTCCAAGGGGGTGTCTGATGGTCCATTCTGTTCCGATGAAAATAGAGCAGGCCCCACAGAGGTAAGTACATCGTGGAATGCACTCGGATGACACTTGGATGTCTCTCTGAGTGTCTTCCAAATGCATTTTGCTTCTAACTTGGATGCAAACTCGACCGTATTGATGGGGTCTTAGTTTTCTATGGACAACTTATTTTTGCCTCACACAATAAAATTATAAGATTCCTTTAATTAGTAAATTATTCAGCTGCTATAAATGACTGAATGGTTGAAACCTATCTAGCGAAACCAATGTTTCCTATTTTAGGAGTTACATAGAATAAACATAATCATTCCTTAACTTTTTTACCAATGAAAATTACAAATAAATATCGAAGAGATCAAGAGAGATCAAGCGTCAGGATGAAAAATTACAACTTATAAAGCAAGTTCCATTTGCTGCCATTAGAGTACATTGATTAATTATAGCAGTGCATTGCGCTTTGACGATTCTATTTGTTTCCATTGGCAAAGATGTAAATGGGGGAAGTTTCAAGTGTTTTAACCCCAATTGGTTTTGTGTGAGGTGGTTGAACATAGTTTTAGTAATAATCTGCTGACAGAGACACGTTCCTGATCTTGTTATTGTAAGAGACCGGAAGCTGAGAACAAATTAGTATGACTGGCCTTAAGTACATCATTATTACCAAGCCTTGAAAAAACAGATCATTGCAGAAAAATGTTAACTTCTGGTAAATTTTATTCATTGCTATACAGTGGTCAGATGGAGAAGTTATTGAAAAGATGTTATAGTGCACATGTCAAAAATATCCCCAATTCACCTTTGAATTCTGACTCTTATAGTAGTATTGGAAGGGTATAAAAACAAAAAGTTTGAGATGGTTAAATGTGGGTTAAAGCGGTGCCCATTGGTGGCATAATACACGAATATGGCGCACATGGTTGTTTGATAGTGGTCTGACTGATGTGGCCCTAGTGACAGTGGGACTAGAAAAGCAAACACAACTCCAGTTGACTCTGTTCAAGTTTTTGCTGCATGGTTGGCCATTCACTGTAATGGGCCAATAGCAACCTCCAAAGTGAAGCAGGGCCAAAAGGACAAGATATTGTATAACACATTGTGGCAATATTACAGGGTTAAATCTCTGCCGATCTAACTTTGGTGATAAAACCTCTTTATTACAGTTGGATATTCTATGTATTGTGATTAAAAAGTACTTTCAAATTTCTTAACTTTTTTAGATATTACCTTTTTCCAATGGGACTTAAGGTGCCCACCTTCATGAGCTATTCCTCCTGACACCCCAATATACCTGCATTCTCAGTGAGTTTAATGAGGAAGGGGTGTAAGCTTCTACCCGACACCTCTAAAGATGGCTCTTCTTCCAGGGGAAAACAAATGTCTGATCCTTCCTTTACCCAATATCAACTGTCAGGAAAGAGACAAGAGGCTTTGTCTAACTTTTCTCTTATATGTATGTTCCAACAACAAAAATACAACCTATTTGGTATTAACTTATTCAAGCTGCTACTAGAGGAGTAAGACTCGCTCTTGACCATAGGCTCTGTTTTGCTGATTTTTCTATTGTGTCTATTTTTCTATATGGGGTAAACAGAGACAACCAAAGAATACATTGAAAATGGCTTCCAATAGGGGGGAGGTGTTAACTTTTGGTGCATGAATTTGCATTAACTACCTGAAAAAAAAACAAGCAAAACATACTATCTGAAAAATCCTGGAAAGTCTTCAGGTAGACTACATCTTGATCGAATGCTTAGAGTATTGGTGGGAGAGTAGTTCATTTCAAGTCCATTTTCTACTGTCCCTCAATTGTAAATCTACCAAGGCCAAAGAAATTACAGGTCAATAGTGAATAATGTGGAGAATTTATATAAGTAATGTCCTGTAAGAAAGTCTTGACATGGTATCCCTGAATATCAATTTTGATGTGGGTTGGAATTTTGTTTGATGGGATTTTGTATAGAAATGACTAGCCTATGGGAAATACTGTCACTCAAAAAATCCATCATGGTAATTTTGTGATTTTTGTGATGGTCTTAGAAAATAAGATAAAGTTGCATTCACATTTAAGAAGTCCATATTAGGTTTAATTTAGTTTTTGCATCTGGTCATCCCTGGTGATGTTTGGTTTCTATGGCTCTTCATCTGTGTGAATGTAAGTGTTAGCCCTTTTGGTTAAGATGTAGTCATCATCTAAAATTAAAATTATATTGATAAAAAATAAGTACATTTTCATAGAGCTTAACATCTCACAGTAGCCATTGTGTCTTCTTTGGGGGTTAAGTCAATCAGCCATTCTGGTATTTTTGATGGTAACAAGAAGGCAGTCCGCTATTTTTGTGGTCAAAAATTTCAGAATTTTGAACCCCAACAGGGTCTACCATTGACTAAATGGATCTGTCAGACAAGTCTCTGACAGCATCATGGCTTCTGTTATAAGTGGAAGGCATGTCACTAGTCTTAACTGCCTGCTTATGACAAACTAACACAAGTTTACATCTGTGTCCATTCATTTTATCATTTTATCTAATCCATCTTCTGTTGACTTTAATTTAAAAAAAAAACTTAATCTTGTTGGATTCTGTAATGACAGAACTAAAGTCGACTGACACAGTCCACATTATTTTTTTTGCTAATGCTACAGTATTTCAATCTATGCAGGGCCTCAAGGAATATCTCTATTAGGTGTTCGTGTAACCCCTGAGTCATGCACCCTTTTGGGGCCTGCACTATACCAAAATATATTAGTTTTATCTAGGATGTTCCTTTAAGAACTACAGATAATAATACTAGTACAATACTGATATAAATATGGATATAAATGCAGACAAATGATCAGTTTTTATTGCTACATTTAGCCCCATATTTTTGCTATTTTTCAATATGATTCAATAAAATTTTTATCATCACTAATATAGTTGTGTAAATGAGTTGTTAACAAAATAGAGACTCCTATAGAAAACTAACCAACAGAATCTAGAAGCCAATTTACATTTTATTACTGGATACATAAAAAACGAGTCATTTGATGCCAGTTTTATCACTTTACTATTACCCTTATATCAGCATAACTTTTACAAGTGTTTTACAACTTAACACATGCCAACAATAAAGATTCTAAACAAGATACTATTACTAATGTTCCTCACATAGAACAAATTTACAAAATTAACTTTAAATGGTGGAATCTAGAATTTCAGTGTGCTTTAGTGTCTTTTACTGCCAAATTGTTCCAAAACATTCCAAAAACTTATATTTTTTTTAGTATGGATCCCAAAATTCCTAGAATGCATTTGAGATCTAAGAAAACAAGATTAAGAAAGCATGACAACCAATTAAAAAACAATTTCTTCCATTGGCCTCATTAATCAAAAGCAAAATCATCCAGACCCGTGACACCTGCACGGAGTAATATCTGAAATCAACATCAATTACCACTCCCATGGAAACGGCTTGGCCAAGTCACATTAAAGAATGTGATTAAATAGGAAATGGGAATTAGCCCCAAAACTTGGCTAAGGCCACTGAAATGCATTGGTAGCAGGGGGAGTTTCAAAGAAATTGTGAAGCTGCTGACTGATTGCAACTCTCAAGGGGACATGAAAAGGGCTCTAGGGGTCACTTATTTACCAAATTAGCAATGTCTGTCATTTCAAACCAAAATAAAGCTCGAGCACAAGTGAACATTTTTAGAGGGGGGAAAGGATTTTTTTTTGCCTTGTCTAAATTGCAGGCAGACTGTAGGCAATTAGAGGTTTGGTCTTTTTTAGCTCTTAATTCAGACGTAATTCATCACCTCTAACCATATTCTTTGATTTGGAAATAGATTCTAATCATCTTATTTATAATAATTAAAATTCACCGGTTTCTTAAGGAAAACCTTAAATATGAAAGGCTCATTTTTCTATTGGCTATTTCTTTACCCTCCCAAACTTTCTATAAGTCATGTAAACATACAAGGGAAGGAATCTAATCTACTTGTGGTTGGAATGTATTTCAGCTATGCTTGTGTTTAAAGAACATTAACGGTATGGATTTGATGCCAGAGACAATTAAGCTTGACTTGAAAATACAAAGTAAACAAGAGTTAAAGCGTAAAACAGTTATTTGCTATATTATCTCGTAGAATCTTGAGTTAGTCTTCATTGAAATTCTCCAAATCTATCCAAAAGAGATGGATACAAACAATATCATTTGTTGCCATTTCTCTTGCAGAAATCTCAAGTCTAGACCACAACTCCTCCAAGAATTACAACTTTGAACTTGAAAAGTTTTAACATATTTGTCTTCTTTTTACATATGTCTTTCAAAGAGTACAAAGTGACTATAGGAACTATCGCCATATTGGTTGTCACTTTTGAATGAGCTTGTTAGCAATAAAAAATGTCAGATTTAGTGATGTTTGATCATTTGTAATTTGTGTGAGAAATTCCCTGTTAAGAGATCAAGGCTTTTTCCAAAATGCATGAAAATTCCAAAATTCCAGAATTAATGATATGTTAAAACTCGATTTCATTCTTAAAGATTAACCTTTGGTTTAGCTGCTTCGTATGTTTACTTCACAAGATAGGGCTAAAGAAGGTCTGAAAGATTTTTAAAGTGACAATCTGGTAATTATTTTTTTTTCTTTCATTATGTACTTTTCTATCCACCCAATATATAATATTCCGATAGCAATACCTTAGTTAGTTATTCTTTACTATCTAAAAATTCATTAGATGCTTCTTTTCCATTGGGCCATGTGATCTTATTGTGACCTTGTTGAGATTTACATGTTTTTTGAAAGTCACACCAGAACTTCTTGTATGGTGGGCAGTTCCATACACAAATTCCTATCACAGCTACTGCTGATAATTAGACATGCTCCGGTCACACAGTTATAATGAAGCAGCTCACTAGCTATATGCTCATGGTCTCTTCAATAATGTAATAGACTATAAAGAGATGGATAGTTTCACAGTTCCACAGCAGGCAGAGATAGAATGGTCTCTAGCTGCCCATCAGATGCCTTGTTCAAACATCATGGAATTGATACCAGAGCATAGAAAAAGAAATCTAAAAATCAAGATGGTGTCTGATAACGGGCAGATTTCTGAACATCAATATAGATTGCTCAGTACAATATACATAAAAAAGCACAGTGTGCATGACAAAAGAGCTTTTGCTGGAGTGCATCTTTAATCTATCTCCTTACAGCTCTGCTTGCTCATATTGGCTGCTGTTTATAACCACAAGCTCACCATAAACTTAACAGGAAGTCAGTGGATGTAAATTGATGATTTATCTTAGAACAAGGAGAAAATCACTGTAAATATAATAAACAAAACCATGCATAAGTAAAAATTAGATTTGTGTAGTTGACATATACTGCTGCACTGGGATCCTACTGGATCTAAATCTGACCAAGGGCAACTTCTGCATGGAGTTTGCATGTTCTCCATTTATTTTTTGGAATATAAAACTTAATCTGCAGTTAGACTTTGGCTTTTTACCAATATGCGCCATCTACTTATGATATGAAACTTGATCAAATTAGCAAATGGCGTATAATGATGGGTATGTCTTCATTTTGAGTGAGACTTTGGCTTGGCTAAAATCTGTAGGCATTTTTTAATGGGTTGCACAATGACTTATATTTTTCTTATAGTCAGTTGTCTTTGTTCTGAAGGAGAATTAATTTGTACACCTTTTGCAAACCGGGAGCATTGCCTGTAAGACTTTGTAAACTAGTTGGCAAGTATAGTCAGTGCAAGAGATGAGCAAACCTCTCGAGATTCACCCACAAGATTTGTTTTGGACTATACTTATGCAGTCAGATCTGGAAATGCTACTCTTATACTATCTAGTCAGACCCCATAGTATCATCATCTGGCCCAGGGGAGATGCAGAAAAATAATTCTCACCTCTCCTGGGCTCCCTTGTGGTGGTGGTTTTTCCCGAGCATCTTCTGGCCTCCTCTTTGATGTCACCACTGAGCCCTGTGATTGGGCCTTAGCGGTCACATGGAGTGCATCGATACCATGATGCTTTGACTCAAGAGACCCAGAGTATAATAATGATTTGAGGGTGGCAAAACCCAATAAATTATTGGAAAATTTGTAATGAACCCAAGTCATTACAAACTGGTTCATTCATTTCAAGAGAGCTACGTCAAAGACTCAACCAGTCGGTCAATACCTTATTCTGTAATGAGAAGGTGGAAAGTACCTCTAAACAGTGGTCCACAGAAGGGTGGGGGAGACTATGCCCTGACTAAAAAGACTAGTCATGTGTCAAGTCTCTTTAATGGGTGGGACATTGACTTACAAGGTAGGTACCTATAGGTGGCTTTAGAGAGACAGACTTCTTCCTTATGGAGCTCAGCTAACCTGCAAAATCTATAAAAGGGCTCCTCACCTACCATGTGTCATTTATAATAGAGTTTTCCATTGCAAAGAGTTCTGTCAGGCTACCATAGCACCCCCTACAGCTAGACCCCTGCTAGTACACATAAGTCTACTATACACTAGAGAATAGTTAAGCCACTGGTTGCTGTGTAAAATGCATTTTGCATTGAGGTTACAAGTGAGTAGTAAACTGTAAAGCACAGAAATCGGGTGCTTTTAGTCTTGACTTATGTCAGTGACTACTAAGAGATCAACCATAATACTAATATTGGTACCCCACCTTCCCCCCTGAGTCATGGCTATGTTTTTCTTATACCAGGGCGGAGTGTCAATTTGCTGCCTTAACCGTGCAACCAACTCCCTTGCCAAGTGAGAATGACAAGTTGGCGTCCCACCCATTCACCCCCTAGCTACATCCCTGCCATCAGCCGCTTTGTATTGGCACATATTATGTTGCTCTTTTAGTTCTATCAGTCTGTGTTGTAACTTCTATGGATCGCTTTGACACCGTTAATGCAACAAAATTGCAACAGGAGAGATTAACAAAAATGGAATTAGTCAGAATTTGTTCCAGAAGAGCAATACGTTTTATAGTACTAGGTGCTAAATTACTATTAACAAAATGAGCTCAGCCCCTCAATAACTTATGCTCATTCGGTGCCAAGTGAAACATGCAGTACAGTGTAGTACATTGTTAAACTAGGCCTGAGGCATCCTCGGCTCTACAGCGTGAAATCTGAACTCCAACATGATATGACAATTAGGGTTAGTGTTGAGTGTAACTAATTCCTGTATTACAGTGTTTATTAAAAACAGTCATTATTCTGTCTACATCCCCGTATAGGATCCAGCTCTGGGTCACATGGAAATATATGTTCACAAGTTAGGCTTCTTCTCTGTAGTAACCACACGTTTGCTCCTTTCATAGAGGTACCATTTAACTGGGGTGGGTATTGCTTTGGGGCTTTGCATAGCCGCTCTATGTCAGCATTCACCATTGACTAAATACCCACTTCTCATCATTTGCAGGAAAAAAATATTTTCTTACAAAAATGTAACCATTAAGAAAAAAAAATTACAGAACATTTTAGTGAAATTCTGGAAAGGTACAAAGATTTTCTTATTTGGAGAAGGAATAAATTTGCACAGTCTTTAGATGATTGAGTTTCTTGTGTCTTAATATGTTAAGTGAGATTAATTTGTTTCCTGCTCGGAGTCTCCTGGATTTTATTTTATATCATAATAAATTCACATTCGTAAATGTCAGGAAACTCAGTAAATGGTTTAGTCTGACTGTAAGTTCCACTGCATGCCGGCTACTATTTTATATTCTAACTAAGTTTAAAGTGAAATTTCTAAAAATGTAAAGTTAGTGTATTATCATAATGTATGGATTTCTGAATTTTCCATATAAAAGGTATGGCAATGGCTAGAAGAAATATTGCGCACAATTGGAAAAAAAATGACCCACAAACTTTACCATCCCGTGCCCAGCTTATATCAAGAGAAGTTAATAAATAAAATAAATGCAGAAAGAGCTAAATATCTATTGCAAATTATGGCAGCAGAAATACTATAAAATGTTTCTCTTTTGTTTTAGATTTTTTTTTGGCTTTTTTTTTGGTTTTTTTGTTAAGTCTAAAAAGTCTATTAAAGAAATAACAGTGCCATATAGAGAACTTTAATAGAAGCAGGGTCATACCTTTATGGCCAAAAACCAAAGAAGCAATGCAGAGGAATCATCTTTTTATGGATATGCAAATCAGCCTGCAAGTGCATCAAGGACGGAGCTAATTTACCAGATTTGCCTACAGACACTGGCAAGTGCTGTGGGACTTCTCTCCCAATGCTTTAGCTATAATTGACATTTTCAGCCTCTGCCTGCGTCATGGCTGTCTGTATGCAAATCTGGTAATTTGGACACACCCACAATGCACTTGTAGGCTGATCTGCATAATCATAAAATAGATTATTATCTCTGCATTGCTTCATTGCTTTTTGGCTATGGTATGTTTCAGTTCCTGTTAAAAGCCCCTACACAGCACAAGTATTGGTTTGGGATGCACTTTGTACCTGACAGTCCTCCAGTGGTTATAGGGTGGGCGGGAATTCTATAGGCTGCGCGAAACGGCCTGTCGCTGCTGCTCATCTTGTCCCTGGTATGCCTGTTTTTAATTGATCCCAATAAAGAAGCACTGAAGTCTGGTTGTGTGCCTCTGTTCATCTTCTTTCTCTGTGGACATTTGGACTATATTACTTTCAGTGTGCCCCTGGACTATCTTCTGCAGCATTTAAAGCAACAGCACCATCTAAGTATCCTGTTTACAGTATTCCCATATTCACATTGTGCAGTTTTGTAGTGTCCGCATTTCATTTTTTTCTTTTATTTTCACCTCCCCCAGCTTAATTAATAGATAATTTTTTAGGCCGGCTAACCCCTTTAACTACATCTTTAACTTCTGCAGGTACTGAAGTAGTTGTACCTGGGCCCAAAATAGCCCTGGAGTTCAGGGGTCAGTTGTTAACTACCAAAAGTAATTTGTTTTCTGGTGTCATGAGCTACAAAGAAATTTCACTACAGACCTCCAGACCTTTATCCCTTTATTTGTCTGCTTTTTCTTATTAGCCTGTGGCTTATTGGGTCACATTTTATGCAACATATTTGAAATGCATATTTTGGGATGGGGACGGCAACGCTCCTTAAATGAAAGTGCAAACCAGAGGGTTTTCAGAAATTGGGAATTGATAAGCAATGGATCATTATACACAAATGTAAGTAGCTAAAGGCTATTCTCCTTAGTTGGACAACCTTAGTTCTGGTGTCCTGACCTAAGACGGGTTAGCATCCCCAGAGAAACTATGTATATTTGAATTTGGGCTTGACTGTTACTACCGGATATGCCGTGTAACCGTTGGTAATGCAAGTGTATAGCATTGTGTGTCCTTTGCAGGTGCATTGTGTGCAGGCGGAACATTGGCTGCATCTAGTTGTTATACAATGGAAGGACCTGTTTGGCACATCTCGTGGTATACCATGTTACCTGTGATGTGGTGTTTGGTTTATGCTGGGTCGAAGGCGTGCTATATAAGAGAGGTCTTAGTGCTGTCGGGGGTTAAGTTCCCCCTGGGATGGATGTCACCGTAATCCTAATTAAATGAATAATCAGTTTCGAGCGCTCGGGAAACAAAACGTACACACAGGTATTGTGTATGAATAGTTTCTCTTTATTGCGTAGTTCAATACAGTTTTAAAGGTAAACTCAGTTACATAACAGTCATGTGATCAATGTACATATATGGGTTTTCCAGTTCCGTTACCAGACAAAGTTGTTCAATTTCCCATCACCCTAGATGTTTCCTTTTCACCCAGTCTAAATGTCCTCCTTATCTTTCCTGAGAATGGTACATCTCTGAGAACAGCAGGACTGTTGATATTCAGACCCTGAGATTATATTCTATCTCTAAACTATTTAGTCTGCATGGAGAACATTTCACCCTGTGTCTTCTATATACTGCATTATAAAATATAATACAAGTCATGCTTTAACCCTTACAATTCCCCCATTTTAGGACTTTATTTTTAATCAAGTTCAATGAATACCTTCACACTGTTTGTGTG
Source organism: Leptodactylus fallax (assembly GCA_947044405.1). Lineage (NCBI taxonomy): Eukaryota > Metazoa > Chordata > Amphibia > Anura > Leptodactylidae > Leptodactylus > Leptodactylus fallax. Next base: position 2,253,657 of record CAMRHE010000017.1, read on the forward strand.
CCATCTATGATGGATTCTCCATTGAAGAGGTTAAAAATAACATCCTATTTTACATATTGGTTAACTGTATTCCATTTCCTTCTCAGCGCTTCAACTTTCTTGCAATGTGAAGCGTGTATCCAGGTAGATTTTCCCACCAACTTTACTGAGGTGGCAGTTGTCAGCAATATCTGGAAGGGGCCATCATATCTGGATTCAAGAGATTTCCTGGAGTGTCTTCTCGCGACTACCCAATCACCAGGCTGCAAGCTATGTGTTCCTGAAAAAATCAGAAGGGTCTGGAATAGAAGAGAACACTTGTTTATGTGTTTCTTTCAGTTTGTTACACAAGTCTTGTACATAGCTGGCAACACTGTCATAATTAAGCTGTAATGTCTGAGGGAAGTACAATCCTGTTTTGGGTGCACTTCCAAACAATATTTCAAATGGTGACAACCCTGTCCTCCTGCTAGGAGTAGTTCTTACTGAATATAAGGCTAGAGACAGGCATTCAGGCCAAGGCTTTCCTGTCTCTGCCATGGCTTTCTGAATCTTCAACTTAAGTGTACCATTCCGCCTCTCCACCTTGCCTGAACTCTGAGGATGGTAGGGGTGTGTGGAAAGCTTGCTCAATCCCTAGTGCAGACATTATTTCTTTCATTATCTCACCTGTGAAATGCATACCTCTGTCAGACTCAATCACCTCGGGCACTCCAAACCTGCACACAAGCTCGGACATCAGTTTCTTGGCAGTTGCTTGTGTGGTTGCTTTGCTCACAGGGTAGGCCTCAGGCCATCCTGAAAACAAATCCACACAGACCAATACATACTCGTATGTTCCAGACTTAGGCAACTGTATGTAATCTATCTCTATCCTCTGAAATGGGTACAGGGATTTTGGTGTACACTTGGTGGGTGTTTTAACTACCTGTCCTGGGTTGTGTAGAGCACATATGTGACATGCTTTTACGTGGTTACTAGCAACTCTTCCGAAACCTGGGGCAAACCATAATTTACCCACTAATGACTCCATGGCATTTCGAGAGGCATGCACCTTACCGTGGGCCAAGCCAGACATCTGGGGGTAGACTGCTGCGGGCAGACATAATCGATCCCCCATTTTCCACATACCATCACCTTCTGTAGCACCTGCTTTCTTCCATCTTTCAGTTTCCACACTGGTGACCTTTGAGTACAGCCCTTTTGGGTCTGCTAGGTCAATGTCCATTTTGCTCACCTGGGTGGGACCCTTTCTTACCAATAGTGCTGCAGCCTTGGCTGCTATGTCAGCTCTCTCGTTTCCACGGCTTTCAGGGTCCCTTCCTTTTGCGTGAGCTCTAACTTTCACAATTGCCAGCTGCTTTGGGAGCAGTATGGCCTCCATCAGTCGACTTACCACATCTCCATTCTTAATTGGCTTGCCCTGGGCCGTTAGGAAGTTCCTTGACCTCCATATCGGACCATAATCATGTGCGATGCCAAAAGCATATCTGGAGTCAGTGTATATGTTAGCTGTTCTACCTTTGGCTATCTTACAAGCCTCCATAAGGGCTTTAAGCTCAGCTTCTTGGGCTGACATGTGTGGTGGAAGAGCTTCTTGGACTATGATGTCATGTTCAGTGACTACAGCATACCCTGTAACAAATTTGCCTTCATCTGTCAGATACCTTGAGCCATCCACAAACATCTCATAATCAGGATTTTGTAATGGCACATCTGTGGCATCCCAGAGCTGGCTATGGCTGGGCTGAGGGTGATCTCTGTGCATTGTATTATTTCCTGTTGCTTCATAGCCTGTGTGACATAGCAGGGGGTCCTGAGTCTCACACAACACAGCGCCACCTAGTGAGCCTCACACATGCATTACACCTCCCATAGGATTGAATAGTAACCAAATGTCCAATGGGAGGACATCGCCTGGGAAAAGGGGAGGAGTCAGCTGATCACTGGGTCCCCATGGTAACACCCCTGCAGGAAGGTCCTGTGTGTGAGGAGTTAGAAGTGTGGAGTGTTAGGAGGAGGAGGTGAGGAGATAAGTGTGATGTCCTGTGAAGAAAGCAGTGGGTTTAGTGCAGGAATCTCAAGTCCTAGACAGGCCCAGGAAGGTTGGAGAGCTGACATACTCCAGCTATTCAGAAGATCCTGTCTCCTGTCTGCCTAGCCATCGCCCTGAAGGAAGTCAAGCATCATTATCTTGTCAGCATGAGACTGTGGAGAGAACATTCTGGAACACGTGCTCCATAGCAAGTATCACAGGATCCAGGGGCCAAGGCCAGACCTGTGGAATATCCTGCCACCCTGACTATTGCACCCCGAAACTCTGAGCTATCAGGACCACATAACGTGAGTGGGGAATATTATGTACTAGTATCGTGGTGGGCATCCTCCTATGAGCCAAATAGGAGCCCAGACGCACCTTAGGGCTGTAACACTGAAGTATAAGGGGCTAGGAACACCTTTCATCAAGTCTACCCTGCACCCCAGGACTTTGCTGTGTCACCAGGCGTACCCCGTTGTTTTGTATTGAAGAAACTGTTTAAGCATTTGTGCCTCCACACCCATGGAAGTAAAAGTTCAACTTTACAACCGTTTCTGTGTCTGACTCTGCACCGACAACATCAGGGCGCCCCAAACACCACCAGTCGGCACAGTATAGGGGAAGCGCCCCGGGGGAACAATCACCACCAACATTTGTGCAGCCCCCTCATCACCGGTACCAGTGGTGGTAACGTGGGACAGCACCAGCGCTGCGCCCTCGTGCCCAGAGACCGTGACAAGTCTGTGCTGTTTGCACCCCGCAATCCCAACTGCAGCGTTACCTTACATCTGGTCACCGCAAGAAAAACTGGCGTCACGAACAGGATACGGGTGTGTGCCATTTTGAGAAAGTCGCCACGAAAAGTGCGCCAAATTGTCTCCAGAGCATCGGTCTTTATTGTGGACTTTGCTAAGATCAAGTTTATTCCCTGAGAGTGCTTGCCACAAAGAGGGGGAGCCCTATACCCCTGAAGCAAGCCCTAAAGACTGTCCTCTCAGTGTCTTACAGCCCTGGAAGAGTTAAAACGCCCAGGACTTGTTTGCTGCGCCACATCGCTGTGTAAGAACGCCCACAAAGGGTTAACTGTACCTTGCAAAAGTGCGGGAGATTTTTAGCACTGCCCATGAGGCCAGGAGACCCATCTGCCGCCATCTTAGGAGAGCCCAGAATGCTGAGCGCAATGCTCCAGCGCACCCATACAAGAAAGTGAAAGGCGAACGTGCCAGCGCCATTTCTGACTCTCCGGTGCCGCATCACCGTCCCTGCTGTGCACCGCTGATCTCTGGTCCATGCTGCAGTTGCTGTCAGTGAGTACTGTGCCTCCCTGTCCTTGTCTTCAGTCCTCCCAGCGAGTGTTTTCCGTGTACCGTGTCCGTGGGGAGTGCCACCATTAAAGAGGGGGAGCACACCGTCAGCCTGCATCACAGTGACTCTGTTAATAGCTACAGCATTCTTAAAGGGACAGCATTCCAAGTTGTAGTCTCCATTCCCTGCCAGCAAGCAGTTGAGTTTCTTAAAGAGACGGCGACCTAATTTCAGTCATACCTGCAAACATGACTGAGCAAAGTGACATTGTGCCATCTGTTTCTAGTGATCCAGCAGTGCCCATGGCGAGCAGCCTACCATTCTCCATGCCATTTTACCCTGGCACACCATGGCTGCCGCGCTACAAAGGGGAGGCGCATACCCTCAGGGACTTTCGTGAGAAGATGCTGTCTCTCTTCCAGTTCTATCCTCTGAATACAGAACAGCAGATACAGATCCTGCTGGGCCAGCTTGAGGGTGCTGCAGCTAGGGAGGTCAAATCCTGGCCTGCCTCTGACAAAAGAACCCCTGGGCAAATTCTGGACAAACTCCAGGTGAACTTTGACGTGCGATCTGTCTCCGAGGTAAAGATGCGCTTCTTTTCCATACGACAACTACCTGGTGAGACCCTGCGGGACTATGCTTTATCCCTCCAAGAGGCATTCAGAGCTGTGGTGCAAGTGGATCCATGTGAAAATGTGGACTCTGATAAAATCTTGCTTGACCGCTTCATAGAAGGGGCGGGTACCACATTGCTCCAGAGTCAGTTGCGAATGCTTGCTGCACAACATCCCAGCATCACATTTGCTGACTTCAAGGCCCTTGCCATCCAGGTCTTGGGACAGGAGCAGCCCCAGCCGAGCCCAGTCATCTGTGCTCCCTCACCTGGACCCTCAACAAGCATTGCTCCAGTTGTCCTGCCACTACCTCTGGGTACCTCACCTGCTGCCCAAACTGCGCAGACTACACCAGCAGACTCCAGAGATGACCTTCTGGCCCGAGTGGATCATCTGACCCGTGCCATGGAACAGATCACCGTCCGTCTAGATCGTCTGACCCAGCCGTCTTCATCGTCCAGTGATCCTTTGCGAAGTCTCAACATCTCACCTGAGTCGCCGCCCAGACGTCCGTCTTCAGTGAAACCTCCGCAGAGTGAGAGGCCATTCTGTAGCTATTGCCATAGATATGGACACACCAGGCCTCAGTGTTTTCAGTTAAACGGGCCACCCCTGAGGCAGCGGGCCGCCCCTCGGGAGGAAAGAAGAAGGGCCCAGGTGAATCTTCAGTGCCATTGTCACGCTTCGTCTCAGCCTGCCCACACATCACAATCCGGGTGAACGGTGTCCCTCTGACAGCGTTGGTGGACACTGGATCTCAGGTAACAACCCTGCGCAAGCAGGTGTTCCTTGAACATTGGGACTTAGGTGTGTTGAATAGAACGCCTGACACATGGATAAATCTGTGTGCCAGCAATGGACAGCCCATACCACAGCAGGGTTATTGGGAACCCACTATCCAGATTGGGGACTTGAAACTGCCTAGACAGGGTGTAATTGTCACTGATGTAGAGGATGATAGGTTTGCAGTTGTAATATTAGGCATGAATGTTTTACGCCATTGCTTTGCAGAAGTGTTGGATGCCTTGCATGCCTCTCTCCTTACAGCTTCTCCCAGTGACCAGCAGACCATTCAGCGGGCCATTCGTGTACTCAATGCCCAGCACAAGTTCGCCAACAAACAAGGTGAAATTGGTCGAGTCCGGATCCAAGATACCCGTCCAGTAACCCTACAGCCTGGAACAGAAACTATGGTGTGGTGCCGTGCCCGTCCGGGCATAGAAAATCAGGACTACGAGGCCTTGCTACAACCCATACAGGTAGCTGGCCAACCACTTGTCATGGCTGCCCGCAGCCTTGTCACAGTTTCCAATGGACGTGTTCCTGTCCGCTTAGTCAACTTGGGCAATGCTCCCGTGAACCTCCACAAGTTCCACTCTGTGGCCCTGCTACACCGGTTAGCACCAGAAGACATTCTCTCTGGTGATTCTACCGCCACACAGCGTTCCACCCAAGCTGCTGAGAACATTCAGAATGGAGCCACGAAGTCCTGGTGGGATGAATTGAACGTGGGAGACGCCAATACCCCTATAGAGCACATCAATGGGGTTCGCAATGTGGCCAAGCGTTACCAACAGGCATTCAGCAAACACCCATTGGACTTTGGTAAGACCATGACCATACAACATCGCATTCTGACTGGTGACCACCATCCAATCAAGGAGCGTCACCGTCCAATACCACCCGCGATGTACCAACCGGTGAAAAAGTTGATCCAAGAGATGCGAGATGCTGATGTCATCCGGGAGAGTAACAGTCCCTGGGCAGCCCCGCTAGTCCTTGTCAAGAAGAAAGACGGAACCCTACGATTTTGTGTGGACTATCGTAAACTCAACAACGTCACGCACAAAGACGCATACCCATTGCCGCGGATTGAGGAATCTCTAACGGCTTTGGGATCAGCTACCTGTTTCTCGACCCTGGACTTAACCAGTGGATACTGGCAAGTCCCTATGGCGCCTGAAGATCGTGAAAAGACTGCGTTTACGACCCCGATGGGACTCTTTGAATTCAATAGTATGCCATGTGGGCTATGTAATGCCCCAGCCACATTCCAACGGCTTATGGAGAGGTGCCTCGGCCATGAGAATTTCCAGAGTGTGCTACTGTACCTGGACGATGTTATTGTATTCTCCCGGACATACCAAGAACACCTTCGTCACCTGTCCGAGGTATTCAAGGTACTTATACAGCACGGCCTAAAGTTGAAGCCCTCCAAGTGCTACCTGTTGAAACCCCAAGTTCACTACCTTGGGCATGTCGTGAGCGCACAAGGCGTCCAACCTGATCCTGAAAAGATCACTGCAGTCCAGAACTGGCGAAGACCAACTACCGTCAAAGAAGTCCGAAGCTTCCTTGGATTCGCAGGTTACTACCGGCGTTTCATACCACACTTCGCCCAAGTAGCCGAGCCTCTGAACGAGTTGTTGCGCGGTTGTCCCAGAGAAAACTACAACCGAAAGCTTCCGGTAGACTGGACAGTGCGTCAAGAGGAAGCCTTTCAAGCGCTTAAAGCACTTCTGACGCAACCACCAATTCTAGCCTATCCCGACTACAGTCAGCCATTCCGCTTGTACACAGATGCAAGTCACCAAGGTTTGGGTGCAGTGTTGTCCCAGGTTCAGGACAACAAAGAGCGAGTCATCGCCTACGCCAGCAGGAGTCTGAGAGGCGCGGAGAAGAACGACCAGAACTATAGTTCTTTCAAACTCGAACTTCTGGCGCTTGTCTGGGCCGTGACAGAGAAGTTTAAAGACTACCTGGCTGCCACACCCTTTACCGTGTACACAGATAACAATCCGTTGGCGCCTCTGGACACTGCTCGACTGGGAGCCCTTGAACAACGGTGGGCCTCAAGACTCACGAATTACAAGTTCTCTGTCAAGTATCGCAGTGGCAAGTCCAACGCTAACGCTGATGCACTCTCAAGGTTGCCTGTGGGAGAAGAACCACCCCGAGAAGACATCTGGGAAGAGGTGGAGATGCCACCATTCTACAACAAGTTTGCCCAACAGGTTGCTATTGGTGTCCCTGTAGAAGGAGAATCTCTGGCGAAAACAGCTGCCGAATCCCTCCAGGAGCCATCTCTGTGGAAAACGTTCCAAGAAGAGAGCAGAGTTTTAGGAGAATTGTCAGATTTCCTGCTTACAGGAAGAATACCAACCCGTGTAAAGAGAGGTCTTCATGACGTGGAATTAAAACGCCTTTGGCGACAGAGGAAGCGCCTGTTTGTCCAACGAGGTCTTCTACTTAGAAACACTCTTGATCCTGTCACAGGTGAAAGGCTTCATCAGATCCTCGTACCAAGAAGAGACGCACAGATGATACTTGAGGCGTATCATGACAGATCCGGTCACTTCGGGGTACAAAAGACCGAAGCTACCATCCGTCGTCGCTTCTATTGGGTTGGGATGAGGAGTGACATTGAGAGTTGGTGCCGAGAGTGTCCCGCCTGTAGTATCACCAAGGAAGGTCCAAGAGATCAGAAGGCCCCTCTACATCCAATTAAGACTCAAAAGCCGTGTGAAATTGTTGCTCTGGACCATGTGAAGTTGGGTCCCACACGTCCCGGCTACAGCTACGCTCTGACAATGGTGGATCATTACTCCAAGTTCCTTGTCATCGTGCTTGTCAGAGATCTTACAGCAAGAACTACGGCTGAGACCTTCTACGCAGAGTTTGTCCGCCATTACGGTTGTCCTGAGCATATCCTCACCGACCGTGGATCGGCGTTTGAATCCCAATTGTTCCGTGAGCTGTGTCAGTTCCAAGACTGCAAGAAGTTGCGAACCACAGCGTATCACCCTCAAGGGAATGGGATGTGCGAGAAGGCAAATCAAGTGATCATCGGCATGCTAAGAAAAGCCGCAGTTACACCTGGTGTTGAGTGGCCTGAACGTATCAAGGACTTGGCCTATATTTACAACAACACACCCCAAACATCTACGGGATACGCACCATTTTATCTAATGTTTGGAAGACAAGGTCAACTTCCTTCAGACTTAACCCTTGGTGTGAAGGTCCCTGACACCATCAATCCACTACCCATAACAGACTGGGTTGTTGAACACCGCCGACGTATGGAGGAAGCTAAAGAGATAGTTGAAACGCGCATGGATGAGGTTCGTAGGAGACAACAGGAGGATTACAACCATCACGCCCATGCAGCGCCCCTGAAAGTTGGCGACCGTGTATGGTTAAGGAATAACCATCGGAATGTGAAATTGGATCCATTCTGGGAGAAAGAACCATACAGTGTCATCTCCATACCATATCCTGAATCCGACGTGTATGAGATCTCTAAACCTGGGAGACAGCCCCAAGTAGTACACCGAAACCGTCTGAAGCTGTGCCTTAAAGAAGGACTACCCACAGAGGTGCCCCCAGTTGAGACAACGAGTACAGAGATCTTGTCACCTTCTGAAGCGAAAGAGAGACCCCCAACGTTAACTGAGCTTATGTGGGCGCCTAAACTACTACCATTTAGCTGTTATCCACCAATTGCTCTAGTGCAAGAGAACCCTTCGACAGATGATTTAATTGATTTCAGTGACTCTGTTCCTGATTCAAATCTCGTTCCACTTAGGGCGTTCTGAGCGTACCACAAAAGGCATACCTCCAACACGCTATAGTGATGCCATTGCTGTCCTTGGGTAAAAGAGGTTAACTGTCTCTGCTTCTGTATATATGTTATTCCTGCTCTGATTACATTAATGTTTTTCCTGTGTGTATATACAGTATATATATAATATCTTGCCATGTAATATAGTATTTACATTTATATGCAACAATCCAAGCCATAGTGCCTGGCTCACCGAGCCAAAGAAGTTCTGTTACCCCATTGCGGTATGGACATTCGTGCTAGAGTGCCTACTCTTCCTTACAGAAAGGACTGTTTATTGTTTCTCAGAGAGACTCTCATGATAATGGACACTCACGAAATTGTGCCAGAGAGCCTCTGGACCCATTTGCACTACTGTTGTTTCTATATGGACTGTCTGATGGTACCGCCAAAAGGTTCCATAAGTCTGAGTTTAATTATCTCTCCGTTACCCTTCAGACTTCTCATGGACATTCCAGGACTATGCCGGGAGGTCTTACCTCAAGTTTCTAGGTATTATATTTTTCTAAACTGTTAGTGACATTTGCACTTTATTCGTATTTATTAACGTTATGTTACATTTCTCACCTTCACCCCAGCCCGTCGCCGAGGTCGGCTCAGTGAAAGAGGGGGAGTATGTGGCATCCCAGAGCTGGCTATGGCTGGGCTGAGGGTGATCTCTGTGCATTGTATTATTTCCTGTTGCTTCATAGCCTGTGTGACATAGCAGGGGGTCCTGAGTCTCACACAACACAGCGCCACCTAGTGAGCCTCACACATGCATTACACCTCCCATAGGATTGAATAGTAACCAAATGTCCAATGGGAGGACATCGCCTGGGAAAAGGGGAGGAGTCAGCTGATCACTGGGTCCCCATGGTAACACCCCTGCAGGAAGGTCCTGTGTGTGAGGAGTTAGAAGTGTGGAGTGTTAGGAGGAGGAGGTGAGGAGATAAGTGTGATGTCCTGTGAAGAAAGCAGTGGGTTTAGTGCAGGAATCTCAAGTCCTAGACAGGCCCAAGAAGGTTGGAGAGCTGACATACTCCAGCTATTCAGAAGATCCTGTCTCCTGTCTGCCTAGCCATCGCCCTGAAGGAAGTCAAGCATCATTATCTTGTCAGCATGAGACTGTGGAGAGAACATTCTGGAACACGTGCTCCATAGCAAGTATCACAGGATCCAGGGGCCAAGGCCAGACCTGTGGAATATCCTGCCACCCTGACTATTGCACCCCGAAACTCTGAGCTATCAGGACCACATAACGTGAGTGGGGAATATTATGTACTAGTATCGTGGTGGGCATCCTCCTATGAGCCAAATAGGAGCCCAGACGCACCTTAGGGCTGTAACACTGAAGTATAAGGGGCTAGGAACACCTTTCATCAAGTCTACCCTGCACCCCAGGACTTTGCTGTGTCACCAGGCGTACCCCGTTGTTTTGTATTGAAGAAACTGTTTAAGCATTTGTGCCTCCACACCCATGGAAGTAAAAGTTCAACTTTACAACCGTTTCTGTGTCTGACTCTGCACCGACAACATCAGGGCGCCCCAAACACCACCAGTCGGCACAGTATAGGGGAAGCGCCCCGGGGGAACAATCACCACCAACATTTGTGCAGCCCCCTCATCACCGGTACCAGTGGTGGTAACGTGGGACAGCACCAGCGCTGCGCCCTCGTGCCCAGAGACCGTGACAAGTCTGTGCTGTTTGCACCCCGCAATCCCAACTGCAGCGTTACCTTACATCTGGTCACCGCACATCCGTGACATGGTCAAATCCCACTGTTTCCTGTGACATAAGAGCCACACAGTCATGTTCATGCTGGCTGTCAAACAGTTCTTCTTCAGAGAGAGAGTTTAAAAATAAAAATAACTCATCCTCCACTCCCCCCTTTTGAATCATGAACTCCTACAGGAAGAAGAGTTGCAGGATTCAAAGTTAAACAGCGTTGAAAAGAGATGTTTGAGGAGGACTGCAGGGCAAATTCCATTTTGCTCTGCCGTGCCAAAGAAAGGTGACGTCTGTCTACATGTGTGAGTATAGCATGGATGTCATGAGGTGTATACACAATCAATGAATGATCTAGGACAATGTCTGAGCTTTTGTCAAGCAACGCTTGTACTGAGAGGACAACCCGCACACAGGAGGGTGTCCCCCTGGCTTACAACATCTAACCGTGAGCTGTAATAGGCCACCGGGCGTTTCTTATCCCCGTGTTGTTGTGTGAGAACTGCAGTTGCATGCCCCATCATCTCAGTCACGTAGAGCTGAAAAGGTTTCTGATAGTCAGGTAGGCCTAAGGCCGGAGCACTGACTATCTGCAACTTCAGCTGGTAAAACGCATCCAAGGCCTCAGATGTGAGGCTGAATGGTTTTGAGGAGAGGCAATCATACAGAGGTTGCATGGTCAGAGATGCAGATCTGATCCATGGCCTACAGTAGGATACTAATCCCAAAAAGATACGTAACCGAGCATGAGAGGCTGGCACCTGCATCTCTCTCACCACCTTGGTCCTCTCATCTGACAGGTGCTTGGTACCTTGGCCGAGACAGTGTCCTAGAAATACCACTTTTTGTTTGCAAAATTGCAACTTATCCTTGCTGGCCTTGCAGCCGTTCTGGTAGAGGAAACACAACAGGCTGATGATCGCTGCTTCACAGGTTGGTTTGTCTGGAGCACAAAGAAGAAGGTCATCAACATATTGTAACAAAATGACATCATCATGTGGAAAATACCAAGTACTCATGATAAGTGTGAGACACCTTGTGAATTGGTTAGGACTGTTTTGCGCCCCTTGTGGTAGTACTGTCCAAGTGTACTGTTTACCCCTAAATGTAAATGCAAACAAATACTGGCAATCGGGGTGTAAAGGCACAGAAAAAAAAATATGCATTGCAAAGATCTACACAACTGTACCAGGTGGTACCTGTGGGGACAGCTGCCAGCAGGGTGTGTGGGTTAGGTACCACTGGGGTTTCAAGTAGTGTTACTTTATTCAATTCCCTAAGATCATGAACCATACGGTATGTGTCTGGTTCTCCCTTTTTACCCTTTTTCTTCACTGGGAAAAGAGGAGTGTTAGCTACAGAAGTACATTCCTCTGCTTTCACTAATTCCACTATTGTTACTGCTATGGCATCTTCTTGGGCATGGGTCAGAGGATATTGTTTAATCCTGGGTGGCTGAGCACCAGGTTTCAGGGTTACCATAACAGGGGGTACATCCAATTTACCTAAGTCTGTTTTCCCAGTTGCCCATAATGCTGTTGGCACTTGGGATAACAGTACATTTTCTTCTTCAGTGAGGACAAAAATACAACTTGGTGTACTTAACTCGGCAGATAACAAACACAAAATCTCATGGTTAGTATGTGTGACTTTTACATATGCTTCTCCTGATGAATGCAACATGATATTACAACCTAATACTCCCATCACATCTGTACCAAGAATGTTATCTGATGTGTCTGAGACTAAATACCTAGTGAGTGTCCTGCTACCCTGAAATGAGGTTTCTACAGGATCAGTTTGATCTAAAGCATCCACCGTTTTAGTGAGAAGTCTTCCATAAACTTCCACTGATTCACCTTTCTCTTTTAACAGATACCTTACTTCAGATGATAACAGGCAAGACAATAAATTCACATAACATAGTACAAGACATAATTTCATATGTTTGAGTATGTTCTTGAATATTTTACACATATATATTGTCATTGTACCTTACTTTTTCATTAAACCTTAGGCTAACACTTTTATCAAAATATTTTCCCTTTGGGCATAAATAGTCATCATACCCAGGCTGCGGACCCCGGAGGCCCAAAGCCAAGTTTCACTTTGTAATAATTGACATATAACATTATTGGGTAACACAGTATCATGTTCAGCTTGTGATTTTCTGCGTGCGCATCACATCAGATACAACGTCCTTGGAGCTACTTGGCAGTCAATTAATGTTTTGGTTATTCCCTGCAGAACATCTGCAGAGCGCTACAACAGAATACAGGAATACAATTCAAGCAGATAGCAGTTAATACTGACACCAAACTTACATATTACTATTTTTGTACAATTTTCAAATATTTCCCAAACCCCACCTTTTGGCATTACCACAGGTGTTCAAAACCCCTGAATTGTACTTCAGGTTACCATAAGGGAAAATTGCCAAACTTTAAAATTTTCTTCACTGGATTCCAACCAAAAGTTGAACCCCTGTGGAACATCACACTATCCTAGTTTCTTCTTTTTAGGGGACATTTCCTGAAAGCGGATTTAATTTTACAAAAAGCATAAAAGTTGAATCAATCCTGGCATTGCTATGAACAGAATGAATATTACAAATACAGGTTGACATATACTATATATATATATATATATATATATATATATATATATAATACATAATCCAATAAACATCATACCGATGGTGTATAGTTTTTCTCTTTGCACTATATCAGATTCTCTGAGTATTTTGTTAAAGTAAGTAATATTTCATACAGAACTGGGAGATAAGATGGGTTATATTAAACAATAATACTGAGAAGGGTGATGTCTCCCTTCAAGCCTGATTCTCGGAGTGAGGTGGGGGTGATTCATTATTTCCTGAACTATCATCCCCTTTGACCTTCCTTCTTGGAGCTCTGCACTGCCTTTTTCTATTCTATTGCTTCCTTCTATTAGGGCATAAATGCCTCTTTGCAACTTTTTGTCCTGAATCAATCCCGCATGATCTAATCTCCACTGATCCCAAAACTTATTGTCTACTAACCCAGTCTGGTGTATTCCTGCTCTTTTTAGGATTGTTTTTACCTGTGCGGCTACTTCTTTCCCTTCCCCTATTTCTATTAGTTCACATGGGGTGTACCATATCTTAGAGGGTCCCATCCCCATCTTGGCTGGTAGCTAATCAGCCGATGAGTCTCTCACTCCTCTAGGGCAACCTTTGAGACAATAGAGGGTCACTTATGACTACTTAGTGAGAACTCCCAGACAGACTCTTCTGTCTTCTATGAACTACTTGTGCAAGTTCAGGAGTAGTGCTCAGGGCAATGCCTAATGGCTTCCACAGGCTCAACTTTCTGCCTATGTCCCCTTACCAAAACACTCCCAAATCACTGCACGCACTTCTTCGCGCGGATTCTACTAAGTCCTTCGTGCTACTACTCAGGTCCCATTCGACCTTGACCGTCCAGGCACGGCTGGAGGCTAGTGTTCCAAAACAAGGACTTTTCAATCACTCAGTGCTTCTCAGTTCCGAACCTTGTCCGCAACTCTAGACTCTAGGGGTTAAGAATAGAGAACTTTTCCCCATTCTTTGCAGCCTTATATATCTTATAACACAGGTAACATGCAAACATCAGTAGACAGGTAAACAGGTAAGACAAAAAGCAAAGAAAACAATTTCCATATCATTTACAGGTGACATGTCCCTTTTAGGTTCTTCCGTACTATTTAATTGGCATCGAGATGTCATATAAACATGCAGCAGCTTACCTCACTCATCGATACAGAGAATAGACACACAGGAACCTCAGATATACTAATTGGCAAGATCAAAGGCTTACCTCACAGTAGTTTTTATCTATCTGAGGTTCTCTGGTCCCGTCCGCAAGTCGATCGGTGAGTGGGTCGGCACTCTATCGGCTGCACATCAGACGATCTCGTCGCCCCACGTTGGGCGCCAATTTCTGTCGGGGGTTAAGTTCCCCCTGGGATGGATGTCACCGTAATCCTAATTAAATGAATAATCAGTTTCGAGCGCTCGGGAAACAAAACGTACACACAGGTATTGTGTATGAATAGTTTCTCTTTATTGCGTAGTTCAATACAGTTTTAAAGGTAAACTCAGTTACATAACAGTCATGTGATCAATGTACATATATGGGTTTTCCAGTTCCGTTACCAAAGTTGTTCAATTTCCCATCACCCTAGATGTTTCCTTTTCACCCAGTCTAAATGTCCTCCTTATCTTTCCTGAGAATGGTACATCTCTGAGAACAGCAGGACTGTTGATATTCAGACCCTGAGATTATATTCTATCTCTAAACTATTTAGTCTGCATGGAGAACATTTCACCCTGTGTCTTCTATATACTGCATTATAAAATATAATACAAGTCATGCTTTAACCCTTACAGTGCCTTTTTAGGTTAGTTGACATTTGGTTGGTTGGTCCTCATTGTCCTATGAAACAGCTCCTGCATCACGAAAAATCAAACTCCGTTACTGTAGGAGGTAGCGTCATCTGTGGAAACAGGAGTGATAGCCATAGTTGCTGGTGAGCAAGCTCCAGGGGGTCTGACCTTTATTAGGCTATATGTGCACAAACCTATAAGTATTAATCACTTGTCTTGTATTTGCAATCAAGAGAAGTAAAGTTTTGGTTCTGGAATTAAAGAACGTCTATCTGGTGGATTTCCTGTGTGACATGACTACACTACACCACCAATGTGTGGAGATGTACAGTAGTTGTAGGTTGGGTGATAAGATAACCTCCTAAGATCTCTGTCTGAGAGATCTTTGAAGGATATGGCTAGAGATGAGCGAATCGATTCTGCAGAAGTGGAATTCGAGCCGAATTTGAGGAAATCTTCGATTCTCCACGATTCCAGATTTCCTGATGCTTCGTAGTAACGAATATTTAATAAGGACCTTTGTGACATCAGACAGTCACAAGATATTCTCTAGTGATGTGATTGGGTAGGCGTGTCTTTGCTTGTTAGCAGATCCTTCCACATGAACAAAACTTGTCCGTGCTGGAGAGAGAGAGAGAGAGAGAGAGAGACATGACCGTGGCATCCAAGGATTGCCACCCACCCCGGCTCTCTGAAGGCCGGAAATAGCTGTTTATTCGCTGCGAAGTAATTCAGAGCGAAGCAAATTTTTTTGGAACTTCGAATCGAACTGCCGAAATGAACTTTTGAGAAATTCGCTAGATATGGCAATTCAATTCAAAAATGCCAAAAAAAAACAAAAAAACACGTTAACTGAGTAGATTTGAATAATCGAGGGAAAATGTAGATATTTCCCATTATTATTTTTTTGTAAAAATTTCGATTGAGGCGCACCTGTCACATTGTATTTCCAGTCCAATTTGCAGGCAGCATGTTCTAGATCAGGAAGAGCTGAGCGGATTAAAATATAGGAAAAATATTCAGTATAAAATTTAGCTAAATCTTTGCTCATTCTGTGCTGAGGAGTCCAGTGGGCGGTCTTACTCAACGATTGGCAAAAATTCCCAATTGCACACTTATGGACGTCCAGACATAACTGATCTCCAGTTTCACATGAAACCAATTCAACGCAATATCACAACATGCTAACAATAGCCTTGAAAAGCCTACGCATATAGGATAGGCACAAATATTTAGCACATGGTTTCTGTTGGCTTATCACAAGATCATGTTCAGAAAAGATGCTTAACTTATAATACACATTTATAGACATGTCCAGCCAACAGGTAAAGGAGTACAAACCTGTATACAGGAAGGCTGTCAATCACTGATGGACGCCTTAGCCCAGAATGAGTAGGAATTAAAATGAATAATTTGCGAGTTATATCGAAATTTTTTATAGACCTATATATCAATCTGCTCAGTGCCTCCTGCTCAAAGACATACCTCATCTGATCAACCTGAGCATTTTGGAGTTTTGTTTATCTAAATTCATTCACCCGTTCCAAAGATATAAGCCCTTTTAGTGTTGATACAAATTTGGGTCTTTAGCCAAGTGGGCAGTAAAACAGCATGGCATACAGTACACAGAGACCACAGTGGTACCGCCCATTTGGCTAATAGACCTTAATATGCATAAACACTAACAGGACCTATATCTTTAGAATAGCCGAACAGATTTGGGTAAACAAAACAGCAAAATGCTCAGGATGACAACACATATCACACATTGGGCTTTTGAGACTTGGTGACATGTCCTTTTTACGTGAAATGTATCAACAGATGAGGGACATGGTCACCCTGTAGGTGCAATTCACCGCTTAGAGAGAGGGGACACATTCTAGGTTGATCTTGTCCCCATTGAAATGGGGAACCTACATAATTTTAGCAAACAATTGGATAGGGGCTCAGAAGTTTCATGTCCCAGGTGGTTAGGAGTGAGGGGATGTCAAACAGCACCAAAAATTGGTCTAATTTTTATCTTTGCTCAATGTCTATTTTTAGATATGTTACAGTATATATTACTTATACATTTTTCTAGCACAGTCAGTTTTGTTGCGTTGCTTCAAACAACAGTGAAAGTTGATGAAGACACGTTACAGTTTGGTATGTAACATTCACTGATACAAAGAGACAATGAAGTGTTAAAAGATGAATTTTTGCCTTGCGGAATGAAGTGTAGCAGAACAATGATGCAACTCCGGGGCAGCTGCATGCTGTGTGCAACACTGTCAGCTCTGCAGAGAAAAGGTGATTCCATGTAAACTTCTTCAACAAAACTGAGAGAATTTTTGTTAATTGCTTTTCTCCCAAAGACATTTTAACACCCATTTGAAAATCTACAATAATTTGTCATGAATCTGTCAGCAAACACATTATCTCTGGCAAACGGCGCTGAAAAGTCAAAAAACCCTTTTTCTTTCTAGTATTTTTTAAATCACGTTAAGCCCATTACTGCCCTTGTGAAAAATAGGGCGTCAAAATGTTTTTTTTGAGGTGGATCAGTTCTATTGTGCAACGGGACTTTTAGCCTTGCATGTTTGTTGAAAATTTGCAATGAGCCAGCAAGAATTCAGATAAGTGAGAAGGATGACACAATCCCAGATGGGCAGAGAAAAATCTGTACAGTACTTGAACTTATTGTGCAAAGACATATATCATCTTTATTGAGGAGTGCACCTGGGTCCTTTTATAATGAGGGATTAGAAAGAGTATTATATTGGAGCTGAAATAGAACAGAGTAAAAATGCATGAAGGTACTCTTACGAAATCACAGAAATACCCCAATAGGGATTTACAGGCCATTCTACACTAAATATGTCCTTATCTTATTTGTTATGAAGAGGTCTCTACAGGTGCCAAAGTATTGCATATACCTGTTTATCAGATTGATATGAGTAAAGATCCTATTTGCCAGCTCTCCTGAAAGAGTAAGCAGGACCTTTCTCGCACTCCACATTCAACCTGAGTGCAACCAGGCTGAATATGGGCGGGACTGGTGATGGTTGGCACTACCATTCACTTCAATGGGCGCGTTGGAGACAGCTGAAGTTCAGCTGGAAGTTAAAATTTGCTACATCTGTACATTATGGCACAAACCATGTTTATTAACTCCTTTTTGAGGCTAAGGCCCCACGTAGCACCCCACAGTAAAAAAGCGCTGCGGGAAAAAACACAGTAGCAACCCATCGCACAGGGGCATAACTAGCAAAGACTGGGCCCCCCAGCAAACTTTTCAATTGGCGCCCCCCCCACATCATAGCACCCCCTTTCCTGGCCCCCTCACTGTAAAACGCCCCATTTACACAAACTATAATGTTCCAAATTGGCCTCCAAACAGTATAATGTCCAATAGCGGCCCCTCCACACAGTATAATGTCCCACAATGGCCCCCCCACACAGTATAATGTCCCACAGTGGCCCCTGTACACAGTATAATGTCCCATATCGGCTCATTCACACATTATAATGTCCCATAGAGGCCCCTCCATCCAGTATAAGGTCCCATAGTGGCCCCTCCACACAGTATTATGTCCCATAGCATCCCCCCATACAGTATTATGTCCCTCAGTGGCCCCTCCACACAGTATTATGTCCCATAGTGGTCCCTCCACACAGTATAATGTCCCATAGAGGCCCCTGAACACAGTATTATGCGCCATAGCGGCCCCTGCACACAGTATAATGTCCCATAGAGGTCCATCCACACAGTATAATGTCCCGTAGAGGCCCCTCCACCCAGTATTATGCCCCATAGCGGCTCCTCCACACAGTATTATGCCCCATAGTGGACCACCCTCAAACTATTATTATACTCTGGGGTCTTTTCAGAAATTAGAAATTAGATATATAGGTTCTTAGGAGCCCTAAGAGTGTTCTACACTATGTTTTAACCCAATTTGTGCATCCCGAAGCCATCCGGGAATCCAAGCCACCAAAGACATATACAAAGCAAATCTTGAGAGTTTCGCCCATCTCGACCACTGATGATAACCAGATGACTGATGTCAGGTGTTCTCTACAGAACGGGAAGCATCAGCTTATCTTGTGGTGTTTTTATATATATATATATATATATATATATATATATAGTCACATTAAAAATTTAAAAAAAAATTCCAAATAATCTTTAAAAAATGTGCTAAATATCAAACTTTCTGATGACAAATTCTTTAAAAAAATATATTCTAATATACAGTATGTTTTGTCTTAATTTAAAGGCTAATGTTATTGGTAAACTTTACTCAGTTGTCTGATCATATGGAATTTTGATATAAAATTCGATGTCAAGCTTGTTGTCCCGATTGTCTTTGATTTAAAGGACACATGCAAGCAGAACCTTGAAATAGACGTGAATGGTACATTTCTGTGTTGAGATAAGATCACTTATGGTAATACACCCAAAACTTAAAGCCAACAGTCTTGAATTTATCAGGATTGTCCAGAATTTCTCAGACAATCCCAGCAAATTCAGCCTGTCCTGAGATATAGGGCTCACAGAACTTCTCCTAAAAGAAGTTGACCACGGGCAGGTTAGGGTTGTTCCATAGAACGGGGCGTAAATGTCTTGATTCTGCCAAGGTAGATCTTGGTAACTGATGAACACGCCTTGGACCACATATATTTATTAGTTTAAAATGTAAACATTTTTGTTACTTCTTAAAACAATGGGCATAGACTAATGGAAATTGGGCATGGGCTTAGTTGGAAAAACAGCATAACTTTAGAGGTATCATCACACAATATGCTAAAATCGAGGCACATTTTTGGACTCAACTAAGGTCCGGTTCACATCTGTGTTCGGGTTTCCGTTCAGGGAATCTGCTTGGGGATCCCCCGAACGGAAACCTATATGCATAAAAAGTGGTTTACCTTGGAAACCCACGGACCCCATAGACTCTGTTTCCGCATGTTTCGTGAGGAAACCGAGCGGAAACCACACGGACCCCATTATAGTCTATGGGGTCCAGAGGTTTCCCAGGTAAACCGCTTTTTTATGCGTATAGGTTTCCGTTCGGGGGGTCCCCAAGCAGACTCCCCGAATGGAAACCCGAACGCAGATGTGAGCTGGGCCTAAGGCAACAAATGTTTTCATTTGTGTTCTATGGTGTACACAGCTGTAATGCAGCACTATAAAAGTGTATGGGGGCATATTGTACCTCTGTATTCCTCAATTTTATTGCAGATATATGCATTTTCTTTGTTAGACTAAATTATGGCATTCTGCATTAGATGTTGTATTGTATTACAAGGGAGAAAATATCTCCATAATGTGGTGACCTATGGAGACATGGGTTATACCTAGGGGAGGGCTGTCCGGAATGTGTGCCAAGTTCTGGGTGCCAAGGAGGCACTATGGCCAGACAAGGATCAGCCAAGGGCAGAAAGTGGCACCTTTGCCCTGGATGAACAAAAGCTTAACCACAACACCACTTAGGTGCAACACAGTGGTGCATAGAGTGCCTACTACTCTGTATTTTGGAGCCAAAGGGAATACCTACATGTCACCGTACAGACACAGCTTTCCAGTATGCATTAGGTACTTAACATGTGTGCTTCGGACATGACGGTTTTCTATGTGACTGGGTCATGTACCTTCATTACCTGTCTTCATTAGTCACAATGAATCCCACAATTAACCTAAACTATAATTATTTCACAAAATGCTCTTGTATTATTTTCTTCCTCTTTCGTTATTTCTACATTCCTTAAGTAAACTGTGAGGGAAACGTGTAATTAAAGAGAAAATGATATAATTACTTCCACAAATTATCGGGAGCTGCTGCCAGAGGAGTGACATAGATTTATGGAATACGGTTTACTAATTGCTAATTTCTATCATTACAGCGCGGAGTCCCATCTTCTCTCTGACATTCTCCAACTGACCTCTTAGTGTGATGAACATTTTGCTTCGTGAGTATATGTGACATTATAAAATCTACATTAAATATACGTTTTAATGTAGTGTGATCTGTGGCACTCCTGAGTCAGCAACCTGTGCTATATAATTTCCCCCCTTAGTGACATATCAAAGTCATTTCCTATTAATCATTGCGGTGTAATTTATTGGATCATTTATAAGATTCTAGCATTCAAGAACTGGCTTGCAGAACTGTCAGTTTTGATGCATATAACTATAGCTATGTAGATGGAGGATAAATTCTCTGTGCTTGCAAGTGATTCCAAGGTCATGTATTTTACAAAGGTCAGTTTAGGTCTTAATATTACACTTTAAGTTAATGTTATAATTATAATATTAATTTTAATTATACTAAACTTTTAATGTTTATGTAAAGTGGATCTTTCACCTCCTCCTGCAACTCCAGTTCTTAACATCTGTTAATAGTCACCGCTCCACTGATTCCAGCGCAGTTGGAATTTTCTCTCTAGCCCCCACCATTCCCGAGTAACAAGTACAGTTAATTTTGGTGCCAGATGTGCTATTTAGGCTCTGTACTGCCAGAAGGGCAGTATCAGGCAGGGGGCATGATTCAGAGCTAGAATCAGAGGCAGCCAGTGTCAGAGCTCAGAATCACACCTCTTGTCTGCTCCTGCCTGACACTGCCCTCTTGACAGTACAGAGACTAAATAGCATATCAGACACCAAAACTAACAACATTAATTGCTCAGGAATGGTGGGGGCTAGAGAAAAAAATTCCAACTGTGTTGGAATCAGTGGAGCAGCACCTACTAAATGAGGCAAATAACTGGACTTCTTGGAGGTGGTGAAAGGTCCTCCTTAAGTTTAAAGGGGTCTTTCAAGACTACATATTGCTAGCTTGTCCTTAGGATAGGTTATCAATATGAGCTTGGTGGGGGTCTGAAGCTCGGCACACCCACCAATCAGCTGATATCTGCACACTGTAAGCAGATGGCTCCATACACTGTGTGGTGGCTATACCATGCTACGGCAACTTTAGTTCCCATTACTGCGATAAATTCCCATAGGACAGGTCCGCTATTTATTTTCCACAAATTAGCTTAAATTCCTCATCGGCAAAAATATTACCAAGTGGTTTGTTTAAAAGGATTAAAAAAGAAAAAACCCAAGGCAGGAAATGTAGTCAAATAAAAAGAATAATGTGTAGTTACCTGTCAATTTTGCCTTTGCTCCAGTGCCCGCACATGGTGGTCCGCTCCAGTCTTTCACTTGCCCTACATTGATGACATGCCATTCATGTGTACAAGTCTGCAGGGAGTACTACCCGCCACTCCAATCACGTGACCAAAGATCTCCGGATCACCCTGCGGCTTCTTCACTAATGTAAGGGAATGGAGCCGTGACCATCACAAAAAAGTCAAGAATGTACAACTTTATCGCTGTCGTGACAACCTATAGGTCACAATGCAACTCCATTCACTTTCATTAGTGAAGGAGGTGCAGGGTGATCCGGTGATCTTTGGTCGCATGAGAAAATTGCCATGCAGCCCTAGCCTAAGACTGGCTTCACATCTGCATTGGTTATTTCCATATTTCTGTTACCCTATGGGACCAGAAAACTGAAAATGGAAGAGTTGATCCGTCATAAGACTGACAGAACCCATTGATTTTTGATGGAGTCCCTTTCTGTCATAGTGTCCATCATGTTACTGCATGCTGTGACAATTTTTCTGCCAATTTTGACATAATCTGTAAATATAGTCTTCAACTTGGATGTGAACCTAGCCTATAACTGTAGGCATCTCAAGGATCTGTATTACAGATCTTTCCAACAAAGTAAGAACAAAACATTTTTATCAAGCCCTGCACATCAGAATTCTGGCATGTTTTTCAAAAGCTTTTGGGTTGATGTGTGCATTTAGTTTGCATTTTGTACGGCGCTACATTACTTTAGCAATGCTGCATTGTTTGCTTGCTATGTTAGATTAATCCTCCTATTGTTTACACATTGTTTCCTTTGTCCCCGACCTGATATCTCACCTTATCTATCATTATAGAATGGATGATGTGACTCACTGCTCTCTGGAGGGGTTTTCTGGATTACGCTTGCTCTCAGAGCTGTTACCTTCTGCTTATAGCAGTTCGCTGATAAAGTTTCAATAGTGTCTGTTATTTCTCTATATAAAAACAAAGATAACATTGAGTTTACTGCAAGTCTGTTGTCTGATCTGGGAGCATTTATAAGTTTATTTCTCTCCCAACCTGTGTAATGTAATACACATTTACTGTGCATATTATTTGATCTGCATTATTATAGATTTCTAGTAATCATAATAAATAATCTTTAATGGTAAAGACAATGTCTATATCTACTGAAGTACTTCATTGTGTCCTGTCCATCAAACAATTAAAGCCGTACACGAGCTTGCTAAAGAATACAGGAAGTGAGAACATTGAGTTTACTGCAAGTCTGTTGTCTGTCCTAGGAACATGAGTTTGTATAAAGATTATCAAACCCATCTAGATACTTCAGCTCCATCCCATGCCCCTGCATGCTCATGTAAGTTAAAATCTGTTTCTACACTCCTGTGATGTTCTTGTCATTTTACTGTATCCTACCTTGCAATTTATTTCAGTCCATTTGAATATACAACAGAACCGTCCCCCATAGTACCGTGCTGTGTGTGTGTGTATATATATATATATATATATATATACAGTCATATGAAAAAGTTGGGCCCCCCTATTAATCTTTTTAATAGTAGTGCATTAGTGTGTGTGTATATATATATATATATATATATATATATATATATATATATGTATATACAGTGTAGCTTTTATTGAAAGGCTTGTTTAGATAAGGACTATGTAACTAGAACCTATTCTTCCTCCAACAAAAGGCAGGCATTTATATAGTAAACATCTGACCCCAGATCCCTCAACACTACACCTGGCAATTGTGCAGAACGTGCACTGAGCACTGAAACCATTATAGTGTCAGTGTTATTCACTGTTTGCTCTAGTCAGTGGAGACATTAGAAAGGGATATTTTCTCATAAAGTAGCAATGTGACTAACAATAGATATTGAAAGAGACAGCCTTGCTGAAAAATGTTTATTTAAAGGTTGCAGTAAGCTGTTCACATAGTTACTGCATATTGTGTAATAATACACAGTTCTGGACTCTCTTAGTGCTCCTGGATCTACATTAGTGTTGGGCTAATGCCATGTACTAGACACTAAGGCTACAGGCATATGAACATTGTAAAAAATGGCCGTGAAAAATAGATGCAATGTCTGTTTTGCATCTGTGAGTCTATTGATGGATCTGTAAAAATGGACAAAAATAAGACATGTTCTTATGTTCCTATTCTTTGATGGTCCGTTAGTAACATAGTAACCATTAGTAACATATTAACCTCAGGTCAATCACGTCTAACCTATAATCAGGGGTGTAGCTATAGGGGTTCAGAGGTAACAATTGCTACCGGGGCCCTGGAACTTCAGGAGGTTCCTACGGTCTCTCTACAATGCTACAATGTAAGAAGACACAAGTATTGTAGATGGCACATGGTGTGTGGTGGGCCCATGACATATTTTACATTGGGGCCCAGGATCTTCAAGTTACACCCGTGCCTATAATCCTTAAAAGTTGATCTAGAGGGATGCAAAAGCCCCCATGGGGCTGACCCCAGTTTCCCCATCAGAAGAAAAAATTCTTTCTCAACTCCATTGAAATAACTGGCGAGAATTCATAATTCCTTCTACAAGCTTTCTGTTGTAGAGGGATGATATAGAGGCGCACGTTTAGTGCAAGGCCCTTTCTTGCACCAAATGTATGTCACAAGCCCCACTGTGTGCATGTAGGCTGAGCGGGGCAGACCAAGGCTGATTTATTAATACCCATAACAGTTATCTGGCGTGAATTGGAATGGAAATTGAAACCAGTTTCTATCTTGCGCAGATTTCCATACTGCCTCTGGGACGCCCGACAGATTTATAAAGAGGCCTCTTTATAAATCTCTGGTTCCCTGCAGCATTTAGGCCATTTATTAAGTCTGGTGTACAATACGGCAGTCTTAATAAATTTTCCCCACTGTGTTCTAAAAAACGGCCTTCACACAGCTTGTGCATGAGGTCTTAGAATGTCATCAGTGTATGATCGGTAGGGGCTTACTGCTGGACCCCTGTGATCAGCATAATGAAAGGGCACAGGTGCTCCCTGGAGTGCCTGAAAACCTAATAGCACAATGTTCATACTCAAGTGGTTGTGTCTGGTATTGCAGCTCAACCTGCTTAAGCTGCATTATTGGGTATATCCATACTAATAGATGTTCCTGTGCCAAGTACTACAGTAAAAAGTCCTGTTGACCCTACTGATGGCAGGGGCCCAGAAGATTGGATGCCTATGGATTGTGCATAATAGCTAATCCATTGCCATAGCCATCCCATTGTTAGTTTCATGGACTTTGAATACAGGGGCAGCACGGACAAGGGAGACGGGATTATCTTATAACTGGTGGAGGTCTTGATTAGGCACCTACAATCATGTATATGTGATATGTATTTCTTATGTGACCACACCTTTAACATATGGGACTACCCCTTTAACCTATCTTCTAGGCTCATGTACATTCATGTAAATATTTTGCAGCAATTGTGTAAATATATGCCAGTTTTACAGCAATTTTACAGTAAAAGTTGACTATCATCAGGTCTCTTTGATGCCATAGTCATAATGATACATCCATAAAATACGAATAATAGTTATGATATATTTTCTCCAAACTGTACATACAGTAAGCCCTGAAATTATATTATTTAAAACCACAAACATCTCAGACATTTCTGCCGAGGGACATTCAGGGATGAGTGTAAGAGACAGAGAATGAGCTTTGTATATCTGCCTTGCTACCTGCCTTGTAAATCTTTGTTTGTATCATTGGTTATCACACAGGTGTGCAGACTTCAAGTGAGTCACGGAAGTCAATAAGCCATGTGAAAAAGTGATGAAACCGATGAAGTGATGACTCTGTCGCTTAATAAAACACCTGAGGTTTGTTTACACTTTTGCTGAAGCAATTTTCCGTAATCGCAGGAAAACCTCTGTATTTTTGCTTCGATTACAGTAAATCTCTTCCAAAACACATGACCATGACCACCATATAGACTTTTTACAACAGCTGGTGAGGGAACGTCTTCTGACCCACCACCTTGTACAGCCCCAGTTCAGAAGAAATTTGCAGTGCTATGTATGCTGTAATCCCAATACTACTAACAGCCTAGGCCAAACACTGAAAAACAAACATATATTTTTCATAGTAATCAATAAACTATATGTATCCTAAATAGTACCAATAAAATCTTCAACCTGTCAAAAAAATGAGCCTTCATGCATCTATAGTAAGTCAATGGAAAAAAAAAGTCTCAAAATCTGGCAAAAACATTTACAGTGCAAAAGTATTAGAAGAAAAAAAAGCAAATATGCTAGGAAAAATGCTATAATAGGGCCTTGATAAGTGTCATTGATGTAAATCCAGAGATAACTGTAAAATTTACAACAAACACCAAGCACAGACTATGCTGCTGGCCTGAGCTGCGAACCAGGAAATAGAGGGGAGAGGAGACAAGAAAGAAGGAGAAACCTGGGGGGGAAGGCGCAATTCCAGTTCTTGCATGTATTGATAGTTATAAGAAATGACACCATATCATATCTGACTGCAGATATCTTCTCACTGTGTACAGTATCTGATCTCCAATAATCTATTTTAACCTCAGATGTCACCTTGCAATCATTTAGTGAAAAGATCAAGCCCCTTGGGCATTCTGTCTCTTGTACCATCAAGTAGCAAGTTGCCGTAATGCGAAGTGCTGTAATACTGGCCATATTACAAACTTGCAAAGTAGAGACTTGACTAGTGCAACTGCAATGTGAGAGATTGGGAGAATTTTTTTATGCCTTTTATACGAGTTATCTGCCATAAAATGCATAATTTAAAAAAAAAAATTTGTGCAAAACGTTCAACTTTTTTCAGCTTTGTACTTTGATGGACCGGGGTGTGGAATGGGTAGTGCACTTGATTTATTATAATTTATTATTGCTAGCATAAATGATCCCTGAAATCTACGCCAGCTATAGAGTTGGCATTGATATCACTGCAGGTGCACAGCCCTGAAAAAGACGCACCTGGTTTATGAGTAGGAAAAAAAAATGCATTTTACAGGACCTTCAAAGTCAGTGAGACTTTATGTAATCTCATCCACACATTGCAGAAAAACAAAATCTATGGGTTTTGTCAGTCGAAATGGGGTGCGGAGGTGTTCACTCTGTTATCTCAGCTAATACTGTATCCTGCTGCTTTCAACCTTTGCATTGCAAAAGCTAAAAACTGCAGTGGAAACTGACAACATAAATTAGCATGTTGCAGGTTAAAATCCAATTTGTCATGTGGATGATCTTTTTTTTTTTTTTTTTTTTTTTTTTTTAACCCTCATTTGCTTTGATGGTACTGTACATCCGTACAACTTGTACATGCTGCGATTTCAAAAACCGTTGTGTTTTTGTAAATTGCAGCTTGTCAATTATACCTATACAGAAAAAAACAGCATTTTCGTAGATATAATAGAAGTAGAAAGTCAGCAGAGGAAAACTCTGTGGACTTTCTGTAAAAAAGCTCTGTGGAAAAAATCACGATGAGTTTCCACCGCGGTCTTTTCCGCAGTGCTTTGTGACTGCAGCTTGCTACTTTAGCCTGAAAGAAGAATTAATATAGGTTAGGGTCATCTGAATCAAATAGTGAATTGGTGCCTCCATTGCCGAGATATTGCCACTTTTGTTGATTATGCAAATTCGCTCTTCGGAACAATGAGGCTACTCCAAAGACCTTATTTGTATATTGGTAAAATCTCACACTATTTAAGTAACTCTAACCTATCAATCTGCAGGGGTGTTCTCTTTCTGTACAGTGTCCTGGGTTTTCTACATTGAACATTCCCCAATGCCTCCCCTCTAACCGCTCTAGCATCCATCTGTTAGAAAGCCCTAACCCTAAGTACAAAGGGAAGTAGTTGAGAATTGTTCAGTACACTGTCCAAGGCACTTCATGGTAAGGAAATGCCTAAAGGACACTTGGCTTTCCAGTCTGAGGCAGATCAATACTCTTTTTTTTTTTTTTTTTTGTTCATACCATCCACATAGATATGTAATAACTACTTTACATTTCCCCTCTCTACATCTGTCAGCAGTTGTAAGGATTTGCCTGCTGGCAGACTCCCTTTAATAATGGAGCTTTCGTCAGCCAAACTCTCAGCTTTCAGAAATTCACTATAGCCTAATTAAATGGCAAAAAAATAGCAATTCACTGATTTTATTAATACCATAGGTACAATTTGTGGTTATATGGCCAGCCAAGAATTGAACTTTTAGTGTAATAGTCTGTGTACCTATCAATTTATGTTGAAACAAATTCCAGAGTTCACTGTAACGAACAGCGCAGCTATGTGATGACGTAATGTGATTTTATACTCATCCATCTCTGGCTCAATGAGCTGATTCAGTTTCAATCACAACAGCAGTG
Organism: Leptodactylus fallax; assembly: GCA_947044405.1. NCBI lineage: Eukaryota > Metazoa > Chordata > Amphibia > Anura > Leptodactylidae > Leptodactylus > Leptodactylus fallax. The sequence continues at coordinate 2,281,829 of CAMRHE010000017.1, forward strand.
ATCCATTGCTAAAAATGTTCAGATTTATTGTATGACAGAACCAAATTCCGCACTTAAGTCATAGATACCAGAATCACATAGAAACTTGTTCTTGGAAAGGATGGAGAAGAAATTTTATCATTCATCGGCTTCCAAAAACAATTAGTATGGAAATGTATGAGTAGAGTTATTGTGTGAATTAGGAGAAAACTCAAACAAAAGTCACTACTGGCTGGAGCTTTTGGCACCATCAATATTAGGTTGAGTGGTGGGCTTTCACTTGTGTTTGGCTTCTTCGGGCTGCCTTCTTCAGCCTTCCCTCAGTGCCTGCCAAAAGACCATGAGATAGGGGAGGGATATATCTTACCCATATCGTTTAACTAAAATACGCAGGTTATTCTGGATCCAGATAAAACATTTTGAGCATTATGATATAATTTTCCATGATTTCTCCATATTTTCTCACCACCACAAGTTTTTCCCTGTTTAGAGTGTTTGAGCTTTTGGTACAGATTTTTCTTTTTATTCAGTATTTTACACTTCACCTTGTAGAAAGTACATATAAGTGTAGATAAAAGGGCTACTTTATTCCAGAAACAATGACACTAATGTCCATTGGCTGTGTCTGGTTCATGTCAATGGGGCTGAGCTGTATTTCCTGGCATAGCCAATAAACTTGAATGCCATATCTTTAAAGGGGTTATCTAGCGAGACTAGAAGTTTACTAGTGGCAGTTATACTCACCTTGTACCTCACCTCTATTACAGTGCAACAGCTCCAGTTTTCCTCACCAGGCCTAAATTGCTAGAGCTGCCAGATGTCAGCACAGACATGCACTTCAGCCACACAGACCTCAGTGATTGAGGATGACATCATCCTGCACCGGACAAGAACTGGAGTTGACATACTATAACAGAGGGGCAATACGAGGTGAGTTGGACAAACCTCACAAGATTTTAATCACTAATATTCCCAAGGTTCACCCGCCAGTTTAATTTCAGACCAAACTTGCATTCACACATGAATGCAGAGGGGAGGGGCTGTTTTCCTCACAGTCTATACATGTCTGCAAACTTGCAAATTGCTATCCATGCCTGCAAAGCAGAGTATGGAAGTTATGTTCATCTTTATACATGCTGTTGTTGTCCTTAGTATATGAGAGTTGGTTTCATGATGCTACTGCAACCAGTTAAAACATTAAATTTTTTTTTTTGGTGGGCCAGTAGCCCTATTTTGTAACAGATTTTGTATATAAAATGAATACATTAAAATATGAATGTCTGCAAACTTGCAAACTGCTATCCATGCCTGTACACTGCAGGCACTGAGAGGAGAGAATGTCAGGAGGGTTTACTACTTCTATATATTTCTGTCTCGCTGTTTGTGTTATTGCTGATGGTGTATTAGTCATATACAGTAAGCAGAGTTCCTTATTGTGCTGAGTTTTTTCTTTTAGTCTGTCAGGGATATTTTTAGCTGCATCATGCCCTATATTTGCAGTCCATTGTCCCTGGATCTCCTATATCATCGTCACTTGGGCTTTTCTCAGCTATTTGTTTGCTATTTTACAGTAACTCCTGGCAGAATTAAATGTAAATAAACCAGTAGTATTAGTAATGGATAGGGGAGGGGCAGACTGATCCTTGTTGTTCACGCACACAGTCTTAGAGATAAATGCAAAATGTGCTTCTGCTATAATTGGGTTAATAGCAGCAGAAAAATTGATAGGACACCATGTATGAAGACTTACACAAGAAGAGAACAGACTGCCCAGCAAGACCGTGCAGATATTTCAACTTTTGATGAAAACTCAAGTGCCCTTTAAGCACTAGAATTTCTTGTAAACTTTGTAAACGTGGGTGAAGAAGACAGGTTTGCTAACAAGATTATGATCCAAATAACCGAAGCAATTCAGAGCAATTGAGTTAATCAACCACACGTTGCAATAGGCAAGTGTGTCAAGTGTTTCACAAGCAACAGTGACTTCATTGTTCAATAAAACTGATCTCTAGAGCAAAATGATCTCAAGATAAAGGAGGATGTTCAAACACAAGGGCATTAGCAAGAGGCAGACAAGGCGCAGCTTCTAATGAAACCACATCACAGGCTCCTCTTGTCATCTTTTATCACGTACGGTCCTCTGCACAGAAATATCATTTACTTTACGGAGCTTCGTAATTGTGCTAATAGATAGGATAATAAACATGCCTCACTAAAGTAATGTGTTTTAGGATTAGCTCTGTAGAATGCACCTGAAACTTTCTGCTGAAAGAAAAATATTCCGTTCCTTGGAAGGTTCACATAGATTAACAATAACAGTTATTGTGAATTATACTTTTAAGACTGACGCTGTTAGCTTTGCCAAAAAAATCCAGCCTTGGGCAAAGAAAATTCACAATTCGTATTCTTGTTTTAAAGAAAAGGGAACATCTGAAGGGCAAGGGTATACACTAAAATGCTTTCCAAGTATTTAGAAATGGTTCATGCAGCCAAAGGTCATGCTACTTGTATACTGCGTGTTGTGTTAGTAGTTACAAGGATGAAAGGCTGGGAGACACTACTGGGTCCTGTAGCAATTTTTTCAAAAGGCTCCATTGCATCCTCTACACTTGGGAGTTCTTAGAACTTTTGGGACACTAAACCACCATTATGTCCTCATGCATCAGGGGTTTAGTGCCTTTAGTACATACTGAGGAATATGTCCGCTCTTATCATCGGACTCATCTCTGGTACTCCAAGTGCATTTCTTTGATCGGAGGTGCAAAAACTTAGTATAGGCAGGTTTAAGACACTAAACCACCACAGCATAAGGATATGGCTCCCTTTAAGATGACCGTACACTTTAGACAGCTGTCAGCTGAACGTTTTTCAGTATCTGGCCACGTTTCAGAGTTATCAGTTATTTATTTAGCTGACTTGTATAGCGCCAACATATTTCTCTTTAAGCATCTAATCTCTAGAGCTGTACCTGTCTATTACATTCAGTTATGTTGATCCAGTTAATATTGACTTACCCTCCAATTGACAATTTTGGCTGCAAAATATATGAGCCAAACAGATCTTATTCTGTGATAAAGGTGTTATCGTGCTGGAGGTTAAAAGTACTTCCCTGGTGGACCATGTGTGGGCTGTAGAGCTAGAAACACAACAGAAACAGTGCCACTCTTGACCATAGACGGTGTCTGGTATTGCAACTAGAGATGAGCGAAGCTTTAAAAAAATCTGATTCGACAACTTCGCTGATACAATTCTATTAGATCTGAATTAAATTGCGGTGAATCGCGTTTAAAAAAAACAGCTATTTCCTGTCTGCAGAGAACCAGGGTGGGCGGCAAAATGGCGGAACCCCTTGGATGCCGCGGTCATGTTTGACCGCTGCATCAAAGATGTTAAAACCCCCGATTGGTTACGGAGCAGGGTGTTAGCTGTCAGTTACAGCTAACACCCTGCTCCATAACCAATTGGGGGTTTTAATACCTTGGATGCAGCGGTCAAACATGCCGTGGGCGCTCGCGAAGGGTTAAAGGGCTGTGACAGCACAGGGCTGGCTGCTGATTGGCTGCACGCATGGCATTGTCGGTTCCCGTGTTCCCAGAGTTCCTTGCCCCATGTCCTAACAAGTGCAGCAGCCACAAAGCGTGAGGAAATCCGGATTTGATGCAAATTGAATATTTCATGAAATTCGGTTCGAATTCCATTTCGTCAACTACGATTCGCTCATCTCTAATTGCAGCGCTTTTTTATTCATAATTGCAAAATCAGACACTTCCCAAAGACAAGAGTGGAGTTTCTGTAAAAAAAAGCAGACTCTTTTTTGATAATCCTGGACAATCTTTTAGAATAGGGAAAGACTGCCGCGAAGGTAAATAACACTTTGCTTATAAAACTAAGACTAAAATCTAATTTGCTCAGTTTAGTTTTGATCTGATTGAAGTCAGACTTGAAAGTGTATATGAAATGCACTAAAACAACTGTGTGCACCATCTGGTGGTAACGCTTGACTGATTTCTTGCAACCTACACTAACTACATGAATTACTTGCAATAAAAGACAATATCTGCAAAACTTCTAATGATGTCCAGAGCGGCTGAGAAGAAGAAGCCACTTAATTGTCTAGAAGTCTTTTCCTGCAGTGAAGAAGGCCGTGTTCTTAAAAATAAACTGTTGAAACGGTAACACGGCCTCAATTACCTCCATATAAATTATCTCCATCTGAAAGCTGTTACAGCAAATTACTGTTTACACAAAGTCACAGTACCAAATGTGAGAGGACGGCATTGGTAAAAGGGAACGGGACAATAAACTTGCAATATGCTTTATTTATAAAAGTAGCTCCTGAGATGACCGCTATGTTGTTTTACACATGTGCTACAATGTAACTGACTTCTTAAGAGATCGATATATCTAGCTTTTTGACACTGTCTGTTTGGTGATATAGGGGTGTCCTCAAGATTGTAGTTCAAAAGCTGAATTTGTAAGTCAAAAAATACTTAAAGAAATGGACACCTTTGCACTGAAATTAGTTTTTTATTGTTCATTTGTGCTCTAAATGCAAAATTAGGCAACTATCTAAATAGTTTTCATTAAAGATTTCTTACCAGTTTGCTGTTGTAGAGTCTCACCAATTCCTTTACATAGCTGGTTGTGCTGCAGAAACTGACAGAGTGGGTAAAACACTGATCCTGGCTGAGTCAACTCCCTTTTCTCAGTTTTACACTGTTGTACGGTTGTACACTGTAGATCAGTGTAGAGGGAAAGAAAGCATCCAAGTTATCAGGGTGAGCTGATCATACAGGCTTCAGGTAAAGAAGGAAGCAAATCACAAATATTGAGTGTAGAGAGAAAGCAGAGCACACATGGCAAAGTTTGTAATGTGGGGTAGGAGGTTGTAAATTCATACACTCCTCAGCATCAGTGTCTGACAACAGAAGGCTAAGGAGACTGCACCTCTAAGTTAAATTAATGAGCGGTTTGCCATTCCACAGATTATGCATAAAATGTTAAGTTGCAGTCCAAGTGTTTTTTTTATATTAAAAGAATCATGGAGCAAATATTGCTGCATAAAATAGCTGTACTCCTGAAGGAATAAAGTTTATAGGGAGAGTCTAAAAACGGAATTTATATTATCAGCTAAGCCTGAGATTATGATGGTCAGGTACTGACACTTACAACAGTAGTCACCTAAAGGTGAAACTTGAGCAACAGCTTTCTTTTTTTGTATGAGACCTATTTAACATCATTTCCCCAGGGACCATTGTTTTAATGTCTCCCAAATTTTGCTGAATGTTATTGGTGAAAATGGAATACAAGAAGATATTAAAGGATGCAATTACCGTTGTGATACTGATACCCATTTTAGCATTTCTTTACCTACTACAGATCTTAGTTCCCTGGATAACCTGTTTTTGTACATTTTTGTCTAATCTTGAACATTTTAATTCAGCATGAAAATGTCCAACTGGTGTCATTGCTTATCTTCAACACTATATACAGTCTAATATGATGGTGTTGGTTTTGCCTGTCCAGGAAGTTCTGTGTGTCACTAGACTTTACCATCCAATGGCAATGTATGATCACTTTTAAAGAAATGGCCTGTAAAAAGAGAAGAGAAATACATTTGCAAAATACATTCATTCGCTTTTGAGTTATGTTTATTGCCAGAGGTGTAATCTACATTGCCCTCTATAATAACAGCCTATCTGTATAGTTCTCTCTTGGTGCCATAGTGTGCACCCCCTTATGACTGCAGTTGTCCTACTTAAAAAGATAACTTACCTCTTACAGCTCCTTAGTTTCAGCACCGACAGGGGGGTCAGCGCTGTTGCTGTTACTTGATGACATCTTCTTGTGACATCCTGTTTGTGTTCAGGTCACCATTGCAACCCATCACTGGCCTCAGCGGTAAACTGTAGACAAATGGTGCATGATTGCTGAGTTTTAAGTGTCCTTAGGACAGCGGTCTGGCTGGGTGGTGTGGATGACTTCTGACTTCTCTGCCCTGACCCTTTAAAAAAAAAAACACATTCAGGGGTAACGCAATATCCTCTCTAGGGCTGTTGTATGAAGATTGTCATCCATACTGTGCATCCTGCCATCCTCAAATAAAGCTCAGGTGCCAACCACCAAGTAGTGGACACAGGCATCCAGGCTATCCCGGTCGGATGCTCTGTGACACCAGGACTGGTGCAGGCTATGCAACAAAAAAAATAATCCAAAGATGACACCATTCTGATATCAAATCTTGTTGCCATTTATTAATAATAATAAATTAAGAATTATCCAACTGTGGTTTCCTATTTGGCCCTGTCCAGCTGCGCCTGGTAATCCTTGGATTTTACATTGCACAAACTGAAAATCTGCAACAGAGTTATGCAATAGATGTGAATGGAGTTTTTGAAACCTCACAGGCTAAGGCCCCACGTAGTGAAATGCAGGTAAAAAAAACGTGTTTTTTTTTCTACAGAGTTTTTCATTGAGTTTTTGCTGCTTTTTTCTTTGTGTTTTTTCTTCCCCTATTCATATTGAAAACGTTCATTGTTAATATTAATATGCGGCATTTTTCAAAACCGCAAATATTATTGAAAATGGAGCTTTTCCGGAGCTTTTTTCTGTATTATGTTAATGAGATTAATTAAATCTTATTCACTTTGCTGGTACAGTAAAATGCATCATTCCTTTCTCGCTGCATTTCCGCAGCAGCTATAAACACTGTGTTTCTACAACAAGGGCATAGTGGTTTTTCTCCCGGGCAATTTTGAGGGCACACTTGCAAACGTATAAATCTGCATCCTGTTTACTATATTTACGCCATGGATTACAATCTCATTTGCTTTGTGATACATGAGGATTTTGCGCTGCATTTTTATAATGTTTCGAAGCTCATAAATAAATGATAAAAGGCATCCTAAGTCATTGCCTCCTGAAAACAAAAATCACACCGAGCATTTATAACTATCCGATATGTAAGGTAAGGGCAATTTTCCTAATTACGAGAATGGAAAGATTTTATTATTGGTTCACGCCCCAATTAATTCATCCATGGATCATTATTTTTTACCAATTTGACACTAATGGGGCTTAATTGATATAAGATGGAGTTTGTGCTTCTGGGAACATCTGCCTTACAAAGAAGATGTGCTGTTTGCTGGGAGGAATTCCTCTTAAAGGCTTATTCTGTTTGTGTAGCAGATAATTAATGCATCTCCTTAGCTTTTAAGGGCGTGTAACTCCCCTAATTCATCAAAGGGCCATATAGTTAAAGAGTCAACACGAGGAACTGGTGCGTTTCATATTTAAAGATTACCTTTAAAATTTCATGAACCTGTGTAAATCTCTCCCTTACCTTGTGAATGCAGCTATGTCTCATTAACGTCTATATTAATAGATGTCATTGCACCATTTAAAGCAATTACTATATATGTGAGTATGTTGGGAGACCCCACCCTTGTGTTAAGAAATCGGAACAGATATGAAAAAAGGAAAAGATAAGGAACAATAATGAAAGATGTTTTAGGATGTATTCACATCTAGACTTTTAGCGAAACCATTTAACAGATTCAAAAAGGGACACATTGGGGCAGATTTATTATTAACGCCAGTCTTCATAGCCCCATTGCTGGCAGAGGGTGCCCTCATATATGACAAGGTGCTTGCCTCCTCATAATTGAGACGTACCTTCCACCGGGCCGTGTGCCTAGAGGGAGATGTACACAGCTCATCACTGGCATACATATTTCCCATATCATTTACACCAGATTTCGGCACATCCTCGCCCATCCCCTTTTTGGGGAAACTGGAGATGGCTGTGCAGAAATGACAGAAATGTTCAAAAATTCTAACTACTTTATATGCCTTCGTATGAAGGTCAATGAATATTTTTACATAGATCTATCTGTGAACCAATGACCATCCATTTGCATCAGTTTTTTGCACCTTGATGTGAATGCACCATAAACCACAATTCACAAGTACATCAAATGACACCATTAGATTCATGTTCATACTGTAGATATGGTTCAGTAGAACAAATTAAACTAGACCAGCTGTACTGAACTTGAGTGCCTAGGAGATGGAAAATGTACTCTCTTAAGAACAGGTTCTGCACAATTTTATTTGAGCACACCAAGCAGTGCCCGTTTACGGTGTTACAGCCCAGTTCTATGCCATGAGTTGGAACCCCACAATCTGATATCGGTGACCTATTCTTAGAAAGCCCTTTAATAATTCCTACAATAGTATGCAAATAAATGACCACAGAACCTCATAGAGCAATAGTTGCATGCCCCCATATGCAATCATATCCATAGAACTCCCAAATGAAGTATCTTCTGTATTCCACAACACACATAGTGCCTTTCACATGCTCCACTACAGTATGAAAATTGACTGTCCAAACCCTTATAGTATATATTCACCTTCTCTGGGCTCTTGTTCTGTGGTCTACACAAGTCAAATGGCAAGGATGGGTCTCTGTCTCACTTGGCAGAGGACTCCTAAAACACTGGGACTTGGAATTTGGGATAGTCCCAATTAATTTGGACAATGCATGCAGGATGCCATTTGATCCTGGTGGCCTTTTCAAATCTGTATTTGCTTTCTGGTATACTCCTTTGTTGTTCTGTCTCCATTGCATATGACCATACCCAGGTCCTGCAGTAAAGCAATGGTTACATTTCCCATATTTTGAGCACCACTGCTATGTAGCTGCGTTTGGTGGGTTGATCTAGATATGCTATGTATACCTAAATAGATCCCTCATTTAGTTGCCTTAGGCTCAGCATAGCATTCACAGTGTGTTTCTGGAAGGGTCTTCCTGGTAGTACTAACTAACTGCTAGCTGGGAAATTCCTAACTAGGCTTCTACCTTGATCCTTGGTTACTATGTTTGGTTCCTAAACTGCTCCTCTGATGACAACCTTTGGTTATGATTTGACCATATTCCGATACTGCTGTTACAGCATTCTAGTCCTGCTCCTGTGCCCTGGTAAAGATACTGGCTTGTTCCTGGCTTTTGTACTGCTAGTTCCAGCTTCCAATTTATTCCTTGTGTCCATGCTCCTGGTTTGTCTTGTTCCTTGTTCCACATCTGGCCTTGTGTTTGTCCTTTCTTTTTGCTCTGGTGTCCTCCTAAAAATCGGTAATCCTGGTTACAGTGGCCTGGAGCAATGCAGCAATGCTCACATCCCCATGAAGTGTAGGGGATCTCTTAGACTCAGCACCACAGTCTAACCAATGCCAAACTAGTTGTGCCCATAGTTTTGCCCATATGCATACACACTCAAGTCTTGCAACTTTATTGTATGTTGGAAATCTATTTGCTTGCTTAATAACTGTATCTTATGTCAGAAATAAAGTAATGTTAGTATAACAGAATGTTAATAATTGTGTCTGTATCACTGGTTCCAGACCCTGGTCTGTTCTTGGTGTCCATACTCCAGGTTCCATCTTTGGTTCCATTCCTGGTGTTCATTGTCCTAGTTTTTCCCCTTTCCTAGTTCCTTATCTGGCCTTGTGTCTCTCCTTTCATTGCTACTGTGTCCTTCTGCAAATCATTAATTCTGGACACTGTCACCTCATTTCCGTAAGTGGGTTAAAGGGTGAAATATAGGGGATCGCTTAGACTCTGTACCATAGCCTAACCAGTGCCAAATTGGTTGTGCCTATTAGGATATAAACTCAAGTCTTGCAACTTTACATTGGAAACTTTATTGTTTGCTTGCTGACTGTAACTTATGTCAGAAATACAGTAATATTTAGCATAACAGAATATTAATCACTAATTTAAAGGGCTTTGGAAAGTTGCGAGCATGTTAAAAACGTGTTTTCAATTAAACAGCATTTGGGTTTCGTCCACTCTTATTCTATTTTTGTTGAACAACAGGCAAAGGGGAATAATTCCACTAGACAAGCAGACTTAGATTTCCAGGCTCTAAAGCCTCTTCCTGTAGATTCTGTTTCCTAAAAGAATTATTAAGCATGAACACACACTTGAAAAATGCTATTACGACAATTTAGCAGATGGTTGATATTGTGGGTCATCCTTACATGGCCTGGTATTTATATAAATAATAGTTTAGATCTTCTCATAAATAGATGGTGATTAATTAGAAATCCATTTGTAGAAATCAAACATTACCGGAATAGTTCCCGTAACCGCAGCACAAAATATGTTAAACACGATCAGTTAATCCATTCTAATGCATTTTTCCCACTAAGTACAATAACAAAAAGTGATCTTCCAGGCGTAAAAAGTTCATTCTTGCTCTGTTTTATTATAATGAAGTTGTCATAATGGAATATCTTACAAATATAGAAAATCTAATTTATGAAAACCACCTAATATGAAACCTGTGACAGTCTATAGTTATAGCATTATGGGCAGGTCTCATCCAGATATTTGTACAACACATTTTCCAGCTAGCAACATCAAACTGCAATTCTTCAATATCAAATCGATTGCTCCCTTGTACAGTATAACCTAACTTAGAGAGACTGTCTACTTTACATGGCTCATTTTCCTTGATAGTGACCCCAAACAGTTGATGACAAAATGCCCTGCTGCTAGGCTATTCAGCTAGATACAGCCCTGGTGTTAAACTTCAGCTTCAACCTTTCCTCACTTAACTTTTTTCGTGGTCACTATCCCTGTCTAATAGGCAAAGGCTACACAGTGACTTTGGCTGCGACTCCCGTCATGTGGCCAGACATCACTGTGTTGCCCTGTGACTCCTTCACTAATGTACTGTAAGTGGATGGAGTTGCCTTGGGACCTAGGGGTTGTGGTGTTTTCAGCCTCCAATTGCAAAAACAATCAAGCACTGCTCAGCTTTTTTGCAACTAGAAGTCGCAGTTGCGGCACCTTGAGGGTCGCAAGGTAACTCCATTCACTTACAATATTGAAGGAGTTGCAGGGCGAATTGTGGCCAAAGTTGGCAAGTAGCCCTAGCCTTTTAGCTGCATTGCTTGATCTTTTAAGTGACCCATTGATGCTGCACTATTAGCCACGGCCCCCTATTAGCCTCTCAAAAGTTTATTGGGCAAGTTGATAGTGCCCCATTGTGGCTCCTATAAGATAACAGTGCCCTAATAGTGCTCCCTCACAGGTAACAATCCCCCGACAAAGGTAACTGTGCACTAATAGTGCCCACTACAGGTAACAGTGCCCTAATAGTACCCCTCCACACACACACCCACAGATAATACTGCCCTCCCACAGGTAATTATGCCCTAATAATCACCCTCCACAAGTAATGGATCTTTCCCTCCCACACATTGGTAATAGCGCTCCTCCCTCACAGGCCCCACTCACCACACTACCACTGCCTGCTCTCCCTACACAGAGATAATGTGGCATCCAGCTTTGTATCTCTTCTATTGACCTCCCAGCTCCCTGGCTCCTACTCTATAGTACTACTGGTTCTATAAGCAGGAGACAGGGGAGTTGGGAGGACTGTAGAAGAGACACACAGCTGGGCACCACATAAGCACTGGGTAGAGAGAGAATGTAAGTATACAATTCACTAGAGTAGGCAGCAGTATTGTGATGAGGCGTGCCTATGGTGATCTCTGACTTAGGAGTCCGTTTGCAAGAGTGACCATTGCAACCCCTATAGCTATTCCACTGACTGTAGGCATGGATCAGAGAGATATGTGAAGACTATGCTATAAATGTTTAAATTGGGTATATCCCTAAAAACTAGACGGAGATTGTCTTTGTGACACTTTTGATTTTTCCATGGTATTGCAACTCAGTCTCACTCAAGCGAAGGAGGATGATCTGCAATACCAGGAAAGAATGCTTTTAAAAATACAAGTGTTAATAGTTTATTATTGTCAATTACTAGAATTAACTGTATGAGCAAAAGACAAATCCCATCAATATTTGGTGTGACCTTTGCCTTCCATTTTTTCTCAGGACACTTGCAGACAAGGAACTCAGCAGGGAGACATATTGGAGAATTAAGCACAGATCTTCTGTGGATGTAGGTTTGCTCCAATCCTTCATGTCATCCGAGACAGACTGGATGATGATGGGGGGCCGTATCATCACTTCCAGGACTCCTCCTTCAAAGGGCAAAGGTCACACCAAATATTGATGGGATTTAGAGTTCTCTTTTCTTCATTCACTTCATTTCATTGATTGACAAAAATAAACTATTAACACTTTTATTTCTGAAACCATTGTTACTTTGCATCATTTTCCGCACATGCCTGAAACATTTGCACAGTACTGTATATCAACATATATGAGTTATATATATATATATATATACTGTAGTTTATATATATATATATATATATATATATATATATATTTATATATCAGTATATTATGTGGAATATGTCATTGGCCACATGTGTATACCATTTTCTGCATTTCATATACCATGTCTTCCATAGAGCATAACCAGGAGGTGTTCACATTCAGCTTGTACAAAGCTGGTCTACGTGATCCGACAGATGCCAGTAATGGCGATGATGATCGCTACACAATAGTCACCAACAGATGAGCTGAGCTTCTAGCTTTTCAGAATCTGTTTACATTTCCAAACACGCTCCCAACATTTGAAGAAGATTTTTCGACTAAATAATAGCCTTGTTCATGGTGTTGTCAAACATTTATTTAGCTCGTATTTGATATCAAATTGCTTTTCATCTGTATAAATGAAACAAAATAATACAGTAAGCGTCTTTCAGCGTCATTCAGCCGATGGCTTAAGATTGCCAATTAATATGTTTACCCAGGATAGGTTCTATGGATTAGACTTTAGTAAAACAAACATGTTACCTATTGTGCTTTCTCTCATCATTTACAAGATATTACATAACAAACAGGATGAATGTGTCTATTTATTGGTGGAAAGACAGAAAGTCCAGTAACTTAATGAGAATAAACACTTGATTGGTTTGTAATGATGTACAAGGCAGCGCTGCTACGGGGAATAAAGGGCTCATTGATATGGAAATCGGGACATATAATATATCATCATTTTAATTAACAAAGTATCTCATTAAATATAGATGGTGCTGAGTTTTCCAGGTGAATATAAAACAAAAAATATATATAGTAAATATAACTGTTCTAGACTGGGCTGTTTATATATCATGGGTGTTAATTACTAGGATAGGTAGCCTAGCAATGAATATGGGGCCCAACAAGTGAACACTGCGCAAAGGATGGGCGCAAATGGAAAATTGACCTATTTTATATTTTATTACACAGCCCAATAGTTACACCTGGAGTGTGTATTTCCCTTTTCTGCAGCAATATGTTTTGTATGTTATGTTTTATAAATAAATTAATTAATATAGTCAATTAATTCGGCCCTCTGTAAAGACAACCTAGTCTCAAATCAAAAAAATTAAGCTTACATTTGACAAATAAGTACTGTAGAACAAGATTTATGCAGTGTAGGCTTCCCCAAATTAACATTGTGTGCATGAAATTCACATACTATCTCGGAATCTACAAGCTCTTTAGCCAGAGTATCAATAGTCTACTATTGCCTAAAGCGCATGCGTGCACTATATTCGGCATTCGCAACTGCATTGGGCACATCGCCGAATCTTCCTCGCATCCTAGCGTACATGCGTTTGGACACTGTGACAGCCGGCGGTGTGGCTTCTCCTCTAAGATGGAACACGCATGAGCAGTCTTGGGCATCCTCGTGGCCAGAAGCCAGCCGAAGATGCTTGAGTCCAGTGGCGTAACGAGCAAAGACTGGGCCCCCCAGCAAACTTTTGACTTGGGCCCCCCCATGGCATAGCGCCCCCTTTCCTGGCCTCCACACAGTATAACGCACCATTTACACACACTATAATGTCCCAAAGTGGCCTCCAGACAGTATAATATCCCATAGCGGCCCCTCCACATGATGTAATGTCCCACAGCGGCCCCTGCACACAGTATTATGTCCCACCGTAGCCCCTGCACACAGTATTATGCCCCATAGTGGCCCCTGCACACAGTATTATGCCCCATTGTAGCCCCTGCACACATTATTATGCCCCATAGTGGCCCCTGCACACACACTATTATGTCCCATAGTGGCCCCTGCACACAGTTGTATGCCCCATTGTGGCCCCTGCACACAGTATTATGCCCCATAGTGGTCCTTCCACGCAGTATTATTCCCCAGAGTGGCCCCTGCACACAGAATTATGCCTAATAGTGGCCCCTGCACACAGTACTATGCCCCATAGTAGCCTCATGCATGCAGTATTATGCCCCATAGTGGCTCCTGCACACAGAATTATGCCTCATAGTGGTCCATACACAAAGTACTATGCCCCATAGTAGCCCCTGCACGCAGTATTATGTCCCACAGCGGCCCCTGCATATAGTATTATGTCCCACAGTGGCCCCTGCACACAGTATTATGCCCCATAGTGGTCCCTGCTCACAGTATTATTCCACATAGTGGACCACCCATGAACAATTATTATACTCTGGGGTCTTTTCAGACCCCAGAGTATAATGATCAGAGACCCAAGTGATGTAACAAACATTAAAACCACTGTTACTTACCTCTCCCGGATTCCAACGCACTCCCTGCTGCTTTTGGCCATCTTCAATGTCAGTACAAAAGTCACATGGGCCAGGCCAGCTTCGCAACGCATAATGATGCCGGCCTGGCCCACCTGACGTTTGGGACGTCACCAAAGAGGCCCAAAGACTGCCCTAAAATGCCGAAGCGCAGTAGAGGTAAGTAACACTTTTTTATGTTTCTCACCTACCCTGGGCCTTCGCTTATTATACTCCGAGGTCTGAAAAGACCCCAGACTATAATAATAGCAGTGTTTGTTAGGCCTGTAGCCTCACTTACCAATCCCCGCTCCTGCTCACAGCCACCTCCGCTTCCCCTTCTGCCCTCCAGTGGGCCCCAGCGACATGATATGGGATGCAGAAGGGGAAGCGGAGGCGGCCATGAGCAGGAGCGGGGACCAGTAAGTCAATAGGATTCATTATCTGCTGGGGTTATTCCAGCAGGCAACTGCCTATTATAAAAAAAAAAAAAAGCATCACCCCAGTATTTACGCCACTGACAGGAATGCTATAAACCTATTATATGGTTATTATAACCTGAAGGTTTGTACATCTCTTCATTCTGAATACAGACAAGATCCCACAAGATATCCGCACTTTACTTATGGGCGGAAAAAAAAAGGGGTTGATATACCATGTGGTGGGCCAGGAAAAGGGGGTCATATACTGTGTGGAGGGCCAAAAAAGGGGGTCATATACTGTGTCATGTATTGTGTTGTGGGCATAAAAAGGGGGGTCATGTATCATGTGGTGGGCCAAATAAAAGGGGGTAGTATATTGTGTGAGGGACAAAAAAAGGGGGTGTTATACTATGTGGGTCCAAATAAGAGAATTTTTTTGTTCTGCCAATGAAGGGGGCGTGTCCTAATGAAGGGGCCCCATCAGACAACTAAAGATAGCCGGGTCGGTGGGGGGGGGGGCGCCTTTCTATAGTTTTCCTCAGGCAGCAGAGAGGCTAGGTTCACCTCTGCATACAGGACAAGGGAAGTGGTACTGCACAGTGCCCATGTATACATAATAAAACCAGATAATGAGAATTATGCCCAGTATACAGGACAAGAGAAGTGGTACTGTGCAGTGTTCATATATACAGAATAAGGACTGAGAATTACTCTGGTCAAACAGGGCAAGAAAAGTAATACTGTGCACCATCTATATATAACTATAGTAAATCCTGGATAAAACATCTTATTTATCATCTCTAAGGATAATGTATATTATAAAAACCCTTCACACCATAGACAGCACATGACATCACAGATCACATGACATCACAGACATTCCATGATGTCACAATGGGTTTAGAATGTGTAAAGTTCTTAACCTGAGCCATCTTATGTCACTTGAGCTTGACAGCTTGAAGAGGACAGACATGCAGGTAAGTAGCTCTACACTCACTGCTGAGGCCTTGTTCACACATTATGTTGCATAGAGGGGGTAGACTATATCCAATTTGATGTGTTTTTGTCATGGTGGCTTGTAGAAATTCTGTGGCTTGTATGCTGTGTGTAGCCCTGGCCTAAAGGTCTCTATATACATTAGACGTAAGTCACCCAAACCAATGGTCGTTTGTAGCACGTTGGATGTTAGTTTACAAATTGCTTCATCTGTAAGTTGGTGCCAGTCCCTGTTAAAAACACATGTATGATTGGTTAAGTGTGCATGTGTATGGGAGAGGTGGGAGGAATAGCTGGCAAATGAGTGTGCAGGACCAGCTATTAATGTGTATAGTTTAGGGTGTGGGCAAAATACAGATGTAGTCTTCACCAACATGTCTGCAGGCGTGTTATTACGTGAGAAATATTTTCTGGTGCATGGATCTGCCGAGATGCCCCACAGCTATTACAGTGACAGGTTACCGGGACTGGTCACTTTTGAAAGTAGGCCAATGATTACAGGTAACCTACAAATGTACTACTATGCCAAGTGTGCATGTGTAATGGAAAGTTGGGTGAGATAGCTGGTGTATAGACAACATCTCATGTGTATGACCTGATTTATCTATTATTATTTATTTCTTTTTTAAATATAATTATTTATTGCTTATTTTTTACAGGTTTGGGTTTTTTTTTTGGTTTTTTTTACTCATTCAAATTCACTGGATGACGTCGGATATTCAGCTTTTTCAATTTTTTTTTTAAATAAAATGGTCAAAGAGGGATGTGCGGGGAGTCTCATTACTTCAATAAAGGATTTTATGTGTGTGGTTTTCTTATACATTAAGCTCTCATACGTACATACATACACACATATATACATACAGCACTAGGCAGCAGGCAAGATATGATCCAGGAAGATATCCGATCGCCATATTTGGGGTCAGGAAGGAATTTTTTGCCCCACTCCGGGGGGTTGTTTCGCCTTCCTCTGGATCATTGGGTCGGGGGGCTCTCATCTCAGGACAAGGATGACCACAGCGAGTTCTGTGATCTCCACCAGGCCTGACCTCTCAGTCACTGCGACCTTTTAGAATTTAAAGGGCCAGTAATATTTCATTACAATGTTGCCTATTCAATAAAACAACAAAACATTGAAACTTATCTATATTGTGTCTGTGGTTTTTGTCTTGTGTGTGAATTACTCCTTAGATAGTGACCATGATGATAGTAATGGTTATCACTCAATATTCCAGTATATTGCAATATCTGTATATACAGTAATAAAGTGTATCATCTCCTATATATATGGCGGCAGCTGCTGCAGGACAGGGGACTATAGGGGGCGCCATATACAGTGAGCAGATCACACATAACTCCACTCATAGTGATACCATAATGTCATCTCCTGTCCCAGGTTACATTACATGTGTTATGGGGTTCAGTCTCCCTGATGGGGGGCAATAACATTGTAAGTGTCCTCACATCTATACACAACATCCTACCTGAAAGAAGACTGAAGAGTCCACAAGAGCGACTGAGCACAGGAGAGACCGGGGGGACTTGTATAATAATAGGAAGCAGACTAAAGAGGCTTCATATCTACAGGGCCCTATAACAAAACTTGGAAGGGGCCCCATCAGCAAAGACCACTTTACCAGACAGTGACCCATATTTACTAAGACTGGTATATCTTAAGCCAGTCTAAGTAAAGGAGATAGTTGGAGTAATTGGGGCCAAATTGTGTAAAGGATACAAGCGTCTTAATAAAACCTCAATTCCAAAAAAGTTGGGACGGTGCTTAAAATGTAAAGAAAATAAGAGGCAATGCTTTTAAGATCTCATATAACCATGTTTTATTCACAGTAGAACATAGATCACATATCAGAAGGTGAACGTTATACATAACAGTGGCACAGGGTTAACAAAGGGCTGGAGAAGTAAGTCGTAGTAATGAACAGCCCGAGGGTCAATTTTCAGCTAAGGCTAGGTTCACACCAGGGGATCCGAACGTCAGAGAGCCCAGACTCTAAAAACAGTTACCCGCGGACTCCTGAAGACCCCATAAACTACAGCAGGATTGCCAGATCCCACAAGGATGCTCAGGAAAGGTGAGACAAGGTGACTATAACAGTTTATTATTTTTACTCACCTTCCTTGGGCCTCCAGCATGGGTGACAAACCCCAAATATTTCAAGTTCAGGTCAAACAACATTTTTGGAATAATTGGGTTGAATCCAGTTCTATACACACTATATATATATATATATATATATATATATATATATATATATATATATATAACTCCATGCTTCAGAAGAGGTCAGGGCTCCAGAGGGAGCACATAACTTCACAATATAGCTGTCAGTAAATTATTCAATAACAGTTCACTACATACAGACTCACTTTCAAAAAGGGGAGCCATTTGCACAATGGGAAACTGTCCAATGCCCAACAAGTATCATGCATGGGTCCATTAAAGGGGTTATTCACCTTGCAAATATTGATGATCTATCCCCAGATCAGCTGTTGTGGGACACCGCAGCGTCCAGGAATGTTTATATGCCAGGAGTTGTGCTGCTCACCCGCCATATAATGTGTAACAGCAACTATAGGTACTGCAGTGATGTCCCATTGAAGTCACAGCCTGGTAGTTGTGAAGGAGACATGGCACTAAATAAGCACTGAAGCCTCTTAATTCTTGGTGGGGGTGCCAGTGATCGGACCACCACAGATCATAAACCAAGTTATATGTCATCTCTTTATAAGGTGGGAATACCCATATGATCCAGCTGGAGGAACTATTTGGCTTGCGTCAGGATCAACTAAATGATTTGTAAGGAAAGTTTCAACCTACAGTGTAAAGCATGGGGTAGGGACAGAGTAACAACCATTAAGGACACTTATCTCCTATCCACCAACAGGGGATAAGTGTCCGATGGCTGGGGGGCCCGACCGCCTGGCCCCTAGTAATGAGAAGGATGGGGGGCTGAAAGTCTCCCTAAATCCTCCTTGTGAATGGAGCGCCTGTGCGCTTGGATGACCGGTGCTACATTCACTGCTATGGGGCTGCTGGACTGTAATTTCCTGCAGCGCCCTTAACCCGATAGAAGTGAATGGAGTGCTAGTCACGCAAGCACACTGGCGCTCTATTCACATGGAGGCTTTATGGGGACGTTCGGTCCCTCATCCTCCTAATCACTGGGTCCCTTTGGGAACTCCAACACCTATCCACTGTGCTGTGGATAGGAGATAAGTAGCTATAACGGCACAACCCCTTTAAAGGGTTTATACAAGATTAGAAGAACATGGCTGCTTTTTTCCAGAATAAGTGCCCCACCTGTCTACAGTTCGTTTGTGGTATTGCACCTCACCTTTATAAAACGGAATAGGGCTGAGCTACAACACTAGACACAACCAATGTGGCGCTGTATCTTAAAGAAGTCACCATGTTTTTCTAACCTTGTGCAACCCCTAATAATAAATGCATGTATTGATGTTATATTAGTGAAGACAGTGATGTAACTAGACCCCTTTCCTGGTCTCAACACAGTATAACGCCCCATTTACATACCCTATAGTGTCCCAAAGTGGCCTCCAGACAGTATAATATCCCATAGCGGCACCTCCACATGGTGTAATGTCCCATAGCGGCCCCTCCACACAGTATAATGTCCCATAGCGGCCTCTCCACACAGTATAATGTCCCATAGCAGCCCCTCCACACAGTATAATGTCCCATAGCGGCCCCTGCACACAGTACTATTCCCCATAGTGGCCCCTGCATACAGTATTATGCCCCATAGTGGCCCCTGCACACAGTATTATGCCCCATAGTGGCCTCTGCACGCAGTATTATGCACCATAGTGGCCCCTGCATGCAGTATTATGCCCCACAGTGGCCCCTGCACACAGTATTATGCCTCATAGTGGGCCCTGAACACAGTATTATGCCCCATAGTGGCCCCTGAATGCAGTATTATGCCCCATAATGGCCCCTGCACCCAGTATTATGCCCCATAGTGGCCCCTGCACACAGTGTTATGCCCCACAGTGGCCCTTGCACACAGTATTATGCTCTATAGTGGCCCCTGCACACAGCATTATGCCCCACTGTGGCGCCTGCACACAGCATTATGCCTCATAGTGTCCCCTGCACACAGTATTTTGCCTCATAACGGCCTCATAACGCAGTATTATACCCCATAGTGGCCCCTGCACGCAGTATTATGCCCTATAGTAGCCCCTGCACACAATATTATTCCCCACAGTGGCCCCTGTACACAGTATTATGTCCCACAGTGGCCCCTGCACACAGTATTATGTGCCCTAGTGGCCCCTGCACACAGTATTATGCCCCATAGAGGACCACCCATGAACACTTATTATATTCTGGGGTCTTTTCAGACCCCAGAGAATAATGATCGGAGACCCAGGGGAGGTGACAAACAGAAAAACCAGTGTTACTTACCTCTCCCGGGCTCCAGCGCACTCCCCGCTGCTTTCAGCTCTCTTCAATGTTGGTACAGAGTCACATGTGCCAGGCCAGCGTCGTGCCGCATAATGATGCCTGGCCCAGCTGATGTCTGGGATGTCACCAAAGAGGCACAAAGACTGCCCTGAAATACTGGAGCGCAGGAGAGGTGAGTAACACTGTTTTTTCATGATTCTCACTTCCCCTGGGCCTCCTCTCATTATACTCCATGAAAAGACCGATTTGTTGGGGTTCGCAGGCCTGTGGTCTCATTTACCGATCCCTGCTCCTGCTCTCAGCCGCCTCCACTTCCCCTTCTGCCCTCCAGTGGGCCCCAGCGACATGATATGGGGCGCAGAAGGGGAAGCGGAGGCGACCATGAACAGGAGCGGGGATTGGTGAGTTAATAGTGCCTGTTATCTGCTGGGGTTATTATAGCAGGGAACAGTCTATTATAAAATAAATAAATAAATAAATTAAAAGCATAAGGGGCCGACGGGTCCCCTAAGGTCCGAAGCCCTGTGGCAACCGCTGCTACCCCAGTATTTACGCCACTGCTTGAGTCTTTCTATAACCCCTACCTACATTCAGGGGATGAAGTTGTTCTATAATATATAATACATAACCATGCCATCATATTATCTTCTCTTTTATCAACTAAGATTGAAGTAATGGCTGGCTTTCAACTTAATATCTAAACTTCCCTTTCATATCACCCAAGCCAAATATACATAGAATTCCAAATCCTCATATTGTTCTCATTTTATTAAATAGGTTCTATATTAGTTGCACACTATTAATATTAATTTATAATACACCTATTATTTATTCATTGTTTATATGTTTATGTGATCATTGATAAACTAGATTGCATATAGATCTATGCTGATGAATTCGGTTGTAACCCCACCTTAATCTGGGAGGGGTATTTAAACCTGGGTGTATCTTCAGTCTGGTTGTATGTCTATTGATCTGAGGAAGAGGACTATCTCCACAACTCGCTATTTAAGACATTTTTGTTCAAATGAACCAACTTGGAATCAAATAGAGTTGGACAACCTTATTTTTTGACTAAGTTTGGTGAGAAGAGCGGAGCCTGGTCGGAGAATTTCTTCCTTTGAGCCGCTTGGCTCTATTTTGCCATATATCACTATGTTTATTATCCCTGTACTGCGACATCACTGTGTATATTATCCCTGTACTGTGACATCACTGTGTATATTATCCCTGTACTGTCACATCACTGTGTATATTATCCCTTTACTGTGACATGACAGTGTTTACTATCCCTGTATTGTGACATCTTTGTGAACATTTTCCCTGTATTCATTCATTTTGCTTACTTCTATAGCACCAACATATTCCACAGTGCTTTCCAGCCTCACAGAGGGCTTACAGTATGTGTTTGGAGTGTGGGAGGAAACTGGAGTACCCAGCAGAAACCCACACAAACATGGGGAGAACATACAAACTCCTTGTAGATATTGTCTTTAGTTAGATTCCGAGCTATGACTCCAGTGCTGCAAGGCTACAGTGCTAACCACTGAGCCACCGTTTTTATTACCCCTGTATTGTGACATCATGTCACTATATTATTCCTTTACTGTATTGTAACTATTATGCTTATTATCCCTGTACTGTGACATCACTGTGTGTATTACCCCTGTTCTGTGACATCACTGTTTTTGTTATCCCTGTATTGTGATGTTTCTATGTTTATTATTTCTGGGCTGTGATATTATTATGTTTATTATGCCTGTAGTGTAACTATTATGCTTATCACTGCATTGTGTCATCACTATGTGCATTATTCCAGTTCCCCACATCACTGTGTTTAATATTCCAGTACTATGACATTTCCCTGCTTGATATCTCTGTACTGTGAGATCACTGTATTTAATGTCCCTGTTCTGTGACATTATTGCATATGTTATTCTTGTAACGTGACATCATGTATGCATTATCTTTGTTCTTTGACATATCTCAATACTAAAGTGGTTTTCGGGGCTAAAAAACATGAATGACCTCTCCTTAGGAAACACCCACAGATCAGCAGTTTAAAAAAATGCTTTATAACGCTGAGGCGAGACATTGTAGAAAAGCAGATTTTTTTTTTTTTTTTTTGTTATAGGTTTTGCTGCACTTTTTTAGCCAAAGCCAAGAGTGGCCTAAAAAATAATGGGAAGTATATAGGAAGCTTCTTATTCTTCTCCCTTCTGCTAAATCAACTCCTAGCTTTGGCTCAAAAAATGCAGCAAAATCTGCAACAATCTGCAAAAGCAACTTTTCTGCAGCATGTCACCTCAACCTTAACAGGCTTGACAAAATGGGGTAACACAACACGAATGAAAGTGAACCTATCATGTGATTTCTATTGCCATATCTCAGAGCAGAATGTGATAGAAGTAGAGAAGCTGAGGTCTGTGATATAGGTTTATAGAATTATAGAATAGTCTTCTCTATCATATAACCCTATATATCACAGAGCTCAGCTTCTCTCCTCTATCATATAACCTATATATCACAGAGCTCAGCTTCTCTCCATCTATCATATAACCATATATATCACAGAGCTCAGCTTCTCTCCTCTATCATATACATCCCCCCCTATATATCACAGAGCTCAGCTTCTCTCCTCTATCATATAACCCTATATATCACAGAGCTCAGCTTCTCTCCTCTATTATATAACCCTATATATCACACAGCTCAGCTTCTCGCCTCTATCATATAACCCTATATATCACAGAGCTCAGCTTCTCTCCTCTATCATATAACCCTATATATCACAGAGCTCAGCTTCTCTCCCTCTATCATATAACCCTATATATCACAGAGCTCAGCTTCTCTCATCTATCATATAACCCTATATATCACAGAGCTCAGCTTCTCTCTTCTATCATATAATCCTACATATCACAGAGCTCAGCTTCTTTCCTCTATCATATAACCCTATATATCACAGAGCTCAGCTTCTTTCCTTCTATAATATAAAACTATATCACAGATCTCAACTTGTCTCCCACTATCATATAAACCTATTGTAAGTATGTGAGCCAGAGGGCGCTGTTGAGCGACCCAGGCCAGACTAGAAAAGGCTCTCAGCCACGCCTTTGGGGGGGTGGCACATAACTCCAGAGGGGCTGGAGCATCCTGCAGGAAGCAGGAAGGAGTGGACCAGCTAGGACAGTCAGAGAGGCTCTGTCCCAGAGGGCTGGCGTCCACAGAGGACTGTTGCTAGAGCTGAGTAACAGTCAGGACAGTTAGGGGCTCAAGGAGTGAGTTAGGCCCTAACTGTGGCATAGGGTTTTTTTTTTGTTTTGTTATGTTGCAGTTAAGCTGAATAAAGCCATTTTTATTTTACACTTGGACCGTCTGAAAGCTATCTTTCCGGCGCCCAGTACCATGAACCACCGCTGTCCGGACCAGGAGAAGTCGCCATTTTGAGTTTAATTCCCCAAGTTATCACACTATATATCACAGAGCTCAGCTTCTCTTTCATATAACCCTGTATATAACAAAGCTCAGCTTCTCTCCCTCTTCCTCCTGCTCTCATATAGGGCATCAGAAATTACCTGATGGGTTTGCTTTAATGGGGTTGTCACAGTCAGTTACCCCCTAGGGGGATAAGTGGGTAACTTGCTGATTGGTAAGTGATCCCACTACTGGGACCCCCAGCAATCACAAGAACTGTAGAATTGTTTGGCTATCTCTGGTGGTCACAATGAAATGCATGGAGTGGCACACTGCAAAACACCACAGTTCTCATTATTGAGGGGGTTCCAGTGGTAGGACGCTATACAAAGTCTGTCAATCACTGTCCCAGATAGGTCTCACAATCTGTATTCCCTATCAGTATGTTTTTGGTAAAATAGATTGAAAAAAAAAATAAAAAGATAGATAGATAGATAGATAGATATGCCTTAATTGATAGGACATAGAAGTAGAATAAGTCCAAAGGAATTATCCAGTATTATCCAGTATTATCATAGACAGAGCTTCTGTACAGTAAGGGCGATGCTATGGAACTCACCACCACAAGATGTGGCAAAGTCTGATAACTTATACAAGTTCAAGAAGGGCCTGGATGACTTTCTTGAAAATTTATCGGACGTAGAATTTTTGGGATAGGATGTTGATCCAGATTTAGTCTGACTGCCATATTTGGAAATGGGAAATAATTTTCCCCCCTAATATGGGACAATTAGCATCAGCTTAATGGGGTTTTTTGCCTTTATCGATATTCATCCCCAATAAAGAGGTCACGGCTATTCGGTTATTATGTGTCTATATGCATTTGCATTATACAGACTAAGTGTAAGGGAATCACTAGAGGAGCGATTCCCCAGTAGCTGCTGGAGAACTTAGGGGGGAGGGGCACAACAAGACAATGGACCCTAAGCTGAATCCCCCCCACTGTCCCTGGCTAACTTGCCCGATCTGTCCTAGGTGACAGCCAGCAACTGGTCGACAATCCCTCCTTATAATAAGTGATAACACAGAACGCAGACAAGACGCACAACAAAGGGAGGTCAGCTAGCCAAGGGGTCGGTAACAATCGAGCAATGCAGTACAGAATCAAAATCCAAGAGAATAGTCAAAGGTAAGCCAGTGGTCAGAAAATCAGAAGAGCAGATAACAAGGAACAAGGAGTATAGCCAGTAAGCGAAATGCAATAGCAGGCACCAATGGTAAAGTGAGCAAACAATAAATAGGGAGAAAGAACCCGCCCCACACTTGATAGGAGGACAGGCTGTCAATCACAAAGGCAGGACTAAAGTTAACTCTTAGTGGAGCAGGGGGAGAGCAAGGTGAAGGAGAAGGGCATGGTGGAAAATCAATTAAGGAGGTGAGGGAATAGGACAGTGTTCAAACAATACAAGAAAAACCCAAAGGAAAGAATCACAACCGGGCATGCCTCCTGTGCCGCAGCGTGCGCCCGGAGGATGGCGCCAAAGCCCGGACAGGCAAGGACGTTACACTAAGATATGGAATATAATGTGCACTAAATGTATCCATTTCTCATTGTGGCTGTGAAATATCTACAATCTTTTTTTTTAATTAACTTTCCCCTTATTTATATAGTGTAAAAGAAAGACACTTATTATTTTAGACTGAACATCACCTAAGAGGAGAGTCAATAAAAAATCACTTTGAGTGAATCCCTTATGCCAGGAGACATGTACGGGAATGAGAAGGAGCAGAGATAATGACATGTAGCTTACAGTTCCCTAGGATCACTGAGGTGACTATTAATATTCTCCCTTGCTCATGCACCACTCATGGTTTACGTCTCCGGCTGAACGCACATACGCAGTTTAAGCTCTGGCCCTATAAATTATCTTACTAATGCTACTTTTTAGAAAATCATTTGTAAATACTATAGGGGGCTACATCATTTCTGTCCCAGTCTGCACGCCATATTTCATGGTGTCAGTGGATAAGGATACTCTTCATGCTCCAGCAATGTTTACAAAGTGTGAAGGTTTAACAGTTACATATAGGTGTAAATCTAATTACCCAGGTGCATAGTTTATAAGTAAGATTTCCGTCAAACATCCATGCACACAAGGACATCATATTTTCCAGAAATTAAAATCTCTGGAACATATAAAAATAAGGGAAAAATAAACTCTTAGAACTCATAAATTACACGTATAAATAAACATGCGTAAATACTATTTGTCAAATTAGTAAAATCTGCTAAGAAAAATGTTGATCTAGTCAAGTCGTAGCGTTTTATGGTTAAGTAATGGAGAGCGAAGCAAAAAGATTAAATGCCGGCAATTGAAAATTATAGCAAAAGATATGACAATAAAATAAACCACATCTATTGATATCTACGTGGCATATTTCTTTCGTTTCCAATTCATTTAAAGGGGTATTCTGGCTTCAGCAAATAAATGTTATTGTTTGTGTAATGAAAAGTTACAATTTTCCAATATACTTTATGAACCAATTTCTCTGAATTTTTAATTTTTTTAATTACAGGGGATACAAATCTGTCCTGGTCATGAGATGGAAAGGAGCAATGTTCACGACACAGCTCACTGCATAGTCATAGATTTGTAAGATAACATATTGGTTGTTTGCTGCTGCCACTAGAGGGCGCTTCACGGTGAACGCTATCATTATTGATAATAAAAGCAAACTAAAGTACAGTGCTGGCCAAAAGTATTGGCACCCCTGCAATTCTGTCAGATAATACTCAATTTCTTCCAGAAAATGATTGCAATCACAAATGCTTTGGTAATAATATCTTCATTTAATTTGTCGTCAATAGAAAACCACAAAAAGAATTGTCAAAAAGCCAAATTGGATATAATTCCACACCAAACATAAAAAAGGGGGTGGACAAAAGTATTGGCACCCTTTGAAAAATCATGTGATGCTTCTCTAATTTGTGTAATTAACAGCACCTGTTACTTACCTGTGGCACATAACAGGTGGTGGCAATAAATAAATCACACTTGCAGCCAGTTGAAATGGATTAAAGTTGACTCAACCTCTGTCCTGTGTCCTTGTGTGTACCACATTGAGCATGGAGAAAAGAAAGAAGACCAAAGAACTGTCTGAGGACTTGAGAAGCAAAATTGTTAGGAAGCATGAGCAATCTCAAGGCTACAAGTCTGTGAACCGAGAGCAAGGCAGGTGGTTTGGACTCCGCAACCAGAAATGAACGCACACGCGGTAGTTCAAGAAAAAAAAATATATATTTACTATAAGTTAATAAAGGCTAGTTAAAGGTAAAATGACATGGATAAAGACAAGCAAAATATACAATATAGCATGAACAATTTCAAGGCAAATTCTGCAATGGTTTCTACTTTTACTCTGTCCACTTCTGCAGTATGGACACTGAATGAACAATATATTCAAAACTATCCCTAACTGACCCTGACTTCACATTTGGGTGCACCCCCTTTTCCCCAGTGGTCCAGGTGGACCGCTTACAGTCCGTAGAAGCGCGCGGTGGGGCCCAAAGTCGGTCCTTTCTTTTATAGTGAAGCGTCCTCCCCTCACGGTTATCAGGATCTTGGGAGAAATGAAGTCCTCTTTAACAGGGAAACCAAATGAATGCAATGTAATCCAACAGCAGATTCCACTCAGCACACTGACAGTCCTGCCGAATCCATACACTGAGCTGGGATGTAAGCCGGGGTTTAGCAGTTACTGTCCAGTACGTCAACAGCACTGCGAGTCTCTATATGTGGTATCCATATACACAGTCACAATGTCAGTCTCACTGATCAGCCGCTGAGCACAGTTCCTTTCACGTGGACTCACTAGTCCTGTTGTCTCTTTACACTCTGTTTGTCTCTGGACCAAGATACAGCTTAGCTGTACAGAAAAATCTCCACACCAGTTCAATACAACATAGACACCTGTCTTCTCTCTTGCCAAGATGGCTGCTGCTCTCTGTCTCATCACTTCCTGCTTCTCTGCTCACACTCTGTCTGCAGAACAGGCAGGCTGACATAAAAGGGGGGGGGTCTCACTCCAGCATCATGTCACAATTACAATGGCTGCTGTCTTAAAGGAACAGAATCACAGAAATACATTCAACATTAACAATTTATACAGACAAATGAAGCTTAGGACAACATTGGCTGTCTCTTACATATTCCCCCCACTTTAAGATTGGCAGTCCCTGCCTATGACTGTATATCCAGAGCGTTGTACTTTTATGCACAGGGTGGTAGTATACCGATGTATGGCAGGCCAAACAAACTCATCCTGCGCATACCGAACAGGGGGAATACCAGCATTTGGCCTAGTGGTCCGTCTGAGGACCGGTGGTATACTATGGGGTGCTGCAGCTATGGGCTGAGAAGGACCAGCGGATTCCGCACCAGAGGGGGCACAGGCCGGAGATACAGTAGTTACAGGTGGAACATCCACAGGAGCAGGGATCGGCCAACAATCATCCTCCTCGTCGGAGGCCCATTCCGCACCTCCATTCTCTGACTGTGGGAGCTCATTCACATTGGCAGGCCCATCATGATTTGTCCCTTCAGAATGACACAGGCGCAACATATTTCGGTGAAGTACTCGAACACAATCAGTTCCTTCTTTCTGGACCTGGTACACTGGCCCATTCGCATACTTGCGGCCAACAACACGATACGGCAAAACCTCCCATCTGTTTTCCAATTTCCCTTGGGGTTTTTTGACACGAACTAGCACCAGGTCGCCTGGTTGCAATGGTGCTTCTTGCACTGGGGTCTTATCAGGATGGGGATGTTCTTGCAGGCGCTGCCGCACCAATCGATGGATCGTCTCAAGTCTCTGCGCCCGCACCCAAGAGGTTGGATCCCTCGGAGGGAACCCATCCACATCATTCAACTGTAATTCTCCTATACTTCGCCCAGACCGCCCAAAGAGAAGTGTATAAGGAGAGTACCCCGTTGTAGAATGGACCTGATTGTTATAGGCCCACACCATTTCAGACAAGAACTGAGGCCACTGTAACTTCTTGTCTTCCTCCAGAGTCCGCAGCATCTGTAGCAGAGTTCTGTTGAATCTTTCACAGGCCCCATTTCCCTGAGGGTGGTATGGAGTCGTGTGCGACTTCTTTATCCCGTAGATACGTTGAACTTCTTTCATTACGTGTCCCTCAAAGCAGGCGCCCTGGTCGGAGTGGATGCGTTGGGGGCACCCATATACTCGAATGAAATCTTGGCACAGAGCACGAGCTGCTGACTCAGCTGTCTGGTCCTTGGTGGCGGTTACCACTGCAAATTTGGTGAAGTGATCCACCATTACGAGGCAATACTGGTGTCCGCTATTGGATGGGCCAACTATTAGATAGTTTATCATGACGATTACTAAAGGTTCCTGGGTCACGATGGTTTGCAGGGGAGCTCTCTGTTCTATTGCCTTATGGATCTCACAAGTTCGACAGCTGCGGCATACTTCTTCGACCATTTGATGAAGACCAGGGCAGTAAATCAGTCGCTGTAACCAACGAAAGGTCTTCTCATGACCAAAATGTCCATTCTTATTATGAGCCTCAACTGCCAATGAGCGAGCCAGTTCACTAGGCACCACAATTTGGTATCGAATGTCGATCTCAGAAGGTAAATAGACCTTTCGGCATAGCGCTCCATTTTTCATCTCCAACTTTTCCCACTGACTCAGAACAGATAATATCTCACGTGTCAGTCGTTCTCTTTCCTCTCTACAGGGCTTCTGGCCTTTCTCAACACACTTGATCATCTGCGCCAGCCCCTCATGGGTCTGTTGTATCTGTGCCCATTCCTGTCGTGAGGGACCAAAGAAAGGAGCCGTTTCAGTCCCCTCCATCTCAAACTGATTAGCGGCGGCCAAGGCCTGTGAAAATCTGCTAAAGTCAGGCACCTCCACATGCTCCAACTCATGATCCACGTCTACTGTGGGGGTCTGGGCGGTTACCCTAGAAAGTCCATCAGCATTCTGGTTCTCTGTCTTGGACCGATACTTAATGCGGTAATTGAAGTTAGACATTCGGGCTATCCACCTCTGCTCTAACGCCCCGAGCTTGGCATTTTCCAGGTGAGCTAGTGGGTTGTTGTCAGTCAGTACTAAAACTTCAGCACCGGTCAAATATTCAGAGAATTTCTCGGTCATGGCCCATACCAGTGCCAACAGCTCCAACTTAAATGAACTATAATTCTCCAGGTTTCTTTCAGAATCTCTCAGAGACCGGATGCCGTACGCTA
Organism: Leptodactylus fallax; assembly: GCA_947044405.1. Taxonomy (NCBI): domain Eukaryota; kingdom Metazoa; phylum Chordata; class Amphibia; order Anura; family Leptodactylidae; genus Leptodactylus; species Leptodactylus fallax. Next base: position 2,311,904 of record CAMRHE010000017.1, read on the forward strand.
TGACCCTCTCCTGGCCATCCTGAAGCTGGGAAAGCACTGCTCCAAGACCATACAGGCTTGCATCTGTATATAGCTGGAACGGCAAGTGGTAATCAGCATATGCCAAGATTGGGGCTGTTGTCAGTGCATCCTTCAATGCCTGGAAGGCTTGTTCCTGTTCAGGTCCCCACTTCACGGACCGGTTCTTTGGACCACCGGATGTGCCTCGTAGGAGAGCATTAAGTGGTGCTGCTACCTTGGCGAAATCCTTAATAAACCGTCGATAGTAACCGGCTACTCCAAGGAACGCCCTCACTTCTCGCAGGGTAGTCGGTATTGGCCAATCTTGAACAGCCGCTATCTTGTCTCTTGATGGTCTCACCCCTTCTCCTGATACGCGGTGACCCAAGTAATCAATTTCAGATTGGAACAACCGACATTTACTGGGTTTCAATTTGAGCCCATGTTCCCGCAATCTTCGAAATACTTGCCCCAACTGGTGGAGATGGTCTTCAAAGGTCGCAGAATACACTATAATGTCATCCAAGTAGATGAGAGTGAACTCAAAGTTGAAGTCACCGAGACATTTCTCCATCAACCGCTGAAACGATCCGGGTGCATTTTTCAACCCGAAGGGCATCCGGTTAAATTCGTATAGTCCCATGGGCAAGATGAATGCCGTCTTCTCCTTGTCTTTTGTGGCCATCGGCACCTGCCAATACCCACTAGCCAGATCTAGTGAGGAGAAGTACCGGGCTCTCCCCAGCGCTGAGAGGGACTCCTCAATCCGTGGCAAGGGGTAGGAATCTCGTACGGTGCAAGCGTTTAACTTCCGATAGTCTACGCAAAATCGGATGGACCCATCTTTTTTTCTTACTAACACCACAGGAGCTGCCCAGGGACTCTGGCTTTCTTGGATGATCCCACCCTGTAGCATCTTAGCTAACAGTTCTTTCACTTCCTGATACAACTGTGGAGGAATTTGTCGGTAGCGCTCTCTAATTGGAGGGGTGTCTCCTGTGGGAATCTCATGGTAGATCCCTGTGGTACATCCAAAATCTTCAGCATACCGTGCAAAGGTGGCTCGGTTCTCCCACAACAGCTCATCTACCTTCTGCACCCATTCCAGAGAACATGAACTTGCATCCATCTTCATCTGTTCTCGAATTGCATGGCCATTCCATTCAGAGGTGGGTTCCTCATCTTCTCCCATGGACACAGTTACGGTCCACTCATCCCTTTCAGTCGGCTTCAGCTGCATTGGAGTTACTTTCCTTACTTCCTCCGGAGTCACATAGATGTTAGCCAGCAGCCTCCCTGGGGTCAGGTCCACACTCTGGTCCTGAGTGTTTACACATCGAAGTGGTACTCTTCCATTGCGAACTATTGCCAAGGAACGGGCCACTAGCGGATCAACACCTCCTTCGGCTGCCTGCAGTGGTTCTACCAACACAGCTATGCCCTCTAGTTTCCGACAGGTGCCTACGGGCATGGACACTATTGTCTCCCGACTGGGTGGCAGGGTAACTTTCGTATGCAAAGGAACTGAAATTTGAGCCAGAGGACGCTGTGCATCCGAACTTTTCTGTAAGCCACATGTCCGGATCAGCCGCTGGAAAGCTGTTTGAGTAGGCCGATGGGTGGTGGTTTCTTTCCAATAACCGTGACCTTTCTTTTCAAAGAGGATCTGATCTAATTCTTTTAACACATTCATCCCCAAAATGACAGGGACCTTTACTTCATGTGACTCCTGTACCACCACAATGCCTTTCCTACCTAGATCTTGGCCACATACCCGGACATTCATCCAGGCCACTCCCACGACCGGAACTGGTAACTGGTTAGCTGCGACCACTCGTACGAATGTATGGGGATCATATTTCACATGTTGCCGGAAGTACCGTTCATAACAGTCTCTACTCAAGGTCGTTACTTGGGAACCCGTGTCAATCATCCCGGTAACCGGAATACCCTCCATTTCCACCTGTATGACAGGACTTGCAGCGATCAGGTCATCATCAGGGCATTCTCCCCACATAGTCTTCTTGTCAGTCTCCCCTACTACACGCCCTACAGCAGCAGGGGACTTCAGTTTAACGGCGGTCTCTCATAAGTTTGTCGCTGCTCTGGACATCTAGCAGCAACGTGGCCCATCCGTCCACACTCCCAGCAGCGTATCTCCCGTCGTTCTGGCCATCTGTTTGGGCCCCTTCGGTAAGCCCCTTCGATTTCTCCTGAGCACTGCACTAAATGATTTGGACCCCTTCGGTAGGTCCTATCCTCATCCCTCCAGCGGGGTGGTGGGTGATTCTGACTTGCTGGGTGTGGATGGCTCACCCTTTCATCTCCAGTCTTCTGGAAGTCTGCAATTTTCATAGAATGCTCATCACAACGGGTGTGCAAGTGTTCCATTTGCTCTTGCAGTTTCTGCATTACTGTGAGAATTTCTTTAACCGTCCCTTTTTCTACTGTCTCTGAGCCAGAACTAGCCCCCTGTGACAAAGTAACTCCATCTGCGGTCAGGGGCCTCGGGACCATACTATTGGCACGGGAGATGGCCTCTACATGTACATCATGGATTTTAGCATCAGTCTCTCGTCGTATAAAATCCTGCATAGTCACAGTTAAACTGCCGTCACGTATCCCCAGGACAAACTGGTCACGGAGAGTCCGATCAGGGTTACAGAAGGCTGGCGAGCCCCCTCTTTCCTTCCCTTGAATATCTCGGAGCAGTTCTTGTAGGGCACTTGCATATTGGGGAAGGCTTTCATTCTCCTGTTGTACCCTCTGGAAGAACCGAGCCTGCAGAGACCCCAGCAATGCAGTTTCTCCATAGATGGTTTCTAGAATCTGGACTACTTGCTCAAATGTCTGCCTTTGTTCAAATGGCCTCAGTATCACCGCGGTCTTAGCATCCCCTTGTAATGTCAATATTGCTAGCTCTACTAGTACTTCTGGTGCGGTCTGGTACATTCGCTGTATCATTCGTATCTGTTCCACCCACATACTCACTGACATATTATTGCCATCAAATTTAGCTAACTGACTCATTATAGCCCCTGCTGGCATTCTTCCTCCAGCACCATTCTCCCTAACGGGTGCGTCACCGTCCATTCTGGTAAGCGGATCTTGCCGACTACGCCAATTTGTGAACCGAGAGCAAGGCAGGTGGTTTGGACTCCGCAACCAGAAATGAACGCACACGCGGTAGTTCAAGAAAAAAAAATATATATTTACTATAAGTTGATAAAGGCTAGTTTAAGGTAAAATGACATGGATAAAGACAAGCAAAATATACAATATAGCATGAACAATTTCAAGGCAAATTCTGCAATGGTTTCTACTTTTACTCTGTCCACTTCTGCAGTATGGACACCGAATGAACAATATACTCAAAACTATCCCTAACTGACCCTGACTTCACATTTGGGTGCACCCCCTTTTCCCCAGTGGTCCAGGTGGACCGCTTACAGTCCGTAGAAGCGCGCGGTGGGGCTCAAAGTCGGTCCTTTCTTTTATAGTGAAGCGTCCTCCCCTCACGGTTATCAGGATCTTGGGAGAAATGAAGTCCTCTTTAACAGGGAAACCAAATGAATGCAATGTAATCCAACAGCAGATTCCACTCAGCACACTGACAGTCCTGCTGAATCCATACACTGAGCTGGGATGTAAGCCGGGGTTTAGCAGTTACTGTCCAGTACGTCAACAGCACTGCGAGTCTCTATATGTGGTATCCATATACACAGTCACAATGTCAGTCTCACTGATCAGCCGCTGAGCACAGTTCCTTTCACGTGGACTCACTAGTCCTGTTGTCTCTTTACACTCTGTTTGTCTCTGGACCAAGATACAGCTTAGCTGTACAGAAAAATCTCCACACCAGTTCAATACAACATAGACACCTGTCTTCTCTCTTGCCAAGATGGCTGCTGCTCTCTGTCTCGTCACTTCCTGCTTCTCTGCTCACACTCTGTCTGCAGAACAGGCAGGCTGACATAAAAGGGGGGGGGTCTCACTCCAGCATCATGTCACAATTACAATGGCTGCTGTCTTAAAGGAACAGAATCACAGAAATACATTCAACATTAACAATTTATACAGACAAATGAAGCTTAGGACAACATTGGCTGTCTCTTACAAGTCCATCTCCAAAGACCTGAATGTTCCTGTGTCTACCGTTCGCAGTGTCATCAAGAAGTTTAAAGTCCATGGCACTGTGGCTAACCTCCCTAGATGTGGACGGAAAAGAAAAATTGACGATAGATTTCAACGAAAGATTGTGCGGATAGTGGCTAAAGAACCTCGACTAACATCCAAGCAAGTTCTAGCTGCCCTGCAGTCCGAGGGTACAACAGTGTCAACCCGTACTATCCGTCGGCGTCTGAATGAAAAGGGACTCTATGGTAGGATACCCAGGAAGACCCCACTTCTGACCCAGAGACATAAAAAAGCCAGGCTGAAGTTTGCCAAAACTTACCTGAGAAAGCCAAAAACTTTTTGGAAGAATGTTCTCTGGTCAGATGAGACAAAAGTAGAGCTTTTTGGGAAAAGGCATCAACATAGAGTTTACAGGAAAAAAAAGAGGCCTTCAAAGAAAAGAACACGGTCCCTACAGTCAAACATGGCGGAGGTTCCCTGATGTTTTGGGTTTGCTTTGCTGCCTCTGACACTGGACTGCTTGACCGTGTGCATGGCATTATGAAGTCTGAAGACTACCAACAAATTTTGCAGCATAATGTAGGGCCCAGTGTGAGAAAGCTGGGTCTCCCTCAGAGGTCATGGATCTTCCAGCAGGACAATGACCCAAAACACACTTCAAAAAGCACTAGAAAATGGTTTGAGAGAAAGCACTGGAGACTTCTAAAGTGGCCAGCAATGAGTCCAGACCTGAATCCCATAGAACACCTGTGGAGAGATCTCAAAATGGCAGTTTGGAGAAGGCGCCCTTCAAATCTCAGGGACCTGGAGAAATTTGCCAAAGAAGAATGGTCTAAAATTACAGCAGAGCATTGTAAGAAACTCATTGATGGTTACCGGAAGCGGTTGTTCGCAGTTATTTTGTCTAAAGGTTGTGCTACCAAGTATTAGGCTGAGGGTGCCAATACTTTTGTCCGGCCCATTTTTGGAGTTTTGTGTAAAATGATCAATGATTTGACTTTTTCATTCTCTTTTGTGTTTTTTCATTGCAAGCAAAATAAATGAAGATATTATTACCAAAGCATTTGTGATTGCAATCATTTTCTGGAAGAAATTGAGTATTATCTGACAGAATTGCAGGGGTGCCAATACTTTTGGCCAGCATTGTAGCTGCAAACTCATATGGTGGTGCTGAACAGAGAGAAAGCTATCCAAATTGTCCTCACAGCATATAGCTCATGTGTGTTGCTACACACCATACTCAAAATTTTCCAAATTCTATTTAACACAGTCACTCTGTAGCACATACTGGTACAGATTTACTATTTGGCTACTACTAGCAACTTGAGTAACGTGGCACATCTTGGTGTATCTCTTGGTGAAACTTGGCACCCCTTCGAGCCTATAGTTTGAGCTAAAATTTTTCTGACTCTAGAAAAGAGGGTATAGCCCAAATGACCCAAAATGCGTCAAAATGCACAAAATTGTATCGTAAAATTCTGGCTCAAAGTAAGCCAAGTAAAAGGTGGTGCAATCTTAGACTACACAGTATAAAAATACATCAGATTTATCCTCCAGCATCAGCCACAGTGATGAATCTGGCACCTTTTCAGACTACCTAGGTTTACACTGCCTAAATATTAGTACTGTAAATCTGGGCCATTATAGAGTAAGAATGGTATACAATTTTCTGAAACCAGGTAAGTCATTTATCCCTTCCAGGCATATATATTATGAACCTCATGTTTTTATGATTAGGAGTCTAATAAAGTACTTCCGATGGCCCACCCACACACAGTGAGGTATGTTCAATCATATTAACAAAGATTTTTCCATTGGAAAGGAAACGGGATGTAAAACATAGGAAAAATTTTATTACAATTTAATTTTGCAGCTTCTTCTGAGGCAGTATGTTATTAGACTTCCTGAACATCCAACCATCACTGTCACTTACACTTGGAAGTGGAAGTGACATTATTATTCTCTGGGGTCTCTTCAAATGGGCGTCCTTGCAGCATCCGGCTCTCTCTCTCCACCTACTTGGTGACATCATGCACCTGGGGTCACTGCTGAGGCCTGTGATTGGGCCTCAGCGGTGACATGGGTATGCAGAACATCATGAGGTTATGACACTTGGTGTGCACATGTGACCACTGGTGGCCCAAACACAGGCCTCATCAGTGACCCCAGGAGCACGACGTCACCAGGAGAGCCTTAGATGCTGCAAAGAGGCCCAAAAGAGGTAAGGGAAGGTGAGTTGTTTTTAGCTCAGATTATGTATTTTTGTCATTGTCATGTTGATTTGATTTTCTAGCTAAGATCTAAGGAGTTGATCAGGCAAGTATATTGACCATCTGTGCAGTACTGAAGGCCCCTGACCAGTGTTGGGCTGAGGTTTCTTGGGCCAACCAAATAAAATGATTCTGGAATTCCACCCTAAAACAACCCATAGGGGAAAAAGGTCATAGTACTCTACAAATGTGGGTGTCTTCTGCTGGACCATTATTGTGCACTGACATTCACAGTAAGTGCAAGATCTGTAAAAACTGTTCAATGCTTTGTTAACCTGGTCCAAGTATAGTATAACTATGGTTTTTGGTAAGACACCCAAGAGGATTTTTTCCCAGAGGCCCAAACTTCTCTAATCCATCCCAAATATGTTTCATATTTATCAGTAGACTACAGAATGAGGTTTATGGTATGTTTATTGTATATAATGGGTTTTCCAGACTTATAAGATTGATGTCCTATCCTTTGGATAGTTCATCAATTCAAGATTGGCAGGGGTCTGACACCCAGGACCTCCATGTATCAGCTCTGTCAGGCTGTGTTTGGTTTTCAGAGAAGAGGCCACAGCAATTGACCGAATGCCGTGGTTTCTTCAAACCACTGATCTGCAAGGGTGCCAGGCACTTGCTGATCTTCCATTGATGACCTAACCAAGGTGTACAGTAAGTCATCACTATTATAAGCCTGGAAATCCACCTTTGAATCTAAATTGAATATGGTAAATATTAAAAATTTTAAACTTAAATGTTTTTGTTGGGATGAAAATATTGATGGCACCCCTGTCGATTAGTTGTGCTTGGCCTTTTTATTGTTTACATTGGTTCAACTACCTGCACAGAGTAGTGAACTGGACTAAGCTACAATATCCTGTACTGCCACTACTAAATGAATGATAGATGAATGTAAACTGTGTACAGTGCTGCAGCTGATTCAAAGAGCTGATCGACGAGGGTGCTAGGAGTTGGACCTCCACAGATCTGATAGTGATGGCCTATCCTAACACTAGGCTACCAATAGTATCATCCTGGAAAAAAAACACTTTAAACAATTACCTAATACAGTCTTTAAAGGGAGTCTGTCACCAAAACATAGAATATCACCCAAGCCCTGCAGATAGATAGGTTAGGGTCACTTGAATCAAGCAGTGTTTTCTTCTTGTGTATCACTGCTTCAATTGCTTTTTGTCAGTATGCAAATTAGTTCTTTGAAGCAACGTAATCGCTAATTTGCATAGTGACGAAAACAGCAATATTTTAGCAATGGAGGCAGCAATTCACAAAGGGAAAACACCATTTGATTCAGGTGACCCTAACCTATCTATCTGCAGGGCTGGGGTGATATGATGGGTTATGGTGACACACTCCCTTTAAAGCAGCTCCAGTGATGCTCAGAATGCAGAAATTTTTTATGACACAGACCATGAGATGGCTGACAGTAGGAGGATATGAGGTAGGCAGTAACCTGTCCACTCACATCATTTTATTAGTGTGCACGGTGCCCTGATACATTTTATAACTGTACTGGATAAATACCCTCTCTTGCTCTCTGGCTGCTATGTTATACAATCTGTGACCTAATGTTTCCTGGACCGAGAAATGGAGGACAGATAACACGTCTATAGCAATATAGTTAGTTGCTGGTAATGACCTAATTCAGACCAGATGATTCACAATTCCCTTATAAATCTTTACACAAACTGTATATGTAATCCTATACATGAAAATATTCATACATTAGAATTTTAACTCAAAAAGTAAACTAGGGAAAAATGTCATTTTTTTGCAGCATATATATATAATGTAATATACAGGGGTGTAACTTGAGGGGGTGCAGAGGGTGCAGTCACACCGGGGCCCAGGAGCCTTAGGGGGACCATAAGCACTGGCATCAGTATTGAGATTGCAGCTTCCATCTGGCCCATAAACCAAGGAGACCCACAGATTACCCTAACCACACTAAGGTTGATTAAACTCCTTAGCAGCCGTAACCATCGCTATCAAGAATTCACTGTAGGGATGAGGTAGGGGGATGAGATGAGATTATTAATCTTTAGATCTCGAAATAACCTCATAGAGACTGAATCATAACACTTTAAGATAAGATAGATGACATATTAGATAAATAGATGAACAAACAAGTGATAGAGAGATTAGTTAGAAATATAGAAAGATGGACAGACAGTAGATAGATAGATAGATAGAAGATGATAGATAGATAGATAGATAGATAGATAGATAGAATATGATTTATTCACCCAAAATGCAATGTTTAAGCTCAGCACTAGACCCTTTTTCAAGATAGATGACACATGATATGATAGATGATACAGACATAGGTGTAGCTATAGGGGTTGCAGGGGTAGCATTCACTAACAGGCTATGGACTCTGGGAAGGCCAATGGTCCCTCTGCCAAATAAAATGTACAAATGGCACAAGGTAGGTAAGGGAACGTTTACAAATTTTACATTGGGGCCCATGAGCCCATCAAGCTAAGCCTCTGTGTGCATGAGTGTATAAATGTATGCATGGTGCTGTAATTGTAATAAGTAGATTATGTATTATGGTTGATTTACATAGGACTGACACTGCCCTTGATGGCTATGGTCCATTTAATAAATACTATGGGACGTATAGACTAGACCCATAAGATCCCATTGAAAAAAAAAATTGCAATGGGGATAGGATTACAGGTTTGCTATGGGGCCCAGCCTCTCCTAGTTCCTAGTTATGCCCCTGGGTACAGAAATCTTAATAAAATCTTAAATTAGAAGATTGTCCTTCCAAAGATTTACATAGTAATTCAGAAACTGCTTGTGGTAAATGCATTGTATATTACGAATATTATAACTAATACCGCCTAAAAGTAACACATGATGCAGCTCACCCACCATGGAGAGACACTTGTGGATCATCAAGTGGCGGACATATCCAAAGTAGTTGTATATAGAATTCAGCACTATTGGTTGAAATCTTCAATACTATATTAGTTCATATTGAAATAGTGAGCAATAAGAACCTATTCTGTGTTTCGAGTGACAGCTGCTCTTGCTCATACGACTGCTATAAAACTAAATACATGATCATCTATGAGGCCCAGCTCAAACACAGATATCGGAAGCGATATTGTCCACTAAAACAGATTTTCAGCTAGTGTAACCTTTCCTTCGTAGAAACACAGTTACATAGTGGGCTAAAAAAAAAAAAGAAATAAGCCCATTAAGTGCAGCCTATTTATACTTGCAAATCCCAATTGTTCCAGAGGAAGGGAAAAAACACTCTTTAAATGTAAGATACCAATCGCCATATAGTGGGAAAAATTTCTTCCTGACCTCTGCTGACAATAGGACAGATCACTGGATCAACATTCTACAGTAAAATCAGCAAAGCTTTAGTATTGTGTTTTACAAGAAAACTATCTTAGCCCTTATTTGTCCACACTATTAGCCATTACCAAATCCTGTGGGATTGTATTCCATAACTTTACAGTTTAGAAAGTAAAGTAATACTTTACTTTAAACTTTCTGACAAAATTTGCTCCTCCCTTATAGAGGACCATTCACCACCCCAACCAACGCCAAATCTTTGCATATTTTAATAGGCACTGGTCCAATGATTCCAGCTCAGTTGAATTTGTTTCTTTAACCCCTACTATTGTTGCCACTAGTTTCAATAACCAATATTCTAATTAGGCTCCCTACTGGGACCGCCCACCGGACAGTAGAGAACCTAATTAGCATATTGAGTGCTGAATTTAACAGTGGCAATTCCTCAGGACTAGTAGGGGCTAGAGAAAAAAATTCCAACTGAGCTGGAAACAGTGAAGGAAAAGATGCAAAGAGTTGTAATTGATGGAAGAGGGGAAAGGTCCTCTTGAACTGTAAGTAGTGGCCCATGTTCCTGTTGGGTCTGTGAAAAGAACAATTTATAGCATTGTTTCCAAGACAGTAAAAGGAGATTCTAGCCAAATGGATAGGCAACCCCTTTAGTAACCTTTGGATTCCAGTCCATGTCCGAATCCAGAACCATGACAACTAAACATGTCCATAGCAGTGTATTTCGGGGAAATGGTCATTTGGGGAAGATTTTTTTGCTTTAACTGCAGAAACAGAAGCAACCTTCAAAAATTATTAACAAATTCTGACTCTGAAATGTATTCCAATGACTGGCAAGCGCTGTGATAAAACAATCCACACATTACTCACACATTCCTATGCTGGATGTAATGTACACTACATAACACATAATATCGGAACACAATTGGTTGCTAGGGATACACAGAGTGGGTGGTCATCCTTGAACCCTCGGAATGGAGTGTAATAGATCTCCCAAATTACCTGCTATTATTATACACACTGAACAAGTAACGTTCCTGAAAACTCTTTAGTTTGTACGAAAACACATTTGCAGTGTTTTCCTACCAAATAATTCCTCTCCGGCTGTTCCCCACTATTAACTCTAATGCTCACGTTTGTTTAATGAAGACGTCTATAAAAAGCCAACCGATCCTACTGCCAAACCATCAGCTGGAATTAAAAAATAAACATCTCGCGGACACTTTCTGCAGGTAAACGTCATCTCTTCTCCATATTCAAAATTTTTATACCTTGCTAGAGTCAAACTTTACTGACAACACATGAGAGGGACATATTAGAAGGCTCTTAGGTAAAAATAATAATAATAATAATAATAACAGAGCAAGATACATTCATGGAGATTGGAAGACGCCTAATAGTTGGGTCTTTAAAGTCCCATTAGACATAATTGCGCTGATCTGTGTAAATAGTTACTTACTCATTTTGTCCTCACCCTAATGGGTTCTCATTTTGGAGCAATATAACTACAGTAACTCATTTCTTACTTGGTAAAGGACATATTTTTGTAGAAATTTCCAAATAATTGTTTTACTAATGTATCTGTCAGAGCTCAATGGACTTTGATTGGAGGAGATTGAAGACAAGAGTTGACTACGCCTCCTACCACTTTCAGTGACAAATAGAGGTTTGTTGCCAACAGATGAAAAATATTTAGGTAGGTAAAATCTACAAGAACATACAAACCATAATGGTAGCTCCATGAAGGGGGACATCGGTTTACATTGGCCTCCTTCACCACGGGCTAGGTGGGGGCAAGAACAGCAAAGAGTCTCAGTGCAACAACAATATATGGGTCACTTATTCTCCAATAGTCTATTATGTCCAGATCTATATTAGCTCAATCCCATATTTGCAATTTAATGAACAGTAGGGACTTTTAGGCCCTTTAGGATCCATTTACCACTTGAGCCCCTGTGCAGCTGGGCAGGCTGCATATATGGTATATCTGACCCTGCCAAGGATTTTCTTTGAACAAAACTACCACAAAAGGTTCTTGGGGAACCAAATGTTGCAAAAGTCTGCTCATGTCTCTACTATTTGTTGCGATGCAACTTTCTAATATGCATTTCTTTATGGGTCTGATTATGGACTCCAAATGAATCTAGCTCTGGAGAATAAACGCTGTATAAGATCCTTTATGTGTCCCTCTGAAGATAGATTTTAATTACTAAGAATGTCTTTATAAACCAAGTTATCAAAGCATGCTGCAGCCAGGGATACAGACATCACGAGCAGGATGGCAAAATGTTCAAGGCACTGGAGGTTTGAATATGGATTCTTCCTTTCTTCCTTCCTTCCTTTCTTTTCACCCTTTTGATACTTTGACTACTGACAACATCATATTCTGGGACACAAACTACCAACCCCGTCTTTCCCTTTCAGTTTTAGACCAATACACATTTATTATGACCAAGTCTGTTCCCCAGGATTGATGGATAGCACATGTGGTGCCAGTCTTCAAACAGGGGTCTAAAATCAAACCCGGAAACCATAGGCCAGTAAGTTGTGGGAAAATTATTTGAAGGATTTCTAAGAGATGCAAGTCTGGATTATCCCACTGATAATAGCTTTATAATACAGTATAAGCATGTGTTTATAAGGGATCGGTCCTATAAGACTAACCTGATGGGGAGGTAAATTCTAGACTAGACATGGGAAATGCTGTAGATGTAGACTTTTCAGAGGCATCTGATACTGTGTCACATAAAAGGCTGCTACATAAAATGAGAATACTGGAATTAGGGCAACATATTTGTAACTGGGTTAATAGCTGGCACAGGGATAGGAAATAGAGGATGTTTATTAATGGTTCATACTCCAGTTGGGTTACAGTCACCCATGGGGTGCCACATGGGTCAGTAATGGGTCTGAAAATTTGCAGATGATACTAAGTCTGTAAAGTGTCAAGACAGAGGATAATATTACAGAGGGATTTAGGGAAGCTGGAACCAGGGAAATGGCAAATAAGTTTAATGTAAAGTTATGCCTCTGGATCGTGGATCGTTGCAATTATGTGTTAAATTGTAACTAAACTTTCTGACAACTTTTAATTTTCTAACACGATTTGTTTCATTAATAAATTTTGTAATATACTTTATTATTGCTTCTCTATTGAGAGCTGATTCTCATTTTTTCACTGTGTGCGGAGTACTGGGATGTGAAATAAAGAGAAAATGAGGATGGGGAGGGTCACTTCAGACGGCTATATCTCAGGCATTATAAAATGTAAAAACTTGCTTTTGGTGTTGTAAATAGATTCTCAGAAGTTCTACCTGCATGACTTCCAGAGTTGTCACTGGTTGAAACCACAGTTGGGTTAGGAATATACAGTTGTGCTAAAAAGTTTACATACCCCAGCAGATTTTTTGTTTTTTTGGCCTTTTTTCAGAGAATATGAATGATAACACAAAACCTTTTTCTCCACTCATGGTTAGTGGTTGCTTGAAGCAATTTATTGTCAAACTTCTGTGTTTTCTCTTTTCAAATTATAATGACAACCAAAAACATCAAAATGACCCTGTGCAAAAGTTCACATACCTCAGTTCTTAATACTGTGTATTGCCCCCTCTAACATCAATGACAGCTTGAAGTCTTTTGTGGTAGTTGTGGATGAGGCTCTTTATTTTCTTAGATGGTAAAACTGCCCATTCTTCTCAGCAAAAAGTCTCCAGTTCCTGTAAATTCCTGGGCTGTCTTGCATGTACTGCGCGCTTGAGATCTCCCCAGAGTGGCTCAATGATATTGAAGTCAGGAGACTGAGATGGCCACTCCAGAATCTTCACTTTCTTCTGCTGTAGCCAATGACAGGTCGACTTGGCCTTGTGTTTTGGATCATTGTCATGTTGTAACGTCCAAGTACGTCCCATGCGCAGCTTCCTGGCTGATGAATGTAAATTTGCCTCCAGTATTTGCTGATAACGTGCTGCATTCATCTTTCCTTCAACTTTGACCAAGTTTCCTGAGCCTTTGAAGCTCACACATCCCCACATCATCAGTGATCCACCTCCGTGCTTTACATTAGGAATGGTGTTCCTTTCATCATAGGCCTTGTTGTCACCTCTCCAAATGTAACGTTTATGGTTGTGGACAAAAAGTTTGATTTTTGTCTCATCACTCCAAATTATCTTGTTCCAGAAGTTTTGAGGCTTGTCTCTGTGCTGTTTGGCGTATTGAAAGCGAGATTCTTTGTGGCATTTGCGCAGTAATGGCTTTATTTCTGGCAACTTGACCATGCAGCCCATTTTTCTTCAAGTGCCTCCTTATTGTTCATCTTGAAACAGCCACACCGATAGTTTTCAGAGAGTCCTGTATTTCAGCTGATGTTATGTGTGGGTTTTTCTTTGCATCCCAAACAATTTTCCGGGCAGTTGTGGCCGAAATTTTGGTTGGTCTACCTAACCGTGGATTAGTTTCTGGGCATGTTATCAGGTCAAAATCACCAGAGTATGTGAACTTTTGAACAGGGTCATTTTGATGTTTTTGATTGTCATTATGATTTAAAAAGAGAAAACACAGACGTTTGACAATAAATGGCTTAAACCAACCACTAACTATGAGTGGAGAAAAAGTTTTTGTGTTATCATTCATAGGCCAAAAAACTAAAAAATCTGCCGGGGTATGTAAACTTTTTAGCACAACTGTATATATAAAGCTGCAGCTATACATATCCCAATCCTGACTGTACTTTCAACCAGTGATATCTCTGGAAATCACACAGGTAGAACTGTATGATTTAGAGTCTTAGAATAGATGAGAATCCTCTTTCATATGACACCAAAAGCAACCCTCATTTTCTCTTCATTTCACACAGCCCCTACACAGTACACAATGAGAAGCAAAGACAGATCTCAACAGAGAAGCAAGGGAAAGGATTTCACAGAAAGGAGCTAAAATTTATTAATAAAGTATATTACAAAATTTATTAATGACACAAATACTGCCAGGAAATCAAAAGTTGTCTGAAAGTCTAGTATTACTTTAAATAATAAAACATTGGGTAAAACTACCGCTGAAAAATACTTGGGAACATTGGTGGACGGCAAACTTAATTTTAGCAGCCAGTGCCAGACAGCTGCTGCCAAAGCAAATAACATTTTGGGCTGCATCAAAAAAGGAATAGATGCTCACGACATGGATATCGGTTTGCCATACAAATCACTGGTCAGCCACAAGGGCACAATTTTGGGCACCTGTGTAAACTAGAGCGGACTTCAGTTTCTCATTATATAAATTTAATACATTTTTGCTATCTACTAGGAAAAAAAATTTTACAGGCTTCAATTCGTATTACGACCTCAAGATGGTGATACACAGACAGATATTGCATAAACAACTGCAGATGGAGTATCGCAAAATCATGTTGTTTTCAAAGCTGGTCATCAAGCACCATTTTTTTATTATCAAATGTTTCTTCGAAAATCGTCCAATTATACCAACATATATGTAATGTGTATAGCCAATTACGGCATGAGGAAAATGGTGGGGGATACATCCTGGTTTAGAGTTTCTTCAGTGTTCACAAGTATTACAATTAGTTATTTGATGTAATTCTATTCTACCGAAAATATCTAACTACCAATAATTCTATAGACTGTTGTCTCTGCAGTTGCCATACCAACCTCAGCCAGGCAGACTTCATTACAGGTTATAGATATATACGCATTAGTAATACATACAAAATCAAGGCATTTATTTTCAAGGAAAAATAAAACATAATCCACACTTGTGTTAGCATTTTAATCCTTGCAAATATACATTGTAACATATGCAGATTAAATATTCCATAGAGAGCAGCAGTGTGGCACACATCACGCTGGTTTGTTGCTTGTTGTCAATGGTAATCATGTGTCAAAATTCTGCGAAATTGCCTCGCGGTCTGGGCAGAGTTTCCATGAGGCATTTTTGAACTTGGGCCATTCCAGTGGCGCCATGTTTTAAAGAGTGTAAGTGTTGCTGTACCATGCCAAGACAGTACAGGAACAGTTCACTTTGCTAATTTGTAGTAATGTTATTCCATCCACTTATGCAACACAAGCAACGGATAATATGTTCTTAGGCTTTGCAAGCGGGTCATTCTGGAAACACCTTAGTCTCCGTTTATTTATCTGCGTTCTTGTCTCTCAGTTACTATGTCCAGCGTTCCTGCCTCGGAACAACCTACCCATTGTGTGTGTTCCGTCCTGCTTTACCTTTAAGTACAAACGCATGATAAAGGGCTTTTCATTTTTGGAAGGAGTTAAGTACTGCGTGGAAAGTGGTCACTCTCCAGGGGCAGCCAGCACTTACTTCTAAGGCAGTCACTGTTTCCACCAGAGACTATTTTAATAACAAAAAGGACACACAAATCATTCGCTTTTTACTCTGCGGCTGCAGACGAAACATTAATTAACGGAATATGGATATATAGGATCTCTATCCATCGCTCCACTCAATGCAGAAGAATGAGCAAGCACCATTAAAGATAATTAGTAAGTTGTGAAAACATAATTAGGAGTAATTACAGGTAAAATCATCTCAATATAATTAGGGAAAAAGTTTGCAAGCTTGTTTTAATCAGGACGCACTACCCGGGCAGAACCTCTGCCAAACTGAAATAAATCTTTCCTAAATTACACGGCCGAATATAATGCTTTGCAAATGTGCAGCTTAATGCAAATTTATTACATTTGCAAATGTATATAGTATAATTATGCAGTAACTACAGTGACATTGTATATGCTACTGATCCTGAAATTCTTTTCGCTAAATGTTACCATGCCAGAGATTGATTTGCGTTGCACTTGATATTGAGAAAATATCGTCTGATTGTTAAAACATGTTCATGTACTGAAGTCATAATAAACGAGAGGCATAAATGAGATTTCATGCAGCAAGAATAAGTCAAGGGTATTATAATACTTCGCTAAGACCTATGCAAAACTTGTCTTTCCCATTAGGAAGATGATCCAAGCCATAGCATTTAAAGGGGACTTAAAGGGGGATCCACTTTTTTTTATATCACTTATGTTTCTTAGAAATACCGTATATCAGGGGTGCTGTGAAGGGAGACCTCAGCTTTGCATTGCAAAAAATAATCGCTTTGTCATTGATTTGAGGCATCCACAATTTGGAAACTTTGACTCAAAAAAAAAATAAAAATTGTCAAAAAGTATGACATTTTATAAAATTATAAGGAATTTTTAAAATTAGATTAAAATTGTACAAAATTTCTCAAAAAATTTAATTGGTAATTTTTAGCAAAAAATCTTTGTCATTTTCTCCTTACCCAGTTCTATTTTTTTTTTTTTACATTTCTTAAGCTGCTGAGGGAGTGGAGTCAGTTTGAACAAAAAATATTGCGCTTTTTAAAAATTTCTAAATTCATAAAAAAGTTAATTTAATTTAAACCATGTCCATTTTCACCAAAAAAACTACTAAATGACCAGTATTGCATAAAATCTTTGGGAGTTTTACACAAAGAGGAAAGAAATCTAGCCAAAACTTAAAATGGTTCAAAAAGACCACACTAAAAAAATTGTGAGAATTCCCTCCAATTGGCATCTACAGAACACATATGTGTAAAACATCATCTCTGCCTTTTCCTATCTACTGCTATGTATGAGATATCAAAGTAAAGGGTCCAAATGCAGTGACCATGAACCCAAAAGACACCAACTATAAAGGACTAAAGCTGGCCCTATACATTTTGGATAATCATGATGTAGGCCATATGATTTATGATATGTACGAACAATCCCAAAATCAACATTAACAACTAAACTCCCCAATCAGAAGGCAGTTTAGTTGTTAAAAAGAAAAACAACAGAACAAAACACAGAGAATCTGCACACGTTGGCTAATGATGGGCCAAAAATGGGAAATTATGACAAAGATTGATATTTTTGACTGACCGTCTAAAACTATCCAAAATGGCCAATCTTCTTTTAGCAGACTAAAATCCATCGTCGGCCATTATTTAACATCTACACGACCAATCGTCAGCTAAAAAGCCAAAGTCAGTGAATCCCATCCACACATTGCAGAAAATTACGTGCAGCAGACACGCTACGATTTCCAAAACCGTCGCAGTTTTGTAAATCGCAGCATGTCAATTATACCTACAGAAAAGCTGGTGGTTTCCCTATAGGTATAATGGAATCAGAAAGAGGACTTTCTGTGAAAAGCGCTGCAGAAAAAGCCGCGATGCATTGCCGCCACAGTTTTCTCCACAGTGCTACATGGGGCCTTAGCCTTAAAGGTAAAAATGTTGCAGAGATTTAAAAAATTCTCTAACCATTTTAGTAGTGATAGTCTTTTGCCTTGATAGGATGCCAATGGATATGACCATGAATGCAGGAACTTTCTATAATTTGATTCTTGTTAGAAACCCAGCCATGATTTCCGTATTGTCTTAATCTCCTCATACATGTAGTGTCCACAATAAGGACATCATGGCTGGGTTCCTGACAAGTTCCAAACCATTGAAATTTCCTCCATTCATTGGCAACCTATAAAGGCAAAAGATGTTACCACTAAGATGGTTATAGAAAATAATTAAAACTCTGCAAAATTTTTAATTGTTTACTTTTGCAAAAAATTTTAACTATTAATTGTCGCGGGAAAAACCCTTTATTTTTTTTTTTTTTTATAATTTTCATTTTGTATTCTGCTCTTGAAAAGTGAAATCTGTACCGTGTTGGGTTGCTTTGGGCAACAATAAGTTTTGCAGTGTCCTCCATGTGTAATTCAGTAAATATGTATGTATTAAATCTTTACTGGAGTGTGGATTGACATGTGGAATTTACAGTTCAGCCATCCAGTTCTTCTTTTACAAGACTATAAAAGTCTGATTCAGTAACAGAAATGAATTTGTGATGAAAATCTTCTGTTCTGTAAGGGAACGTCTTTTCCAGAAATACATTGTGAATGACGTGTGGCTAATATCGCCCATAAATCACCTGTCTGTACTCAGCTGCTCATAATACATAGGCCTGTATACATATACGTTTCATGAACATCCACAGCAACATTGTCAACATGGGCTTTCTGGACTTGTGTTTCACTGCGGTGAATTACCTGACGCCATTAATCATTCCTTATAATTATAGAGATTATTTTGTACACCGCAGATTTTTGGCAAGGCTCAGCTAGTAATTGATTAAGCTCCCATTCACCCGCTATAATATGTTGTCTCAGGTGTGCACGGCGCGCCATAAAGGACTTCTGCTCAAATGTGATTTATAATTTTTCAAGGAATTTTCATTAAATGAACATTATCTATTTCTGGGGGTTTTATTTAAATATCTTATTTTATTTTTCATAGAATGTTTAGTCATTATTCAGGACTTGTTTGAGCAAAGAAGAGAATTTTTTGCATTTTTTTCTTACTTTTTCTTACATTTTGAGGACATTTTGGTTGCCATTTTAGATCCTAAAGGCAGTGGTGTTGTTGTTAGGCTGACAGGCTCACCAAAAAGCTAAAGATTCTTCTGGAGGACCAAAAGTATTTGCTGGGCAAATCTTGTGAGATTCGTCACTCAAGGTATACTATGTATAATGATCGGAGGCCCTTGGGAGGTGATTAAACATAAAAAAACAGTGTTACTCACCTCTCTTTGGCTCCTCTCACAGGGCTTCAGCTGTCACGTCGGCATCATGATGCAAAATCATTTTGCATCAAGGCACCGACGTGACCTCTGAGCCCAATCACAGGCCCCAGTAGTCTCTGATGTCATTCATGTCATCTCTGAGACCAGAAAAGGTTTGAAGACTGCCACCAGAGCCCAGCAAAGGTGAGTAACACTTTTTTTTATGTTTGATCACCTCCCCTGACCCTCCGATCATTATACTCTGGGGTCTGAAGAGACCTCAGAATATGATAATAATTTGTGGGTGGGGAACCCTAAAAATAAGAAGAACCCGAAATTTTTGGAAAATTTGTAAAGAAAACCGTATGGGCTTATATAGGGAATTATAGTGTGTGTAAGGGATACTGTGAGACATTATACTGTATGGGGGCCACTGTGTGAAATTATAGTGTGTGGAGGGGCCACTATAGGGCATTATTGTGTGTGGCGGGGCTACTGTGAGACATTATACTGTATGGGGGCCACTGTGTGACATTATAGTGTGTGGAGGGGCCACTATAGGGCATTCTTGTGTGTGGCGGGACTACTGTGAGACATTATACTGTGTGGAAGGGCCACTATAGGGCATTATAGTGTGTGGAGGGGCCGCTATGGGACATTATACTGTGTGGAGGGGCTACTGTGAGACATTATACTGTGTGGAGGGGCCACTAAAGGGCATTATAGTGTATGGATTGGCTACTATGAGGCATTATACTGTGTGGAGGGGCCACTAAGGGATATTATGCTATGTGTCTTCAATTTTCTGATGATATATAAGAAAATTCCTAAATAGATACTGTACATAACTCATAACATGATATATATATATATATATATATATATATAACATGATATCATATATATATATATATATATATATATATATATATAACATATATATATATATATATATATATATATATATATCATGATATATATATATATATATATATATATATATATCGATATATATATATATAGTTCATCATGTATTGTAGATTATATGATCTTTTATGATAATTCTACCTAGACATGCACAGGTCCTCTATAGATGGTGAGTAGCCCCTCAGGATCATTTGCTGGTGAGCCAAGGTACCCTGGTCCAACACTGACATAAAATGGGACACGATAGGAGGGGGGCCGTTATAGAATTTACATTTGGGTCCTTGAACTTCAAGTTACACTTCTGTCACCAGGGGTTCTTGGCTTTGCCCAGACTACAAAATGGCAGATCTGCCAAGTGATACAGTGGTACATTACACAGTCCAGCACTAGTCTTTATGTATACTCACAATTGAACCCTCATGGTATCTGAAATGGAACCTGTCTAAGAATTTGTGCATATTGCATTGTTGTGTAGTACTTGTGGTGGGTCTGTATTATGTACTTGTGGACTGTGATGCCATATTATGCAATTCCATGCTTTTTGGGGTGATCAGCTCTTTAAAGGAGTTTTTTCAGGGTTATGATATTGATGACCTGTCCTTCAGATAGGTTATCAATACCAGATTGGTGTGGGTCCAAGGCCAATCAGCTGATTGAAGGGGATGCAACATTTGGACAAGTGCTGTGGCCAGAGGCATAACTTGAGACTCTTGGGCCTAAATGCAAAATATGTAAGGGGGCCCCTGCTTACCATGTGCTATCTATGATACTGATGTGTTCTTATGTTGCAGAGAGGCTTTTGGGGCCCCTAAAGCTCCAGGGCCTGGTAGTGATTGTTACCTTCTCAACCATTATAGCTACACCCCTGGCTGTGGTCTCTTTGCTGCTTACCAAATACAGCACCATACATTGTATAAATGCTGTACTTGGCATTGAGCCCATTTCAATGCAACTGGCTCAAAAAAAAAAAAAAATCTGGCCCGCGGCTCCTCGCCTGATCTTTTCACTCCTTCCTCACCTGGGCCCGTGTGAAGGTCAGACTGTGGTCAGATAAAGACAGATTTCTGGATTTACTGGTCTGTTGGGAAGAGCCACATGGGGGGAAGGGGTGAAGTCAGTGGGAGGGGAGCTGAAGGACACTGGGGTGGGAGGAGCTGGTGTGTGATCAAATCTGTTGAAGAATAGGTTAGTCATTAAGCCCATCTGCCTCAACCTGGCAACTGAAGAGCTCAAATATGTGCCAATGGATGTAATATCACTGACCAGAGAAGGGAAAGTGGATTTCATCCAAGCACTACAAGCATGTCAAACAGCTGATAGGCGGGAGTCCCAAATGTCGGACTTTATCAATCCAGTATTGATGATCTATCTAAGGATAGGTCATCATCAATATCATAGTCCTGGAAAACCCATTTAATACAACATGCCTTTGAGCATGCCATAGTCTTATTCTCATTGAGTTTTTATGAATCCATGAAAAAACTGTATCTCTGTGTAAAACTGTAGGCAGAAAAGGATACAGTATGGGCTGAGAATACACTAAAAAATGTCATATTATCGATCAGCATTGAACATGGCAATATGGCAGAGTATATTGGGTCTAATATAGGTAGTGATGTATCACACTTATTATATGTCAATTAAACAGAATCAATTACTGGGAATTTGGCCTGCCCACTGTTTCTCTGTGTTTGCTGACCATCCGTCAGTTGGACCCCGTTCATGTCCATTCAACATCGAAACTCTTGAGAATGACTTAGCATTCATGGCTACCTTTTACTGTAAAGACCAATTCCCAGTTGCAGTTCCAAGGTTTAGATTCCTACTAATAACACTTCTATAACGTGTAGCTGACGTATCTTAAAGGGAGTCTGTACAGAACCGGCACATCGATAGCCATCTGAATCAAACAGTGAGATATTGTCATTTTTGTCAATATACAAATGAGCTCTTTTTATGAGCAATGAGGGTGTTGCCACTTATCTCTTGGGAGCAATAAGGGTGTTTCCTCATATATCTTTGGAGCAAAGGCAATATCCTTGTTGCTCCAAAGTGCTTATTTGCATATTGACAAAAACAGTGATATCTTAGCAGCAGAGGCAGCAATTCACAAGGGGAAAACACTGTATGATTCAGGTGATCCTAACCTATCTACAGTATATGTAGTAGAAAGACTGGGTACCACAGCCCAGAGAGATGATGGACAGCCCGCGCTCTTTCACAGGAATTACCCGGTCACAATGGGTCCTAAACGCTCCTTTATCAAATGCAATAATTACAAATAATTACAAATTACATAAATTACAAAAGTAGCTTGTATACAGGGCACTACGCGTTTCGCAGCAAAACGCTCTATTATCAAGTGCAATAATTACCAATCTGGTAGCTTGTATGTAGCTTCACACATCATAAGCTGCAGCACCGTACAACTATATTTTTACTTTGGTCATTTTAGGGATCTCTAGATTTTACAAGCTAAATTGTTACCACCGGAATTTACAACCCTTTGCAATCCTTTTTTTTTTTTTTTACTAAAGAGCCAAATTATATTTTTGGAATGTGAGAGCAAACAGAGCAGAAGTATCTAGAAAACCTCCCATGGGAACATACAAAGCCTAGGAAGATGTTGCTGTGATGGTGCAGGCCAGTATTTCTACACACTGAGCCACCAGGACCTTATATCAAGTGCTCATTTATGACCATCTGAAATATTGTGGTCTTCATCATACTATAAATGTGCACAGTCAGTTGCTATTTTAGCGCACTTTCTAGCAAATATTTTTACAGTATGGTAATGTGTTCCATTTATAGGAGTCATGTAATTCATTGCACTAGTAGCACAGACTACATTCCTAGGACAAACTTACGATTTTTCCTTTGATGTTGGAAATATATAAACATTGAATTTAGGAAAGTACACTGCACTTAGAGTCAGATGAATGCCGATATTTTCAGACTCTCTGTGAAAATGTGAAAAATCCCATAGGCATACATCACCAAAATGCGTATAGAAATAAAGCAGCCTCTAATGTGTAGAATGGTTCAGTGGACATAGCAAAGCTTGTAAACAGGTACCTAGACTACAAGTACTGTAGTTCAACCTGCCCCGATCAGGTTGATAGCTATGACTTGGTTTGCATTCATAGACTTAGACTTATAGGCATCTCGGCTACATATTATAATAAAAAGAAGTACGTTATAGAGTAAATATATACTACGTCCAGTGGCATAACTAGGAATGGCTGGGCCCCAAGGCGAACATTTGACATTGCCCCCAATCTGCACAAACCACATTACTGCACACACTATTATGCCCCATAGTGGCCCCTGCACACAGTATTATGTCCCATAGTGGCCCCTGCACACAGTATTATGCCCCATAGTGGCCCCTGCACACAGTATTATGTCCCATAGTGACTCCTGCACACACTATTATGCCCCATAGTGGCTCCTGCACACACTATTATGCCCCATAGTGGCTCCTGCACACACTATTATGCCCCATAGTGGCCCCTGCCACACTTTTGCCCCATAGTGGCTCCTGCACACACTATTATGCCCCATAGTGGCCCCTGCACACACTATTATGCCCCATAGTGGCCCCTGCACACAGTATTATGTCCCATAGTGGCTCCTGCACACACTATTATGCCCCATAGTGAACCCTGCACACAGTATTATGCCCCATAGTGGCCCCTGCACACACTATTATGCCCCATAGTGGCCCCTGCACACAGTATTATGCCCCATTGTGGATCACCCATGAACAATTACTATACTCTGGGGTCTTTTCAGATAATAATCGGAGACCCAGGAGAGGATACAAACATAAAAAACACTGTTACTTACCTCTCCCAGGCTCAGGCGCACTCCCTGCTACTTTCGTCCCTCTTCAATGTTGGACCAGATGTCACATGAGCCAGGCCGGTGTCGCGCAGCACAATGATGCCGGCCTAGCCCACATGACGTCTGGGATGTCACCAAAGATGTCCGAAGCCTGCCGGAGCCCAGGAGAGGTAAGTAACATTATTATTATGTTCCCTCACCTCCCCTGGGGCTCCGATCATTATACTCTGGGGTCTGAAAAGACCCCAGAGTATAATGATAACAGTATTTGTGGGGTTTGCGGGACCGCAGCCTTACTTACCGATCCCTGTTCCTGCAGAAGGGGAAGCGTAGGCGGCCGTGAGCAGGAGCGGGGATCGGTAAGTAAATAGGGCGTGTTACCTGCTACCGCTACTACCCCGGTATTTACGCCACTGCCTACATCATACCATTGAAGTTATTGCAACTTATTACAATGGTATATAACACTTGATAGTTATCCTGGTAATGATTTTGCACTAGGGCCCAGGGGCTTTAAATTTTTTTCTTCATTTATTAAAACCAATTAGTAAAATATATCATATTTTTTCTAATCTGTTTTTATTTTCTGATAATAAAAGATTTTTGTTCTATTTTCTGTACATGATTTTGTGGTCTGCCATCCAGCGCGGTCTTCACCTCTGTTTTGTTACAGGAAATATTTTACCAATTTTTTTATTTATTAGCACGAGTGAAATATATATATTTTCTCTAAAATGTTTAAATTTTTGGCGGCAAAGAAAATCCCTATAAATGTGGTAAGTTTCACTCTATTATTAGGCTTAGTGGTCAGAGTTAAAAGTGCAGGGTTTATTTTATTTTTTTTAATACAGAAAATGATGGCATGCAATAAAAAAAAATTGAAAAATCTAAGAAAATATTTTTAAAAAGGTTATTCAGTTTTTAATATTGATGGTTTGTCCTTAGATTGGATCTGCGAGGGTCTGACAGTCGAGACTCCTGCAGCTTATCTATTCAAGGACAGCGCAGCTCCCACTACTGTTTACAAGTTGAGAGCCATACTGCCCACTGTACGATTTGTAGCAGTGGGTTTTGGTACTACAGCGCTGCCTCAATCAAGTCTATGGGGCAGCACTACAATAGCAAAACCTGCCGCTACAGTTTGTATGGCACGTTGTTAGATGCTTTGAATGACTAGTAAATGAGAAGGCGTTTTCTGCATCAACAAAAAATATATTACATGATAAGAATAGTACATGAATTGTTTCTATTTTCCAAAATTTCACCAGCATTTACAGAACTGTATAGTGCAGTCACTTGCTATACTATTTTTTATAGTATACATCACGTAAAGATACATTTATATATCTTACAATATTTTATTGTATACAGTATTTACCAGCATTACCTGTTTAACTGATGCTTGTAGAATAGTTTACTTTCTTGAGCTGCAAGGATTAGAGAAGACAAGCATTCCCTATGGAAACTCATTGCACTTTATGTTTCTGCCACCAGATGGCAAGCATAAACATAACAAGCATAAACATAATGTGCCACCACCTGGTGACACTGAGACAGCATTCTTATTCTGCAAGTGACATATTTGGGCTCTAATGTGGTCTATCCAAGGCCTGTCTAGGTTGTCACTTTAGAGTCATTTCACACACAGCATTTTTTTAACCCCACTGCAGTTTTTAATGCAGTTATTTAAGCCAAATAAATTCATAATAAATGCACAATCCATAGTTAAAATACCTCAATTTAAGGTTTTTTTTGGTGCAGTTCCTCTGATTTCTCTGCATTTCTGTAAAATAACCACTATCTTCTCAGGCTACTGTAGGTACACTGTGCTTTGGTAGTCTCAGACACTCCCCCCTTGCCCTGGGATGCGGCAGGTGAGAGCAGGAGGAGTGTCTCAGACTACCAAAGCACAGTGTCCATAGAGTAGTCTGAGAAGATGCAAGTCAGCTTATAGAAATGAAGAGAGGATTGGGAATCAGAGGAAAGGCATCATAAAGATTAAAAAGCAGGGCAGCAGGTATTTTAACTATGCATTATGCTTTATGATGTTAGAATGGGTCAAAGGTAACTATGAAATGTTCTTCTTCTATATGAAATGGTAATGGAATATTCATTTTAATGTCAGGGGTGCACAAGAACATGTTTTACAAAAAGATCCCTGGAATGCACTAGTCTGCACCATGTAATACTTTAACATCATAATGTTACAGGGGTCATAATTGACCCTTTTAGTGTCAGTCTGCATCTTAGGAGGATTGATAAACATCCCTAAATATAACATACACTTAGTTCTTAGAGAGGATTCTAATATATCATCTCACTGGTAAGGTCTGGCTATACTTACTGACTGTAAGGCATGATATTTTATTCTACAATCTCTATATAAATAATTATGTAATATTTTATCTGAAACTAAATGAAAATTTGATTCTAAGGCTACATTCAGACAAGTCAAGAGTGACTTGAAAAAAAATGGGAACTATAAATGGAGTACTGATACTTCTCCTTTCTGCTCAATCCACACCAGCCATGTTCCCACCAGAGTGTCGCAACACCCCTGGTGGGTTTTCATGGCACAACTGGGTGCCACTGCACCTAGATGGAAATGACTGATACAGAACAATGGTGGTATGGTAATGGTAGATTACGGTCTTTCCCCCTCAGCCTATATGTTGGGTGCGTATCCTATTTATTCAATTATTTCCAGAAATTCCAATGAACACTGTCTACTCACCAATGCACTCACCAATTACTCAGCCGTTAAAACTTTTAATGTAAGAGTACACAAGTGTATAATATCACTTTCCATCCACGCACTTGAATTTTCCTTCCGATGAAGCAGTACAGCTGTGTGTTACTTTGGTCGACACATCTACCCACTTGCTAAATATTCCCCTGGACTATACAAGACTCAGAACTTTGCTACACAAGGTTCACCACTTAGGCCATCTGCCTGGGCAGTCCATGTAAAACTGAATGACATCAGTCAAAACAATAGGCTCTAAGTATCTTTATTTAGTGATTATCCTCATGTTCGTCAAATCCTAAATAATTTGTTCTTTGAAAATGTGGTGATGGATTCCCTTCCATTAGCTCTGAGATGTAGAAAACATTCCACAAACTCCGAGATAAAATGCTCCTAAAATGTTATTGCAATCACGGAATGACTTATATCCTGAGCGCCGAAAGTACTTTTGCACATTTTGAATTCTGGCATTTTGTATATAATAAAAGCCTAAATAATGGGGTAGAACTTTAATGTTTTGGGTCTGCATCAGAGGATTTTTGAGAACACTCTTCCAAATTATGGTTGGCTTCAACATTTCCCTCCGTAAGATTGAGTATTTGGATTTTGTATCTGTGTGAACTTTTTTTTCATGTTCCTATTAAAATGGTTCTAGCTTGGATGCCATCATCATAGGTGAAATCTATTATTCATAGCTAAAGTGGCTACAAAAAGCCTTTCTTGCTCAGGAGTAGGGATGAGCCAACCAGTTCGTAACCAGCTGGGTCAATTTTTCAAAATTTTTAAAAAATTTCAAGTTCGAAGAGGATCCGAAGAAGACAGGGCATCGGATGCTGCAACATATCCCAGGAGAGGTGAGTATGATTCTTAGGCTTACACACTTGTCATGGACCTTCACTTTTTCAGCCCAATACAAAATTGCCAGGCAAACCTCACAAATATCCGCAAGAGGTTCTCCCAATACTACTCAGGACAACTGAAACATGTACATGGACAGCCTTTTGAAAGTCATTGGAATTGGGTAATGCTTCAGTTTAACTGGGGGTGGCTGCACAGAATCTAAAAATACATTAGAACTGACTGCTAGGTGTCCTTGCACGCCAACCAGATGTGATCAGCTTATTATCAGGACACATAACAAAAACAGATGGTGCATAACAGAAGATCCCTTTAATTTTAAAGGGAACTTGTCATCACTCTTGACATGCATGTTTTAGCAAATACTTAACCACAAAATAAAAATTCTGGGGCATCTCACTGTATAATTCTTTGTTGTGCTTTTCCTCTATTATTCCTTCTACACATTTAATAATTATTTGACAACTGGGTGTTACCATTCTGCTGTGAATATGGTGTGTCAGTGCTGATAGGACAGTGAGATAGTATGCAAGGACTCACGTGGGTAACACCCAGTTACCCAGAAGTACCGACAATGCGCAATCCTCCTCCAAGAACACCTTAAAGGGCCCAGTGCAATATAATCACACAAGACCTTTGTTGAAATAGTGCAATGCAAACACAACGCGTTTCAAGTCCGGATCAAGCCTTTGTTAGCTTTATTATATCTAAACCAAACCCCTCTACTGGAAGAATCTGATCAAATTTAAAACAGACTCAGCCCATTTGACAGTCAATGATCTAATAATCACAAATTCATTAAAAACGTTACATTAGATATTTTTGTAAAACACATACCATCTAGGAACACCAATTGTCAATTTATTTATAAATTTCTAGTCGGAATAACAGAGGAACAGCACCATAACCAAAGTTATAAGAAAAGATGCTCCAGAACTGTTATATTATAGTGAATTTGAGAATTACTAAAGATAGACATGTCAGGAGAGGGGAGTGGGTCTTCTATAAAAATTAGAATTTAATTGCAGATTTGAACTTGAGTCATTTTGTAAATACTGTACTTTACTTTAACTTGTTCGAATTTCTGTTGGCTTCATATGACAGTTAAATGGGGGTTGCTAGGCTAATTTTTATTGATGACCTATCCCCACCTTTATCCCATTTACTTCTATGGCCACTAAAATAGTGTGATGTAAACAGAAAAGGTGTCACAGCACTTGTATGAGTGCATCGGCCCCTCCAAACAGTTGATCAGCGAGGATCCTGGGTGTCAGACCCTCACTGATCTCAGGATAAGTCATCAATTAAAAGGAACTAGACAACCCCTTTAACCTATAGTCCAGCACAATTCTGAATTTAACTTTCTCTCTTAGGTGGCAATAAAACATAATGGAAATAAAAATTGTAAGATTAATAAAACAAGTGATTTACAGAATTGCTTATCTTTTTAAGAAGACTTAAAGATTACTTTTTACCACCTCCACCAACTCCAACTCTTTGCATCCTCCAATAGGTGCTGCTTCACAGATTTTGACTCAGTTGAAATTTTTTTAATAGCCCCCACCTTTCCCAAACAATCAGTGTAGTTACTCAGGCTCTCTACTGTCAGGTGGGCGGTAATAGACAGACAGGGACCGCCCTCCGGGCAGTAGGCTGGGCAGTAGGTTGCATAATTGTACTAAAACTAACATAAATGATTGCCGGGGAATCGTGTGGGCTGGAGAAAAAAATGCAACTGCTCTAGAATAAGTGCAGCCCCTTTGGAAGGGGCAACAGTTTTGGAAATTGCTGCGTGTCCGCTGCATGTCCGCTGCACGAATTTTACCACAAAGTGGGGATGGGAGGACAACCCTTTAGATTTTCCTATAATATCTAAACGTCACCTAGAAAATGAACTGGTCTTCTAAGAATGTCATGCTAGATGAGGTTGGGATTGTGTTTGATGCCTGGACTTTGCTCATGTCCACAGAATAATGTTCGCATCATAGTCAGATAGAGACGAGGTCCATATGGAATTTATGGTCCACTTTTAGTATTTTTCCCTCTAAAACTGTTTGATGAAATCCTAATGCTGACTTATTGTGGGACTTTCTATACTTTTCATGAGTGCTAAGATGTCTCTCTACAAAGATATAAAAGCTTGATGATAATTTCACGTGCAAACCTGAAAATTAAAACCCTCAATAAAACAGGTTATTTTGGCTAGGCCCACACTTTGTGAAATTTGGATTTGCTTGAATTTAAACATTTCACCATAGTGTTGAAAGAACTGGCTCAGTGTGAGAATCACCTTGAGGGGTGGTCTATTCCCTTATATCACACTTGTGAAATAATGTTTTTACATGATGTATTTTGCTGATTCCATTTTCCAAACCCAGCTGTTTCCCTTCTCTTTATCCTGCTGAAAGACAGATGTGTATACGAGAAAGCGGTTATGGAAATATTCACTCGGGTTTTGAATGGAAGAAATACATTGACAAAATACGATTGTCCGTCCAACGCACAGATGGTGCAAAAAGCAGCAATAAAGACATTTAAAGAAATTTTTTTTAGATGAAATAATATCTAGAGGGAAGAACAATTTTATTAGTCCTTCTCTTATCAGTGAAGAACATATGGTAAAATTGGCTTTAAAGCACATCTGTAAGAACATTGCTTTTCATCTATAATAGATTTTACTATTTTTTGAGAGGATCATGCGTCTAGAAGATGGATGACATGGACATGGAGTGCAAATGTAATAAACATCCGAACAAGTCACTGACACTCAGATGGGGCAAACAACGGGATTCTTTATTACTCATGAAGAGGCAAAAATCTTTTTGGTTACCCTCACAAAGTGGCCAGAGACTTCTGAATCATAAAATCCCTTCCCATGTCTAGTCCCTCCAGATCATAGTGGGTTCCCTCTCTATCATTTCCTCTGAAGCTGGTACTAATGCAGCTTCAAGCGCATTTATCCTTGTGCAGCTATACATAGGGTTGGCATATCAGCTGTTGGAGCTGATCCCACTGGCTCAGGGTCAGTCCCACAGGGAACTTCCCTTCGCCCTCACTGGAATGGTTGGCTCTTGGATGCAGTAGTGCTCTGCTACCGCTAAACATATAGTTTCTCTGTTGCTTCCCAGGAGCCACTGTTATGCTAGGTTCACACTAGAGCTGGCTCCATTGGGGAACCCAAACAAGGGAGAGGCAGACCGCTAAAACAATAGTAACACATGGAGCCTGGCAGACCCCTTTGACTATAATGTGGTTCATCAGGTGTCCGCCAGGTGACCATCATTTTTAAACTGAAAGAGGCAGAGAAAAAAGTTCTCAGTTGGAGACTCCTTCACAGATGTGAACCTATCTTTACCATGGCCTAACTCAGACCCTGTCTCTACTCTGCATATTCTCACTCTTCCATCAATTAAGTATGACATCACTTCACCACCTTCTCTGTTGGATGACCTGGCCAACCCTACACATACTGTGTGTGCTCCACACTAGACATCCCCACTACTGACTCCTCTTCTGTGTCTTCATGTTCTTGGCACCTGGAGTGGTAAAGACGACCCATGTTCCCTGTTATTCTGACAACCATAATCATGAGGTTGGTGCCAGCAATCTATCAGCTAAATCCAACTTTCTTGGGACAAACACCGCAGATCAAACATTAACAACCATTGGGAAATATCAGTCTTGTATATAATTACAAAAATATCAAATGAGCATCACAAATGGACACTGAAATAAACAAAACTGGATATTGTCATCTTGTCACAGTCACAGGTATCACTATATTTGAGAATATCTGTTAGTTACCTTGAAGCTCAGTGAAATACATAGACATATGATGTGGCATATATAAAGGAGAGGATTGAAGAGACAAACACTAAGTTTCCTCTTTCCCCATTCATTATTCATCTTATGAAAAAATAATATCCTGCACCGCAAAATACTAATATTCTAATATCCCTTACAGTGGTTCTCAGGGACTTGGATACAGGTCATCAATGTGTGATCGGTGGGGGTCCAACACCTAGGACCTCCTCACGAGTGCTGCAGTCTCTTCTCTGTGCCAATAATGTCCCGAACATCAGTCACATGGTACATTAGCAACTCATACCAAGCACATTCCCTACATAATGTATGATGCTGTACTTGTATTTCAGATGCCAAATGCTGCAGTCTCTTCAAGCTATTGATCTGAAGGGGTCGAGGGGTTGGACCACCATAGATCATATGATCTATCCTAAGGATAGGTCATCAATAAAACCTATTTAAGGAAATGTTTTGTCCTATAGTAAAATTCTATTTTGCCCTTTTGAATAGCAATTGCATTTACACTTTTTGTAGGTATAAATTTTTATGTTTGGCTGAAATCGCATTGTTATGGTTCACTCCACCATAATGCTGCAACTAATACCTGCAGCTTCTGTTACAGAAGAATTACTAGGTAATAACTTGACCGTTACCGATCTGGTCCCTCAGGCTACATTGCAGAGCAGAAAATAAGCCACTTCTGCTTGGAATTAGCCAAATCTATTCAAAACAGATTATCATCCATAGCTTGGTGGAGGTGATTATCGGTTTCAATTGTCTGACAATGAGCATGAGGGGTTTTAGTATTTTCATCCATCCAGTCATTAAACATATGTCAAGCTAAAAGCAGTAGTGGTAATTTCTGCAATTACCTCCCCATTATTGTTTCCTTTGCACAAATTATCCACCCAAAATTGCAACCACTGGCTGCACCCCACACACTTCAGTTTTGGACGTGAAGGATTTACAAGTATATTACAGAGCAATTATTCCCAAAAATAAAAAAAATAAATACAGATGGGACCAAAATTTTTTGCACAGATGGTACATCGTGGAAGAATTTATAGCTGGAGGTGACTTACACGTGTTGTATGAATAGTTTCTAGGAAAGGAAGTAACAGGTAGGTCTTATAGTCATAGTTACATATAGTCAAAAAGGTTGAAATAAAGACATAGTTCCGTCAAGTCCGGCCAATAATCCTACAGCGTTGATCCAGAGGAAGGCAAAAATCCCCATGAGGCTGATATTAATTACCCCATTTAATGTAAAAAAAAAAAAAAATTCTAACTCCAAATAAAATAGACCGCTGGATCAAAGTCCTTTCCCCAGATATCCAGTACCCATAACAAGTAATATTATTCCTTTGCCGAAAGGCATCCAGGTCTCTTGAACTTGTTTATTGAATCAATCTTCACAAAACCCTGTGGCAGCAAGTTGCATAGTCTCACTGCTTTTACCGTAAAGAAGCCTGTTTATTTCAGCCACAATAATTCCCACTGGACTTTGTTTTTCACATTTTTTAATTGAAAACAGGATCTGTAGGGCAGAAGTGGAAAAGTAGAAAATGTAGGGTAGAAGTGGCTCGATTCTTCTACTTGAGCTTCAATAGAAATCAATATAGTTGGCTTATCGGGACATATTAGCGAATATGTTGGCACCTTATAATTTTTTTTATTATTATTATTAAAATCAATAAAAGAAAGGTCTGTTTTTTTTAAGCTAACTTCCAAGGGTTTTTTTAGCCAGCCATACAGTACACATAAAATAAGTGTTCAGTCATCCATTGGATCGATCCTTCCATCCAATGGAATAATCGAACACGTATATTTTCTAAAATTTTTTTGATGATACGGTCAGCCATTTATGATATGTGTATAGGCAGCTTTAGGATGTGGTGATCTCTTTTCAGAAATCTTACTTTCCTTTATCATCTATAAATGTGAATACCAGTGCAAAGAACAGAACTGGATCTCTAGAAACAAAGCAGGAAATCCACATCTTCTTTTTGGGAAAAAAGCCTTGCTCTGCTTTGACTTGGTGAGATCTGATTCTCAAATGGAGCTATATTATGGGCATCTAAATGCAAAATAGAATCCTAAAATCACTTAACCAAAAGTTTACATTATTCTGATCTATAGCACTTATAACTTAGATTTTTGCTGTTAGCTTTAAAGGGCTTGCTCTATGATAAAACCAATACCACAATGCCTTATTGGGGCATGAAATGGCAACAGTTGCTGTCACTGCACTGCCTATTATGGTGGTCTGCCTAAAGCGGGTGAAACGATAGCTCCCTGATATGCCAGTGTTCCTAGAGATCAGCATCAAAGAATGCAGGTCATGCAGGCTGATGTCAGGTACAACATATAATGTAGCAGAAGTATACAGCAGTTTGGCATGGGTCACACACAGAACTCAGGTACTGTAAAGGTTTCTTGTGATAGTGTTGCAATTACAGCCCTGCAGAGACACCTATCAGTGCTCCAATTCCCACAGAAAGTACCAGATCCAAAGGTGACAAGATGACTCCCCGCGCGGTCCGGTCCTGCTGCTCTGGTGTCTTCTAGAAGTGAAATTCCTCACCAGCTGTGACGTCCTGGATCCCTTCTGCTGAAGCCAATGATCGGCCTCAGTGACATCACGAAGTGACCCTGGGATGTCACAGGTAGTGACGACACGTGTCCTTCACTGATTGGCCTCAGTGGTCACGTGCATCGGGGACTTCGTCTGGAAAACAGTAATGAACAGGCAGGACTGGACCGTGCTGCGAGGCACCGGAGCATCGGGGACAGGTGAGTATGATTTTATATTTAGTTTCACCTCCCCTGGCCTATTTAAAAAATAAAATTTCTGCCTGGACAACCCCTTTAAGGCTAACACCATAAAAGGTGGTGACTTTCACCACCTTAACCTTTTATGAGCCAGAACAGAGGGCCACTCTATACTAGTAGCTCTTGTTCTGGAAGACTTTAATCATCCTTGAGTTAATCTCTTTCTGCATCCATGTAAAATTGGAGCACACAGAGGAATAATACTGGCCCATAAAATTCTTTTGGCACTGTATTATGAACATGTCCCAGACAGATTTGTAATATGGTCATATCCATGATCTCTCAGATGCGTTCACACTGCACAATTTCAGCCATCTCATTGCACTGTATAATATTCATTTCTAGGTGGTATAACAGTTTAAAAACACTCAGAGAGGAATTTACTAAGTCAAGAACTGGTGCAGATTTGTGGTATAACTCATGCCAATTTTTGGGCTTTTTTTCTAGCAGACCGACCAAGATTGCTGCCTTGCTCCACTCACAAAAAAAGTGGGGCACAGGAGCTGAGATGCACCATTGTGCACCAAGCTGAGGCACATTTTTAGTCACTTTTTTGGTGCAGCTTGAATAGTAAATCTGGGCCTAGTTACTTCTAGAATCTGATGCTGATCTAAATTTTCTTTTTTCTTAGAATGAAACTTTGCTAACAAAAATGTATAAACAAGTTATAATTCCCTTTGCAGGTTTTTATATCTAGAAGGTTAATGTTACCTTGCATGTTTCATGATGTGATGAATCAATACACAATTTTCCAGTTTTCTGAGTTTTTGAAGTGTTTACTACCCAGGTGCATTCTTCTCCCTCCATAAAATGATTCTGCAGAATACGGTCTTTGCACTGACGGTGATTACAACTAACAATATATGACATTTTTCAATCCACTTATATATGTGCAGCAAAGGGTTAATACATTAGCGAACTCTTCTTCCAGTTTTGTATTCAAGGAATGTAATCACTGGTAGAACTGTCACATGGAGTGTAAACACGTCACATACCATTCTCCCAAATATATAGATGGTGAGGACTCTAGTAACAAAACACAACTTTATATTGTTTAACTTGGTTAGAACTAGTTTGTGATTCTATCAAAATACCGTGCAAGATGTCACTTCCTATCCATCAATTCACCCTTAGTATTTATCAAACCCCTTCTGATATGGACACAATGCAATCTTATATCAGCCCATGTCATATACAGCAATTCCCTAGTGCAATTCCCTAATTCTTTTCACATTCTAAGCATGACCCTTGACTCTACATATTATATGTATTGATTTCTCCAGTTTGCAGCAATTACTTTGCATTATAATTTATGAGGTATGGAAATAGCTCAGGCTGGGTTCACACCAGCACTTGAACTATGTTTGGGGTTTCCATCCCCGAACCTGCTTAAAAAATGCGGAGAGAAAAGTCCTACAAGCAGGATTTTTTTCTCCCCATTTTTCGGGGAGGAAACTCGGCAGACACCATTATAGTCTATGGGGTCCGGGGGTCTCCGCAGATAACCGCTTTTTAAGTGGGTTAGATTTCCGTTTTCGGGTCCCCAAAGCGGACCCGAAGAACGGAAAGCTGAATGCTAGTGTGATCCTAGCGCCAGCGGCTCATGGTCAGCTCAACATTCCTGCCAGAATCTGCCTCCCACTGATGCTTCTCTTTTTTTTTTTTTTTTTTTTTTAAATACAGGGGCATACAGTGGGGAAAAAAGTATTTAGTCAGCCACCAATTGTGCAAGTTCTCCCACTTAAAAAGATGAGGCCGGCCTGTAATTGACATCATAGGTAGACCTCAACTATGAGAGACAAAATGAGAAAAACATCTAGAAAATCACATTGTCTGATTTTTTAAGAATTTATATGCAAATTATGGTGGAAAATACGTATATGGTCACCTACAAACAAGCAAGATTTCCGGCTCTCACAGACCTGTAACTTCTTCTTTAAGAGGTTCCTCTGTCCTTCACTCATTACCTGTAGTAATGGCTCCTGTTTGACATTGTTATCAGTATAAAAATAAACCTGTCCACAACCTCAAACAGTCACACTCCAAACTCCTCTATGGTGAAGACCAAAGAGCTGTGGAAGGACACCAGAAACAAAATTGTAGACCTGCACCAGGCTGGGAAGACTGAATCTGCAATAGGCAAGCAACTTGGTGTGAAGAAATCAACTGTGGGAGCAATAATTAGAAAATAGAAGACATACAAGACCACTGATAATCTCCCTCCATCAGGGGCTCCACGCAAGATCTCACCCCGTGGGGTCAAAGTGATCACAAGAACGGTGAGCAAAAATCCCAGAACCACACAGGGAGGACCTAGTGAATGACCTGTAGAAAGCTGGGACTAATGTAACAAAGGCTACCGTCAGTAACACACTACGCCACCAGGGACTCAGATCCTGCAGTGCCAGACATGTCCCCCTGCTTAAGCCAGTGCATATCCAGGCCCGTCTGAAGTTTGCTAGAGAGCATTTGGATGTTCCAGAAGAGTATTGTGAGAATGTCATATGGTCAGATGAAACCAAAGTAGAACTGTTTGGTAGAAACACAACTCGTCATGTTTGGAGGAGAGTGAAAGCTGAGTTGCATCCAAAGAACACCATATCTACTGTGAAGCATGGGGGTGGCAACATCATGCTTTGGGGCTGTTTCTCTACAAAGGGACCAGGACGACTGATCTGTGTACATGAAAGAATGAATAGGACCATGTATCGTGAGATTTTGAGTGCAAATCTCCTTCCATCAGCAAGGGCATTGAAGATGAAACGTGGCTGGGTCTTTCAGCATGACAATGATCCCAAGCATACCGCCAGGGCAATGAAGGAGTGGCTTCATAAGAAGCATTTCAAGGTCCTGGAGTGGCCTAGCCAGTCTACAGATCTCAACCCCATAGAAAACCTTTGGAGGGAGTTGAAAGTCCGTGTTGCCCAGCGACAGCCCCAAAACATCACTGCTCTAGAGGAGATCTGCATAGAGGAATGGGCCAACATACCAGCAACAGTGCGTGCCAACCTTGTGAAGACTTACAGAAAACGTTTGACCTCTGTCATTGCCAACAAAGGATATATAACAGAGTATTGAAATGAACTTTTGTTATTGACCAAATACTTATTTTCCACCATAATTTGCAAATACATTCTTTAAAAATCAGTAATGTGATTTTCTGGATATGTTTTCTCATTTTGTCTCTCATAGTTGAGGTCTACCTATGATGACAATTACAGGCCGGCCTCATCTTTTTAAGTGGGAGAACGTGCACAATTGGTGGCTGACTAGATACTTTTTTTTCCCCACTGTATATACTCACCCTGTGAAAGTGCATAAAACACTGTAGTCAAAGAGGGCAGGGATTCTACCAGAAATACACCTATTCAAAGGATAGATAATAAGTGACTGATCGTCCCACCACATGGATGCCTAGAATCACAAGAGTGGTTACCCCCTGTAGTCCTTTGTATGAAGTGATGGTCACACATTCAAGCTCCTGCTTCATTCATTCTCTAGGAAATCTTATATGAATGGAGTAATAGTGCACCATGACCACACATGTCCAAGAGGTGGGATTTCCTGCTATTAAACAATTATTGCCTATCCCATGGATATGATTCTAAGGTAGCCCTTTATATGATTCATATGATCTATACTGTAGTTACAGATGAAATACAGTCCACCAGCGAAACAGGCACATTATACAAAGAAATATGTTGTATGATGAGCTCCTCAGTATAGACAAACTGGCTGTTATATCATAGAAGGCAAAAAAAAGTCTGCATTGGGCCCTATGCTTTATATGTTTGCTGATTGTCTGCGGGAAAGCCTTACATAAATTCTACTTATAACAAGTTTTCAATAATTGTCGGAAAATGTGATGCATCTATATCCATGGTGAATATCCAGAGGTGTCCTTCCTTATCTTTCCTCTTCGAAGGACATGTCTATGAATAGCTTTTCAAAACAACATGATCTGTCTTGAGATGCCTACCCTATATGTGTCTATATTGTGGCCAACCAGTGGTTGTGTTCGGAGCTGGTAGAATATCACAGGATTTTATTGTTTCATGAGAAATTACACTCTTAGGCAAATTTGAGTTAAGGTAAGAACTAAATTAAAGGAAATCTGTGGTTTTTCCAACCTAACCAGGACCCAGCAAGTGCAACATCAAGTAATGACCTTTCCTATGGTGCTCCTCACTAAGAATTATGTTGCCCACCATAGGCCGTTCTGACCTAGCTGTTGGGAGGCATTGGAAGCAGTGTTCATGTAAGGGCTCATACAAGGTGAACAATCTCCAGATAGCCAAACAGACCACTAATAGAGAGGATCATTTGATCCACTGACAAGGACAAAGAGATCCAACACCCCTGTCTCTGCCAAGACCATTTCCAGACACTGTGCAGGAGGAGACTTGATGTCACAGCACCCATTTCATGTTTTGCCATTGATACACAGCTGAGTCACTTTCAAATATAGTGGTTTCTTAAACAAGAAACCTGGTCTGGAACCATATCGTCTTTAGCGATTAATCCAGGTACGATTTGGGATCTGACAACGGTCAGGTTTTAGAATGGAGGCCTCATGGTGAGAGCTCCAATCCTGCCCTTGCTGTGGAGTGATGTACTGCTTCAACTGCTGGTGTGAGGATTTGGGGACGCATCACATACAACACATGGTCACCGGTAGTGATACAAGGGACATTAACAGCTTAGCAATATGTGCAGGACGTCCCTGCACAGGGCATTTGTTACCTCAAATGTCAGGGCTTCAAAGGGATATCTCAACCAGATTGTAATACTTCAATGGCCTGCAAAGTCGCCAGATTTATTGCAAAATGAGCATTTAAGGAACCAGCTGTGACACCAACTTTTACAACCTAGAAGTATGCAGGATCTACAGGCCAAGCTGCCATATGGAACCTGCATGCCACATGCCCAAGGTGAGATACTGTATATTGTATCTAGGCTGGAGGAGACCCGACAGGGTCCTAGAGCTTCCTTTTAATTGTACAGTTTTCCCGCATAAGCTTCTTC
Organism: Leptodactylus fallax; assembly: GCA_947044405.1. Lineage (NCBI taxonomy): Eukaryota > Metazoa > Chordata > Amphibia > Anura > Leptodactylidae > Leptodactylus > Leptodactylus fallax. The sequence continues at coordinate 2,351,287 of CAMRHE010000017.1, forward strand.
TTTCACTGTAATATTGTGATTTCTAACATGTATCATCATTACATTCACTCATAGAAGTTTATTTCGATTCCAACAACTCCTTTTTGGTACATTATTTTTTTTTGTCAATGAGTACATTTCCATATTGCTACAGCAAAGTGGTGACCGGCAATTATGCTTGGGGTTAATGATCCAATGTAATAGCAGCTGCTTAACTGTGCAGTTTGTTACCTATATTACCTTAAATGCTTCCTTTTCTCATCTTACACACACGTGATACTAGCCAGGATTTTCTCAGTAATGATAGCGCTCTTATATAGTGCTATTACAGGGCTCTTAAAAAAGCAAACCATGATGAATGTTGTATTAGGATTCCTGGACACTGACTGCCCATGTCCCATGAGAGATTGTCCGTCATGTGAACAGAGAATAAGTCTATATATCAGCTCACCGCTTGTGATGGCTGCAAGGATGATCTCAGGGTTTTGTTTGTGGTGCATGGAGAAAGATAGACACAGGGGTGTAACTATAGGAGGTGCAGAGGTAGCAATTGCTACTTGTTCTGGAGCCTCGGGGGGGCCCAAAGTCCTCTCTGCAAGATAAGAAGACATCAGTATTATAGTCAGAACATGGTAAGATAGGGGCCCCATTACACCTTTTGGATTGGGACACAGAAGATTCAGGTTATGACTCTGGACAGACAGGAAATCTTTAGGATGACATGAAAACCAAAAAATAAAGTCAAAAGAAGTCTCTAACATTCAGAATTTAAAGGAGGGTTTGGGGCTAAAAATATTAATAGCCTATCCCAAGGATATCAATATCAGATCAATGTGAGTCTAACATCTGACACCGCCATCGATGAGATATTCTAAGCAACTCATATACAGAGAATAGAGCTGGAAGCAGACAGCTTCCTGAGCTGTGCAGAGAGCTTGCGATGAACTTATTGTCACATGACCCATGTTGGACCCTTGCTGATTTTCAATGGATACGTTATCACTTATATAAGAACAGCAAAGTCCTTTAAGGATGGAGTACTTCTTGGCATTTGCTGCAGTCACTGATTTATATTTCGACAAATTTTAACACTGTTTTTGAAGCAAATTTGACTATACATTGTAAAGGGTGAAATCTGCTATGAAAATTTAGACAGGGAAATTTTCCACAGCGTGTGAATGAGGTTTATTACACTCTAATCCACTTTACTGCTACTTTAATATCCTGCCGGTTTTCCATATGCAAATCCAGGTTCAAAATTTGCAACATTTTTGCTACCCTAACAATGTTATTTGGGACAAGAATCTCTCACATTGAGGAGAGCACCAGTGAAGGTGTGTAGAGATTTTAATTGCCTTTTGCCCTCTACTTAGCATCTACATATGACAAGGCATTAAGTGAAATTGGCTTGGCTAAAATCCCTTTTGCTGTCTCAAGGCTCGGTGAGAAAAAGCAAATTGAGGATTTGTTACATCCAACAGAGGGCGCATGAGCTCCCCAGCTCCTTTCCCATAATGCTTTGTGAAATGTTATTTGGAGCATTAAAAAATTTTGCACACAATTTTTCCACATTGATCTGAATACGATAACAATAGAAATCCCACGTGTGTAGATGTTCAGCGCTCATCACTTGAGCTTTTCACATTTCAGCACATAAAATATACAGAAGTCCATGTTTTCTCAGTTTCCCCAAGGTACGACAAACTACTAACATCTAAATTATTGTGATTTGTCTTTCAGCAGCTTTGTTAAGTGCTAAGATATGAAACTTCCTTCTCCATTACTTTCAGCCTCCATAACACTTGGCTTTGTTGTGATAAAACGTGTCTGATGAATGTGTGAATGGGCGGATCTGGGTGCTCGACTGTCACCAGACCTTTTACAAATGCAGCGGTAATGGAGCACATCCAGCTTCTTCCATTACCATTCTTTGCACTTAAACTTCACCTTAAAATCTTAAAAATCTGTGAAATTTATGGGACATAAAGTAATTATTTTGTATAGTAGAGAAAAACAATTGTAGAGATAGCCTATCACATTACATGTGTTGTCGAGGCTAACAGTGAAGGCAAAAATCCACATACAATTCAGTGGCAGATACCAAAAACGTGACACCCAAAATAGAAGGGAATAGATCCATACAGGACAGAGGTGGGAGAGGAAACCTTGATACAAAGAGATATTTAGACAGATTCACCTATCCCTGTTACTTTCCCTAACAGACTAATTGTTAGCTAAGGAGCCTCTCCCGGGGTCTGTAAAATATCAACTTGTCTCATCTTCCTCATGACATGTACTTGCAGACATAGCAATTAGAAAAGGAAGCGTAAAAGCTCCCTAGGCGAGTAAAAAGTAAATTTTCAAGTTGGAAGAATTGTCAGGATAAATGAATGGGAGCAAAAAATGTGGAGTCCGGTGAGCATTTTAGGGCCCCGAAGCAAAATTATGTCTGGGGACTAAAGATGGACGAAGCTCTAAAGATTTGTTTTCTCCTCCACCTATTATACTCTGGGGTCTGAAGAGACCCCAGAGTATAATAATTTACCACAATTTAGGTCGTGGAGTCTGTTTTAGTTCATACGAGATGAATCCCAACTTCTTCGGTTTTAGTAAAAACGGAACAATTTGGAATATTTGAGTTGAACCACCTTAATCAAAATTTATGGGCCAAACCCTCTCTTTACCCATTTGCAGGTCAAAAAAAATCCCTGATTACTGGCCCCCACACAGTATAACATCCCCTTTATTGGCCCCACAGTATATTTCCCTCTTTATGGCCCCCACAGTCCATTATCCTATTTTATGGCCCCCAAACAGTAAATTGCCTCCTTTACTAGCCCCCACATGGTACAGTGCCCCATTTTTGTGGTCCCCACACAGTATAATGCTGCCATTTATGACCACCACACACCCCTTTTATTACCCCAACATTAGTCTGTTACCTGTTGGATAATTCCAATAGGTAACATCAATTATTAAAAAAGAAAAACTGAAATATCACATAGTCATAAGTATTCAGACCCTTTGCTCAGTATTGAGTAGAAGCCCCTTCCTTTTGAGCTAGTACAGCCAGGAGTCTTCTTGGGAATGATGCACCAAGTTTTTCGAATCTGGATTTGGGGATCCTCTGCCATTTTTCCTTGCAGATCCTCTCCAGTTCCGTCAGGTTGGATGGTGAATGTTGGTGGAGCCATTTTCAGGTCTCTCCAGAGATGCTCAATTGGATTGAGGTCAGGGCTCTGCCTGGGCCAGTCAAGAATGGTCACAGAGTTGTTCCGAAGCCACTCCTTTGTTATTTTATCTGTGTGCTTATGGTCATTATCTTGTTGGAAGGTGAACCTTCAGCCCAGTCTGAGGCCCAGAGCACTCTGGGAGAGGTTTTCTTCCAGGATATCTCTGTACTTGGCCGCATTCATCTTTCCTTCAATTGCAACCAGTCGTCCTGTCCCTGCAGCTGAAAAACACCCCCATAGCATGATGCTGCCACCACCATGTTTCACTGTTGGGATTGTATTGGGCAGGTGATGAGCAGTGCCTGGTTTTCTCCACACATACCGCTTAGAATTAACGCCAAAAAGTTCAATCTTCATCTCATCAGACCAGAGAATCTTATTTCTCATAGTGTGGGAGTCCTTCATGTGTTTTTTGACAAACTCTATGCGGGCTTTCATATGTCTTGCACTGAGGAGAGGCTTCCTTCGGGCCACTCTGCCATAAAGCTTCGACTAGTGGAGGGCTGCAGTGATAGTTGACTTTGTGGAACTTTCTCCCATCTCCCTACTGCATCTCTGGAGCTCAGCCACAGTGATCTTTGGGTTCTTCTTTACCTCTCTCACCAAGGCTCTTCTCCCACGATTGCTCAGTTTGGCTGGACGGCCAGGTCTAGGAAGAGTTCTGGTCGTCCCAAACTTCTTCCATTTAAGGATTATGGAGGCCACTGTGCTCTTAGGAACCTTGAGTGCTGCAGAAATTCTTTTGTAACCTTGGCCAGATCTGTGCCTTGCCACAGTTCTGTCTCTGAGCTCCTTGGGCAGTTCCTTGGACCTCATGATTCTCATTTGCTCTGACATGCACTGTGAGCTGTGAGGTCTTATATAGACAGGTGTGCGCCTTTCCTAATCAAGTCCAATGAGTTTAATGAAACACAGCTGGACTCCAATGAAGGAGTAAAACCATCTCAAGGAGGATCAGAAGGAAATGGACAGCATGTGAGTTAAATATGAGTGTCACAGCAAAGGGTCTGAATACTTATGACCATGTGATATTTTAGTTTTTCTTTTTTAATAAATTTGCAAAAATATCTCCATTTCTGTTTTTTTTCTGTCAAGATGGGGTGCTGAGTGTACATTAATGAGAAATAAAATGAACTTTTTGCTTTTAGCAAATGGCTGCAATGAAACAAAGAGTGAAAAATTTAAAGGGGTCTGAATACTTTCCGTACCCACTGTGTATATATACAGTCATATGAAAAAGTTTGGGCACCCCTATTAATCTTAATCATTTGTAGTTCTAAATATTTGGGTGTTTGCAACAGCCATTTCAATTTGATATATCTAATAACTGGTGGACACAGTAATATTTCAGGATTGAAATGAGGTTTATTGTACTAACAGAAAATGTGCAATATGCATTAAACCAAAATTTGACCGGTGCAAAAGTATGGGCACCTCAACAGAAAAGTGACATTAATATTTAGTAGATCCTCCTTTTGCAAAAATAACAGCCTCTAGTCGCTTCCTGTAGCTTTTAATCAGTTCCTGGATCCTGGATGAAGGTATTTTTGACCATTCCTCTTTACAAAACAATTCCAGTTCAGTTAAGTTTGATGGTCGCCGAGCATGGACAGCCCGCTTCAAATTATCCCACAGATGTTCAATGATATTCAGGTCTGGGGACTGGGATGGCCATTCCAGAACATTGTAATTGTTCCTCTGCATGAATGCCTGAGTAGATTTGGAGCTGTGTTTTGGATCATTGTCTTGCTGAAATATCCATCCCCGGCGTAACTTCAAATTCGTCACTGATTCTTGTACATTATTCTCAAGAATCTGCTGATACTGAGTTGAATCCATGCGACCCTCAACTTTAACAAGATTCCCGGTGCCGGCATTGGCCACACAGCCCCAAAGCATGATGGAACCTCCACCAAATTTTACAGTGGGTAGCAAGTGTTTTTCTTGGAATGCTGTGTTTTTTTGACGCCATGCATAACGCCTTTTTGTATGACCAAACAACTCAATCTTTTTTACATCAGTCCACAGGACCTTCTTCCAAAATGAAGCTGGCTTGTCCAAATGTGCTTTTGCATACCTCAGGCGACTCTGTTTGTGGCGTGCTTTCAGAAACGGCTTCTTTCGCATCACTCTCCCATACAGCTTCTCCTTGTGCAAAGTGTGCTGTATTGTTGACCGATGCACAGTGACACTATCTGCAGCAAGATGATGCTGCAGCTCTTTGGAGGTGGTCTGTGGATTGTCCTTGACTGTTCTCACCATTCTTCTTCTCTGCCTTTCTGATATTTTTCTTGGCCTGCCACTTCTGGGCTTAACAAAAACTGTCCCTGTGATCTTCCATTTCCTTACTATGTTCCTCACAGTGGAAACTGACAGGTTAAATCTCTGAGACAACTTTTTGTATCCTTCCCCTGAACAACTATGTTGAACAATCTTTGTTTTCAGATCATTTGAGAGTTGTTTTGAGGAGCCCATGATGCCACTCTTCAGAGGAGATTCAAATAGGAGAACAACTTGCAATTGGCCACCTTAAATACCTTTTCTCATGATTGGATACACCTGGCTATGAAGTTCAAAGCTCAGTGAGGTTACAAAACCAATTTTGTGCTTCAGTAAGTCAGTAAAAAGTAGTTAGGAGTATTCAAATCAATAAAATGATAAGGGTACCCAAATTTTTGCACCGGTCAAATTTTGGTTTAATGCATATTGCACATTTTCTGTTAGTACAATAAACCTCATTTCAATCCTGAAATATTACTGTGTCCATCAGTTATTAGATATCAAATTGAAATGGCTGTTGCAAACACCCAAATATTTAGAACTAAAAATGATTAAGATTAATAGGGGTGCCCAAACTTTTTCATATGACTGTATATACTTTATATATATCAAAGAGAGCTGGTGAACAGCACACCTATTATATCCGAAATGATTTTATTCAGAAACACAACTGGTGCAAATTGGATAACACATTTTAGGCAATCCTTAGATCCTTAGACATGTATGACAAGGAGACCCAACAAGGACACCGATCAAGGTTCAGTAGAGAGACAACAAACCATCTGTAGGTTCTTTACCATGTTTTTACTATGGCAGACACAGCAAAGGGACTGGATGCCCAATATACAGACATATAGGGAAATCCTTGCCAATGTCAAAGTTGGCACTAACGTTAGATTCAGCACTACTATGTCTATGGACCATTGTTATTTCGGCGATAGTGCACCATTCTGTGCTCACTGACCCCTGAATAATCTCTAATTTGCCATATCCCTGTTCCATTCTTGCCTTGCACTTCACACATCTTCATACAAATCAATCATCTATATATTATCCGCCGTCCTTAGATCACCTGCCAACAAAAAGAACAAAGCTAAGAAGTGTACAAATGGCCACTCATGCCATGTGAATTATGGGATATTTGGGAATCAAAACAGTGGTCTGGTAAGTGTACTATGATTTACAGGAACTCTTCATATAACATAGTGATTGAGCTGGTTATATTTATATCTACATCAAAGGCAAAGCAGTACATTTTCTTAAAGGTATTCTATTATATCCAATCTTTGATCCAAATTGTTTAGAAAAGTGGTATTGATGTGGCACAGTACTGGCAATCTCGGAGGATTGGCATGTATACAATGGCATGCAACGCTATGAAAGGTTTATAACAATGTACATTTCAGTTCTATTGGAGTCCATGTGAAATAGTCAAAAGCCAAATCTAAAGATGGCCATAAACCTTGTCAATAGCTTTTCCTTCTGACCCCCCCCCCCAATACACATGCAAGCTTGTCTGAACCATTCTTGCTTACAACTAGTGGCTTACAGGATGGTAATATTAAACCCTTTAGGACAGAAGGGGTAATATATTCAGAGGCTAGTACAAGGACTCATTAGACCATGCATGCCCTGCTAAGAATTCTGGGTAAGGAATTTGAAAATAAGAAAAACAGCACATACTAAGGTGGCTGTATAGAAACCAAGGGAACTGAAGAAAGGGGTTAAAGGAACAAATTCCTCTTCCCCTTCTGACCCATGTCCAGTCCTCTCACACAGCCAGCCAGTGCCCTACTCTGTACTGATGAGAGGCAAAAACCTCGCTGTCTGCAGATGGGACCCTCTTCATTTTACAGGAGTTATACTGGCTTGTCTGTTATTCCCAGATTATGCCATTAGGTTTAATTGAAAACCAAGTAATAATCTATAGGGAGCTACCTTCCACACTAGGAACAAATTCCTCCTTTTCACCAATGAGTTCTAATTTTCATATTCCTTACCCTTTAGGACAGATAGCCAAAGCCCAGTGCTCAACTATCTACAGTGGTACTATTGAAACGAATGGAGCAGAGGAGCATTCTTCCCGACCAGCACTACATTCGGCCTAGGATCCAAACCACCTCTCATGATCAGTAGGGGTCCCAGCAGTCATACCCCTACCCATCAGCAACTTATCCCCTATCCTATCCCCTATTTCACTTCAAAGGAGGTTGATGAAGAAACAGAGTCAGTTAAGGGGTTAAATAGCTGAGATTGGAATTATTGGCGATCTAGGCCTTTACAATGGGAGCACAACTCCCAATCATCACCAGTCTCCTGCGGTGATCATGTGGGAACAACTTTGGAGCCCATAAAATTTTCATGACAGAACTGTATGTCGAGGTGTCCAAACTAACTCAACACCTTGATGAACTGTTTCGCCAAGGTGCAGGTAAGGGTTAATAAGTGCCCAATTCGATTAGGAACTGTTTTCAGCTGCTCTATGTAAATAAGAATCTTTTTATTCATTAACAGAAAGTAGAGATCTTGTAAAGTGGGAGGAATGGAAGCAATATTCTAAAGAAAGATGTAAGATTCTCTGACATCCTCCACTGACCCCTTTCGCTGACGTCTTGTTTACGTCCACGGGATCCACTATTGCTGGATGTTTTTCCTCTACCACATCATTCTTGATTCTTGTTGGCTCCAACAAGTCTAACACCAAAGACCGCCCCTTGCTTAAGGTCGCTCCAATTGCTCGATCATCCCATCCTAATATGGATTCACACTGAAACCGATCCATGTAAAACTTGCTCACTTCATTATATGGTGTACTTTGGGGTCACTTGTTTTTCTATACAGAGAAGCTCCAGTCGTGAAAGGGAAGGTATCTCTAATAAAGTGGCCATTCAGTGTATTGCAAGACTATAATGGCATTAGACATTTTCCACATTAGGGATAAGTGGAATGTCGAGGGTTCTCAGTATGGTTTTGGCTCAGAAAAATGTTTGAGTTTTTTTCTTTGATTTCGTATGAAGAAAATTTGCTTGTTTGGACTGAGTTGAAGTAATGATTTGATTTTGTCCAGCAAGAATGTAAGTTGTTGTCATCTGTTCTCAATAAGGCTCATCATTCAGAAAACGTGACTGGCAAATGCAAGTCTACATAATAGATGCAGCAGGAGAGTCTACATCTAAATAACGGTGCCCGTACATGTAGCAACAGTGTGTAGTGTTATGTGTATGGACTCCCTTAGGTTGTATTTAGTAGTTAAAGGGGTTATCCGGTTTTTAAGATTAGATCTGTGGGGTCCGACAGTCGGGGGACCCTTGAAGATCATTGATACCGACAGCGCGGGAGAGCCGCACTGCTCACTTCCCGTCCAGATATAATATTGATCATGACGATAAGCCATCAATCTTAAAAATTGGATAACCTCTTTAAGTCATTTTTTTTTAGTTTTTACAAAATTGTCTATTGTGGTGATGTAAACTACCATGAAATGCATTTAAGGTACACAGTGCTTTACATTTTTATTACTCTGTTTTCATAGTTCTTGTTTATAAAAAAAAAAAGACATCTGAAGTAGGGCACCTTCACCTTGTGAACAAAATATTCCAACTTTTGTAATCCACTTTAATCCAATCTATGGACTGAACCTATGTGTGCAGGTACTGGATATTCACTTAATGGAGGAGGCATGGGGCACCCAGAGCGGCATGGCTGGGCGAGGGGATCCGTGCATTGTATTATTTCCTGTTGCTCATAGCCGGGACATAGGAGGGGGCGAGCCACACAACACAGCGCCACCAGGAGCCCACACAGAACACCCCCAGGAGAATAGTAACCAAATGTCCAATGGGAGGACACGCCGGGAAAAGGGGAGGAGCAGCGATCACGGGCCCCAGGAACACCCCGCAGGAAGGTCCGCGGGAGGGTAGAAGTGTGGAGGTAGGAGGAGGAGGGAGGAGATAAGTGTGATGTCCGTGAAGAAAGCAGTGAGTTTAGTGCAGGAATCTCAAGTCCAGACAGGCCCAGGAAGGTTGGAGAGCGACATACTCCAGCTATTCAGAAGATCCTGTCCCCGCGCCAGCCACGCCCGAAGGAAGTCAAGCATCATTATCTTGTCAGCATGAGACTGTGGAGAGAACATTCTGGAACACGGCCCAAGCAAGTATCACAGGATCCAGGGGCCAAGGCCAGACCTGTGGAATATCCCGCCACCGACAGCACCCCGAAACCGAGCTATCAGGACACAAGGAGTGGGGAAATATGACTAGTATCAGGGGGCACCTCCAGAGCCAAATAGGAACCCAGAGCACCTAGGGCGAACACGAAGTATAAGGGGCAGGAACACCCATCAAGTCACCCGCACCCCAGGACTGCTGTGTCACCAGGGACCGGTTTGATGAAGAAACGTAAGCATTGGCCCCACACCCAGGAAGTAAAAGTCAACACAACCGTTCTGTGTCGACGACGACAACACAGGGGCCCCAAACACCACCAGTCGGACAGTATAGGGGAAGGCCGGGGACAATCACCACCAACAGGCAGCCCCCATACGGACCAGTGGGGAACGTGGGACAGCACCAGGGCGCCCGGCCCAGAGACCGGACAAGTCGCGCGTGCACCCCGCAACCCAACGCAGGACCCCATCTGGTCACGCAAGAAAAACGGCGCACAAACAGGATACGGGGTGGCCAGAGAAAGGCACGAAAAGTGCGCCAAATTGTCTCCAGAGCATCGGTCTATTGTGGACTTTGCTAAGATCAAGTTTATTCCCGAAAGTGCTGCCACAAAGAGGGGGGCCAAACCCCGAGAAGCCCAAAGACTGTCCCTCAGTGGTACAGCCCGGAAGAGTAAAACGCCAGGACTTGTTGGGCCACAGGGAAGAAGCACAAAGGGAACGTACCTGCAAAAGTGCGGGAGATTTTTAGCACTGCCCATGAGGCCAGGAGACCCATCGCCGCCATCTTAGGAGAGCCCAGAAGCGAGCGAAGCCAGCGCACCAACAAGAAAGTGAAAGGCAACGTGCGGCGCCATTCGACTCCGGGCCACACACCACCGCTGGCACGCTGATCTCTGGTCCACGCTGCAGTTGCTGTCAGTGAGTACTGGCCCCCGTCCTTGTCTTCAGTCCCCACGGCCCCAGCGAGTGTTTTCCGTGACAGTGCCGGGGGAGGCCACCATTAAAGAGGGGGAGCACACCGTCAGCCGCATCACAGTGACCGTTAATAGCTACAGCATTCTTAAAGGGACAGCATTCCAAGTTGTAGTCTCCATTCCCGCCAGCAAGCAGTTGAGTTCTAAAGAGACGGCGACCAATTTCAGTCATACCGCAAACAACAGACGAGCAAAGTGACAGGCCACGTTCAGAACCCAGCAGTGCCCATGGGAGAGCCACCATCTCCAGCCATACCCGGGCACCAGGCGCCGCACACAAAGGGGAGGCGCAACCCCAGGGACTCGTGAGAAGATGCTGTCTCTCTTCCAGTTCTATCCCGAATACAGAACAGCAGATACAGATCCTGCTGGGCCAGCTTGAGGGGCGCAGCTAGGGAGGTCAAATCCGGCCGCCTCTGACAAAAGAACCCCGGGCAAATCGGACAAACCCAGGGAACGACGGGATCTGTCCCGAGGTAAAGAGCGCTCTTTCCAGACGACAACTACCTGGTGAGACCCGCGGGACATGCTTTATCCCCCAAGAGGCGTCAGAGCTGTGGGCAAGTGGATCCGGAAAATGTGGACTCTGATAAAATCTGCTGACCGCTCATAGAAGGGGCGGGACCACAGCTCCAGAGTCAGTGCGAAGCTGGCACAACACCCAGCACACGGCTGACTCAAGGCCGCCATCCAGGCCTGGGACAGGAGAGCAGGAGCCCAGATCGTGCTCCCCACCTGGACCTTCAACAAGCATTGCTCAGTTGTCCGCCACACCTCTGGGACCTCACGCGCCCAAACGGAGACACACCAGCAGACTCCAGAGATGACCCGGCGAGTGGATCACGACGGAGGAAAGACACCGCGAGAGCGACCAGCGCTTCATCGTCCAGTGATGGAAGTCCAACATCCACCGAGTCGCACCAGACGCCGTAGGAAACCGAGAGTGAGAGGCAACGACCATGCCAAGATAGGACACACCAGGCCAGGCAGAACGGGCCACCCCCGAGGCGCGGGGCCCTCGGGAGGAAAGAAGAAGGGCCCAGGTGAATCTTCAGTGCCATTGTCACGCCGCCAGGCCCACACACACAATCCGGGGAACGGCGTCCCTCTGACAGCGTTGGTGGACACTGGATCTCAGGTAACAACCCTGCGCAAGCAGGTGTTCCTTGAACATTGGGACTTAGGTGTGTTGAATAGAACACCTGACACAAGGATAAATCTGTGTGCCAGCAATGGACAGCCCATACCACAGCAGGGTTATTGGGAACCCACTATCCAGATTGGGGACTTGAAACTGCCTAGACAGGGTGTAATTGTCACTGATGTAGAGGATGATAGGTTTGCAGTTGTAATATTAGGCATGAATGTTTTACGCCATTGCTTTGCAGAAGTGTTGGATGCCTTGCATGCCTCTCTCCTACAGCTTCTCCCAGTGACCAGCAGACCATTCAGCGGGCCATTCGTGTACTCAATGCCCAGCACAAGTTCGCCAACAAACAAGGTGAAATTGGTCGAGTCCGGATCCAAGATACCCGTCCAGTAACCCACAGCCTGGAACAGAAACTATGGTGTGGTGCCGTGCCCGTCCGGGCATAGAAAATCAGGACTATGAGGCCTTGCTACAACCCATACAGGTAGATGGCCAACCACTTGTCATGGCTGCCCGCAGCCTTGTTACAGTTTCCAATGGACGTGTTCCTGTCCGCTTAGTCAACTTGGGCGATGCTCCCGTGAACCTCCACAAGTTCCACTCTGTGGCCCTGCTACACCGGTTAGCACCAGAAGACATTCTCTCTGGTGATTCTACCGCCACACAGCGTTCCACCCAAGCTGCTGAGAACATTCAGAATGGAGCCACGAAGTCCTGGTGGGATGAATTGAACGTGGGAGACGCCAATACCCCTATAGAGCACATCAATGGGGTTCGCAATGTGGCCAAGCGTTACCAACAGGCATTCAGCAAACACCCATTGGACTTTGGTAAGACCACGACCATACAACATCGCATTCTGACTGGCAACCACCATCCAATCAAGGAGCGTCACCGTCCAATACCACCAGCGATGTACCAACCGGTGAAAAAGTTGATCCAAGAGATGCGAGATGCTGATGTCATCCGGGAGAGTAACAGCCCCTGGGCAGCCCCGCAGTCCTGTCAAGAAGAAAGACGGAACCCACGATTTTGTGTGGACTATCGTAAACTCAACAATGTCACGCACAAAGACGCATACCCATGCCACGGATGAGGAATCTCTAATGGCTTGGGATCAGCACCTGTTCTCGACCCTGGACTTAACCAGTGGAACTGGCAAGTCCCATGGCCCTGAAGATCGTGAAAAGACTGCGTTACGACCCCGATGGGACCTGAATTCAAAGTATGCCATTGGGCAGTAATGCCCCAGCCACACCAACGGCTATGGAGAGGTGCCTCGCCATGAGAATTTCCAGAGTGTGCTACTGTACCTGGACGATGTATTGTATTCTCCCGGACATACCAAGAACACCTTCGCACATGTCCGAGGTATTCAAGGTACATACAGCACGGACAAAGGTGAAGCCCCCAAGTGCTACCTGTTGAAACCCCAAGTTCACACCTGGGCATGTCGTGAGCGCACAAGGCGCCAACGTGATCCTGAAAAGATCACTGCAGTCCAGAACTGGCGAAGACCAACTACCGCAAAGAAGTCCGAAGCTCCTGGATCGCAGGTACACCGGCGTCATACCACACTCGCCCAAGTAGCCGAGCCCTGAACGAGTTGTTGCGCGGTTGTCCCAGAGAAAACTACAACCGAAAGCTCCGGTAGACTGGACAGCGCGTCAAGAGGAAGCCTTCAAGCGCTAAAGCACCTGACGCAACCACCAACAGCCTATCCCGACTACAGTCAGCCATTCCGCTTGTACACAGATGCAAGTCACCAAGATTGGGTGCAGTGTTGTCCCAGGTTCAGGACAACAAAGAGCGAGTCACGCCACGCCAGCAGGAGTCTGAGAGGCGCGGAGAAGAACGACCAGAACTATAGTTCTCAAACTCGAACTCTGGCGCTTGTCTGGGCCGTGACAGAGAAGTTTAAAGACTACCTGGCTGCCACACCCTTACCGTGTACACAGATAACAATCCGTTGGCGCATCTGGACACTGCTCGACTGGGAGCCCTGAACAACGGTGGGCCCAAGACTCGCGAATACAAGTTCTCTGTCAAGATCGCAGTGGCAAGTCCAACGCAACGCTGATGCACTCTCAAGGTTGCCTGTGGGAGAAGAACCACACCGAGAAGACATCTGGGAAGAGGTGGAGATGCCACCATCTACAACAAGTTTGCCCAACAGGTTGCTATTGGTGTCCAGAAGGAGAATCTCTGGCGAAAACAGCTGCCGAATCCCTCCAGGAGCCATCTCTGTGGAAAACGTCCAAGAAGAGAGCAGAGTTTTAGGAGAATTGTCAGATTTCCTGCACAGGAAGAATACCAACCCGGTAAAGAGAGGTCTCATGACGTGGAATTAAAACGCCGCGACAGAGGAAGCGCCTGTTTGTCCAACGAGGCCCTACACAGAAACACTCTTGATCCTGTCACAGGTGAAAGGCTCATCAGATCCTCGTTCCAAGAAGAGATGCACAGATGATACGAGGCGACATGACAGATCCGGTCACCGGGGACAAAAGACCGAAGCTACCATCCGTCGTCGCCATTGGGTTGGGATGAGGAGTGACATTGAGAGTTGGTGCAGAGAGTGTCCCGCCTGTAGTACACCAAGGAAGGTCGAAGAGACAGAAGGCCCCCACACCAAAAGACCAAAAGCCGTGTGAAATTGTTGCTCTGGACCATGTGAAGTTGGGTCCCACACGTTCCGGCTACAGCACGCTCTGACAATGGTGGATCATTACTCCAAGTTCCTTGTCATCGTGCCTGTCAGAGATCTACAGCAAGAACTACGGCTGAGACCTCACGCAGAGTTTGTCCACATTACGGTTGTCCTGAGCATATCCTCACCGACCGTGGATCGGCGTTGAATCCCAATTGTTCCGTGAGCTGTGTCAGTTCCAAGACTGCAAGAAGTTGTGAACCACAGCGTATCACCCTCAAGGGAATGGTATGTGCGAGAAGGCAAATCAAGTGATCATCGGCATGCTAAGAAAAGCCGCAGTTACACCTGGTGTTGAGTGGCCTGAGCGTATCAAGGACTTGGCCTATATTTACAACAACACACCCCAAACATCTACGGGATACGCACCATTTTATCTAATGTTTGGAAGACAAGGTCAACTTCCTTCAGACTTAACCCTTGGTGTGAAGGTCCCTGACACCATCAATCCACTACCCATAACAGACTGGGTTGTTGAACACCACCGACGTATGGAGGAAGCTAAAGAGATAGTTGAAACGCGCATGGATGAGGTTCGAGGAGACAACAGGAGGATTACAACCGTCACGCCCATGCAGCGCCCCGAAAGTTGGCGACCGTGTATGGTTAAGGAATAACCATCGGAATGGGAAATTGGATCCATCTGGGAGAAAGAACCATACAGTGTCATCTCCATACCAATCCTGAATCCGACGTGTATGAGATCTCTAAACCTGGGAGACAGCCCCAATTAGTACACCGAAACCGTCTGAAGCTGTGCCTTAAAGAAGGACTACCCACAGAGGTGCCCCCAGCTGAGACAACGAGTACAGAGATCTTGTCACCTTCTGAAGTGAAAGAGAGACCCCAACGTTAACTGAGCTTATGTGGGCGCCTAAACTACTACCATTTAGCTGTTATCCACCAATTGCTCTAGTGCAAGAGAACCCTCGACAGATGATTTAATTGATTTCAGTGACTCTGTTCCTGATTCAAATCTCGTTCCACTTAGGCGTTCTGAGCGTACCACAAAGGCATACCTCCAACACGCATAGTGATGCCATGGCTGTCCTTGGGTAAAAGAGGTTAACTGTCTCTGCTCCTGTATATATGTTATCCTGCTCTGATTACATTAATGTTTTCCTGTGTGTATATACAGTATATATATAATATCTTGCCATGTAATATAGTATTTACACTTATATGCAACAACCAAGCCATAGTGCCTGGCTCACCGAGCCAAGGAAGTTCTGTTACCCCATTGCGGTATGGACATTCGTGCTAGAGTGCCTACTCTTCCTTACAGAAAGGACTGTTTATTGTTTCTCAGAGAGACTCTCATGATAATGGACACTCACAAAATTTGTGCCAGAGAGCCTCTGGACCCATTTGCACTACTGTTGTTCATATGGACTGTCTGATGGTACCGCCAAAAGGTTCCATAAGTCTGAGTTTAATTATCTCTCCGTTACCCTTCAGACTCTCATGGACATTCCAGGACTATGCCGGGAGGTCTTACCTCAAGTTTCTAAGTATTATATTTTTCTAAACTGTTAGTGACATTTGCACTTTATTCGTATTTATTAACGTTATGTTACATCTCACCCACCCCAGCCCGTCGCCGAGGTCGGCTCAGTGAAAGAGGGGGAGTATGTGGCATCCCAGAGCTGGCTATGGCTGGGCTGAGGGTAATCTCTGTGCATTGTATTATTTCCTGTTGCTCATAGCCTGTGTGACATAGGAGGGGGTCCTGAGTCTCACACAACACAGCGCCACCTAGTGAGCCTCACACATGCATTACACCTCCCATAGGATTGAATAGTAACCAAATGTCCAATGGGAGGACATCGCCTGGGAAAAGGGGAGGAGTCAGCTGATCACTGGGTCCCCATGGTAACACCCCTGCAGGAAGGTCCTGCGTGTGAGGAGTTAGAAGTGTGGAGTGTTAGGAGGAGGAGGTGAGGAGATAAGTGTGATGTCCTGTGAAGAAAGCAGTGAGTTTAGTGCAGGAATCTCAAGTCCTAGACAGGCCCAGGAAGGTTGGAGAGCTGACATACTCCAGCTATTCAGAAGATCCTGTCCCCTGCTGCCTAGCCATCGCCCTGAAGGAAGTCAAGCATCATTATCTTGTCAGCATGAGACTGTGGAGAGAACATTCTGGAACACGTGCCCATAGCCAGTACACAGGATCCAGGGGCCAAGGCCAGACCTGTGGAATATCCCGCCATCCTGACTATTGCACCCCGAAACCTGAGCTATCAGGACCACATAACGTGAGTGGGGAATATTATGTACTAGTATCATGGTGGGCATCCTCCTATGAGCCAAATAGGAGCCCAGACGCACCTAGGGCTGTAACACTGAAGATAAGGGGCAGGAACACCTTCACTAAGTCTACCCGCACCTCAGGACTTGCGTGTCACCAGGCGACCCCGTTGTTTTGTATTGAAGAAACTGTTTAAGCATTTGTGCCTCCACACCCATGGAAGTAAAAGTTCAACTTTACAACCGTTTCTGTGTCTGACTCTGCACCGACAACATCAGGGCGCCCCAAACACCACCAGTCGGCACAGTATAGGGGAAGCGCCCCGGGGGAACAATCACCACCAACATTTGTGCAGCCCCCTCATCACCGGTACCAGTGGTGGTAACGTGGGACAGCACCAGCGCTGCGCCCCGTGCCCAGAGACCGTGACAAGTCTGCGCTGTTTCACCCCGCAATCCCAACTGCAGCGTTACCTTCCATCTGGTCACCGCACATGATCATGTGTGGGGCACTAAAGGAACTGCTATGTGATGGCAACTAAAAGGGGCAAAAGTGGAGCATTATATCTTGTGTGGGGGCAAAAGTGGAGAATTATACCGTGTGTGGGGGGCAAAAGTGGAGCATTACACCATTTGTGTGCATTATACCGTACAAAATAGAGCGGCATGCTGCACTGTTTTGTCAGAATTTTTCTCTACCTGAAATAGAAGCTTCTAGCAGAGCATCAAATGCACATATGAACACAAATTTGGCCAGGGTCACACAGTTGTAATATGGAGGTAATCTACTCTCTATATTATAGCTGCAAGTCCCATTAAAATGACTTATGCAGGAGTTGACAACCTACAGCACACCGAGTACCTCATCCTTGTTTCTTTTATTTAAATCAGCATGCTGTACAAAAAAGGTTGACTACCCCTGTCCTAGGTGTATGGGGCTAAATGCCTCTGTGGTTATATATCTACCATTTATGTCCCTTGAAAAAGTGTATTGCAGTATCTTACAGTAGGTTTTTTTTCATAAAGTTGTAATAAAAAAGGGATATACCAGCATAAAATGGTCAAATGCATGCCAAAATTACATTGATTTGGCTTAAAGAGGACCTGTCCTCTGACATTGGTGGTATTATATACCACTAGAAAGCTGACACCGTGCTAAATGCCCCCGTGCCAGAGATATCCCTGTACTGTCAGAAGGCCCGGCCTTACAGCTCAGTGTCATCGCTGGGCTGTGAGGAACATCCCCCTGACAGTATTCTTCTATAACCTTGTACTGTCAGCTTTCTAATGGTATATAGTACTGCCGATCTCAGAGGACATGACACATACAGTACAAATAACCCAATGAATTTACTGAAAGTGCCCACAATCAGTTATGAAAATGGTGTGGAAGAGTTTTCACAGAAAGAGTGTAGCTCAGAACTATGCTATTTCCATAAGCTCAACCATCGAGAATTTCACTGTCGGTGAGGTCACAGTCAGGTAAGAGCTGGGAGACGTAACCTAGGGGTTCATTTCAGAGATACTGTAGGTGCGAGTCAAAGAGGTGGGATCTGTATCTATCAGACATTTATGAAATATCTTGTGGACATGATCCTGCTCCTGCTCTGCGCCGTACTATTACATCGCACTGAGCATATGGTTAATGCTCAGCTCAGTAATAGTACGCCGCTGTAATGCCACAGGAACAGAAGGGCTGGGACAAGCCACCCTGGATGCCGTGATCAATAGCAAGATCACCCCCACTGTCACTCCTCGAAAACCCGCAACCTCCTAACTTCCTATGCATAGTTCCCATAAGAACTACTATGCGATGTTCTGTAATTCTATGTATTGCAGGACATTGTACAGGGGATCTTGTGGGACAGGGAAAAAGTGAAAATACACAAAACTCACATAGTAAAAACACACCAAAATAAACAAATAATAAAACATTTAAAAAACCCACCTTTATTTTTAAAAAATATATGTAAACATAAATAAACGTTAGGTATCCCCACATGCGTGTAAGTCCCCACTATCCAAAAATAGCATTATTTATCCCGTACGGTGAACACTGTAGAAAAAAATATACTGCTATGCGCAACTTAATGTATTTTGGTCACTTTGCTTTCTCCAAAAAATAGCAATAAAAGTGATCAAAAAGTCATACATAACAAACATTGGTACCAATAGAACGTACAACTTGTCCCGCAAATAAAGAGCCCTGACATATCTCTGTCAACAGTACAGTAAAAAGGTTATAGGAGTCAGAATACGGTGACCCCAGGAAAATCCTTCACTATCAAAAAACGTTTTATTTGTAAAAGCGGTAATAAAAACCAATATAAATATGGTATCACTGTAATCGTAATGACCGGCTGAACAAAGCTGCCATATCATTTTTAATGCAGAGTGAACACCGTAAAAACAAAATGCAAACATTTATGATAGAAAGTACAACTCGTCACGCAAAGAATAAACCCTCACATAGCTATGTAGCCAGAAAAATAAAAAAGTTATTAATTTTGGAAGGCGGGGAAGGAAAATTAAAAAAAAAAAGTCACTGAGCATTAACTTACAAACTACCCTGCGTTCTTAAGGGTTTAATTGATGAGTGTGTTTCTGAAATAGGAATTGCAAGCCCCGCTGGCGTCAGGAACTGATGGTGACTATCTTAGTTCAGTGTTGCCTCATTGTTATCCACCCAGTATAAGGCTGAAGCTACACAACAACCACCAGTCTCATTTGTGACCATGGCATCCACAGCAAAATCACTGCTGGTACAATATGCACCAAAAATGGCACGGATAATGTTTTCTAGTAAAACCGACATACACATATATTCCTGTGATATCAATTATGTCTTTTTATTTACCATATTTAAAATGCATATTATTAAAAGTGTGTTTATGGTAAAAATGTTTGTGCTGTTACTTTTTTAATTATCAAATAAATATTCTCACTTTTAATTTTCAGATTTTTCTTTTACTGACAATGTATTTCTATATACAGATATCATACACTTGTCTACTAGTAAAAAAAAAGAGTGAAAATAATACAACTGAAGCTTAGGCTGAGAAAATCCTCCCATAGCCAGCTGTTGAGTCTACAGTTCATGGTTAATGTTCTTGCCTCCTATGCAGTAGGTTGTGAGTTTGAGTCCCAGCAAGGACCAAATACAGAAAAAGTCTGTATTTAATATCAAGTCCTCTTCTAAACACTGGAGTGTGTTAGAGGAAAATCTACAAGGAGTATAAATACCTGGTAGTGTCTGTATACATTCTGATTCTCAGGAAGCTGATCTGCATACAACCACCACTAGATGGATATTATAATATAAACATGTCTTCTTTAAAGGGAGTCTATCATTGAGATTTTCAATTTCTAGATAAGCCTATATTCATGTATCCTTTAGAAAGGCTATTGTAGGCATACCTCTTATTTCATGACTCTTGCCTGCATTTTTCAGAAAAAGCCTTTTTCTTGTTATGTAAATTAGCTTCCACGGAGCACAGAGGGCATTCCCCCTGTATGCCGAGCACCCCTCGCATCATCACCCTCTCCCTGCATCGCTGCCCCTTCTTCCTTCTTGTTGACGCCTTCTCCTCCTCTTCTTTGTTTCTTCCTCCTGTCAACTCGAACATGCGCGAGATTTTGTTCACGCTAACGGGAGAAAGAAGCTTGTTCCTCCAGTCAGCTTGAACGAAATCTCGCGCATGAGCGAGATTTCGTTCACGGAGATGGGAGAATGAAGCAAAGAGGCGGAGGAGGCGTTAACAAGAAGGAAGAAGGGGGCGGCGATGCAGGGAGAGGGTGATGATGCGGGGGGTGTTCGAACAACAGGGTGAACGCCCCCTGTGCTCCAAGGAAGCTAATTTACATAACAAGGAAAAGGCTTTTTCTGAAAAACACCGGCAAGAGTCAGGAAATAAAAGGTATGCCTACAATAAAGGCTACATGAATATAGCCTTAGCTAAAAATTGAAAATCTCAATGATAGACTCCCTTTAAGCTCCATTTACTAGTAGGGACCTATAAACAAATAAAAAAAAAAAACTATAGGTAATCTTTAACTTTTCTACTTGTACTCATAGCAAGTAGACATTTTCAGTAGCATCAGAAGTATCAGCTACCACCCATATAGTCCAATTCAGTGTATAATATAATTCATAGACAACAGAGTCTATCACACCTTCATATACATTCAGTATTGCTAAATTCTGCTTATATTATCTAAGTTTTAACCCTGCAATGAAAACATCCGTATAAGTTAAAAAAGAACATAACACCTAATGTTGTGGCTGAAAGTGTCTGCTCTTCTTCAATGAGCGTAAAACTTGGCAGGGTGAAATTGTCATGGATCATTCAATAAAGTTTGATTTGTTTCATTACTACTTACCAGCATCCAAAATAGATCAAAAGACGATCACCTGGTTATATCAAAGCCTTTGTATGTATGAGCAGCATAAATAACCCATTAGATCAGTATAGTCAGTACTACTGAACCATAATGTACACTGCCGACATAACGTAATGGTCATGTAATATGTTTTATATATATAATGAATTCATTGATGTGATTCTGTATCTACATTTCACAGGTACATCACACCATGCGACATAATTGCAGTCATTTTGCCCTCTGATGCCTCATATGATGCCATCTTGATTGCATCTGTCCCACTATAGACATTTATCTCAATTTCTGGCAGTCCTATAGAGATGAATGGAATACAACAGACATCGGACTCCATCATTCCATATATACAGAGAGGAACAGGATCGCCATTCTCAAGATCAATGCTGGTTCCAGTAGCTGGACCCCACAGATCGTTTATCCTCTATCCTGTGGAGGCGGGATACATGTCTATAGTGGGACAACCCCTTTAAGTGATATCACTTTAAATGACCAGGGTATTACTAATGTGTCAGCTGGAAATGTTTAAAATATATTAAACGACCCCTTTGATATGGGATCTGACACCCCCCTAGCATTGATAATTTGTGGCAATGAGGTCCCAAATTCATTTGCAACCAAGTATATATAATATGTAATCTACATGGCCTTTGTCTGTTCTCGCTGTGTTTCTGTATACTTTGGATTTCTCCTCCACTCCAAAAATACTGAGAGGTAAATTGGCTTCCATTGTAATTGACCCTATTGAGTGTTGGGGATGAGTGTCTATACAGTATGGCAGCCACTGAGTTTCCAGCTTTCCGTATGTTGTGAGAGGTACTGAGCTGAGGAATGTTCTCCTTTAGGGGCATGTAAGGGCTAAAACTGTGCGTCTGAAGGATGATATGTCCTGAGGGACCGTGTGAGATTACTGGTCCTCCAGGAACACTGTAGTACATAGATTTCTAGAGTTACCTTTTTGGGAATCCATGTGGCACAATCTTAAGCAATGCTGGCTATACATGTTAGATTTGGCCAAAATAGCTGATTTTGACCATTTCAGGCAACAAACAGCCTTGAGAATATGTTCATTTGCAATGGCAAAAGACTAGCCCTGTTACATATTTTCAGATGAAGGTTGGCTAAAAACATCAGTGTTTGGCATGATCAGCCACTTTTGGTTCATCTTCAGCCATCTTGTGCTTGCTGCACTTTTTTTTTTCTAACAACTAAATCGCTACCATGATTGGGAAATTCAGTTGTTAAAGTGATTGTCTGGTCCAAATGGTGTATTCACACTGGTGACCTATGGCTGCAGATGCTCCTCGTCTTTTAGTATCTTCTGGCACCCAGAGACTGCTAGAACAGAAGATCTCTGCGGGGTCCAGTTGTTGGACTTTGACGGATCACATACTGATGACCTATCCTGTAGATACGTCATCAGTAGAGATGGCAAACCAATTCATTCCTAGCTGGGTTTGACCCCAATATTCCAAATTGTATGATTTTTTTTAACCAAACCAAAAAATTGGTGATTAGTCTAGGACGAACTAAAATGACTGCCATGACATGCAGTACAGTAAATTATACTCTGGGGTCCCAGGGGAGGTGTAAAAAAATAAAAACATTTACAGTGACCTTCATTCATCTCTTTTGGGCCTCCTCGCAGCATCTGGTGCTCTCTTGGTGACGTCATGTGTTGGGGTCAAGGCTGAGGCCTGCGATTGGGCAACAGCAGTCACATGGGAATGCGGAGTGTCATGATCCTGGGCGCATGATGTCATCAAGAAGACCAAGAGAAGGCAATAGATGCCTTTGAGGAGGTCCAAAAGAGGTGAGTGATGGTTAGTATAAATGTTTTTTCTTTTTTACACCTCCCCAGACCCTCCACCTATTATAATCTGGGGTCTGAAGAGACACCACAGTATAATAATTTCACTTCCAGTTCTATCCAAACTTATTCAACCCAAAATGAAGCAGGGACCCGAGCCACCCGAACCCCAAACAAAAAGAATCTTGGAAGGTTTGTCCATCTAATCTTCAATATAAAAATTGGATTTGGGGCCAGACAATTCCTTTAATATGATTGGTGGGATTTTTTGTGTGAATGATCCTATGATCGATCAGATGACCTCATGACAACTTTCCTTAGTCTTAAGACTTATTAATGTAAAAGACTAAAAAGTTCCTTTCCTTTCAATCCCAAGTATATGCCGCCATTCCAGGTCCAGAACACAAAATGACTTACAATTTTTTTTTGATAATAAAAAACAAAGCAGAAACCTACAAAGAAATGAGTCATTGAAAACCCCTCCGTAAATCTGTTTAATTCAATGTATTTCAATGATGCTTTGATAACATTTTTGAGGCTCTCGTTCCTTTGCTTGGGTAAGAAAAAAAATAATAAATATCCATCCTCGCCTAAGAAACGCAGATTTGGTGTATTGGGCGAGAAACATATGATAGCAATCCAAGTATGTGACACAGAGCAGACATAACAGTCCACTCAGACACTTGTTACAAGTACATAAACACTTTGCTTTTTTTAAGGTTTATAAAGGAGCAGCAGCTGAGAGAACGGCCGAAATCACAGGGACTCTGCAGATCTGCCATTTATCATCTCCTAATTAACTGTTAATTTGCCAGTCTTTAACTTAAAGCACTCCGGTCATTTATCACATGTTCCAAGGGATGGTGTCAGGAACTGGGAGAAAAAAAATTGCCCAGACCCCTCGGGTGCATGTGTTTTATTCCATCGACATTGCAGCAGGTTGGACGCTAAACAGCCGGCATCAACATTTATCGTCTTTGCTTTTTTAACCCCTTAATGATGCAGCCAACTTTAATGTTAATGATGTAGTGATTTTTTTGTTTTATGCCTCTGTGCATTTTGGCAGCTTTAGCTTTTACATTCATTCATTTGCTTTGTTTTAAGGAAAAATTGTAGTTTTTTAAGGCATCATTTATGAGTACATATATGGTCGTGGGTAATTCATATAATTTATATAAGGAGGTATGCACAAAAAATGCTTGTCTGGGTTATTTATTTTTCAGTATGTTCATGCCAAGTAACCTGGAACACCAAATGATGTTTTTATATAATATATGCATAGCAATCTATATTTTCTAGAAAATAAATGTTTATTGTATTTTTGGCAATATTTTTCTTTTATTTTTTATTATATTCTTTTTTATTTTGTGGTATATTATGTTGGATTTTTATTAATATATTTTAGCTGCACTGCATGGCAATGTATTAGTATTTTTTGTGTAGTTGTGCTGGGTGTTGATAGTGAAAGGGCAGCAGCGGTGTTTTTGTACGTTCTTAAGGTTAGTAACAAAGGGGCAGATTTTTTCATGGCTTGTGTGCCAGACAACTGACCTACAATTCATGTAAAAAGTCTGAGTTTTTTCTTGTAAGACTGGGTTGCTTAAGGCCCACCTGTAAAATTTATTCTGGGGGCCCACTATACAGCTACAGGCAAATATTATCTGATACCCTCTTACAAATTTCTAAAATGTCGACAACATTATTTTTTTTCCAGTATTATCTTGTTGCCTTGCCTCTCTTGCCTCTGATTGTTTCTGTCCTGGGGTCCTATCAGTAGTCTACTACCTGGCTCCTACCTTGAACTAGGACCCCTTGGCTTGCTATGTCGCATATACACACGTGGACAAAATTGTTGATACCCCTCGTTTAATGAAAGAAAAACCCACAATGGTCACAAAAATAACTTTAATCTGACAAAAGTAATAATATATAAAAATTCTATGAAAATGAACAAATGAAAGTCAGACATTGCTTTCCAACCATGCTTCAATAGAATTTTTAAAAAAAGAAAACTCATGAAACAGGCCTGGACAGAAATGATGGTTCCCTTAACTTAATATTTTGTTGCTCAACCTTTTGAGGCAATCACTGCAATCAAACGATTCCTGTAACTGTCAATGAGACTTCTGCACCTCTCAACAGGTATTTTGGCCACTCCCCATGAGCAAACTGCTCCAGTTGTCTCGGGTTTGAAGGGTGCCTTTTCCAGACGGCATGTTTCAGCTCCTTCCAAAGATGCTCAATAGGATTTAGGTCAGGACTCATAGAAGGCCACTTCAGAATAGTCCAATGTTTTCCTCTTAGCCATTCTTGAGTGTTTTTAGCTGTGTGTTTTGGGTCATTATCCTGTTGCAAGACCCATGACCTACGACTGAGACCAAGCTTTCTGACACTGGGCAGCACATTTCGCTCTAGAATCCCTTAATAGTCTTGAGATTTCATTGTACTATGCACAGATTCAAGACACCCTGTGCCAGATGCAGCAAAGCAGCCCCAGAACATAATAGAGCCTCCTCCATGTTTCACAGTCGGGACAGTGTTCTTTTCAAGATATGTTTCACTTTTCCGTCTGTGAACATAGAGCTGATGTGCCTTGCCAAAAATTAAAATTTTTGTCTCATCTGTCCATAGGACATTCTCCCAGAAGCTTTGTGGCTTGTCAACATGTAGTTTGGCAAATTACTTTTGTCAGATTCAAGTTATTTCTGTGACCATTGTGGGTTTTTCTTTCATTAAACGAGGGGTACCAACAATTTTGTCCATGTGTGTATGTACTCATAGAACTGCAGGCCACAGACAGCAGATAGACAGAACAGCGGTGTGGTAGTAGCGGGGGATTCAACAGATGAGTATTATTTCTTTTGTTATTTTATCATTTTCTTGCCTTTGTTCAATATGTTATGATCTGCGTCAACCCTTTTAAAGAGGACTTTGCGCCCTTTAATAGGCACCACTATGCTAATTCCAGCACAGTTGGAATTTATTCTCTAGCCCCAACTATTCCTAAGTAATCAGTGCAGTTAGTTTCGCTGCCTGATACGCTAACTAGGATCTCCGCTGTCAGGTGGGGGTATGATTCTAAAATCTGACACTGCCCACTTCCACTTGGACAGTATCAAGTAACCCTGAATTACACCTCCTTGCCTGCTCCTCCCAGAGACCAACCACCTGACACTACAGAGTCTAATTATCATATCTGGCACTAACTATAACCACACCAATTGCTCAGGAATGGTGGGGCTAGAGAAAATATTTCAACTGTGCTAGAATTAGCGCAGAATTAGCCCCTATTAAATGATGCAAAGAACTGGAGTTGGTGTAAGGGTGGGTTCACACTTGCGCCGGAGTCCGTCCGCCGCGAATCCACCTGAAAATCTGGGGAAACTGTATAGGGACTGTATAGCGACAGGTTAGCGATGCATTGCTTAAAAACCCATTCACTTGTATGGGTTTTTAAAGCAATGCGCGAGTATGCGCTTACACCCTCTGCGCCGCAAAGCAGGTTTTTTCGCTGGAAACAAAGTCAGACATGCAGGACTTTGTTTCCAGCGAAAAAAACTGGATTTTCAGCGCAGAGGGTGTAAGCGCATACTCGCGCATTGCTTTAAAAACCCATTCAAATGAATGGGTTTTTAAGCAATGCATCGCTACCTTGTCGCTATCCAGTCCCTATACAGTTTCCCCAGATTTTCAGGCGGATTCGCGGTAGACGGACTCCAGCGCAAGTGTGAACCCACCCTAAGTGGTGAAAGGTCCTCTTTAATAACCTCAATACACAGGCATATGAGCAGTTGTTAAGGAGTTAAAGAAGTGATAATATTTAATACAATAAAATCAAGAAAACAAGTCAATTCCAATGAGAATTCATTCAGATGGATTCTAACTCTGAAAATGATTATTTACGGAACAGAATCTGGGTTAGTAATTGCTTGCAAGTTATGGAAAATCCTAGTTTTCGAATATAAAAATTACTTCAAGATGTCATATATCTCCTTAAACATGGAAAGAAAAAGGTGACTCTACACAAACATTTCCATGGCAGATAAAATCTTGGATAAATAATTATTGCAGTTTGCCTTTGGTAATATGTTTTGTGCAGATATCACCTGCCAGAGGTCTAAGGTAAAGCATATGGTCTGCGCTTTATTCTCCGTTACAGAAATGTTTATTTATATGTTATTAATCTCAGAATTCTTGGAATCTTTTCTGAATCCATTTTTAGCAAACACTGAAAATCCACATTAAAGCTATGATACATTTTTGAAAGTGAAATAATAAGATGAAAACATTGTGTTCACATCGTGTTCCTATTACAGGCTCGTGCTGATAGGCTTTGTTGTGTTGTATTGGTGTTTTTGTACTTTTTCGATGTAATTTATCTGCATACAAGATAGTACTAGATATGAAATAAATTTTTACATGACATAATTTCAAAATATAGATGTATTTTGCTGCATATGTTATATCCAATGATGGACATGATCGAAAATTGCATGATTAATTTCACGAATATTTGAAAGGCTGAGGCTAGGGTCATGTATGTGTCAGAGTCTCCATTAGAGACTCCATCGCAGAGACCTCTGTAAATCAGCGGAGGAAAAAGTTCTGCACGGAGGACTTTTTTTCTC
The DNA here is from genome assembly GCA_947044405.1 of Leptodactylus fallax. Taxonomy (NCBI): domain Eukaryota; kingdom Metazoa; phylum Chordata; class Amphibia; order Anura; family Leptodactylidae; genus Leptodactylus; species Leptodactylus fallax. Next base: position 2,378,861 of record CAMRHE010000017.1, read on the forward strand.
CAATCCTTTCAGTTTCAAAACAGCGGACCCCCATTATAGTCAATGGGTTGCGCTGGACTCTATTTGTAACTGCTGTTTTAGCGGTCTGGCTCTCAGTGGTTCAGGTTTCCCAACTGACCCAAAAATCGAAGAGCCCGATGCTAGTGTGAACCTACCGTCACGTGCACATTTAATTTCAGACCAAACTTGTTTCACTAAACTTGATGACCCCACGTGACCTCTAAAGCCCAATCACAGGTCTCAACAGTGACCTGGGCCACTGACGTCACAGAGTGTAAGCGAAGTAAGGAATGGTGAGTATGAGTTGTTTTTTAATTTTTTCCAAAACTTCCTTGTGATTATTATACTCTGGGGTCTGAAGAAAGCCCAAATACTATTAAAGGGAGTCTATCACTGCCCTCAGCTACTTTAAACTGCTCCCATAGTGCTGTAGATGCTGTTAGCAGAATAAAAATAATACCTTTCTTAAGATTCAGAACCCCAGGTATGCCCTAAACATGCCCATCCTGCATTCAGCTCCTCCCCCTGGGGAGTGTGAGAATCAACTGACACTGGGAGCATCAAATCACACTGCCCAGGGGGAGGAGCTGAATACAGGATAGGCGTGTTTAGTGATGATGCAGCAGTGCTCAATAATAGAAGAAAACTCTCCCTGTGCTCCAAGATCCTCATTTGAATATAGAATAAAAGTGCTTTTTCTACGCATCCCAGGGACTCTGAAACTTAAGAAAGGTATGGTTTTTATTCTGTTAGCATCTACAGCACTATGGGAGTGGTTTAAAGTAGCTGGGAATACTAATGATTTTTAATGATTTGTGGCTGGCGAACCCCAAAATTTCGGTTGGCTACACATCAAATGTTCTGAAAATGGGGGGAGAGGGAGGATCTGAGTGAACTGCAATGCATCATGGTAGTTGTAGGCTAAGACAGCAGGAAGCTACTGCGACAATTTGAGGGGATCAGTCTCAAATGGCGGCAGACTCCTGGTCCCGACAGCAGTGGAAGTGGTACTGGGCGCCGGAGAGACAGCGTTCAGACGGTCCAAGTGTAAAGTAAACTGGCGTTATTCAGCTTAGGTGCAACATAATAAAACAAAAAAACAGCCTGCGCCACAGTTAGGGCACTAACTGACTTCTTGACCCCTGTCTAGCCTGTGGGGCAACGGGCAGCCTGACTAATGCTCAGCTCCAGCAAAAGTCCCCTGTGGACCCCAGCCCTCCTGGGACAGACCGCCTCTCTGTCCTTGGCTGGTTCCCCAGTTCCTGCTTCCTGCAGGATTCAACAGCAGCTCTGCCGCTGTAACCACTCCCTTTGGAGTTACGCCCCGACCCAAAGGTGTGGCTGAGGGCAGAGGATACCATAGAAAGCCAGAAATCACTCAAAACACTGCTAAAGGTATTTGGGTGCACTTATTAACCCATTGATAACACTAACAGACCTATTTTAAAAATAATTTTTCTGACCCTTCAACCAGCCAGCCAGTACTCTGCTTTGCACTGATGAGGGGCATTAACCTTGAAACAGCTGTCTAAAGATGAGTTCCTCTTCTTTTAGGAAAAAATATTCTGGTTTGGCTTTATTCACAGATTATGCCACTAGGTTTAAGGAAAGCCAGGCATTGATCTATAGGAAGCTACCTTTCAAAAGGTGACGCTAGAGCAAATCCCCCATTTCCACTAAGGACTACTTATTTGCATATTCCTTTCCAAGCATTCTTAACAAGGCATGCATGGTCTAAGAAGTCCTTGTATATCACAAGCTGACATCTCCTCAAGGAGACATAGTAGCCCTTTTGGCCTTAACCATATTAAAGTATCCAATGTTGAAATGTTTAGGTTAAAATCACTTTGTGCCAAATAATAATCCAAAAACTGTAGATAATTCCTTTGCAGAAATCATTATTTCTTGTTCCAGTCTTCGATGCAAAAAAAAAAAAAAACACAAAAATCAACTAAGAAGCAAAGTTTTGTGAAATTGTCTGGCACACACTAGGGAAATCTAAACAGAGTGAAATGTTTGTGATGTGCACATCTGTGGTTCTTGCACTCCCATTGCTTGCATGCCGATCGCCGCTCTTGACAGCATTTCAGAGTAATTAGTTTGATATGGCATTTGAAGGCAAGAGCTGGAAAAACAACTTACGTGTACTATTCTTTGTGTGTCAGAGCAGTCCTGATATCCGGTCAATAGGTATGAATCATATATTTAAAGTGTACCTCCAATTATAAAATAACTTTTCATAAATGAATAGTACAGGTGAATATAAGAAACTTTGTAATATATCTTATTAAAGAAATATGTTTCCTTCTCCATTTATCAGACATTTTTACATACAAATCCATGTATAGGGGAGTGGGAAGAGGAGGTTGCGGGAAAAGACACACACATCTGCTAAACTCTGCTAGACTTTGAGTCAGGGGGCTATTTTAACAATGCTATGTTTCAACATAAGACTCTACCACTGCACAGAATGAAGTACTAAATTAACGGCCATCTTTTCCCCCTCCCCCCTCCATAGACTTCTGTGGGCGAGGTGAGTATGGAGACGGATTATATACAGAAAAACTGTCTGAGCATATATAAGATGGGAGGCAGGAGCTTAGTAAGGCTATGTTAGTAAGGCTGCGCCAGAGTCCTTCTCCATTATAGACAATGGGGTCCATCAGACTCTGTGTGTTACCACTATTTTAGCAGTTTGCCTCTCCATTGTTCTGGTCCTCCAATGGACCAGAAAAATGTAGAAGCAACGCTAGTAGAAAGGAAACAGCTTTCTTCAAAGCATACCTCCAATTATAAAACCTTGTGTGAATATAAGAAACTTTGTAATATATCTTATTAAGAAATTATTTTTCTTTCTCCACTTATCAGGCTGCTCTTTTCCTCCCTATACTCACTTAGTATTTTTGTTTAAATAGAGTCTATATCCGTATCCAGATCACACAGAAGTCTATGGAGCTGTGTCCATAGACTTGTGTATGAGCTGGATTTGGATATGGACTCTATATAAACTAACAGACTGAGCGACAACAAAGGAGGAGAAAAGCCTAAATGGAGAAACAAACAGATTTTCTGTTAACTGAGAGAACTGTTAACTGTTTTATTTCCTGATTCTTTTCAGTGGTAGACAGCAGCGTTACAAGGGCTCCCTTCCAGCAGCCTCCTCCTCCCCACTCCCCTCTTTGTAGACCAATAAGTAAAAAGTAACTCAGTCTGATAAGTTGAGAAGGAAACAAATTTCTTTAATAGGATACATTACAAAGTTTTGTATACTCATTTGTACAATTCCTTTATGAAAAGTTGTTTTATAATTGGAGGTTCATTTTATCAAATATATTTCCATTTCTTTCAAATAAACAATAATGCACTTTTACATGTGTGTAGCTCAATTCAGTGGCTTCCAGACCTTTTTGACCTTCCTTCCAAGACCACAGATACTGTATATTATTTCAAAGCATTTCTGGTTAGGACCCAGATGCAACAACCCCTAAACTGCTCAAACATTAGGACCACTAGACAGGAGCATAGCCAGTAACCATAGGGCCCCAAAGCAAAACTTGTAATGACCACAGGCCATGTGACATCATGTTCATCAGTCACATGGTCTGATAGCAGCTCAGTCCCATTCTAGTAAATGGGCTGAGCTGCAATACCCATACCTAACAACTTTCAAAGGATTGAAAAAGGGACAGAGTGTGCAGTGCGCTATGCATGCAATAGCAAATGTAGCCCCACCCACTTCCACTTTGACTCCACCCATTTCTCCTTGTGCTCCCTTACAGTATAACATCCCTGCAGGACTCCATGCAGCATCCGGCGCTTCCTGGTGATATTATGCAACCAGGGTCACTGCTGAGGCCATGATGTCATGATGCTCACCATGCCCATGTCACTGCTGAGGCCCAATTACAGGCCTCAGTGGTGACCCTAGGCGCATTACATCACCAAGGAGACAGAGAGAGCGCCAGATGCTCACAGTATAATAATTTTACTTCTAGTTCTATCTACCAGGAAAGAATCAGGGACCTGAGCCACCCAAACCCGAAACAAATCTATATACTTTATATAGTACATGACTATTTAATAAAATAATCAATGCATCAAATTCAATTTTAGCAGTGACTTATACAGTGAATAACCAATTCATAGATAACTCAGTGAAAAGAATCCACCTGTGTCAGTATTTCATATGGCAGGTAGATCATTTAAATTTAGCAGCTTCTTATATCAGAGGTCCCCAAACACTGGGCCATGGATCACCTGGTACTGGGCCGCAGCTTCCCTCAGGTGACCTCCCCCAGTGCTCTGAGATGCACAATATTGTACTTACAGAGCATTGATGGGGTGGGCGGAGCCTCCCATTGTGCACAGGCTGGGGTGGGCGGAGCCTCCCATTGCGCACAGGCTGGGGTGGGCGGAGCCTCCACTTGCACACAGGCTGTGTGCAGAAGGAGGTCCCGCCCGGAACCTTGACCCCTAGTCTATGTTTCCAGTGGGAGGAAAACAGAAGATGCGCACAGGCTGTGTGCAAGAGGAGGCCCCACCCACCCCATCAATGCTCTGTAAGTACAATATAACTATACAGAGCAACAGAATAATGTATGGTGTGTGTGGCACTGTTACCTATGGGAGGATGCTATGAGCTCACACCCTATAGGTAATAGCATTACTTATGTGAGGAGCCTATTACTCATGGAGGGGGGCACTATTACATGTCAGGTGGTCCTGCACCCCAAATCCTGCACCCCACCACCCTGCCCTCCTGGGCCACAGAAAAATTGTCTTCACTGAAACTGGTCCTTGGTGCAAAAAAGTTTGTGGACGGCCGTGTTATATAACACCATATGACTTAGCTTGGCTATTGAGAGCGACCCTCCACTTTATAGCTCATACTACTGCAGCCATAGTGAGATGTCATCCCATACTAACCGAGGAGGATATTGGATTCACCTGGGTATTAGCTGCACCTGAATAGAGGCAGAAGGAGCAACAGCCTCCTGCCTGAGAACTAGTGACTGAGTTCCTACACTATAAACTAATATTACTGCTAAGTCCAGGTATAGTGTCAGAGGAAGAACAGACCCCGCTCATGTGCAATACACCAAGTGCAACATCGGGATTAGAGCACTGACATAGGAACGACAGCGGTGATATAGAGTATTGGAGAGATATTCACGTATCCGTGGGTGAGCGGCAGGAGAGGTGAGTGAATGTTAATACATCTGCAAGTATGGAATATTTAAAGATGGATAAAAATCCTTCATCTGCTTAGTAAATATTATACATGGCTGTATAGGCTCATACTGTGGAGCATTGATACATACAGCACTTAAAGGTATACACTCCCTATATCGGATGGACCATCTGAAACAGATTGAGACATGGGATTTGTCATTGCACAATTTATGTCACTTATTGCTATAAGTGAATGGTATCTATACTCATTGAAGTTATATGTATGGTTGATATGATATATGAAATGTTGGTACGGATTCTATTCACTGTCAGCTATCAATGTTATATAATAACTGGTTGTTTGCTATATGAGTTGCTGATAAATTTGGATGTTATCTATAGCCATCAAAGTTGTCTCTGATCTACTTGCTTTATGAAATGTGAACACACACAGGTTCTATTCACTGACAGCTATCACAGTTATAACTGGTTATTCACTATCTGAGTTACTGCTATAATTGGATTTGATGCCTATATATTTATGTGCTATAAAAGGTCTTGTTACTTGTGTATTGTATGATCTGCTATCACAGCTGGTACTTATTTTCTCTAAGAACTATATAATTGGAATCTATCTCCTGGAATGGAAATATCCATTGGAACAACTTCTATCTGATACAGAGTAATACGAGTATGTACCACAATCTGACATACACTGAAGGATTATCTGCTTATTGTATGAATACAGTTACAAATGGATTCCATTCACTGACAGCCATCAGAGATGTGCATTATTCATGTATTATATAATCTGCTGTTACAATCTGAACTGTTCTATGGAAAGTTATCAGGGTTATTGTATTTACTGTCTGATAGATATATTGGTGGTCACCACTACAAGTACTTTAGCTGCGAGGCCCTGCAGCAAGTACTACAGTCATGGCCAAAAGTTTTGAGAATGATACAAATATTAATTTTTACAAAGTCTACTGCTTCAGTTTTTCTAATGGCAATTTGCATATACTCCAGAATGTTATAAAGAGTGATCAGCTTAACAGCAATTACTTGCAAAGTCAATATTTGCCTAGAAAATGAACTTTATCCCCCAAAACACATTTCAACATCATTGCAGCCCTGCCTTAAAAGGACCACCTAACATCATTTCAGTGATTGCTCCATTAACACAGGTGTGGGTGTTGATGAGGACAGGGCTGGAGATCAATCTGTCATGATTAAGTAAGAATGACACCACTGGACACTTTAAAAGGAGGCTGGTGCTTGCCATCATTGTTTCTCTTCTGTTAACCATGGTTATCTCTAAAGAAACACATGCAGTCATCATTGCACTGCACAAAAATGGCCTAACTGGGAAGAGTATTGCAGCTAGAAAGATTGCACCTCAGTCAACAATCTATCGCATCATCAAGAACTTCAAGGAGAGAGGTTCCATTGGTGCCAAAAAGGCTCCAGGGCGCCCAAGAAAGACCAGCAAGCGGCAGGACCGTCTCTTAAAAGTGTTTCAGCTGCGGGATCGGGCTACCAGCAGTGTAGAGCTTGCTGAGGAATGGCAGCAGGCAGGTGTGAGTGCATCTGCACGCACTGTGAGGCGGAGACTCTTGGAGCAAGGCCTGGTCTCAAGGAGGGCAGCAAAGAAGCCACTTCTCTCCAGAAAAAACATCAGGGACAGACTGATATTCTGCAAAAGGTACAGGGAGTGGACTGCTGAGGACTGGGGTAAAGTCATTTTCTCTGATGAATCCCCTTTTCGATTGTTTGGAACATCTGGAAAACAGCTTATTCGGAGAAGAAGAGGTGAGCGCTACCACCAGTCTTGTCTCATGCCAACTGTAAAGCATCCTGAAACCATTCATGGGTGGGGTTGCTTCTCAGCCAAGGGAATCGGCTCTCTCACAGTCTTGCCTAAAAACACAGCCATGAATAAAGAATGGTACCAGAATGTCCTCCAAGAGCAACTTCTCCCAACCGTCCAAGAGCAGTTTGGCGCTCAACAATGCCTTTTCCAGCATGATGGAGCACCTTGCCATAAAGCAAAGGTGATAACTAAATGGCTCAGGGAACAAAACATAGAGATTTTGGGTCCATGGCCTGGAAACTCCCCAGATCTTAATCCCATTGAGAACTTGTGGTCAATCATCAAGAGACGGGTGGACAAACAAAAACCAACAAATTCAGACAAAATTAAAGCATTGATTCTGCAAGAATGGACTGCTATCAGTCAGGATTTGGTCCAGAAGTTGATTGAGAGCATGCCAGGGAGAATTGCAGAGGTCCTGAAGAAGAAGGGTCAGCACTGCAAATATTGACTTGCTGCATTAACTCATTCTAACTGTCAATATAAGCTTCTGTTACTCATAATATGAATGCAATTCTATTTCTGTATGTGATAAAAACATCTGACAAACACACATAAAAACCAGAGGGCAGCAGATCATGTGAAAATATAATATTTGTGTCATTCTCAAAACTTTTGGCCATGACTGTAGAGCGATACACATGTAGCAGAGTTAACCCGAACTGCTGCAGCGTTATATCTTATCTTATCACAGAAGACAACAATAAACGATGAAAAGTCATTGAAAAATGTTTTATCAATGACTTTACATTAATTTTTGTTGTCTGTGATAAGATTTATCCAATTTAAAACGTTTGGGTTAAAGGCGTTATCTAGTTTATGAGAAATATTGGCCATATGACAGTATTACGGAATACAAACAACTCACTGCTACACATGTTAAAATTATGCACCGTTTAGCTGATTTACCTATGGGCCACGTGACCACGTCTGTTACTGTGGCATATTACCTGTTCTAAGTCAAACACTCATATCTCCCCCCCCCGCTTGTGACCAAGCTCAGACACGCCTACTGCCTGTAGCTCCGCCTCCTCATCTATCTCTGCTGTCAACGCAATAAGGAAGAGTAAGGGTATGTTCACACTGAGTTTTTGCAGGTAGAAAAAAATCAGCTTCAGGAATTAGGAAATGGTTTTTGGACCCGTTTTTTGACCTGATGCGGTTTTTTGATGCGGATGTAGGATGTAGTTTACACCCCTTTTGGTGTGGGCCTAGGAACTCAGCTTCAAAAAAACCACGTTTATGCAAAAACCGCGTCCAAAAACCGTGTTGCGTTTTTTTTGCGTCCCATTGAATTCCATTGTTTTTTCCAGGCGGAATCCGCCTGAAGATAGCTCATGTTGCTTTTTTTTTTCCGCTAGCGGAAAAAAACCGCTAGAGGGAAAAAAACGCTACTGACTCCCATTGAAATGAATGGGAGGTGTTTTTTCAGGCGGATTTCGCGTCAAAATCCGCTGCCAATAAACTCGGTGTGAACACAGCCTAAGAAGTGCAGCAATAGGCGAGGGGGTAGAGCTACAGGCAGTAAGCGTGTCTGGGCTCAGTCTCGAGGGGAGGGGGAGGTGAGTGGATTGCTTAGAACAAGTGACTTGCCACAGTGACTTTTCACATGCAGGCCTTGGTGGTTGAATGTTGTGGCCTCCTCAACCAGATGATCGATGAAGGCCCTGGGTGTCATATCCCCATTGGTCACATATGGATTATTGACATATTCAATATATATGTCACTGAAAACCCCTTTAATGTGGCAGTTGGTCATTAGAAACTTTACAGAGGACCTTTCACCAACTCTAACAAGTCCAGGTTTTCACATCATTTAATAGTTACTGCTCCACTGATTCCAGCACAGTTGGAATTTTTTCTTTAGACCCCACCATTCCTGAGCAATCAGTGCTGTTAGTTTTGGTTCCTAATATGTTATTTAGTCTCTGTACTGTCAAGAGGGCGGTGTCAGACAGGAGCAGACAAGGGGTGTGATTCTGAGCTCTGACACTGGCTGCCTCTCATTGGAGCTCTGAATCACACCCCCTGGCTGACACCGCCCACCTGACATTATAGAGCACATCAGACACCAAAACTAACAGTTCGTGTTTCTTGGGAATGGTGGGGGCTAGAGTGGTGTTTATTAACAGATGGTAAGAACTTGAATTGGTGGAGGTGGTGAAAGGTCCTCTTTAAGAACTTCTAGTACTAGAGTAGCAACTATGGAGCATTGCCACATGTTTTATTATGTGGAACCTTGGCATCCCAAAAAACAGTGAGTGTCCTATAGAGAACATGGCATAGTAAGGATATGACAGTGCGGTATTGGCAGGTGGCTTGTAGCATCATGAACATAGAACTGATTTGTATCTTTTTTCCCCCTATTAGTAGTGAAGGTTACTGTACTGTATACAGTAGGATTGTCTAGAAGTCATTACATCTGATATCCTCCGCAGGTGTTTAATGTTCTTCATAATCTCCTTTTCAATACTCTTCATTGTTTAGAGGAGTTTCAGAACATTCTTCACACCTTCAGCTCTAGGTCTGAATACACATCCAATATTAAAAAGGAATACCTTAAATACTTTGGACTGTGAATGATTTCTTATCAGTTTTCTGTTGGTTTCTGCCATGAAAAGCAGAGTAATTTCAGGAGGTTGATCCCCGTGAATGGCAGGCGGCTTGTTATGTATTGTATAATGTAATCTAACCTGACATGGAGAAGACAGATTTGTTTCAGGTGTAGGAAGGACTTGTACCGTACCACACTGTAATATAGATCTGAAATGCTTTTATTTACAGATCAGACAATATCCTCATGTATAACATCAGCACCTTCCTAAACTCCCCCTCCTGTTCCTGTGGAATGTGTCTACACACCCTTTTAGGGTTTATTAATAGTATTTTTACTGTACTTTGAATTATTTACTGATAGTTTTTATTCTTACTAGTGTTTAAAGGATTAGTCAATTTTAATGTGTTTAACAGGAAGGTTATTAGTAGACAACCTGTGAGCTGAAACCCCACCAGTGCCTTCAATAAAGACCTCCTAGATCTTGGTACAGGATACTGATAGCCATATACATGAGATTAATTGGCCAACATCACCAATTTTGGTGGGAATGACCAGCCATCTAGAAATTGGTACAGGATACTGGTAGCCATATACATGAGATTAATTGGCCAACGACACCAATTTTGGTGTGAATGACCAACCATCTAGAAATTGGTACAGGATATTGGTAGCCATATACATGAGATTAATTGGCCAACGCCACCAATTTTGGTGGGAATGACCAACCATCTAGAAATTGGTACAGGATACTGGTAGCCATATACATGAGATTAATTGGCCAACGACACCAATTTTAGTTGGAGTGACCAGCCATCTAATGTGTATGGGGCTGTCCTGACCTTCCCTCAAGGATCACGGTTGAATTTCCTTATGCCAAATTCTCTAGTTTTTCTGATAGACTAGCCCCTATGGATGAATGAACTGGTTCAAACCAAGAAATGTTTTGGGTTCACAACCGATGAACCGCTATTATGCTCTGGGGTGTCTCCAGAGGTGTTTGTTCCAGGTCCCTGTCTTCAGTGGGTGCTTCCAACCCCTAAATGACGTGATTGGACCTCATCGATTAAGTGGGGTGCGCTGACATCATGACGTTTGGTAAGGCCCATACACAGGACTTAGCAGTCCCAAGTGGCCGCTGACCTCATTAAGTAGGCTGGAAGAGACTCAAAGAAGGCCAGGAGAGGTGAGTAACACTGTTTATGTTTACTCGCATATATTCTGAAGAGACTGCAGAGTATATTAGAAGTATCGGATTGGACCAAACAAGTTTTGTCTGAAACTAAACTGCCAGGCGAACCCTAAAAATATTTGGGAGATGAATCTCGCGAGGTTCTCCAACACTACGAGCCACTGCTGGAGGTGTCTGACTTTGAGCCTTCTCAGTACTGAGAACACATGCATGCTCTGGTCATATGCTTGGATCCATATTCCAAGTAGATCTTTTAGGTTCAGCCATCAGAGGGAGATCCCACCTTAAAGACTTAAAGGACGTCTGTGACCAGAACCCAGCATATCAACCCAGTTTCACAGATAGATAGGTTAGGGTCCCTTAAATCAAACTGTCTTTCCTGCTTGGGAATCGATGCCTCAGTTATCAAGATATTGCTGTTTTTGTCAATATGCAAATGAGCTCTTTGGAGCAATAAGGCCATTGCCATTGCTCCAGAGAGGTACACAGCAACACCCTTATTGCTCCACAGAGCTCTTTTGAATATTTCCAAAAACAGCGATATCGCGGCAATGGCAGCACCGATTCACAAGGCGGAAGGACAGTTAGGTTGATTTAGGTGACCTTAACCCATCTGCTGGGTTCTAGTGACAGACTCCCTTTAAGAAAAGGACACCAGTCAGCTGATTGTGTGTAGCCAAAGGTGACATAGTGGGTACACTAGCCAATACTTAAGTGCCCCAAAATTCTGATCATAGAGTAGTGTGAATGATTCCAGAGAGTGACATATGAGTTCTATCTCCTCTGTTCATTTCTGACAAATAACTTTTATGATACGGATGTAGCAAAGTTAGCTGCAACTGTGTCAATGGGTTTTTTTCTTTGTGAAAGTTAATTTCCTGCAGCAAGTTATCAGTCAAGTTGTCTTCTGGGATTGCTTAAAGGAGTTTGTCAGGTTTAATATGTCTCCCAAACCAATAATTGCGTCATATAGGTGCCTTTAGTAGGAGCAGGAGCATACCTTTATGGCTATAAAGAGATGAAGTATTGCATATAGAATTATCTTTATAGATATGCAAATCAGCCTGTACCAGAGTCCGAGCATGATATATACCGGTCTGCCTGCAGATGGTTAGGCCACAGACAGAGGCTGAACATGTCAGTCAAAACTAAAGAGAAGACAGTGGGCACCAATTCCATAGGCGAGCCAGAGCATTTGTAACTGTCTAAAGGTAAATCTGGCAGATCAACTTTAACATGTTAAAGGAGTTGTCCCATTATGGACATTTATTCCCTGTCTACAGGGAGGACAGGGGACCAAAAGTCCTCCTTGTGAATGGAGCACCAGTGCTCTTGCATGACCAGCACTCCATTCACTTCTGTGCTATGGAGGTTCCGAGACTTTAATCCATTCAATAGAAGTGAATGGAGCACTGGTCATGCAAGAGTACTGGCACTCCATTCACGAGGAGGACTTAGGAGGACTTTCAGTCCCCTGTCATCCTGATCACTAGGGGACCCGGCGATCGGACACTCCCTGTTCTGTGTCCATAATGGGACAACCCCTTTAAGGGTCAATCTAAACTTTTCTACAATATATCTGTATGTCAAAGTGTCCATGTACATATGTGCATGAACCCTATAAGGGGCACAGGGAGTCTCTGCATGTCCATACTATGGATTCTTATTCAGTCTATGTGCTGTATTATGGTGCCTCACTACCTCCATGAAGCAGTATATTCTCCTTACCCATAAAACGTCAGAGAATGTCACATCATTTTTCTCTCTGGTTCCATATAAACGTGAAAAAAAAATCTACATCTCTGTATAAATCTCTGGAACTACAGTATGGCACCATAGGACATTATAGTCGTTGTGTTACAGATATAATATACAGTCCATGCTGCTCAATGATAAATTAGGAAGCTATGAATCAAATTATATATTTTTTTTTTCGTTCATATTTTCCTTTACATCAGTTGTTGATTTGGAATAAATAATATTATCGTCATTCTCCTTATCCTTTTACTTTCTTCCCAGCTTCTATGCCTTACACTGTAGCACAGCATCTGAATTCGATTTACTTTACTATAGAAAAATATTAGGTCATACATAGAAACATTTACTTAGCAGTAACTCTTTGGGCAGTAGAAATACGGCGGCACCACGGATAGAGCACAGAATCTGGGGGCATATTTTATTTCTGTACTTTTTTTGTACTGAACTGGGAAATCCTGTCAATGTTTGGAACAATTATAAAGAAAGGTATATTGAATGATATACAGTAAAACCATTACAAACTGATGCATAATATACTATAGGAGAAGGAAAAAAAAGTTTTACAAGTCTATACCTACAATCTTAGGTATAAGAGGATGAGGAAAGGCAAAAAAAACATTTATTAGGTGGACGCCAATTTCCCCATATTATAAAAGAAATTACAACTCCAAATAAATCTCTGGATCAACCCCCCATCTGTAGTACCAATGACTAGTGATATTTTTTTCAGTAACGCAAACAGGTCCCACGGAGCGAAATGCAACTAAAAAACGCAGTGTCTTTCAAGTTTTTGCTGTTTTTTTTTTTTTCATCCGAAAATGCTGCATTTCTGCAACATGGGGCCTTAGGCTGAGGCCCCACCTTGCAGAAACGCAGCTTTTTTTGTTGCGTATTGTGCTGCAGTTTATTGAGTCAAAGCCAGGAGTGGATTGAGCAGAAGGGAGACGTATAAGTGCTTACTATATAGTTCCCATTCCTTTTGTAACCATTCTTGGCTTTGACTCAAAAAAACGCAGCAAAATCTGCAACAATAAAAGCTGCGTTTCCGCAACATGGGGCCTCAGCCTTAAACAGGTTTTCCGTGACTTTTTAATTTTTAGGTCATCAATTGAAGATTCATGGGAATCCAACACCCAGGACCCCTGTGGACCAGCTGTGTGAAGCAGTAATGACTCCCCGAGCTCCACTTCCACTTCACAGACCATGTGACGTTGCAGCTTCTTCTCTTTCAAGTGAATGGGCTGAGCTGCAATACCAAGCACAGCCACTATGTAAATGTATGGCGCTGTGTTTTTACTTCAGCCTGTTCAAACAGAAGATCAGCCGATCTTTAAGTGATGACCTATTCTAAGGATAGGTTAGCCTGAAAAGCCCTTTAGGCTGAAGCCCCACTTGGTAGGCCGCAGTGAAAAAGTGCTGCTTGAAAAACTATGGCAGAAACACATCGCGGTTTTTCCCGCAACTCTTTTCGTGGAAAGTCCACAGTGTTTTCCTCTGTGGACTTTCTGCTTCAATTACACCTGCATTTCCGTAGGTATAAGTGACATGCTGCAATTTCCAAAACTGCAACAGTTTTGGAAATTGCAGCATTTCCGCTGCGCGTATTTTTCTGCATTGTGTGAATCCCATCCACTTTGTAGGGACTGTTAAACGCTGCAGTTTTTGCTTAAACCTTGTTTAATAAATCAGTCACGACATCTCTTGGCAGAGAGTTCCATCATCTCACTTCTGTTACAGTAGAGAATCCTCATCTATGAAGAGATATATAAGAAACAGATGAACAAGCTTACTATAAAAATGTAGTCATACTCACTATGGCCTATATGAACATAATTTCTTTTTTTTTTTTTTTATAACAGCCAGATATCAAAGGTAAGTCAGTGTGAATTTAGTATATATTCTATTTATACAATACAGGTGTCTATACAGTGATGGCCAAAAGTATTGGCACCCCTGCAATTCTGTCAGATAATACTCAATTTCTTCCAGAAAATGATTGCAATCACAAATGCTTTGGTAATAATATCTTCATTTATTTTGCTTGCAATGAAAAAAAAAAGTCAAATCATTGATCATTTTACACAAAACTCCAAAAATGGGCCGGAAAAAAGTATTGGCACCCTCAGCCTAATACTTGGTAGCACAACCTTTAGACAAAATAACTGCGAACAACCGCTTCTGGTAACCATCAATGAGTTTCTTACAATGCTCTGCTGGAATTTTAGACCATTCTTCTTTGGCAAATTTCTCCAGGTCCCTGAGATGTGAAGGGTGCCTTCTCCAAACTGCCATTTTGAGATCTCTCCACAGGTGTTCTATGGGATTCAGGTCTGGACTCATTGCTGGCCACTTTAGAAGTCTCCAGTGCTTTCTCTCAAACCATTTTCTAGTGCTTTTTGAAGTGTGTTTTGGGTCATTGTCCTGCTGGAAGACCCATGACCTCTGAGGGAGACCCAGCTTTCTCACACTGGGCCCTACATTATGCTGCAAAATTTGTTGGTAGTCTTCAGACTTCATAATGCCATGCACACGGTCAAGCAGTCCAGTGCCAGAGGCAGCAAAGCAACCGCAAAACATCAGGGAACCTCCGCCATGTTTGACTGTAGGGACCGTGTTCTTTTCTTTGAAGGCCTCTTTTTTTCTCCTGTAAACTCTATGTTGATGCCTTTTCCCAAAAAGCTTTACTTTTGTCTCATGTGACCAGAGAACATTCTTCCAAAAAGTTTTTGGCTTTCTCAGGTAAGTTTTGGCAAACTCCAGAATGGCTTTTTTATATCTCTGGGTCAGAAGTGGGGTCTTCCTGGGTATCCTACCATAGAGTCCCTTTTCATTCAGACGCCGACGGATAGTACGGGTTGACACTGTTGTACCCTCGGACTGCAGGGCAGCTAGAACTTGTTTGGATGTTAGTCGAGGTTCTTTAGCCACCATCCGCACAATCTTTCGTTGAAATCTCTCGTCAATTTTTCTTTTCCGTCCACATCTAGGGAGGTTAGCCACAGTGCCATGGGCTTTAAACTTCTTGATGACACTGCGCACGGTAGACACAGGAACATTCAGGTCTTTGGAGATGGACTTGTAGCCTTGAGATTGCTCATGCTTCCTCACAATTTTGCTTCTCAAGTCCTCAGACAGTTCTTTGGTCTTCTTTCTTTTCTCCATGCTCAATGTGGTACACACAAGGACACAGGACAGAGGTTGAGTCAACTTTAATCCATTTCAACTGGCTGCAAGTGTGATTTAGTTATTGCCACCACCTGTTATGTGCCACAGGTAAGTAACAGGTGCTGTTAATTACACAAATTAGAGAAGCATCACATGATTTTTCAAAGGGTGCCAATACTTTTGTCCACCCCCTTTTTTATGTTTGGTGTGGAATTATATCCAATTTGGCTTTTTGACAATTCTTTTTGTGGTTTTCCATTGAAGACAAATTAAATGAAGATATTATTACCAAAGCATTTGTGATTGCAATCATTTTCTGGAAGAAATTGAGTATTATCTGACAGAATTGCAGGGGTGCCAATACTTTTGGCCATCACTGTATGTCTATAGTCCTATTAATTTCAATGGAAAGAAACAAAACAAAAAAAAAATTAAGACAATGCTAGGAATATTTTTATCCAAATACAAGGGATACCATACAAAAGCACACACACACACATAAAAGAATCACTTTTCCTTGGGTAATGATATCAATTTTGATATTGTACTTTTGTCCTAGAATTTATAAATCCACCGATACGGTTTTTAAGAGGTTTTTCTATGCATTGAAAAAGCAGGTAAAGGCGAAAACACACATGACTTTCTAACAATACAACCAGTGTTATTTGGTGTTTCCACCAGTTGTTCTTGGATTTTTCAGGAATGCTTATTACACCAACTAAGAGAAGAATTAGTGGCTCATTGCAGAACACTGACAGCTTATTTAAGAACCCATCTAATTTTATGGCTTAAGTGCTACAAGTTAATATTGGGTAACATTTTCCAGCTGCTTCAAAGAGCAAAATAAAATTAAATGAATCCCAGCCCACCCATAAAGGGGTTTCTGCAGCCGGGATGCGGTAGTCTATTTTCAATATATTTCCCTATACAATTGGAATTTATTTTACAAATCTATTTAAAGTCAATTGGACCAGACACACCTAGGCTTTGTACAATGTTATATTATGTACAGAAATTAAATTTTTTATTGCAACCTGTATACTGTAGGATTTTATGGTTAGCATTTTTAACATTGCTCCATATCACGTCAACAAGACGTGACTACTGAAGCTAATCGCTGACCCTTTGTATATTACCGTTACATGTGCGAGTTTGTGATAAAAACGACATGGACTATATCTTTGTGTCATCTGTGACCTCCCAGACCTATACACTTTATTAATGAGCCTGGGACAAGATAGAACCTTTCTTAAGTTTTGCCCCTGGGCTCGCAGACCTGTGATAACACACGGTTGTGTGTATGGGGCCATAACAAAATAATGGGTTGGTGTGCTAGCTGGCAAAAAGATGGCTAACTCACAGTCGTGTGAATATAAAATCCTATTTTTCGATAACAACCAGCATCTGACCTCTGTAGTTTTTAATATTTGAAATAAATACACCCCAACTCCACTTATGTTTAACAGGGAATGTATGTATTAATAGGGCTTTTCCAATATTATTGTATTGATGACCTATACTTTATGAAGTTATGGAGATCAGATTTGTGGGGTCCAGCACCCAACACTGTCCCTACTGTGAAACATGGAGGAGGCTCTGTTATGTTCTGGGGCTTCTTTGCTGCATCTGGCACAGTGTGTCTTGAATCTGTGCAGGGTACAATGAAATCTCAAGACTATCAAGGGATTCTAGAGAGAAATGTGCTGACCAGTGTCAGAAAGCTTGATCTCAATCGCAGGTCATGGGTCTTGTAACAGGATAATGACCCAAAACACACAGCTAAAAACACCCAAGAATGGCTAAGAGGAAAACATTGGACTATTCTGAAGTGGCCTTCTATGAGCCCTGACCTAAATCCTATTGAGCATCTTTGGAAGGAGCAGAAACATGCTGTCTGGGTAAGGCACCCTTCAAACCCGAGACAGCTGGAGCACTTTGCTCATGAGGAGTGACCAAAATACCTGCTGAGAGGTGCAGAAGTCTCATTGACAGTTACAGGAATCGTTTGATTGCAGGGATTGCCTCAAAAGGTTGTGGAACAAAATATTAAGTTAAGGGAACCATGATTTCTGTCTAGGCCTGTTTCATGAGTTTTCTTTTTTAGAAAATTCTGTTGAAGCATGGTTGGAAAGGAATGTCTGACTTTCATTTGTTCATTTTCATAGAATTTTTATATACAGTATTATTACTTTTGTCAGATTCAAGTTATTTCTGTGACCATTGTGGGTTTTTCTTTCATTAAATGAGGGGTACCAACAATTTTGTCCACGTGTGTATATGTTTGGAAGTGTTTTCACCCTATGCAGTGCACAGAGCAGGAAGCAGATAGCTCTGTGCCCAGTATAATGACCGGTTGCCATTACCGCAGCTTAGTTCCCATTGACCATAAATTAAAAAAAATCTCTTGGACAACCTCCTCTAAGAATTGGGTGTGTAGTCCTCCTTCAAGAGGCTCGAGAACGTGTCCTCCTTGTAAATACTCATGAGAATTTTGAACTTGAACCTAACATGTAAAATTTTAGCTTTTCATTTGACAAAATACAAAATGACTACCCAACAAATACTAATATTATAATGTAAAAGTATTGAAACAATGGAGTGGTAATATAAATGTCTTGCGTAACCCAACGGTACTAGAATTAATCGAGTATTTTGCCATTTAAGATACAGACAAAAAATTGAAAGGCTACCTCTGTCACTAGTATTAATGAATCATGTCCCAAACATATATTCTGATTCCTGCCCTATCCAGCTGCTGTTCTGCACGGTTCCCAGAATGCTCCTCGCTAATGTTCTAGCCTGACAATGAGCTGTGTATACTGAAGACAGATTCTGAAAGGAAGTTATGGTCAGCTAAGCCTATAACTCATGATGTTGACAGATGCCATCATTTTAACGACCAGAGCCAGCTTAATGTGGCTGTTGACAGTCAACAATTTGCAAAGAAAGAGTGAAAAATCCCCTCCCTTGTTGTATCTGCTTATGATCCAGTAGCTGATTGTATAAATGTTATTCACCTAGACTTTTCCATACGGTCAACTAGAGAGAATCTCTCACTTGGGGTCCTTGCAAATCCAAAATAATAAAGGAAGTGGACTGTTTGCTTTCATGCATAAAAAGTAACTACAACTGGCAACATTAACACATAAAACAATTGATGTAAGTTTAATCACCGGGGATTTCATCTTATGTGCAAATGAAATCTACAAAATAAAATTTACCATGTATTTTCCATGATCTACTGTGAAAGTGTCAATGGCATCTGGTGTTTATCTCACGCAAAAACCTCATAATTCACGTCCTGAGACTAACTACACAGCCCGAAAATCTCTATACAAGTTCAATGTCTACCCAGTGTCAAGTGAGAAGTATGCCAGACTACACACAAATAGTTTACTTTATATAGTGAGAAAATCGCTGGCTGGCTTATAAATACTTAACATTGTACTGGATGGACACTTTCTATGGTATTACACTGAAGTTGAGCAATAGTGGAATATCATACTGTTTAATAAAGGAAAAGGATGAAATGGAAGACTACACATCCAAAAAAAAAAAAATTCTAAATCTATGTTCTTAGTACATACAGATGTGCTAGTCCTAACATGTCCTCTTGGCCGGATAAGTCCAGATAAGTATGTCATGAGAAAAAAATCTATTCAAAGTAACATCATTTTGTGATATTCTGCCATTAGATGTCTATCCTTTGTGTCTATGTTTAGCCACCTAGTGGTTGTGTTGTGGGTTGCTGTTAGTGGTTTTGATAATATATCACTATTGCTTTAATTTGGTTTCATGAGAAATTGGGAGTCCTGGGCCAAACTTGAGGTAAGGTAAAGATGGACACGTGTATGATGATCAAAATGTAGTTAGGCAGTCCATTTACTCATGAAACTAATTCAATACAAAATATAGCAAAATGTTAGCAAAACCATTGACAGGCTACAATGCACATCACAAAAACAGAGCGTCACAAAGTCATGTTTTTTTAAGAAGCAGCTTGTCTCATGCCACACATCTTGGAATTAGAGATGGGCGAATTTCATGAGCTTTGTTTCATGAGTATTCCTGAGGTTTCACCCTATGGTCTGATTTGTACAAAACCTGTTCATTGAACCAGAAGTGCTATTATTATACTCTGGGGTCTCATCAGAGATAAGGGAAGGTGAGGAAAAATAACACACTTATACTCTCCTTGCCTCACCCCTTCTGGGCATTGTTGAGGCATCTGGCGGTCCCTAGTGTCTTCTTCAGGCCTCCACTTGACGTCACATACCCATGTGATTGGGCCTCAGGCTAGATTCACACTTGCGCTCTTTGTGGGCGTTCTGTCCATCATTCCGCTTAAAAAAAAAAAAAAAATGCAGAAACCGGGCGGAAACCCAGCGGACCCCATTATAATCTATTGGGTCTGCGGATAGCCACTTTTTTAAGCGGATTAGGTTTCCATTCGTGGGGTCCCCAAGCTGATCCCACAAATGGAAACCAGAACGCAGGTAAGAATCTAGCGTCAGTGGTCACATGGGGCAAGCCGAGCATCATCAGAAATAAAAATGACTTATAACTAAAACCCTATGTATCGCAAAAAATATTTGAATAACCCAAATGGAAAAATGTTTGAGCTCTTCAAACTGCATGTACGAGGAAACCCTAAAGCTTTTGCACACCACTATATATGTATGGAGATACAAGAGATAAAAATATTGTTTATTGCAATAGTCTAATATAGAAGTGCTCACCATATGTACTGTATGATATCCCTTTAAATGTTATTCTGTACCATTGCCTTGTTACATGGAAATAGCACAGGACTCCTCTTACAAGACCTGGCCGCAATTACAATTTGTTCACAATTTCTAAAATTTCATGTTTACAATTGGCCTGAAATCTTGTATAAGTGAAGTACCAGGTACCAGCTGACGAGGATGGCAAAAGTCAATTGTTGTTTGGAGAAACAGAATTGAGGCAAATTTGGAATGTGAAGTCATCTGGAAATGTTTAGTGACTACTGTAAACAGCAGAGTCAATCTGTGAAGACACTTGTGCAAATCTAGCCATGGCACTCTCCAATCACCCCATAATTTATCTGTCTGTCATATAATCCCAGGGACAAATTATTTCCCCCAGTTTCACTACTAATTGGGTAGTGAGGTTGTAAGAAGTCACAAAGAAGTATGTTGTATCGCTACTCCGTGTTTCTTACTGAAAATGTATAACTATATTGACTGCTCATGCTACCATTTTTTATTGTTAATGGAGTGTGTCCCTTATATAGCCTAACTCCATCTAATCAATATTGACAGGGGGAAGTCAAATTATCCATACAGGAGGAATAACAGAGGGACTGCACAATGCACAGTATCCAAGAATGTGCAGCTGCGGGCAGCCAGTTGTTAACTGCCGGACATCATATATACCCAGTGCTCAATGAACATTTGTATCAAAGGTCCCAGCTCTATCCACGGTGCCACTAAACTATCTGTCACCTACATAAATATTACTAAAATGATGAAAAATATTTTTAGTAGCTATTTATGCCATAAAAAACATGAAAAATGTGAACTTTGTTTACAATTTTCTGGTTATATAAAAAAAAATACTAAATTAAAAATGAGAAAATAAAGTTCTAGGTGTCACTGAAAAGACACAAAAATTACTTGAATAACCCCAATGAAAAAATATTATAGCCCTCAAAATCACACATACAACAAAAAAATGTGTCCGGCCATTCTAAGGAAAATGGCCCAGTCACGAAATGGTTAAGATGCTAATCTATTCAATAGATATAAAGCCTGTGTAAAAAAGCGACTGTGCCCTGCACATGTAGGAGTAATAAATGACAGCAAACAATTCTGCAATTCAATATGAGTGTTTCACGTCCCTGATGTATCTGTAGTAGACTTTACTATATTTATATTGAAGTTTAAAATGAGAATAAAAATGACAACTAAACTCTCACAAGGATTGTACACCAGGCTATCAGCTCCAGGAAACTTCAGCCTGTACACAGTGATGTCACAGTACCAATATAATGCACACAGGGATGCAACAGTACCAAAATAATACACACAGTGTATTATGTGTCACAGTACAGCGATAATGCACATGGTGATGTCACAGTACAGGGATAATGTACATGGTGACGTCACAGTACTGGGATATTGCACACGGTGATGTCACAGTACAGGAATAATAAACACTGTGATATCACAGTACTGGGATATTTCACATGATGATGTCACAATGCTGATATAATACACACAGTGACGTGACAGTACAGAGATAATATATATATAAGAATAATAAACACTGATATCACAGTACTGGGATATTTCGCATGATGATGTCACAGTCCTGGTATAGCAAACACCGGAATGTCCCAATAGATGTATAATGCACCCATTATACATCTATTACACCATGATAGAGAGGTAATGCACACTTTGAGGTTAAGGTACAAATACAATGCACATCATGATATCATAGGAAGAATGCACACAAAAAGGCTCACAAGGTACATATGATCTCATAGCTTAGGAAAAAATGTAAAATGCTGTCACATATAAAGCACACATGAAGGTACAGGACAGTGATAATACAGTGATGTCTCAGCACAGGAATAATGCAAATAGTCATGTCATAGTGATAATGTACTTGGCACAAGTAACCATGCGGCATCCCGTACTCCTCACTATCTTATGTCTGGGTACAAAGTAACCTCCTTAGATATTGAACCCCTATAATGCCTGCTACCCTGGTACATCCATGAGTAGTATTGGGCTGAAATATTTAAGCAGTTTCTGTGAATAACCACATCTTTCCTCTTCTGCCACACATGTAGATGTCAACATCATTGATCTTGTCTTCCATCGACTCCTCACAGTTTCTAAATTTACTAAGTCTTCTCTGCCACTCTCTGACCATAACCTTCTGTCTCTCACCATCAGTACTTTCTCTCCTTCACAGGACACACCTACTCATCATACATGTAGGAATTTACGTGCTATTAACACCCAGCACCTCTCAGATACTCTACAGTCCTCTCTGTCCCCTATCTCTTCACTGTCCTGCCCCAATCTAGCCACCAGTCACTATAATGAAACCCTTAAGAGTGCATTGGATGAGGCGGCTCCCCCCTCCACTCGAAAGGTTAGACGCAGGAGGCAGCAACCCTGGCACACGCCACAGACACTTTTTCTTCAGCGGTGCTCTAGGTGTGCTGAACGTCTGTGGAGAAAATCACGTACACCCGCAGACTTCCTCCACTTTAAATTTATGCTTAAAACCTATAATTCTGCCCTTCACCTCGCCAAACAAGCCTATTTCACCACTCTCATCTCCTCTCTCCTGTAACCCTAAAAGGATATTTGAAACTTTTCACTCCTTACTCACTTCAAAGGTGCAGATGCCATTCACAGACCTTAGCGCAGATGACCTAGCCACTTATTTCCATGATAAAATTGATAAGATCCGTCAGGAAATAACTGCCCAATCCCCAGGTGGCATTGACCCCCTCACCAGCCGCACTTCAGACTGTTCATTTTCATCTTTTGAACCTGTTACAGGGAAGGAAGTATCTCAGCTACTTTCTTCTTCTCTCCCTAAAACCTGTAGTATTGGCCCTTTCCTCTCACACCTTCTCCAGTCTCTGTCGCCTGCCGTCACGACTTACCTTACTAAAATATTTAACCTCTCTCTCTTCTGGAATTTTCCCATCCTCTTTCAAACATGCTGTCATAACCCCACTACTGAAGAAATCCACCCTTGACCCGTCCTGTGCTGCTATCGACCTGTCTCTAACCTTCCTTTTATCTCCAAAATCTTGGAACACTTAGTCTATTCTCGTTTAATCCGCTATCTTTCTACTAACTCTCTTCTTGACCCCTTACAATCTGGCATCCGCACTCTGCGCTCTACTGAAACGGCCCTCACAAAAGTCTCCAATCTCCTGATGGCTAAATCCAAAGGTGATTACTCTTCTCTTATTCTTCTAGATCTCTCAGCAACATTTGACACTGTTGACCATCTACTCTTCCTCACTATGCTCCATTCTGTCGGCCTCACAGACACTGCTCTCTCCTGGTTCTCCTCTTATCTCTCTGACTGCAGTTTCTGTGTATCATTTGCGGGCTCTGTTTCTTCCCCTCTTCCCCTTGCTGTTGGGGTTCCTCAGGGCTCGGTCCTAGGTTCCTTGCTCTTCTCCCTCTACACAGCCCCCATTGGACAAACCATCACTAGATTTGGCTTCCGGTACCATCTTTATGCTGATGACACCCAATTATATACGTCATCCCATGACATCACTCCTGCACTAATACAGAACACCAGTGACTGTCTCTCTACTGTCTCAAATATCATTTCTTCGTTCTATCTGAAACTGAACCTCTCAAAGACTGAACTACTGCTGTTTCCACCATCTAATAGATCTGTCCCTGATATCTCCATTGCAGTCTCCAGCCTTACCATAACTCCTAGGCAGGCTGCCTTGGGGTTTTGTTTGACTCAGACCTTTCCTTCACTCCCATATCCAATCCCTCGCACGCTCATGTCATCTCCACCTCAAAAACATCTCCAGAATCCGCCGTTTCCTTACCACAAAAACACTAAAGACACTTATTGTTGCCCTGATTCACTCTCGCCTTCACTACTGTAACTCCTTACTAATGGGTCTTCCCCTTACTAAACTCTCCCCTCTACAATCTATTCTGAATGCGGCGGCCAGGCTCATCTATCAGCAGTGGCGTAACTAGGAATGGATGGGCCCCAAGGCGAATATTTGACATGCCCCCCCCGAACCGGTTACGGGTCCCCAAACAGTAAAATATGCTCAGCAGAGGCCCCAGATAGTATTATATGCTCAACAATAGCCCCCACACAGCATTATATGCTCCACAGTGGCCCCCATACAGCATTATATGCTCTACATTTCTCCCCCCACACACAGTATAATATGCTACCCACAGTGGACCCACACAGTAGAATATGCTCCACACAGCGGTCCCCACCCAGTATTATATACTTCCCACAGTGGTACCCACCCAGTATTATATGCCCCCCATAGTGGGCCCCACCCAGTATTATTTGCTCCCCACAGTAGCCCCCACCCAGTATTATATGCTCTACAGTAGCCCCCAACCAGTATTATATGCTCTACAGTGGCTTCCACACAGTATTATAGCTCCCAACAGCCCCCCTCCGCTACGGTGCTATTATTATACTTTGGGGTCTCCTCAGACCCCAGAGTATAATAATCGGAGGCCCAGGGAAGGTGATTAAAAATAACAAACATTCATACTCACCTTGCCTTACCTTTCTTTGGCATCCTCGCTCCATCCTGCCGTCTTCAGCGTCTTCAGGCCCTCTTCCGACGTCGCTGCTGAGGCCTGTGATTGGGCCTCAGCAGTCACATGGGGGCGCAGTGACGTCATTACGCGGCCGCGCCCCATGTGACCGCTGGGGCCTAATCACAGGCCTCAGTCATGACGGAAGAGTGCCGGAGAGAACGCTGTGCCCAGGAGAGGTGAGAATATGTGTTTATTATTTTCAGTCACCTCCCCTGGGCTGCCATCTATTGGAAAGGGGCCTACAATATGTCAGGGCCCCTTTCTAATAATAGTATGTATAGCGGTTGGGGAACCAGGCTTTCCCCGACCACTATCATAATGGTCCGGGACCCGGCCATCTCCAGCTGGCCGCGGGCTCCGTAACCTGCCGGGTCCGTTCGCGGTCGCACTTGCCACCGCGATCATTACTGGTTTGTGGGGTTCGCGGTAGCATCTGCCACAGGGCTCCGGGGCCCCTAATATCCCGGGCCCTGTGGCAGCCGCTACCGCTGCTACCTCGATAGTTACACCCCTGTCTATCAGTCTAGACGCTACAGCGATGCCTCCGGTCTGTGCCGGTAACTACATTGGCTGCCTATTCAATACAGAATACAATATAAACTTATCACCCTCATTCACAAGGCTCTCCATAATGCTGCACCTCCCTACATTTCCTCCCTCATCTCTGTCTATCGCCCAACCCGTACTCTCCGTTCACTCAATGACCTAAGACTAACATCCTCTATTATCAGAACCTCCCACGCTCGTATACAAGACTTCTCCCGAGTTGCACCACTTCTCTGGAATGCTCTATCCCGGACTATTAGATTAACCCCCAATTTCCACAGCTTCAAGCGCAAACTAAAGACATATCTTTTCAGACAGGCCTATCACAACTCCTAATGTAAACCCTTCCATAGTTAAAATCCCTAAAACGTACTCTCCTCTGTTGATGCTCCAACATTACCTCACAGGATATGATGCCGTATCAGACTAACTTTTATATGTCCAGGCACCATCTGCACGTTAAAGGACACGACTGGTGACGGCTCATACAGCTTTATATATGTGTAATGACAGTAACCTCTATTACACAATTGTCTGACCATTGTACAAGCAATGCTACCTCTGATGCCGCCCCTGCTACCTCTTGTGTCACCCCCTCTACCTCATAGATTGTAAGCTCTTGCGAGCAGGGCCCTCAGTCCCAGTGTGTGAATTGAATATTTCTTTGTAATGTATCTTTTTTGTTAGTACTTGAACCCTACAAATTGTACAGTGCTGCGGAATATGTTGGCGCTATATAAATAAAATTTATTATTGTTATTATTAAGCAGAAAAGCACAGGAGTCACTATTGATTTTTTTTTTTTTTTTTTTTTTAATGCCTAGAAAAATCTGGCACGCTGTCCATTTACAGTGTGAAATACCTATATACAATGTACACAAGCTAATTGAATCTGTAAGTTAATACCCAAGATTGTATTACAACATATGAAAACTGGACAGTTAACTCCGTCCACGAAAGAGTAAATTACATCGGTCATGAAGGGTTAATGACTAGGAAAGTGACAAGCCTTAGTTACTGCATTGTTAAACTGTCCCACGGGCAAACTTAGCCCTAACCCTGCCAAATGTGCAGCTATGGAGAAATATTGTCCTTCTATTTTTGAGATAATGAATATCTTTTTGTATCAATGTTGGCTAAATACCTTTTAGGTTTTTTTTTTTTTTTTTGCATTGGCTCATATGCTTTCAAAATCATTCTATAGCGCTTAAATACTCTGTAGAATTTCCTTTAATCAGGAGCGAGCTGACAGCCGCATGGCCTCCATGAAGAGTTTCTGCTGCGTTAACACATGTAGCAAATTCTTTGTAAATAGGTCACATGGGGAAAATTACTGTTACATATAACAGCCGCCCTTCTACAATACAATTGCCTGCTTGGATAGGGAAGTAATTACTGTACAATTCAGCTAATTAAACAAATCACTGCCTGCACTACATGAAAAGATCAGCCTAAAAAATCAATCACATCATTGCTTTATACATATGTGATTTCATGGTGAGGCCACAGCTCCATGTTGATGGAAGATCAGATTTTAATAAGCATTATTTCTATACAAGTTATTAGCTGCGTGGAACTGGACACTTGACAAACATAGTTACACGTGATCCCATAAGCTTTAGATAAGCAAGAAATGTATCACTGACCAGAAATATTAAAAAAATAAAAAATTTGAAAAATTACCGTTGGCTAGAAACTTATAGTCCGTATACTAACAATTCCTATATCACACACATTAGCTTATTCTTATGTTATCTGTTGTGTTCATCAATTCTTAACTTGGATACTTGGGCATTCAAGACGAGGCCGCCATCAGGAATGGATGAAGAGTGTAAGAGGGTTGGCATTTTTAGTGTAGCTAGGGAGAAAAATGTTTTGCAAGTGGTATCATTGACAACTGAAGAAGGGGTTATCTAAGGGATGTTTAAATGTTTCTGTTTCGGCCAAATATGGGGCTTTCGGGCTAGTTCTGATCCTGGGTTAAGTGATCCAACCAACATCCAGCACTTAAGTTGACCTACCTCCTACTCCCTCTCCTGTGTATTATGGGGGAGGTTTTACTATTACAATGACCTAGTCTACCAGCCCCCATATTACAGGTAAATACCAGTGAACATGAATGAGGAGGGAGAAGGCATATTGACTTGGGTACGGGGTGTTTGTTTGATCACATGACCCAGAACTAGCCAAAGTTTGGCCCAAATAGAACCCAGTGAGGCCAAGGCCCCACGTTGCAGAAACGCAGCGTTTTTTTTGTTGCAGATTTTGCTGCAGTTTTTTTTTTAGCCGAATTCAGGAGTTAATTTAACAAAAGGAAATCATCTAAATACTTCCTCTATGTTTCCCATTCCCTTTCAAGCCACTTCTGACTTTGGCTCAAAAAAACGCAGCAAAATCTGCAACAAAAAAACATTGCATTTCAACAACGTGTGGCCTCGGCCTCTAAGTTTTTAAACCCTGCAAGATCACTTTAAAGAAATTTTCTGAACTGTTAAAAATAAAAAAAAAAGTTTAAAGAATCTGTCAGAAGAATTTAAAGAGGTTTTCCCATTTTTAAAGTTCTCTTTGCTGATCGGTGGAGGTTTAACCATTGGAAACCCACCTGTCACGAAGATCTCATGCCTCTGTCTGAATGGAGCAATAGACGCAATGGAGCTCCATTCCTTGTCTGAGACAGCTGAGTGCAGAGCTTGGTTATTTCTGGCAGTCCCATAGATAAGGAATGAAGCTGCAGTGCCCCATCATTCAGGTCAGCGTTATTGTCTTAGGTGGAGGTCTCAGCAAGTTAACAAGTTATCCTCCAACTTGGGGCCAACCCCTTTAAGACTACCAAGACCCTTACACCCTTACTGCTGCATATGACACTGGTATGTCTCTGTTTAAAGTCCTATTGAAGGGATCCCTACATACCATTACTGTTATCACTGCTCAGAAAATGATACATTACTATAAATGTACAGTCTTAGAATCATATGATGGATCCAAAAGATGGTGCATAATAATGGGATAAGCAATGACACTTAAATGGTTGGGCTCAACTAAGACATTTATGGTATATCCACATTATATGCTATAAATATAAGCTTCTACCTATCTCCAGAATAAGAACCCCCCGATTTCCTATCCTACCTGGTGCCGCAGCCTCATGTCTGCATTCAGGACTTCTATGGAAATCAACAGGGGGATTTGCACATGTGCAGCCAACTTTTCATTCATTCTCCACCTGCCACCTGTTCTAGAGATAAACCGAGGCCCCAGTGGTGGGGCCCTGATCTATCAGACATTTATGGCTGATCCTGTGGAGCTTGCTCCCTTGTATTTGCTCATTAATTGACATTTGGTATTTGCAAAGGAGAACATGTCTATGGAATGCTGAACAAGCTTCCTGTAATGTGAAGTGTTTCTTTTGGACCAGACAGGTAAAGCTTGTTAATTAAGAAAAAAAAAAAATCCCTTCTTTTATTTCCAATCTTTTATCCGAAAGAAAAATCAACATTTTACTTGGACAAATGTTGTAAATTCTTGACCATTATCAGTGTACAATAATAAGACTTGAACAGATCAGCCACATAAATCTAATGTTGTCTTCTCGCACTGAATGAATTTTTAAGTACTATGGAATACAGGATTTTAGGAATCAAAAGAGCAGATGAAGAAACTTACAAGTACTGTACAATAGAAATCTATTAAAACTGAATCTGAAATTGATTTTCCATCAAAATGTTTTTGACCTGAAACCAAACTCTTATGTAGTACTGAAAAAGGGCCAAGATCTCACCAATTACATCTGCTGGTCTAAGGTTTTCTTTGTCTACTGTAAAACTTAGGAAAACTTTTCAGAGATAAAATTGTCAGCACATCAAAGGGAGTCTATCATTAGAAAATGACGTTTTGAAATAATGGCACATTGGAATAGCCTTTAAAAGGGCTATTCTTCTACCTTCCATTCTCTTCTGCTCCCTGTTGTTTCAGTAAAAAAACAGTTCTTCTGATATGCAAATTATGCTCAGGGAGCACAGGGGGCATTTCCCTGGTGCTCCGAGCACACCCGCGTCATCAACTGTTCGCCTCCCCTTAGTGCCTTCTTTCACTCCCCCTGCATCTTCTCCTGTTCTTCTGTTTTGCATAGGCATCCAACGCTGTGCTATATGAGGTTGAAATCCTGCGCATGCGCAGTCGGCTCCATCACTTTGGGTTCGGACAGAGCCGCCTGCGCATGGGTGGGATTTCAATTGCGTATAGTGCAGCATCAGATGTCTGCGCATGGGAGAAGATGTAGGGGGTAGTGAACAGAAGGCACTAGATGGAGGTGAGCAGTTGATGATGCGGGTGTGCTCGGAGCACAGAGGGAACGCCCTCTGTGCTCCCTGAGCATAATTTGCATATCAGAAGAACCGTTTTTTTTACAGAAATGGCAGGGAGCAGAAGAGAATGGAAGGTAGGAGTAGACTAGCCTTTTTAAAGGCTATTCCAATGTGCCATTACTTCAAAACTTCATTTTCTAATGATAGAATCCCTATAAGCATACCTTAAAGGCATTGCCAATTTTTAAAACCCCATTTTGATATACCCTTTAAGGGAATTCAGAGTTAATAAAGAGTTGCCTTCTGTTACAAAGAACATGTCTCACTATGAATATGTCCTTTCCAGGATTACACAGACAACCTGTAAGATGGTCAGTTTTATGTGTGAATTTGACCCCAATTTATTACCCCACTTGAGTCATGGTGCCAGACAGAGCACATTTAATAGGAAACCAGAACTTCAATCCAGCTAGGATAAGCGTGTGAGTTACAAACAGTTGTACTAAGCTTGACAGGTACAGTCTCACTTGGCAGCTGCAAGTAATAGCTGACAGCTTGACAATTGCAGGTTTGTGATAGGCACACTGCTTAGCAGTTACAAGTCTTTGGTTGGCACACACATTAGTGGTTGCAAGTCTCTGATGGGCACATAGCTTAGTGGTTACAAACTTCTGGTTGGCACACAGCTTAGTTTTTGAGTATCTAGCATACACCCAAACACTTCTTAGTATAGCTACAGTATATGCACCTGAATGTACGGTCCATGGTAACCATGTGCCATCCATGCCCTCCATGGACCCATACTTTCTAATGAATGAGCCCAAAACGGACAGGAAGAGGACCTGTCCTAAGTTTTGTCTTTGAGCTTACAGCCCCCTACACGGACCTGTAGTAATATATGCGTCAGTGTCCTATCGTTAAAAGTACAGATAGCACGCGGTTATATGCATATAGCCCAAAGGGTAAATGTAGAGCCATGGGTTTTCAGAACACTTCCAGTTGTTGAATCCCTGTATACCCTCAAACAAGAGAAATAGGAGAGGTTCCAAAGAGTCCTTTCCAGCTATGTAGCACTCTCTCCAGTAGTCCCAAGTAGAGTTACACTCCATCTCCAGATCAAGGCACTGTAAGTAGTTAACCACCACTCAGTAGGATTCTACTGACTCTTTTGTAAAGAACAATGTCATGGCCCAACTCCTCTACACAGACCTCCTTGGTCCTCCAGTACAGCAAGTGCAGGACTTCTATTTGCCTTATTAGGGAGCATACCTCAGTACCTGGCTGAAACAGAATGACACACATGTGCAATGTCACAGAGGATGCTTGTGTTTCAGAAGGTTGGCACTGTCAATCAAAGACGGAAGGGATGGGCACAGCTGGT
Organism: Leptodactylus fallax; assembly: GCA_947044405.1. Taxonomy (NCBI): domain Eukaryota; kingdom Metazoa; phylum Chordata; class Amphibia; order Anura; family Leptodactylidae; genus Leptodactylus; species Leptodactylus fallax. Next base: position 2,410,150 of record CAMRHE010000017.1, read on the forward strand.
AAATAACTGGAGCACCTGCCTGGATTGGCACCTTCCTCAGGACATCTGACAGCTGATTTGCATATTAAAATAAAGTTGATTTTCTCTGCAATAAAAGTGTTATGAAAGTCCTCAAAGTGATGTTTCCTCATGTTTCTAAATGCCCCACCACTCCTGTCCATGAGATGTATTCAGGAAGCCCTAGAGAAAGGTCTTAATACAATCAATGGACAAGAGTTGTATTCAGATCCCCATTCAAGCCTAATGCTTCGTTCACACCTGCGCTTGAGTCCGTCCGCTGCCAATCCGAGTGAAAATCTCGGGGAACGGGATAGGCATCGGATACCGACAGGTTAGCGACGCATTGGTTAAAAACCCATTCATTTGAATGGGTTTTTAAAGCAATGCGCGGGTGTGCGCTTACACCCTCTGCGCTGCGAAGCCCATTTTTTTTTCGTCGGACACGAAATCTTGCATGTCCGACTTTGTTTCCGACGAAAAAAAAAGGATTCGCAGCACAGAGGGTGTAAGCACACGCCCGCGCATTGAATGGGTTTTTAACCAATGCGTCGCTAACCTGTCGGTATCCGATGCCTATCCCGTTCCCCGAGATTTTCACTCGGATTGGCAGCGGGCGGACTCAAGCGCAGGTGTGAACCCACCCTTAGAGACAGATCTGATCCTTTTTTTTTTTAAATCAAGATGAAATTCCCCTTTTGGAAAATGTAGCTTTCTTATTTGTCTGTAATAATGTTGTTGAATAAGAATGGTGAAATAGATTTAAAGCAAATTAAACTTCTAGATGAAAGCTTAGTAAATAGTAATATGGCAGTAAATAATATTACACTGTATAGGGTAACAATACTTTGAAGCTTTTAACTCTTTTTGTGAATACACATCTATTTGATTTTTCTAATGTAATAGAACATTTGCTTGGTAATTGCTTCCAGAATTATCACACATTGTGTAACATTAGTAAAATATATAAAATATGATTCTCTGAAATGTACAACGGGTAATTGTTTCCAGAAAAAATACTGATCATAGCATGCTGTATGTCTTCTGGCCTCGGTCTGTACAATTGCTTTATAAAGTCCAGTGGCAGATTATAATATGGGTGGATTGGTTGACCACCCAAAGTTCTCATCATTTAATCTGCTTTGCTTTATTAATCGGCCAGTGTCTGGATGAGATTAGGGCCCAGTGTGCCCATGTCTGGACCTGAGGAAGAGCCTGCAAGCAAATTAAATTAGTGATCTGGTCTGGAAACTACAATAAGAGATCTGGTCTGGCATTTGCACTATTTAGAGGTCTGGTCTGGGCTCTGAGTTTATTAATCTGGTCTGGGGTCTGAAATAATTTTGACATCTGGTCTAAATACTGAAATTATTTTTGTTGTTATAATAACTGGGAATGACTGCACTTGACAGGGTCCAAAGCCTCAGCAGAAGTGAATCGTCATGGTGGTCTGGGCTGGGTGGATAAGAAAAGCCAAGGGAACAACTCCAATAAAAAAAAAAAAAAAAATCATCATATGTGAATCATTGAATTTCAAAAGAACTTGTCATCTCTTCTGACATTCCAATTTTGGTACAATAAATGATTGTACTCCACAAAAAGAATAGAAAAAGTCTTCACACAGTCCAGGTCTAGCTGACAAATTTGATGAACAGCCCAGAGAAAAAGGTTGAAATGACATTGTTTGAAATTCAGATTCATTTTGTTATCCATATTACAACTACAATATCTTCCCCTCCCACAGGTATTTAACAGTAATATGGAGGTTAAAATGTACCCAGATTGAAATAACAGATTTACACCCCATCCTAACCTAGTACTGTAGCACCTAAATCTGAGGGTTTGTCGCAATAGTCTTGAAAATGCTGATTGACAAATATGTTATAATGCAATAATTAAAGGGTATGTCCACTTTTGACCATCATGGTACAGCTTATTTGTAGCTGTATTCTACATAGAAAGCCATGTAAATACATTGCTTAACTTATCTTGTACTGATTCTGTTATAATCTAGATAACTGAATGGTTTCCAATTACATCCTTAGGCTCCATGCACATGACCAAGGTTGTCTTCTGCATAGTATCTGCAATTGTGGCTCCTAATTATGAATATTATACATACTCACTCACTTCTATCCTCCATACACACATCTGTAGTTTTTACAGATAAAGCCGGTCCTATTCCTGTGGCACAGACTCTCCCATACTAATGTATGGGATCATACAAGTCTCTTCGCAGATCCATGATTATAGATGACATTGGATGCAAAACGGACATGTGTTTTTTGTTTTTTTTTTTTTTTTTTTTTTTTTTTTTTTGCAGAATACAGAACTGTTTTTGCCAACAGTAAAAACCACTACGGCCGTGTGCTTGTAGCCTTAAGAGTATTTCCATCCCATATAGTGGTAGCATATCTCTAGGGTATTCTACCCTAGAGATCTCTGGGATCTCTACTGATCCTGAGGAGGAAGGATCCTTGCAAAATGCCATCACGGAATAGCTGATGCAATTTCATTATGTGAAGTGGAACCAAAGTAAAGCTTTGCTTCAATAAATATTGGTATTTCAATGCAAGTACTACCAGCTGCTCTGAAGGCCGGGTAGGAGGGTAATTGCTCAATTTAGAGACAAATGTCAATATAATTGTTTAATGATTGCTGGTGATGGCATGTGTCATGTCATGGTGTAGTATGCTGATAATGACCCACTTTCAATAGAATTATCAAAAATTTAGTTTATTTAGGGAGCCACAGTATGCATTATATAGCTATTTAATGGGTTTTGTAATGGTGCTCAGTTGGCTTCACATAAGGTCTAGCACTATGAGAGTCCATGTGAGCTGCAGTTATTTACAATGTCAAATCAACTTGGTAAAAAAATATCCAACATACAGACCCACAACATCTCTCTCTTTACCTTTCCTCTTGACTGGACATATCCCGAGATGTGTGGCACAAGATGAGCAGCTTTACAAAAAAAAACCAAAACAAAAAACATGATTTTGTGATACTCTGTCAGGAGAGGTATATGATGTGTTTGTCTATGTGTGGCCACCCTGTGGCTCTGAGAGTTGCGGCCTGTCAAAGCCTTTACTTTATTGTTGTAATATAGTATTGAATTTGTTTGTGAAATATTGGAGTCCATAACGAATTTACAGGAAAGTCACAGGTGGACACAACTGTACTAGTACTTTAATTCCTTTTCCTACTTTTAATAATCATACTTGGGGAGACTAGATTGTCACAGATATATTACTCTGTGTATACTATGTCTGTAAGAACAAATCCTGCCTCCCATAATGACATTCTAGGTGACACTATTTAATAGTATCATAATAGTGACCCCAAAGTAGTCATCCTATTGTTACCCCATACACCTTGCCATAAACATTGTATAAAGTATGCCAGTGCCTATTATCAGTGCCAGTTAACCTCCCCCCCAAAATAGTGCCCAATAAACTAAGCTGCAGGCTGCAGCTGTCACATGTCCATGTCGGGATGTCACTGCTGGAGAATAATGTACAGAGATAACTGGGGGATCAGAAATAACTCAGTGAATTGAGTGTGATTTTTTTTTTTTAATTATTATTGTTAGTTTCTAGCATTTTAAGCGGTTTTTGAATTTTTTTTTTCATGGCTGGACAACCCCTTTAAATTATAAAATTCTGCTATATAAAGGGGTAGCTTGCTTTGCATGCATGCATGCATACATACTAAAGTCAATCGGAGTAATATACATACATAGCAAACAAACTCCCTCCAACAGTCTGGAAAAGAAAGCAATTAAAATAAATTGATAAGTTAAATGCTGATATATCATAGGAGGTCAATCTAATAGTCTTAGATTTATTATGCTGCATCATGTCTTAAAGGGGTGGTGCAGGCAAAAATGGACAACCCCTTTAACTTTTAAATCAGCTGTGATAAAAATAAAAAAAAAAGTTCATACTCGCCTGTCCCTGATGCTCCGGTGTCCTCCCTGCCCATTCCGGTCCTTCTGCTTAACGTGTCTCTTCCGGAGTTCCGTGACCGCTGAGGCCAATCAGCGAATGGCATGCGATGTCACTACCTGTGACATCATGGGTCTCCTTCTGAGGCTGCTGATTGGTCTCAGTGGTCACGTGGCCGCTGAGGCCAAAAGGCCGCCTCAGTGGAAGGGATCTGTGACATCACAGCCAGTGAGCAGTTTCACTTTAAGATGCTGGAGCAGAAGGATCGGACTGTGCGGGCAGGACACCGGAGCATCGGGGACAGGTGAGTGTGAACTTTTTTTTTATTTTTTTCACTGCCCCCGGATGATTTAAGAGTTAAAGGGGTTGTCCAATTTTGCCTGGGCAACCCCTTTAAGCAACGATGGACATTACTGTTTGCTATGAAGCTTCACTTGAGTCTAGCAATAAAAACCATCTCATCAATATTACATTTCTATTACTCAACATACAGGGCACTTTCCAACCCAACCTAGCGTCATATTTGATCATTCCTCAGTACACTGCAATCCAATTTGTCATTTCCCTTGTGAGCCAGCCATGTAATGAATATGTTCTTGTTCCAACCAGGCAGTAAAACTCCAATTTCAATAAATCCAGATTAAAAACCCAAATTTTTATTTAAAATAAATCAGAATTAGGCATAAATAACCGACTGCAATTACAGCCTTAGATTCCAAATGCTTTCAGCTAATCACTTTAAGAAACAAACAAGAGCCTGAATGTATATTGCCTGCAGTTGTTATTGGAAACCTATACATAGAGATTGCTAAATTAAGTTGGTCCCAGTGCAATTACGATCACTCAAGCATGCTTCCAATGTATCGTGCCAAATTAGCTAGATTTGAGCAATTTAACTTCCTGCAACAAATCTCCGGGGCACGTTTGAGAAAGTACAGACTGTTTACAAACACTATCCTATTTCATGAGTGACTCTCTGCAGAGTGCGCTCTACCAGCCTAAGCACACACACCTGTCAAACAGTCACACCGTGGACCTCGCTTTTCCTTCCAACGTGGTAAAAGGACTCACTTTTTGGACTGTTTTCTTGTTTTATTTTTACAACCCTTCCAGTGCCACCAAGGATTTCGTTACTCCAAACTATTTCTAAGAAAGCGAATTGGGAAAGACTCCAATCATTTTTTATTAATGCTGTCAGATGAATTGGAGGTTGTTTCACAATCACTGTCCTTCTATGGTTCTAGGGACTCCCCGGCAACCAAAGGATCTCTAATGACTAAAGTACTGTAACCCAAAGTATTTCCGCCTCCGACTCGCACAGTAATACTATTCTGTAGTCTATGCTTCACATTGGGTCAGTCATGCACAAAATACTGTTCACCACTGTAATCTTGGTACTAAATAGCTGATCACTAAAGGGGTTTCCCAGGCTTTATCAATTAATGACCAATTATTGAAGATTGGTCCGACACCCAAGCCCTCCTCCGATCAGCTGTTTGAAGAGACTGTAGCATTCAGAAGAGTTCAATGGCCTCTTCACAACCAAGCACAGTGCCGTACATTTTACAAAGGTTGTGCTTGGTGTCTAGGCTCAGCCCCATTCACTTGAATGAGCTATGAACAGTTCATGTGATTGATGAACATGACATCACAGCTGGGCAGGGGGTGTCTCGGTTGTCTGGCTCATTCTGATCCCAAAAATAGGTTATCAAATTGATAAAGGCCAGAAAATCCCTTTAAAGGGGGTTTCCCACAAGAACCACATATACTCCATCCACAGAATAACACAATCCTGCTATCACGCCATTCATATTTACGGAACTAGTATAGATCGCTATAGTACAGCACTTGGATATTACTAGCAGTCACATAGGAATGAATGGAGTGGCCATGAGCCTGCACAACCACCACTCCTTCACACAGTAGTCGGTCTCCCTTTCTATCCACCATTCTGCATTTAAATCTCACATATGTGCTGTGTGATATGGGGTTAGGATATGCATAGTACTCTCCAATATGTGGGCATCAACGTCAGTAATTTCACACAGTGGATACATAAGTCTTCAATGCAGAAAGTGTGGTGCCGGACAAAGCTGGAGCCACTGGTGTACCTGTAGGGATCACTGGTCACAGCCTTTGTGGGCCAAGAAGCCAATGGAGGCCATAGGTCTCCCTTTTGATGATGGCTGATTTCGATGGCTGGCACTGTGCATCGTAAATGTTTTACCCCTGATCCCTGGTGCACTAGAGTGAGACTGGGAAGATTTATGTTCTAGTCTTTTACTGTCAAAATTATACTTTTAATAACAAAAATACCAGTTGGTCAGCATATAGTCAAGGAGGGATTCCATGGGGGAGGCTGCTGCACAAAATGAGGCACGATTACAATGTGGGGGGCACGGACAGTGAATGGGATTGATGGGAGCTTGTGTGCACAGACATATTGGGAACAAGTTTAGTGAGGGAAGTCTGAGTACTTGTTGCACTCAGGACCACCCACATGCCGGGTTGAGGGCCATCCAATGCATAGGTACAACCTCATTTGCAAATCAGATTTTTCTGATTTCTCGCGCTATGTTTACACAATGGTTTTGAGCCACTACCGGGGGCTGTAATTGGTTTATTTGGTAGAGGGAGAGATTCATAAATTTCCTTTACAAAAATTTCCTGCTACTGTCATATGTCAAGTGACATTTTTCCCATGCAAAAAGACAACAAGACATGTTTTCTTGTAATTTTGATAACTGTATCTATCTAGGCATTTTCTAAAACTTGCCCCTCGCACCAGTTTTGTGTGTTTTTCCTCTCTTCACTAGTGTGGGCCGCTGCTGACAATATTATTTAGATAGATATTCTGCCTGGCTTGGGGTATGAGGGTAAATATTGGGTCAAATGACTCATTTTATTGGTAAGCTTTGGCATTTGTGCCCACTCTTTACCAGTCATATGTTATTTTATGTTTCTGGCATATTAATACATATACCTGTAGGACGGTCTGTATAAGGGTATGTTCACACAGAGTTTTTCGCAGACTAATTTTGAGACTGAATTCGCCTCAAAATCCGCCTCAAAAAATGCTTCCCATTCATTTCAATGGGAGTCAGTAGCAGCTTTTTTTTCCTCTAGCTGATTTTTTTTTCTGCCTTGAAAAACCCATTGAAATCAATGGGAGGCGGAAAAAGTGTGACGCATTTTTTGATGCGTCAAAAAACCACAAGCTTTTTTTTTTTTCGGGAAGTTTGTAGGTCCATACTGTGTGCTGGAGCAAAAAAAAACACTGCAAAAACCATGACAAAGACTGCATCATGTAGAAAAATGCATCAAAAAACAGTTTCCTAATTCCTGAAGCAGATTTTTTCAGTATGTGTGAACATACCCTTAATGCTGTATATTACATTGACACCACAGTCAGCAATTGTGTAGCGTCGCTCTGTGACAATTGGGGATTTTGTGTTGTAGCCAACAGTGACCCACAAAGTTGCATGCCGTGAGACAACTGCCCCGTCGTACGTGAAGCATTCTCACAATTGGTCCAGATAAGTCTTCTGTGTGGTTGAGGTCTCTAGTCTTCCTAGTCCTTGGAGATTTCTACAAGGGTGGCTCCTGTCTGACCCGTCCACATGTCAATGAATTCTTGGAGGCGCAGATGTGCAGAATTAGTTGGCTGAATTGCTGATGTTTTATATGAACTTTCTGCATTTCAGCCTCTTGGAGGTTTAATCATGCTTTAGTAAACACATTATTTCGGCTGCACCTGTTTCTGGGTTATTGTGATCTGTTACCACCCAGTGTGAGTTCATATCTGAGGACAGATGGAGATCTTTGGTTTGTTTGTACTGCAGTGTTGTCCCTGGTGTGATATCCAGAGGTGATGTATACAGGCCCCCAATTACCTTTCACTTTATTTTATCTTTAGGGCAACTTCATGGTCATGTTCTAATTGTCAGGATTCGGATTTTACCAAAATTCTTAGTTTAAATGTAATGGCCAAACCCCTAACTAGCTAGTAGACTCTGAATAGGGGGACATTGGTGCCTCTTTTATAATAATGAGAATTTTGCTCTCTTTCTATACATCTATTATCATAAGTAAACCCAGAGTGAAATATTTCTGGATATAAGTTATGGACGAAATAACAACTCTATCTGCTCACAATTGATAGAGCATCTGCGACAAATATATGGCAAGATTTGCATGCGTTTTCATGCAGATTTGTCTGTGAATTTGCCATTGATTTCACCACACTTCTGGAAACGGCTGAGGTTCGAAGTGAAAAGTCGCAGCTTAGATTCATTTGCTGCAGATTTAAAGGGGTTATCTAGTAATTGTTTTTAAAAACTAACTACCCCAAGGTTGTATTTGGGATTCCAGGCTGGTCCTGACGCTGTACCACATGACACTGTACAGTACTGTCTATGGTTGAGCGATTTTTCGCATCCATGAAAAATGGACACTTTTTTTAATTTCCTATACTTTGTCTCTGGGTCCTTCAAAAATGGGCCACACAAGGAAGGCGTCATGTGCTGTCTGTGACTTTCATGGATGCATAGACATTAATGGAGCTCCATGGTCCACAAAATGAACCAAAACAGTCTTAGTCTAGGAGAGGAGAGGAGGTATAAACCTGGAGTAGCTGAACCCGAGAGAGCGGAGTGCAACCCTTGTGTGCACAGAAAGCTGCTGCAGGACTGTCACTCCAATACTATTTGAAATGTTGCGGTCTATGTTCTCTGGAGCTACAAAGAAGCTGCTATTAACCCAAAAACTATCCTCCTAACTCCTTAACCCCTATGCACACCAGGACGTACATGTGCAGGGACCCAGCAACATTGCCTATGATCAGAGATGACTCTGATCAGGGGCATTTAACCACTTAGATGCCACTCAATGGCGACCACGGCATCGGTTACTTTCACTTTCCCTATGAGAATCGGTAACTGGACGCCCCCCCCGCAGGGCGTTCACGGTAACCGTCCCATCACCATGGCAGCCAGGAGCCTTCTGAAGCCCTGCCCTGCCATAGTATTGTAGCTACTGAAGCCTGCATGCAGCAGGCTTCAATAGTTACATAACAAATTTGCTATAGACTGCAATACAGTAGTATTGCAGTCTATGGCACAGGTTATCTGAAAATCCAATGTTCAAGGCCCCCTTAGGGGGGGGCTAAAAAAAAAAAAAAAAAAAGTTAAAAAAAGAAAATTTAAAAATATAAAAAAATAAATTTTAAATCGCCCCCATCCCTAGATCACATATAAATATAAACAAATAAAAGTAAACCTAAACCCATTAGGCATCCTTAAGTCCGAAAATGCCCAAACTATTAAAATATAAAAAACATCTGTCCCGTACAGTAAACGCCATAGCAGGAAAAAAAAATCTAAATGGCTGGCTGGCATTTTTTTGCTGATTTGCCTCCCCTAAAAAAAAAAAATGTAATAAAAAGTGATCAATACTTAATACATTCCGTAACATGGTATCAACAAAAACTACATATTGTCCCAGAAAAAAAGGCACCATACACAGCTCTGTACACCGAAATATAAAAAAGTTACAGGTGTCAGAATATGGTGATTCAAAGAAATGTTTTTTCTTCAAAATTTTGAATTTTTGTAAAGTTATTTAAAACATGAAAAAAAACTATATAAATTTGGTATCACAGTGATTGTACCAACCCAGAAAATAAAGCTAACATAGCATTTTTAACCGCTCAGTGGAAGCCGTAAAAGTTAAACCTGTAAGAAAATGTCGGTACTACATTTCTTTTTTTCTTAATTCTCCCTCATTCTGAATTTTTTTTTCCTGCTTCCCAGTACATTGTACAGAATAATAAATGGTACCATTTTGAAGTACGACTTGTCATGCAAAACTCAAGCCCTCATATAACTAGGTTAATGGAAAAATGAGCAAGTTCTGGCTTTTGGAATGCAGGGAGTAAAAAACAAAAACTCAAAAATGAAAAATTTCTGCGTCATGTAAGGATTAAAGGGGTTATCTGGTTTCTGAGATTGAGGGTCTATCCTTAGGATAGGCCATCAATATTAGATCTGCGGGGTTCCATCAATCCTAAAAACCAGATAACCTCTAAAGTGCTGGCGTAGCAGAGGACGGTTATCCTGTTCACCTCTTTGGACAGTCGGACATAATGGCCGGTGCATTGATGGCATCTGTCGTTGTTACCCACAACCTGCGACTAGACCCACAGTGTAAAATAACGTCCATTGCAGCTTTTATACATGCAGCGTGTCCATCTATGCTGCGAGCTTCTACAGCAGCTTTCAACATTTGCAATACAAAGGCTAAAATCATAGAAAAACTGAAATGTCACTACAAAGGCACACTATTTTACTACCAGCCCATATTGTATATTTTTATGAACTGTATGTCTTTTACAGCTGCATTCAGGCACAATATTGTAAAATGTTATATTTTCTGTATTTTATCTACTTTGTACCTTCCAGACCTGTTTACTTCTAATTCCACTGAATTCCTGTCCCCGATATTGAGACTCAGAATGGATGAAGGAATGTGCTTTCTATGGCAAATCCTCTCTTTCAATTACGTCAAGAATGCCACGAGGCATCATGTTCACTTTCAATGATTTTTGCAATTGCTTGGGGGGCTACCTGTGTTTCTGGGAGACACCTGCAGTCCACATGCAGGCCGTTTCCTTATTTTGACCTTTGTACGTTTTTAATGACCAGAGAGCACAAGCCACTGACCAGACCTCTGCACATGTTCGCCTCTGGCACACTTTGATGGAACTTGAGGCTCTGGGCATACACAATGGCTAGCTGTTTACTCGGGAGTCAAACATTGGAATGAAAAAGAATTATTAGCACAAGTTCTTTGATGTTTGCTAAGTCCACCACTAATTCTGTATACAATTAGAATTCCACATTATGGGACATTTACAGAAGTCAGACTCTTGGGATGTTTAAACATCAGACAACATTGTCAATAATGTGTTTTTATTCTTATTTACTTTATTCAACATTTCACGAAAAGTAACATCATTAAAGATTTTCTGGTACGGATGTATGTAGAAGGAAACTAAAATATATTAAGTTAACGTAAGCCCAATATCTGTTACATGTTATAGGGATTTAAAGGGGTTGTCTGGGATAAATTGATCTTTAAAATCTAAGCTAAACATCCTTCCTCCGCCTACCTTCTAAATTACTTACTGTACCAAAAATCTATATTTACCTAGATCACTGGGACAGTCATGTGACCAGCCTAAGCACATTTTCCAATTTTCCGGTGATGTTTCCGGAAATGGAATGTCACCAATAGTAACCCACTCCATCATACTTGCCTGTCTTCCAGTCCGGATCTTCTGGGCATGGAACATCAGTTCATCTGGGAAGCCGGCACCTCCTCTTCTTGCCGGCTGCCCCTTACCTGTGCAATAGAGCCGGAGTGTGATGGGGTGGGGGGAGTTGATTGAGTTGGGAAGGGCTAGTAGTGGGCATTCTAGCTAGGGAAATAGGGAAGGGGAATGAATAAGAGAGGGAGGGGGAGGGAGTCAGCTCTGAGTGAAGCGCAAGGCACCATGGTAGTTGTAGGAAAACAGAACAGGAAGCTACCCATGTAAACAAATGCAGAAGATGCCAGGAGCTCCCAGAGAAACCCAGAAGTCACTCAAAACACTGCTAAAGGTATTTGGGAACCCTTATTAACCTATTACTAGCACTAACAGACCAATTTTGAAAAATTATTTTTTATCCGGAAAACCCCTTTAAGTGTCTTCCCCCTTAACCCTGCACCATACGTGTACAGTGGGTCTCAGCTGTAAGTTATTGATAACTCAGATTGGGTGTTCATCCCCTTAGTACTAATATTAATGGGATTTAGATTTTTCTTTCGTTCATTCACTTCATTTTGTTATCTCACGAAAACGAGCTATTAACGCTTTTATGTCTGAAAGCATTCTTACTGTGCAGCATTTGTTCCACACCTGCCTAAAACTTTTGCACATCACTGTATATATGCTTTTAACATTCAGACATATATTTACTTCTTGCCAAACTCTAGTCTTACAAGCCAATGAGGTGTGACAGACGCGTCCAACTTCTTCTAATTCCTACGACTTGGCTTCGCGTTTTTTTAGGTTTGCAAATAAGCAACACTTTGTTTAGTAAAAGGAAAGTCCGAACACCTAATAAATAGCAAATACTGCATCAAATGGAAAGCCGGCTCCAGCCTCTATCCATAAAACTGCACAGAATTACTTACAGACACAACACTGCCTAAATCCATCACAGATCCGTACGTAAGATAAGGAGAACTGTCGGGCACTTTGCAGAGCACCTGAACAACAATATGGCAGAATGGAGAAAAACCCAAGAGAGCTAATAGCTGCACTGTGTAAAGTTTTATGTACGAGCTCAACCCAGCCGTATAATTAATTCCATTAAGCTTGCAACATGGTGTGAGCTAGAAACAAGTATTAGCACAAGACATGATGTATTTTACCCATCAGTGGTTTTATTTGTGATAGACAGGTGGGCAGCAGTGCCGTATACAATATTACATAATTGTACATGACTTTTTATGTAGCACTTCTATATACTTTTCTTAGTGATGCAGCAAAATCAACATTTTCTTTTTTTAAGCGGAATCCACCTCAAAATCTGCCTCAAAAAACACCTCTCAACGTTCCCATTCGCGTCAATGGAAATCAGGCTGATTTTTTATTTTTCCCTCTAGCTGATTTTTTTTTCTGCCTACCATTTTATTTCAATGGGGTTTGCAAGGTGGAATCTGCCTGAAGAAAAATCCGCTAGAGGAAAAAAAAATCTGAACTGAATGGGAGAGTTGGGAGGTGTTTTGTGAAGCAGATTCTGCCTCAAAATCCACCTGCAAAATATTCTGTGTAAACTTACCCTAAGGATGAGGACAATGTAGTTGTTATTTTTTGCAGCATGCTATTATATGTGCAGAACAGCGTAATGTACATGTGCACATGATGCATCTACTCTTGGACTGGTTTGTGCTGAATATACAGGTATAACTATATATCTATCTTTACCATTGCCGCTTCACATCGGAATCTTTCTCAGGCAGGTCACTTATTACTATCTGATACCTTTGGAGCAACCTGTAGATAATTCTGAAAAAAGCCTACTTCATTAAAGGATGACGTCCAAGACTTCCTATTCCTTGTCCTTAGAATAAGTCATCAATATGAGATCGGTGGCGGTCCATCTCTCACTGAGACAAGTGATGACAGCCAGTATGAGGGTCTTTGATGGGAAGCGCAGGAATGACTCAGGAGACGACAATTGCAGTTGAACAAAATGATGTAAGTTTACTGAGGAAATAATGGGAACCAACGCAGCTTCCACATGGGTGTAGTACTACAATGGGAGCACCACTGCAGAAGATGGTACCAAGCCTGGGAATAGTTTTTGCAGCAATAGATGTTGTGCAGTGCCTGATATCTTCACTCCTATATATCTTTACTCCCATCTCTCTCACTATGTTTGGGGCTGATATGCATAAGCCCCTGTCTATTTGAGGGGTTTGCAGGGTCCAGGCTGTGAGGCTCTGGCAAACCTCAACTTCTCCTCTAAGCTGGTACTTCCTCCCCTTTCTGTAAACTGGATAGTGCGGTGACCAGATGGAAGGTAACGCTGCAGTTGGGATTGCGGGGTGCAAACAGCGCAGACTTGTCACGGTCTCTGGGCACGAGGGCGCAGCGCTGGTGCTGTCCCACGTTACCACCACTGGTACCGGTGATGAGGGGGCTGCACAAATGTTGGTGGTGATTGTTCCCCCGGGGCGCTTCCCCTATACTGTGCCGACTGGTGGTGTTTGGGGCGCCCTGATGTTGTCGGTGCAGAGTCAGACACAGAAACGGTTGTAAAGTTGAACTTTTACTTCCATGGGTGTGGAGGCACAAATGCTTAAACAGTTTCTTCAATACAAAACAACGGGGTACGCCTGGTGACACAGCAAAGTCCTGGGGTGCAGGGTAGACTTGATGAAAGGTGTTCCTAGCCCCTTATACTTCAGTGTTACAGCCCTAAGGTGCGTCTGGGCTCCTATTTGGCTCATAGGAGGATGCCCACCATGATACTAGTACATAATATTCCCCACTCACGTTATGTGGTCCTGATAGCTCAGAGTTTCGGGGTGCAGTAGTCAGGGTGGCAGGATATTCCACAGGTCTGGCCTTGGCCCCTGGATCCTGTGATACTTGCTATGGAGCACGTGTTCCAGAATGTTCTCTCCACAGTCTCATGCTGACAAGATAATGAGGCTTGACTTCCTTCAGGGCGATGGCTAGGCAGACAGGGGACAGGATCTTCTGAATAGCTGGAGTATGTCAGCTCTTCAACCTTCCTGGGCCTGTCTAGGACTTGAGATTCCTGCACTAAACTCACTGCTTTCTTCACAGGACATCACACTTATCTCCTCACCTCCTCCTCCTAACACTCCACACTTCTAACTCCTCACAGGCAGGACCTTCCTGCAGGGGTGTTACCATGGGGACCCAGTGATCAGCTGACTCCTCCCCTTATCCCAGGCGATGTCCTCCCATTGGACATTTGGTTACTATTCAATCCTATGGGAGGTGTAATGCATGTGTGAGGCTCACTAGGTGGCGCTGTGTTGTGTGAGACTCAGGACCCCCTGCTATGTCACACAGGCTATGAAGCAACAGGAAATAATACAATGCACAGAGATCACCCTCAGCCCAGCCATAGCCAGCTCTGGGATGCCACATACTCCCCCTCTTTCACTGAGCCGACCTCGGCGACGGGCTGGGGTGAAGGTGAGAAATGTAACATAACGTTAATAAATACGAATAAAGTGCAAATGTCACTAACAGTTTAGAAAAATATAATACTTAGAAACTTGAGGTAAGACCTCCCGGCATAGTCCTGGAATGTCCATGAGGAGTCTGAAGGGTAACGGAGAGATAATTAAACTCAGACTTATGGAACCTTTTGGCGGTACCATCAGACAGTCCATATAGAAACAACAGTAGTGCAAATGGGGCCAGAGGCTCTCTGGTACAAATTTCGTGAGTGTCCATTATCATGAGAGTCTCTCTGAGAAACAATAAACAGTCCTTTCTGTAAGGAAGAGTAGGCACTCTAGCACCAATGTCCATATCGCAATGGGGTAACAGAACTTCCTTGGCTCGGTGAGCCAGGCACTATGGCTTGGATTGTTGCATATAAATGTAAATACTATATTACATGGCAAGATATTATATATATACTGTATATACACACAGGAAAAACATTAATGTAATCAGAGCAGGAATAACATATATACAGAAGCAGAGACAGTTAACCTCTTTTACCCAAGGACAGCCATGGCATCACTATAGCGTATTGGAGGTATGCCTTTCGTGGTACGCTCAGAACGCCTAAGTGGAACGAGATTTGAATCAGGAACAGAGTCACTGAAATCAATTAAATCATCTGTCAAAGGATTCTCTTGCACTAGAGCAATTGGTGGATAACAGCTAAATGGTAGTAGTTTAGGCGCCCACATAAGCTCAGTTAACGTTGGGGGTCTCTCTTTCGCTTCAGAAGGTGACAAGATCTCTGTACTCGTTGTCTCAGCTGGGGGCACCTCTGTGGGTAGTCCTTCTTTAAGGCACAGCTTCAGACGGTTTCGGTGTACTACTTGGGGCTGTCTCCCAGGTTTAGAGATCTCATACACGTCGGATTCAGGATATGGTATGGAGATGACACTGTATGGTTCTTTCTCCCAGAATGGATCCAATTTCCCATTCCGATGGTTATTCCTTAACCATACACGGTCGCCAACTTTCAGGGGCGCTGCATGGGCGCGATAGTTGTAATCCTCCTGTTGTCTCCTACGAACCTCATCCATGCGCGTTTCAACTATCTCTTTAGCTTCCTCCATATGTCGGCGGTGTTCAACAACCCAGTCTGTTATGGGTAGTGGATTGATGGTGTCAGGGACCTTCACACCAAGGGTTAAGTCTGAAGGAAGTTGACCTTGTCTTCCAAACATTAGATAAAATGGTGCGTATCCCGTAGATGTTTGGGGTGTGTTGTTGTAAATATAGGCCAAGTCCTTGATACACTCAGGCCACTCAACACCAGGTGTAACTGCGGCTGTTCTTAGCATGCCGATGATCACTTGATTTGCCTTCTCGCACATACCATTTCCTTGAGGGTGATACGCTGTGGTTCGCAACTTCTTGCAGTCTTGGAACTGACACAGCTCACGGAACAATTGGGATTCAAACGCCGATCCACGGTCGGTGAGGATATGCTCAGGACAACCGTAATGGCGGACAAACTCTGCGTAGAAGGTCTCAGCCGTAGTTCTTGCTGTAAGATCTCTGACAGGCACGATGACAAGGAACTTGGAGTAATGATCCACCATTGTCAGAGCGTAGCTGTAGCCGGAACGTGTGGGACCCAACTTCACATGGTCCAGAGCAACAATTTCACACGGCTTTTGAGTCTTAATTGGATGTAGAGGGGCCTTCTGATCTCTTCGACCTTCCTTGGTGATACTACAGGTGGGACACTCTCGGCACCAACTCTCAATGTCACTCCTCATCCCAACCCAATAGAAGCGACGACGGATGGTAGCTTCGGTCTTTTGTACCCCGAAGTGACCGGATCTGTCATGATACGCCTCAAGTATCATCTGTGCATCTCTTCTTGGTACGAGGATCTGATGAAGCCTTTCACCTGTGACAGGATCAAGAGTATTTCTAAGTAGAAGGCCTCGTTGGACAAACAGGCGCTTCCTCTGTCGCCAAAGGCGTTTTAATTCCACGTCATGAAGACCTCTCTTTACACGGGTTGGTATTCTTCCTGTAAGCAGGAAATCTGACAATTCTCCTAAAACTCTGCTCTCTTCTTGGAACGTTTTCCACAGAGATGGCTCCTGGAGGGATTCGGCAGCTGTTTTCGCCAGAGATTCTCCTTCTACAGGGACACCAATAGCAACCTGTTGGGCAAACTTGTTGTAGAATGGTGGCATCTCCACCTCTTCCCAGATGTCTTCTCGGGGGTGGTTCTTCTCCCACAGGCAACCTTAAGAGTGCATCAGCGTTAGCGTTGGACTTGCCACTGTGATACTTGACAGAGAATTTGTAATTCGCGAGTCTTGAGGCCCACCGTTGTTCAAGGGCTCCCAGTCGAGCAGTGTCCAGATGCGCCAACGGATTGTTATCTGTGTACACGGTAAAGGGTGTGGCAGCCAGGTAGTCTTTAAACTTCTCTGTCACGGCCCAGACAAGCGCCAGAAGTTCGAGTTTGAAAGAACTATAGTTCTGGTCGTTCTTCTCCGCGCCTCTCAGACTCCTGCTGGCGTAGGCGATGACTCGCTCTTTGTTGTCCTGAACCTGGGACAACACTGCACCCAAACCTTGGTGACTTGCATCTGTGTACAAGCGGAATGGCTGACTGTAGTCGGGATAGGCTAGAATTGGTGGTTGCGTCAGAAGTGCTTTAAGCGCTTGAAAGGCTTCCTCTTGACGCGCTGTCCAGTCTACCGGAAGCTTTCGGTTGTAGTTTTCTCTGGGACAACCGCGCAACAACTCGTTCAGAGGCTCGGCTACTTGGGCGAAGTGTGGTATGAAACGCCGGTAGTAACCTGCGAATCCAAGGAAGCTTCGGACTTCTTTGACGGTAGTTGGTCTTCGCCAGTTCTGGACTGCAGTGATCTTTTCAGGATCAGGTTGGACGCCTTGTGCGCTCACGACATGCCCAAGGTAGTGAACTTGGGGTTTCAACAGGTAGCCCTTGGAGGGCTTCACCTTTAGGCCGTGCTGTATAAGTACCTTGAATACCTCGGACAGGTGACGAAGGTGTTCTTGGTATGTCCGGGAGAATACAATAACATCGTCCAGGTACAGTAGCACACTCTGGAAATTCTCATGGCCGAGGCACCTCTCCATAAGCCGTTGGAATGTGGCTGGGGCATTACATAGCCCAAATGGCATACTATTGAATTCAAAGAGTCCCATTGGGGTCGTAAACGCAGTCTTTTCACGATCTTCAGGCGCCATAGGGACTTGCCAGTATCCACTGGTTAAGTCCAGGGTCGAGAAACAGGTAGCTGATCCCAAAGCCGTTAGAGATTCCTCAATCCACGGCAATGGGTATGTGTCTTTGTGCGTGACGTTGTTGAGTTTACGATAGTCCACACAAAATCGTAGGGTTCCGTCTTTCTTCTTGACAAGGACTAGCGGGGCTGCCCAGGGGCTGTTACTCTCCCGGATGACATCAGCATCTCGCATCTCTTGGATCAACTTTTTCACCGGTTGGTACATCGCGGGTGGTATTGGACGGTGACGCTCCTTGATTGGATGGTGGTCGCCAGTCAGAATGCGATGTTGTATGGTCGTGGTCTTACCAAAGTCCAATGGGTGTTTGCTGAATGCCTGTTGGTAACGCTTGGCCACATTGCGAACCCCATTGATGTGCTCTATAGGGGTATTGGCATCTCCCACGTTCAATTCATCCCGCCAGGACTTCGTGGCTCCATTCTGAATGTTCTCAGCAGTTTGGGTGGAACTCTGTGTGGCGGTAGAATCACCAGAGAGAATGTCTTCTGGTGCTAACCGGTGTAGCAGGGCCACAGAGTGGAACTTGTGGAGGTTCACGGGAGCATCGCCCAAGTTGACTAAGCGGACAGGAACACGTCCATTGGAAACTGTGACAAGGCTGCGGGCAGCCATGACAAGTGGTTGGGCATCTACCTGTATGGGTTGTAGCAAGGCCTCGTAGTCCTGATTTTCTATGCCCGGACGGGCACAGTACCACACCATAGTTTCTGTTCCAGGCTGTAGCGTTACTGGACGGGTATCTTGGATCCGGACTCGACCAATTTCACCTTGTTTGTTGGCGAACTTGTGCTGGGCATTGAGTACACGAATGGCCCGCTGAATGGTCTGCTGGTCACTGGGAGAAGCTGTAAGGAGAGAGGCATGCAAGGCATCCCACACTTCTGCAAAGCAATGGCGTAAAACATTCATGCCTAATATTACAACTGCAAACCTATCATCCTCTACATCAGTGACAATTACACCCTGTCTAGGCAGTTTCAAGTCCCCAATCTGGATAGTGGGTTCCCAATAACCCTGCTGTGGTATGGGCTGTCCATTGCTGGCACACAGATTTATCCATGTGTCAGGTGTTCTATTCAACACACCTAAGTCCCAATGTTCAAGGAACACCTGCTTGCGCAGGGTTGTTACCTGAGATCCAGTGTCCACCAACGCTGTCAGAGGGACGCCGTTCACCCGGATTGTGATGTGTGGGCAGGCTGAGACGAAGCGTGACAATGGCACTGAAGATTCACCTGGGCCCGTCTTCTTTCCTCCCGAGGGGCGGCCCGCTGCCTCGGGGGTGGCCCGTTTAACTGAAAACACTGAGGCCTGGTGTGTCCATATCTATGGCAATAGGTACAGTATGGCCTCTCACTCTGCGGAGGTTTCACTGAAGACGGACGTCTGGGTGGTGACTCAGGTGAGATGTTGAGACTTCGCAAAGGATCACTGGACGATGAAGACGGCTGGGTCAGACGATCTAGACGGCCGGTGATCTGTTCCATGGCACGGATCAGATGATCCACTCGGGCCAGAAGGTCATCTCTGGAGTCTGCTGGTGTAGTCTGCGCAGTTTGGGCAGCAGGTGAGGTACCCAGAGGTAGTGGCAGGACAACTGGAGCAATGCTTGTTGAGGGTCCAGGTGAGGGAGCACAGATGACTGGGCTCGGCTGGGGCTGCTCCTGTCCCAAGACCTGGATGGCAAGGACCTTGAAGTCAGCAAACGTGCAAGCATTCGCAACTGACTCTGGAGCAATGTGGTACCCGCCCCTTCTATGAAGCGGTCAAGCAAGATTTTATCAGAGTCCACATTTTCACGTGGATCCACTTGCACCACAGCTCTGAACGCCTCTTGGAGGGATAAAGCATAGTCCCGCAGGGTCTCACCAGGTAGTTGTCGTCTGGAAAAGAAGCGCATCTTTACCTCGGAGACAGATCGCACGTCAAAGTTCACCTGGAGTTTGTCCAGAATTTGCCCAGGGGTTCTTTTGTCAGAGGCAGGCCAGGATTTGACCTCCCTAGCTGCAGCACCCTCAAGCTGGCCCAGCAGGATCTGTATCTGCTGTTCTGTATTCAGAGGATAGAACTGGAAGAGAGACAGCATCTTCTCACGAAAGTCCCTGAGGGTATGCGCCTCCCCTTTGTAGCGCGGCAGCCATGGTGCGCCAGGGTAAAATGGCATGGAGAATGGTAGGCTGCTCGCCATGGGCACTGCTGGATCACTAGAAACAGATGGCACAATGTCACTTTGCTCAGTCATGTTGTTTGCAGGTATGACTGAAATTAGGTCGCCGTCTCTTTAAGAAACTCAACTGCTTGCTGGCAGGGAATGGAGACTACAACTTGGAATGCTGTCCCTTTAAGAATGCTGTAGCTATTAACAGAGTCACTGTGATGCAGGCTGACGGTGTGCTCCCCCTCTTTAATGGTGGCACTCCCCACAGACACTGTACACGGAAAACACTCGCTGGGGCCGTGGGAGGACTGAAGACAAGGACAGGGAGGCACAGTACTCACTGACAGCAACTGCAGCGTGGACCAGAGATCAGCGGTGCACAGCAGGGATGGTGATGCGGCACCGGAGAGTCAGAAATGGCGCTGGCACGTTCGCCTTTCACTTTCTTGTATGGGTGCGCTGGAGCATTGCGCTCAGCATTCTGGGCTCTCCTAAGATGGCGGCAGATGGGTCTCCTGGCCTCATGGGCAGTGCTAAAAATCTCCCGCACTTTTGCAAGGTACAGTTAACCCTTTGTGGGCGTTCTTACACAGCGATGTGGCGCAGCAAACAAGTCCTGGGCGTTTTAACTCTTCCAGGGCTGTAACACACTGAGAGGACAGTCTTTAGGGCTTACTTCAGGGGTATAGGGCTCCCCCTCTTTGTGGCAAGCACTCTCAGGGAATAAACTTGATCTTAGCAAAGTCCACAATAAAGACCGATGCTCTGGAGACAATTTGGCGCACTTTTCGTGGCGACTTTCTCAAAATGGCACACACCCGTATCCTGTTTGTGACGCCAGTTTTTCTTGCGGTGACCAGATGGAAGGTAACGCTGCAGTTGGGATTGCGGGGTGCAAACAGCGCAGACTTGTCACGGTCTCTGGGCACGAGGGCGCAGCGCTGGTGCTGTCCCACGTTACCACCACTGGTACCGGTGATGAGGGGGCTGCACAAATGTTGGTGGTGATTGTTCCCCCGGGGCGCTTCCCCTATACTGTGCCGACTGGTGGTGTTTGGGGCGCCCTGATGTTGTCGGTGCAGAGTCAGACACAGAAACGGTTGTAAAGTTGAACTTTTACTTCCATGGGTGTGGAGGCACAAATGCTTAAACAGTTTCTTCAATACAAAACAACGGGGTACGCCTGGTGACACAGCAAAGTCCTGGGGTGCAGGGTAGATTTAATGAAAGGTGTTCCTAGCCCTTATACTTCAGTGTTACAGCCCTAAGGTGCATCTGGGCTCCTATTTGGCTCATAGGAGGATGCCCACCATGATACTAGCACATAATATTCCCCACTTACGTTATGTGGTCCTGATAGCTCAGAGTTTCGGGGTGCAATAGTCAGGGTGGCAGGATATTCCACAGGTCTGGCCTTGGCCCCTGGATCCTGTGATACTTGCTATGGAGCACGTGTTCCAGAATGTTCTCTCCACAGTCTCATGCTGACAGGATAATGATGCTTGACTTCCTTCAGGGCGATGGCTAGGCAGACAGGGGACAGGATCTTCTGAATAGCTGGAGTATGTCAGCTCTCCAACCTTCCTGGGCCTGTCTAGGACTTGAGATTCCTGCACTAAACTCACTGCTTTCTTCACAGGACATCACACTTATCTCCTCACCTCCTCCTCCTAACACTCCACACTAATAACTCCTCAGATGCAGGACCTTCCTGCAGGGGTGTTACCATAGGGACCCAGTGATCAGCTGACTCCTCCCCTTTTCCCAGGCGATGTCCTCCCATTGGACATTTGGTTACTATTCATTCCTATGGGAGGTGTAATGCATGTGTGAGGCTCACTAGGTGGCGCTGTGTTGTGTGAGACTCAGGACCCCCTGCTATGTCACACAGGCTATGAAGCAACAGGAAATAATACAATGCACAGAGATCACCCTCAGCCCAGCCATAGCCAGCTCTGGGATGCCACAATAGCAAGTATCCTCCCTCTGTCAGGGCTACAGAAATGGTGTCGCCGGGCTAAGGCTCTTACAAGAACTCCAAAACACTTCCCTCATCTGAGGCTATAATGGGATCTCTCTCAGAGATGGACCCTGAGGGGGCGTTCCTCACAGTTCAGCGTCATTGCTGGGTAGTAAGGTACGCCCCCTCTGACAGGCTATGAACGAGTACAGTCAGCTAGACTGTCGGGAACGCCCTTCTGACGATGGGCAGAAAACTAACGGCACCGATATCTCCAGCCCCGGGGCACATAGCAGGAAAGCTGACTGTGCTGAATTCAGCGCACTAGTGGTATATAAAACCGCATGTGCCTGAGGACATGAAAGGTCCACTTTAAATTAGGGCTGGATAATCTTTGATCTCCTTTCTGGCATTTTGTGCATTGTAAATTTATGGCCCCTGCCCTCTGGTAAGCTGGAGTGGTAATTCTTTAAGAATTTTTCTAATAGGACAACTGCATTAATTCACTAACTGGACTCATCTGGGGCAACAAGGAAACCATGCCAACATTTGAGTTCCAATCCTTGCAACGTAATGAGATAAGCTGCCAAGCTGTTCATACTCATTGCTAAAAACTATGTGCAGAGATTAAGCCAACATTTTTGTGAGGTAATGCTCATTACGGATTTTTGCTAAATATGTAAATTGTTTAGCCTGGAAAACTCGCTAAGAGCTGCCATCTATTCTGGTGTATTAAATACAATTATGTCAGCTGCGCTCTGATTTTTCTACTGGTGGCTGAAGCTTTTATCTTTGGGCAGAAACACTGTTATTATTCAGTGGAAATGTTTGCTGCTTGGCCTAGAAGAAAACACTAAAAATTGGTAAAGTGATCAAAATGATTAGTAAACTGGAATAAAGTCCTCAAAAAAGCAATGCTGGAAGACTTCTGAATGATCACACTGTAGAAGCACAGATGTGTCCTTCTTTACCTTTCCTCTTGGGTTAATATATCCCGAGATGAGGTCATACAAGATGACTAGTTTAGGAAAAAAAAATACCCAACAGAATGAGGGTTTTTTCAAAGTTTGTCATCTTGTGTCACACTCTTTGTGATATCTCAAGCATTAGGCAACTGATATCTGCCTGCCTTAGACATCTGATAGACCTATATTTGTCTATGGCAAGCAGATATAGAAGTGCAAGTTTAGCTAATAAAGGAATGTAAAGGTCCCTTTTTCTATTCTACTTTATTACTTAAACTGAGATCTGTGTCTATTTTGGACAGTCCCATGTATACAATGAAGGTTGGAAGTTGGAGAATACAACGAATACCATTCAAGCATGTTCCACAGCAGGGGGACAAGGAGGACAAGAATAATGGTCTCTGAGAGAGCATGTCAGAAGTTGAAGCTTCACAGTCGTGTCTGCTTCACCATCAGGGCCCTTCCGAACAACACCACAGCGGCTCATGGAGGAGAGGTCCCCTCTCCAACTGGAAGCTCCCCGGGGGAAAGAACTACTACCACCACCATCCGGTAGTGCTGCAGGACCCCCCTTGACTTTGTCCGGCCTAGGAGTGGGACTGGAGTGGTTGATGAGCGTGCTCGGCCTGCTAGGTGGCACAACATCCGCCACTACTACTCCCATCCTCCGGTCTCCTCCATCTGGGTTGCGGCAATCATAAGAAGACTTTAAGGCTGAGGCCCCACGTTGCAGGAAAGCATCTTTTTTTGTTGCAGAATTTGCTGTGTTTTTTTGAGACAATGCCAAGAATGGCTGAATAAGGAATGGGAAACGCATAGGAAGTTCTTATACTTATCCCTTTTGCTCAATCCAATCCTGGCTTTGGCTCAAAAAAACGCAGTAAAATCTGCAACAAAAAAAAGCTGAATTTCCGCAACGTGGGGCCTCAGCCTAAAGGGGTTTTCCAGGACTAAAGGCAGGGAATGCTTGTTATATGAATGAACAAACATAACTGAGGATCTTTTGTGTGTTTTGGATCATTTTTCCCATTCCTCATATTTTCAGGCTCATTCAATACTTCCTGGTTTACACTTCCTGGTTGGGGGAGTGTCAGTGCTTTTCTAGGCAGCCCCTCCAAGCATCCACCCACTGCACCTCCTAGCAGTTTCTCATTCACACCCGTACAACCTCTGATCATAACATACTGTACATGCGCTATATATATATATATATATATATATACAGTATATATATGATGAAAGTCAGACAATGTCTTATAGGGATGCTGCTTTTCCTTTTCCAGTAATTTCCGTATCTTTTCCTAACTGCAAAATTAAAATCTCTCGATCTCTCTTTTTACATGATTCCAGGAATGCTGCTCTTCTCCTAAACAAAACTGCAGGTTTGTCCTATACATTGGTGACATTGTGTGTACAGTACATCAGACTAAGACTCCTTTACACTCCATCCATTATCAAATCCACTTACTTTGAAAAATTGTGGAAAAGCATCTTTTGGAAATTTCCATTAGTGTTATCCTTGCAACTGGCAGAGAGGAATCTCCTCTACACTGAGAGGAGCATCACTGTTGCCCCTCAAGATGGCTACATGCTTGGCACCAATGATTTTGTGAAAATTTATTCGGTTTTCATAAATTTATACAATGGATACCACACCAGCGCCAAAGATTAGAATCTTGGAATGTTCTCCACATACTGCTCAGCAACGTGAAAAATGGTGTCATCGATTAATGATGAATTATATAGGGCCAATATTGAGATCATTGACACACAAATAGTTTTACGCTGTCAAAATACAGTATAATTACAATTGCTTGAAATTTGGGAAACATCATAACTGGGTATTATGTATTGTCAGATCTATATGGATACAACTTATTGCCACTGTATAATGTATAGTAATAAATTACATATTATTAACTATGTGTTCCATATGTACTGAATGCTATGTTTCTCAAAAATTGCCAACAGAGGAAAAGCAGAACTTTGATCTTTATATCACAAACAAATGTCAAGCAAATTTTTTCAGAGATTTTTTTTTTTTCCTACTTTTCCAGCATGAACCTATATAACACACTGAGTAGGTCTATTGAAAGCAATATAAACTCTGTTCTAACTCTGACCCCGATTGGCCTTTCTCAGTCAGACCATAACCTGATTCCAGATCAGACCTGAAGTTTAATTTGATGTGATTGAAATTTCAGGAAAAAATTAGAAACCCTGCACTTTCTGTGCCTAAACCAGTCACAGTCCAATACCCTTACCAGCTTCCCCTTTACTGATTGCATGTCATTCGTGAAACTTAGAAGACAAAATGCGGACGGTCACATTGGTAGTCTGCATACCGCAAAGGGAATTGGGGAATATCAGCTGTTGGTAACCAACTAAAACTCTTAGATCAGTGGGCAGATTCAGGAATTGTAATAGCTTGTGCTTAGAGCGGAATGTATCAGTGGTCAGAGTTCAGGGTTGGGAAGGATGACACATATAATGAACTAGGCTAAACTTGAAAAGAATTGGATGTTATCCAAAGTCATCTCAAACTTCTTAGGAACACCATATCAAACGCACTGTGTTGACTACAATTTATATATATATGTATATAATGTAACTTCTTCTTTATATAAAACTACCTCAAGGTAAATACATCGTAACTGATTAGACCACTTTGGCATCTATACAGTATGTTCACAGGTAAGTTTTTTTTCACTAAGGATGTTCAATTATAGAGTTAAAGGTAGTCTGAGTAGATTCTATAGGGACCATGTAGTGGGATTTCCATCTTTAGATTAAGGGCAAGGCCACACAGGGCAGGTGTGCTACAGGATGTCTAAAGTAGACATCCCATAGCCGAACCACCCAGGGCAAAAACATCTGAAATCGGCTGCTTTTCCCCATGGCTTTGAGCCGTGATTCCTGCGCAGCCACCTGTGGCCGAACACCTATCAATAAATGACTGTGTGGGACACTATAATTTGTTGCGATACATCCCTCCTGCAATATGATACCCCAGAGACATGCCACCACCCCCTATATTAGGACCCCCCACCTGGAAAGTTTTGTGTACACCCTGTGTACAATAATAACATTTAGTGATACAGTCCAATTTCAATTTTCCATATCTTGCAAATTGGTCAGTAAACTGCAAGCTGCCATTTATAGATGCCTGTAGTCTGCTAAAGGTCTCTAGACTAAAGGATGGGGTCATGTAACAAATGGATTTAAGATATATTTGGAATAAAATCATGGATTAAAAAGGATCGAACATACTTGAGTAACAGTAATAACCAGATGCAACAATCTCCAACAGTTCTTTAACATCGCAGTAACCTTTCCCAATCTACAGGTTGCAATGGCGGCTCTCCCCAGTAAATTGCACAGTCAGAAATCTGCTGTACATACAGGGGTACTAGTGTCTGGTTCAGGTTAACCTTGTTCAGTCACTTTAGAAAATTTCATCACATTAGCCCTGGGACTGGTAATTTCTTAACAGCCCTGCTCTCTCACTCCCTTACTTTGTCACCTCTGGTGATCTAGACACTCAACTCCATTAGCAACAAAATAGGCCTTTAGCCTCTCAGTAGCCTTACCCCAAAACACTACATTTGGCAGGTAGACTGGATTTTAACATGTCTGCTAGACCCATGGAACATGACTTGCCCTACACCTAAGCACTCTGACAATAGCATGGCTCACTGCTGCATCATTCCCTACCAGTTATAGTTTCTGGGGCCATACTTCCCCAGGACCATATTGAAAAGGACATGATTGCTAGAATCAATCAGGGAGAACCATCAGAACCTTTACAGAAAGTACAACACTTTTTTTTTATTACTGTTTTAAGGAACTGCACAGGGGGGCCATGTGACCCATAGGTCCTACAGCATGTGCTACAATTATTATAGCTGTTTGGCCACTAGGTGTCAGAATAGCAATGAAGAAATACATAATAGACTATACCCAACTCAGCCTCTATGAAATGGCGCTTTAACTAAGCTGTAGTAGTCAAAGGCAGTCATGTGACTTATAAATAAGAGCAATATTAGTTATCCACATTGAACCTGTGATGCATACATGAAATACACCCACATGCATGTACACAAGATACAAGGCCAGGCATAAGGCAGTCTCTAATAAACTTGGTGTCAACGGCAACAGTTCTGGAGGGAAGGGGGGGGTCTCTCCTCCACACCTTACAGTAACATTGCCCATGTCTAGGGTCTTAAAAGTAACTGTGGAGATACAGATTGTAAGTTCTAGTGGATATAAGGAATGATTCCATTACTAACATTAAATTTTAGAATTATTATATAAGAAATTGCCTTCGTGAAAGAGGCCCCATGTACGGAGATTGATATTATTCCACACTGGATTGGTAGAGATCACTAGAATTCTTCCCTTATAAAGTGAAGTGTAGGTTATAACACTTAGAGATAGTGCGCCTTTAAATCCATGCAGTGTTACTCATCACATATTTCTGAAGGACAACTCACTTTTAAACAAATTACTCCCTGGAAAATGACCTCATAGCTTCATAAACCACTCTGCATTCTAGTTAAGTGAAGTTATGACAAGTTCCATATTGTTAAATTGCTCGCTGCTTAACTAAATGGATTGAGACAAAATGCTAAATGAGACTAAGTGGGGATTACTGAGTTAGCGAGCAGAAAGCACAATTTGTCAAGCAAAAAAACAATGCATATTGCATAAATATAATACTTTCACCGGCTGACTGATGGCTTCAGATGGTTGCTGTCAAAGCCAATCTCCGTGCATCTCATGGCTGAGTGCTTTTGAAAGTTGGCATCAAAAACACCAGTTACCCAATAAAGATAACATCTTTGCTCAATCACGTAGCAATCCCCACATGACATTTCTTGCACAAGTGACTTGGTACAGTGCTGTATATGGTCTTTGGTCTGTGATGACAGTATTTAAGTGGACAGTTTAAAGCATAGTTTCATCATTACTTGCATGAAAGTAATTTGTGTTCCTCTGCAGATCATTCATCCTAAAATATTACAGATGAGTCATTGAATACCAGTTTATTGGTAAGGATAAATAAGACAGTATTGGTTTTCTCCCTATAGGACATGATTTGGAAACATCAGGGATACAATCATATGGCAGTGAGCACAGAAGGTTTTCTTGATGTCAAAACATCATAAGTTGCACACACTACTGTACACTATTCTATTGCTAGTGGTTATAAGATACCCAGGGCGATCAAGTTCAACATTTTTTCATCTGTAAATATGGAAATATATATCCAATGCCTTTTTAATTAGAAACAATAAATGGTGCCTTACCAAACACCCAAAATAGTAAAGGTGTTTTCCAGGACTTTAGTGATCTACGACCTATTTTTTGGTTCAGATCATTCGAGACCTGATCACATATTAAAAAATTAAAACAACAATCATAAACACATTTAGGTATGCTCACGTCTGAAAATGCCTAAACTATAAATGTACAAAAATATTTATTCTACATGGTGAATGCCATAGTGGCGAAAAAAAATCTAAATTGCCTAACTGATTTTGCAATATGTCTCCTTCCCAAAAAAATTAAATAAAAGGCCATCAAAACCTCAGACAATCCCCACTGCTTCATACACAGAAATATAAAAAATGTACAGGGTGTTCGAATAGGGCAATATACTTTTATACTTTTGTAAAGGTATAAAAACACAAAAAATGGAAAAATAAAGTTCTGCCTTTTGGATGGTAGGGAGTGAGAAAAAAAAACTAAAATGCAAAAACGAAAGGGTTTATTATTTATTATGCTTACTTATATAGCGCCATCATATTCCGCAGCGCTTTACAGACATTGACGGCCACTGTCCCATATAGGGCTCACAATCTACATTCCCTGTCAGTATGTCTTTGGAGTGTGGGAGGAAACCGGAGTACCTGGAGGAAACCCACGCAAACACGGGGAGAACATACAAACTCCTTGAAAAGAGGTTATTTTAGGTCACCATAAATGTTAAGAACAATTAAATATTAATAGCGTCCAAAAGGTCCCAACCTGGATATGATTCTAACACTGCAGGCTATAAACAGCAATCTGACATGTACATGCAGGGGCGTAACTACCGGGGTAGCAGTGGTAGCGACTGCCACAGGGCCCGGAACATTACGGGGCCCGGAGCCCTGTGGCAGTCGCTACCGTGAACCCCACAATCACTGCTATCGTTATACTTCGGGGTGTTTTGAGACCCCGGAGTATAACGATCGGGGGCCCAGGGGAGGTGAGCGAACATAAAAAACACTAACTCACCTATACGCCACTCCGCAGGCTTCGGGCCTGTTTGGTGACGTCATTATGCGTCACGACGCCGGCCTGGATCGCGCGAGATCCGGACCGACGTTGAAGATGGCCGAAGTAGCGCACGGGAGTGCACCGGAGCGAGGAAGAGGTAAGTTGCAGTGTTTTCTATGTTTCTCTCCTCCCCTGGGTCTCTCTGATCATTATACTCTGGGGTCTGAAAAGACCCCAGAGTATAATAATCGTTCATGGGTGGTCCACTATGGGGCATAATACTGTGTGCAGGGGCCACTATGGGGCAAACTACTGTGTGCAGGGGCTACTATGGGGCAAACTACTGTGTGCAGGGGCTACTATGGGGCAAACTACTGTGTGCAGGGGCCACTATGGGGCAAACTACTGTGTGCAGGGGCCACTATGGGGCAAACTACTGTGTGCAGGGGCTACTATGGGGCAAACTACTGTGTGCAGGGGCCACTATGGGGCAAACTACTGTGTGCAGGGGCTACTATGGGGCAAACTACTGTGTGCAGGGGCCACTATGGGGCAAACTACTGTGTGCAGGGGCTACTATGGGGCAAACTACTGTGTGCAGGGGCTACTATGGGGCAAACTACTGTGTGCAGGGGCCACTATGGGGCAAACTACTGTGTGCAGGGGCTACTATGGGGCAAACTACTGTGTGCAGGGGCTACTATGGGGCAAACTACTGTGTGCAGGGGCCACTATGGGGCAAACTACTGTGTGCAGGGGCTACTATGGGGCAAACTACTGTGTGCAGGGGCTACTATGGGGCAAACTACTGTGTGCAGGGGCCACTATGGGGCAAACTACTGTGTGCAGGGGCCACTATGGGGAAAACTACTGTGTGCAGGGGCTACTATGGGGCAAACTACTGTGTGCAGGGGCTACTATGGGGCAAACTACTGTGTGCAGGAGCCACTATGGGGCAAACTACTGTGTGCAGGGGCCACTATGGGGCATAATATTGTGTGCAGGGCCACTATGCTGCATAATAGCGTGTCCAGGGGCCACTATGGGGCATAATACCGTGTGCAGGGGCCACTATGGGGCATAATAGTGTGCGCAGGAATGCGGTTTGTGTGTGGGGGGGGGTTGGGGGCGGCGGTTTGGGGGGGGGTTGGGGGCGGTGGCTTGGGGGGTTGGGGGCGGCGGCTTGGGGGGGTTGGGGGCGGCGGCTTGGGGGGGGTTGGGGGCGGTGGCTTTGGGGGGTTGGGGGCGGCGGCTTGGGGGGGCACCATGTCAAATGTTTGCTTTGGGGCCCAGCCATTCCTAGTTACGCCACTGTGTATATGCCATGAAGAATTGCTCGTGGCTGGCCAAAGGCAGACTTTAGGCTGCCAAAAACAGTTCGGGCATGCGGGAAATTTTTGGCTGGCTGTTAGTCTTTGGCATGATAGGCCATTTTTGGCTGATCATCCCCTAAATTGCACAAACTCTCTGTGCTTCTTTCTTCTGTTGAATAACTGAACTGCCCCAAAAATCTAATGTGAATGGGCAACTTTACAACACAAGGTCTGCTTTTGTACCAGAAATTATGCAATTCTTCCCCTATACTGTATGGAGTCTCCATATGCTGTTCCTTCTCCATACATCATCCTCACTTGAGTTGCAATACTAGGTACAACCTATGGATGAGTGATTGAAATTCTAAAATAATGCAGGCTCTTTCTTCTAATCCCAGGACGATCCTCCCACTGCCTCTAGTAAAATATGGTTACTTCATTAACTACTCTTATACTTAGCTTTAATTATCTAAGTGAAATGCTATAAAACATGTGATACCAGGAAAGGATCTCGAGGCAATCTTTTCTTCAAGCATCCATTAAAATCCCATTTGACCGGTATAATTATCCAATGGCTGTTTTATGTTTTAATGGGCAGCAGCATTAAGTAATGCAGGGCTCTGAAATAATGATCCTTCGTGTTCCCTCTAAATAACACTTGACAGTTAGATACAACTCGGTGTTTGTGCTCCTGAGATTTCCATCATTAAAAGGCCGCTTTATGCCACAAAGACTTAGCACTTGTTTTCACTGAAATTACTGCCCATTAAAAATCACTTAGAGAAATAGGTTTAATTTGTTTGTAAATTGGAAAAATCGTGGTACAGGACAGACACATGAGCTCAAATTCAGTCTGCTATTTTCTGCTGACTGTGTTTTTACTCTGGAAAACTATTCACTACACAGACATGTCAATAACTCTTTTAGGCTGAGGCCCGACGTTGCAGAAAAGCAGCTTTTTTTTTGTTGCAGATTTTGCTGCAGTTTTTTGAGCCAAAGCTAGGAGTGGATTGAGCAGAAGGGAGAAGTATAAGAACTTCCTGTATCTTCCCCATTCCTTTTGTAGCCACTCCTGGTTTTGGGTCAAAAAACTGCAGCAAAATCTGCAACAAAAAGAAGCTGCTTTTCCGCAACGTGGGGCCTCAACCTTAAGATGGAGCCACATGGGCAGAAATTGCAGCAGGTTAGTAGCCACAAACTTGCCAGTGTCTAATCCACTGGGTTCTACAGTAGCATAGATTTAACCAAATCTTCTCTACACGGGGCAACTAAAACCTGCAGCAAAAAGTTGAAAAAAGTTACACAGGGCCTGCAGACAACCTGCAATTGAGCCATGGTAAAAACCACCCAATTTTTTTTTTTTTTTTTACCGTAGCTGCTTGCGGAGGAATCTGCTGAAGAACTCATGACAGAACTTCTGCATGTAACCCCAGCCATAGAGTACACCAGATTAATCAATCTGTACAACTCTTCCCACAAAATACAAGACCTCAAGTGAATAAATAATAAATGTGACTGATGGAATGCAGGAGGCAAAAATAAAATAAATCAATAAAAATGCCTTGATTCTTAAAGGGAGTCTATTACTGCCCCCCAGATACTTTAAACCACTCCCATAGTGCTGTAGATGCTGTTAGTAGAATAAAAACCATACCTTTCTTATGTTTCAGAGCCCCAGGGATGCCTAGAAAAAGCACTTTTATTTATTCAAATGAGGATCTTGGAGCACAGGGGGAGTTTTCTTCTATTACTGAGCACTGCTGCATCATCACTAAACACATCCTGTATTCAGCTCATCCCCCTGGGCAGTGGGAGTTGATGATTTCAGTCAGTAATCTCATAAGAACATAGGGTCAATTTATTATCCCATCTACGTCAGTTTTCGGTTGTATAGATGGGCGATAATGTGGCACATCTTCCGAGCAAGGCCCATTCTTGCACCAACGATACACTACATCCCCCTCCTGCACCTTGCTTACCGCTATCTGTGAAAGAGGGTGGAGAGCGAAGGAAAAGCCAGTCTTAATAAATATCCCCTATAGACTATTCAATTTGTCCAGGTATGACTGAGGCAGAGGAATTCTGAGGAAAATTAACAATGCAATGTTTCTTGGTGACCATGCAAAAAAAAAAATTTTTTTAAATTGCGTCTCCTTTAATACAGCCTCCCATGTACAGTCCATATACCAGGCCCTTGAGTCATTAGCTTCATAAACTAAAATCTGTCCAAAGAGATAATTTTCAGACATAACCAATTGGTAACTTTGGTTCAAAGTCTTTAGTTATGTAAACTTCAGCAAGAAGTGATTAATATTCCCGGGTTTTACAGTTCTGTCAGCAAAGAGTTTTTCTAGTCTTAACTAATGGCTTTCCCTAATGATAACTATCTAAGGAAAACTTGACTGTGCTTCGTATTTTACTTGCCCCAAGTGTGAATGTCTAAACGTATGCACCATTTAACCTTGACAAATGCACTGGGGTGTTCTCGTGATTAAAATCACAAAGGTATGTAGACGTCAGTAAGAAATTCATCTAGGAAACCCTTCACAGACCATTAAGAACTTCTTTTAAGATGTTGAAACCCTTCAATCCAGAAAATATCACAGGCGGCCCTCTGCACACAGTGTTCTAATATTACTCAACCAAACCAGCAGCAGATGTCAGCGAGGCTCATCTTGATCATTTTATCTAATACACATTTACCTCACTGACACATTTACAGCTCCGTTATGATAGAAAGCTGTTGAAAATGCCATAAAATCAGTTCAGTAAAACTCACAACTTCATACTTTGTACTTGCAAATGTTACAGTATATTAAATAGCTAAAAAGTTAATCAGATATAACCTTGGAAAGATTTTTTTATGAGCCATTAGGTATTCTCAGGCCTTGTTCATACCCTCACATTTTTTCACTGTTTTAGTTGCTTGTTTAAAAACAAAAAAACAAAAAAAAAAACAAACGAATTTTTTAAGTTTTCCTCAGCATTTTTTTACAAAAAAATTTTTGGAGGCATTCACTATTTTGTAAAATTGAAAAATGTGTGTCCCCCCCCCCCCCAAGTCCTATAGAGAAGACTATGAGAAAACACCAAAAAATACACCATACCTACAGCATGTTGAGGTCTTCACGCCCAAAACAGTGACAGTGCCCGACCCAAGTTTGGGACTGTAGGGCAATGGTATGCAACCTGTCCCACCAACTTTTGGGTATGTTCACATGGAGGAATTTTTGCGGCAGGACGCGGAAAAAAGAAGCTCCCTGCTCAATCTTGCCGCAAATTCCGTGGCATGATTCTCGATCATTCATCTAGGCCTAATCAGCAGCAGGCAGACATGACAGAATGCCGATGCACTGCATCCGCATCTCGTCCCGGCTAGACAATGGGTGAAAATCCTGGCGGCAGAAAATGAGGAGGACTTCCTCTTCATTTTCCGCCGTGTGAACATAGCCTTTGACTGACAAGGCATGCTGGGAACTGTATTTCCAGAATAGTTGGATGATTCTCATACAACCAAGGACAACAATTGCAAGGAGTTTGTATGTTCTCCCTGTGCTTGCATGGGTTTCCTCATACTGATAGGGAATTCATATTGTGATCCCTATATGGGACAGTGACTGACAACGTCTGTAAAGCGCTGTGGAATATGTTGTCGCTATATAAGGAAGAGAGAGAAAATAATAAATGGCTACGGTTTTCTCTAGGAAAACTAAATGAGTTAGCTAGAAATTTCTGGGTCCCGATACAAAATGTGCACAAAGAACAACCCCATCATGTACTATATTAAGTTATTGTATGTTCTGTGAACTCTCTGAAGAACTAGGGCCAATATTAACCCTCTGCAACCTCCATAGTTACTCTACAAAAAGTGAAGAAGAGGTATTGTGGTATGGACACAGTGCATAGTGGTAGTAGATAGTAGATCTGTGTTTTGACAGTATTTCTTTCAATAGTATTCGCTTAGCAGGGTCTTCCAGCTAACAATATTGTGACTTGTCCCACGAATAGGTCATCAATATTAGATTGGTAGTGGATCAGACACCTGGCACATCCTGATACAGAGAATGGAGCAGAGCACAGATAGTGCTGTTCTCTATGTAGTGGCCAGACCAGGTTACTGCAGATCACTTCCCATTCCCTTGAATGGGAGCTAAGCAGCAGTGACTTGGTTCATCCACTACACAGAAGACAGAGCTGTCTGTTTCCTGCCCGATTCTCTGTATCAGCCACAGAGAACACTGGTGGATGTGCCAGGTGTCTGACACCCACTGATCTGATATTGATGACCTATGTTTAGAAGAGGCCCTCAATATTTTTTGCCTGGAAAAATCTTTTAAAGTTTGACAGGTAAAGGGCTAGAATTTTTTAGAAAATTATTCTGAGGGCCCCTCATCGATCTATACAGTATACATCCACTTTGGATTGCATTGTAAACTTTTTTTTCTACCATTTCACGCTTAGGATTTATCATCAAGAATTTATTTGTGACTGAACCCGTAAGAAATTGTCCATAATATCTAGTAATGTGTTTCAAAGTAAGATCAGATGTGATTGTCTTCCGATTGACCTTGGGGCTATTGTTATGTTATAGAATGGGCCCCACTGGAAGATGTATTGCTGATAATAATTTTGTTTCTGCTTCTACTCTTTTTACTTTGTATCATTTATTAATTATATTAATTCTAGAACATTGACTTAATCCAAGTTGAGCTTCTTGGTACTTGTCCGTTAGTTGTAAGAAATCGCTTAACCTTGCACACAAAGCCAAATCTTATAGTGATGTGTTCCAGTGAGCTCCTAGCCAAATTATTGGCAAACGTGACATTAAAGTACGTCATGTATTTTCCATATATTTTGGCTTGTGACCAGGTTATTTAATAGGTATTTTACTAAAAAGCAGCACAAGGAATTATTTATATCATTGTGCCTAATAAAATGATATTAACTTCATGATTTAGCATCATAATACTGGATCGTGTAGTTTTCTGGACCTCACTCAGATTTGCACATATTAGCTTGAAACACTAAAGTTCCATTAAGTGAAAATGTCAACCGAACCAACTTTTTGGCAGGATCACCCATCAATTTTATGTGTATTTAGGCCTCCAATCATATTCTATATATATTCAGGTGATTTCCCTAACATCCGAGGGATCAGACATTTCTCCTGTGTATGGAGTCCTGTATGGATTAGCCTATGGCATGCTATGCCAGTCCCTACTGTACAGCTAAACAACAATTAATTTTCCCATTTTGCACACGCCTTTACAACTTTATATTGACTATGCGCTACTTTTTTAGGCACAAGTTCATAGAAAGAATCCAAGGACTGTTGAAAGTTCAAAGATTTTCCCTGGTTCATAAAGGGACACATTTTTAGATTTTTTTTTTCTTGTACATGTGATTTAGAGAGCTGTAAAGCTTTTTATTGGGGTTATTCATTTGCGTCTTTGTTTTGGTGATACATAGGGCTTTATTTTCTTTGTAATTTTTCTTTGTTTTTTTTTTTCTTTTTTTATATTGGGGACCACATAAAAATGGGATACATGTCTGTTTTTCACATTTTTACTGTTTTAGTGCCACGAAAATATTTTTTTAAATACTTTTCCTCTTCACAACAGTAATTTTCATGTAGGTGGTACATAGTTTTGTGTCACCAGGGGTGGGTGATTTTTTTTTTTTTTTTTTTATGCCTTATTTTTTTATTGTTGTTGTTGTTGCTCTCCCTCTAAGGTCATATTTGACCTTTTGGGGGCATTATTACAAACCACTTTTTTAATTTCCTTTGTAAATAGGGCTTATGCCTTAGCAGGAGGAGAACAGCAGGAGGAGAACAGCAGTACTGCATCGCTGATCTGGGTCCTCTAAGACCTAGCAGCTTCTGCAGTTCCCCTGGCATCCAGCAGTCACATGACCTCCAGGCCAGGGAGAAGCTGCATTATGGCGGCTACCACAGCTGTATATGCAGCACTCAGTGGGCCAAATTTATTATGCTTTGTACGTCAGATAATTCGAGAAGACAGGGATGGTAATAAACTTTCCGTGCCTTCTCTCTAGTGAGTCTCGCTGTCACTGACAACACTAAAAGAACTTGAATCTTTGGAACGGCTCAGCAGATTTGCATAAACCAAACACCAGGTGACAGCACCTATTATAAGTTGTATGTCTCTGGCCTTTTGAAGTCTGTTGACATGTCCTCTTTAAGGCCTCTGTGCTGTGATGTTACTCTACTATCCTTACCACCTCCTTATTGCAGTGAATATTCTATTATTTCTGCAACATTTTTAAAAAGTTGCATTCAACAAATCTGGTATACATCAGCTTGACAGGTTGACCATACCTACCATCCCACACCCTGAGGAGTAAGCAGTGTAAAAATGCAAAATGTCACAAAATAATTTTAGCAAAAATAAATCTTAAAAAGATGTGAAACCCTACTTTGCGACTATTCGACACGAGAAAGAAAAATTAGTAAAAGTTATACTGCATAAGTCCTACAACAGACTGCCAATGTGGAGGTCACAGAAACTGATCTAACGCATTAAAATTATCTTTAAATGATTTATCCAATTCCAAATATACTTTACGGCTGCTCCTTGTCCACTTCGCCAGTCTTGGTGGTAGTCAGGTTATACAGTGAATCTGGACTAAAAAATGGGGGGCTTCTATTACTGGGCCCAAGCAAGCCTCAGTGGGCATCTAGTTTTTCATTCCCAAGGTGTAGTTTATTGTTCTCATGTCTGGGGGTGGGGTATCAATTACCAGGGATCCCGCTGAATTGTATCAGGTGAATGTTTGCCCATATACAAATTTCTGGAGGCCATGCTTAGCAGATGGAAATCTGACCCGCTTGCTTTTTTTGGGGAGGAGAGCTAGCCAGGGGCGCACCTTAAACGGTGGTGGGGGGGGGGGCTTTATGTATCACAGGAGAAAAAAAATTTATTTGAATAACACCAACAAAAAAATGTTATAGTTTCAATACTGCAGCTACCAAAAAGCCCGAAAATGTGTCCGGTCATGAACCAGGAAAAATGGCCATCCCAGTGTGTCTCAGACTATCAAACCATAGAGTACATAAAGCAGATGAAATGAAGAAAATTATAAGGAGGACCCCAGGTAATTGAACTATGCATTATGCATTTATTGTGAATTAGAGGTTCCCTTTTAAGCATGAATATAAAAGATTCAGTAATAAAATCAGAAAGGAAAGGTCTATTCTAATAATGGTTTATCCGTCTGCCTTACTCTGTCACTTGACTGACTTTCTTACCAGGGGCAGAAGAAAATTAGCTTTGCAGCTCTCTGTTAAGTAAATAGACTGTTACATTGGACCATCTCATTGACATTGATGAATGATTTTATTCTGTCATATCCTTATACATGTAATTTCCTATGCAGTGCTATATAAACAATCTTCAATGTTAACCATCCCTGACATTCTCGATCCTGACTCTGTAATTCTCGGCCAAAGTTAAGGAGCTGCAAGCAGTAAGATGGCCTGAGCTTGTTCGAAAACATTCTTCATACGTGGACATACTGGAATGACTCCTGCATTTCCTATACTTTTCTGTAGAATAAGGCAAGATTGCCAATAATAAGAGCCTATTAGGGAATTGCCATTTACAGCTGAGGCCCCACGTTGCAGAAACGCAGCTTTTTTTTGTTGCAGATTTTTCTGCATTTTTTTTGAGACAAAGCTAAAAGGGGCTACTAAAGGAATGGGAAACATAGAGGAAGTTCTTATACTTCTACCTTCTGCTCAATCCACTCCTGGTTTTGGCTCAAAAAAAAATTCACAGCAAAATCTGTAACAAAAAAAGCTGCATTCCTACAATGTGGGGCCTCAGCCTCAAGTAGATCGAACACTACAGTGGTGGCGCTAGGGAATTGGAGCTCCATTCTTATAACTTGAATAGAAGCTTACTGCTTCAGATCCCTTTCCACTGCTGTAAGTTCCAGAACTTGGAGGCAGCCATATCAGCAGGTCTGTTTGGGTTCAGGTGTCCCCCACAGATTAGACACCGGAAATACGTTTTAGGGCAGTATATTATATTGTCAAGTCTGCTAGGATATTTCACCAAAACAAAACAAAAAAATATTGTGCCACTTTTTGTTAATAGCAGCTATAACAAAATACAGGTGATTGATGTGGATATAACTATAGGGGTGCAGAGAGTTAAGCTGCACCTGGGCCCTAGCCTAAGGCGGCAACAATGGCTAGTCTGCCACTTATGAAAATAGCAATGTCTATAACCTCTGTTCTGTGACATCAAGTTATGAAAATGTGCTGTCAAGAGACATAGCTATAGGGGTACAGAGGTAGTAATGGCTACCAGGCCCAGGAGCCTCAGGGGGCCCCAAATGCCTCTCTACAACAAAAGAAGATACCCAGCATTATACATGGCACTTGGTAAGCAGGGGCCCCATTAGAGATTTTGGCCCATAAGCTTGATGTTGCACCTCTGTGTTATTGTATTATGCTTAATAGATTTTAAGTTCTTCAAATTAGACAAGGTAAAGAAACAGTGGAAAAAAAAAGTAGAAAAATGTATTTTTTTAATTTTGTTATCTTATTTAGCATACTTATATAGCACCATCGTATTCCGCAGTGCTTTGCAGACATTGTCAGTCACTGTCCCATATAGGGCTTACTATCTAAATTCCCTATCATGAAATCGGGGAATCCATATCTTTTGGAGTGTGTGAGGAAACCCACGGAAACACGGGGAGAACATACAAACTCCTTGCAGATGATGTCCTTGGCTGGATTCGATCCTAGGACTCCAGCACTGTGTTAACTACTGAGCCACTTGACCAGTATCAGAATATGGTTTTGCCTGAGGTGAAATGAGACTGAAATGCTCGGGAGCCCCCAAACACAATCCAAGAATCAGATAGTCTTTCTGAAACTTTTTGTTTGTGCCCCCAGATAATTCCTCCATATGCTCTAGATAGATCCTGTTGCCAAATGATGATGATGATGATGATGAGCAGGTGCATGTGGTTTGCCAATAGTGATACATACCTGCCGGGTCTGTGATCCTTGTATTATAATGCTAGGTTCCTTATCTTTCTAGTGTGACATCACCATGGTCTTTAGCTTTTAGCTGTGACATCACTTTGCCTATTATCAATGTTCTGTGGCATTGTGCCTGTTTTGTGATGTCACTGGCTATGCAGTTTTCTTTTCAACCTTGTCAACCTCTGCATGTTACTGTGTGCACTAACCCTTTTCCAAAGGTTTGCAGTGTCAAGTTACTCCTCTAAAATACATTATCACTTGCCAACCTCCTATTCACTTTATACATCTGGGAAGTCATCCATTAACTCTGCAAGGATGCACCTTATACATCCTTGCAGAGTTAGCAGCTGCTTGTGATCATGCAACTGCAAGAGGTGGCTAATAGTGACAGCCCAACTTTCCAAATAGAAGGCAGGGATGGTTTACCGCCATGAGCGCTGTGTATACCGCTATAGGAGCTGCCATGATGTATGTGGCTTCCTATGGCCTGGCAGCCATGGGATCCATCGGGAACTGCAGGAGCTGCTTGGTCCTAGAGGAAAAAACAGGGAAAATGGCCGAGTCACAAAGTTGTTAAACTACACAGCAAGCCTTCATTTTCTAGCACTGATAAATAAACTCAAAGATCATGTCAGGGGCTTAACATCAGCAAGAAATCTGAAATAATACATGATATACAGTAATACATGAACCGCCTTCTCCACCTAAATTAAAAGAAAAATATAGGTTTCCATTGTTTGTTTTAGCTAGTCATACATTTCCTGCTGCAAGAAAATTCAGGATTATATCAAAGAGCACTTGAATCAGGATATGGAGCTTAGCAAACTCAAATTGGTTCCAACTTGCAAAACACACTGCACAATTCGATAACATCAACGTATTAAATCCTCTAAAGTACTTTAGTGAATACTGGCAACAGGAGGCCTCTGAAATACTTATTGAAAGACAGACAGCCTGACAGTACGTTCCGCTCAATAATACCAAAGGCTTGATGTTCAGGTATCTAAGTGATTATGTACTAGCAACCATGTTAAAGGAACCATTGTTTGGGGGGAGAAATAAATGTAAAACAAAACTAAAGTAAGGTATTCAAGGAGTGGTCGTAGATGGAAACGTCCTAATCGTGTAACTTTTCCACTAATCTGTTAATATCCTGGTGAACTTTTCACATTTTTAACTCACTATTAATCCTAACCCAGGGACATTATATTAATATGTTAACTCTAAAAGCCCACAACCAATTATCTATGAGCTCTATTTTTTTCAGAAGGCCTAAGGAGAACTGCTCTACTTTTTGTATTGCATCAGTTTTGATATTTTTTTCAGAATTAAAAAGGCTACAAGTTGCATAAGAAAATAATTGAGTCCTGAGCCAAGGTCTTGGTCCCTGAGCCAAGGTCTTGGTCCCTGAGCCAAGGTCTTGGTCCCTGAGCCAAGGTCTTGGTCCCTGAGCCAAGGTCTTTTTTGAGCTATGGTCTTGACTTCATGAATTAAACTGTCTATGGACAAGCTGCAAGCAAATGGGGAAACTTACAACACTGGGTTAAATGTGTCTAGTTTGTTCTAGTAACATTTCCACACCTGTCCATGGGTTGTCTGGCATTGCCCAGTTCCATTGATGTAAGGGTTAAGACACACTGCAGCACCCACTGCACTCCTGGCTAGATCATCAGTATTTTAGCTTACATTAATTGACCTAATTCTGCATGAATCCGCATGTCACATTGGGCAAGTAGAACAAATGCATATATGGATTGTCTAATGGTGCCTCCTTTCAGTACATTACCACCCTATAGATCATGAAGGAAGGTGGTCATAGACAACAGAGGACACCTGCACTGAACTATACAGTATTTGGGCCCTATGCTATAGCCAATTGGTAAAGAATGAAGAACTCATGTTGGTCACCCTTCTTGTGGCTTTCTAGTAAATTTTTACCAATTTGTTTTGTAAGCCAAATTGGTTATTATCTCTAACAGTCTAATTGAAATGAATGGAGTGAGAATGTGCAAAACATACCTGTTATTATAATAATAATAATAATAATAATAATAATAATGTGAGTTAATGTGGGAGCGTGAACAGAGGGTACGTTTTAGGGAATCTAAGTATGGAAGGATTTACATTAGGAGTTGTGATAGGCCTGTCTGAAAAGATATGGCTTTAGTTTGTGCTTGAAGCTGTAGAAATTGGGGGTTAATCTAATAGTCTGGGATAGAGCATTCCAGAAAAGTGGTGCAACTCGGGAGAAATCTTGTATACGAGCGTGGGAGGTTCTGGTAATAGAGGATGTTAGCCTTAGGTCATTGAGTGAACGGAGAACACGGGTTGGGCGATAGACAGAGATGTGGGAGTAAATGTAGGGAGCTGCAGCATTATGGAGAGCCTTGTGGATGAGGGGGATAAGTTTATATTGTATTC
This sequence comes from Leptodactylus fallax, assembly GCA_947044405.1. Classification (NCBI taxonomy): domain Eukaryota; kingdom Metazoa; phylum Chordata; class Amphibia; order Anura; family Leptodactylidae; genus Leptodactylus; species Leptodactylus fallax. Next base: position 2,452,277 of record CAMRHE010000017.1, read on the forward strand.
TGTATTGAATAGGCAGCCAATGTAGTGACCGACACAGACCGGAGGCATCGCTGTAGCGTCTAGACTGATAGATGAGCCTGGCTGCCGCATTCAGAATAGATTGTAGAGGGGAGAGTTTAGTAAGGGGAAGACCCATTAGTAAGGAGTTACAGTAGTCAAGGTGAGAGTGAATTAGGACAACAATAAGTGTCTTTAGTGTATCTGTGGTAAGGAAAGGGCGGATTTTGGAGATGTTTTTGAGGTGGAGATGACATGAGCGTGCGAGTGATTGGATATGGGGGCTGAAGGAAAGGTCTGAGTCAAACAAAACCCCGTGGCAGCGGGCATACTGCCTAGGAGTTATGGTAAGGCCAGAGACTGCAATGGAGATACCGTATCAGGGACAGATCTGTTAGTTGGTGGAAACAGCAGTAGTTCAGTCTTTGAGAGATTCAGTTTCAGAGCGAAGACATGATATTTGAGACAGCAGAGAGACAGTCTGTTGTTCTGTATTAGTGCAGGGGTGATGTCACGGGATGACATATATATAATTGGGTTTCATCAGCATAAAGATGGTACTGGAAGCCAAATCTGGTGATGGTTTGTCCAATGGGGGCCGTGTAGTGGGAGAAGAGCAGGGTGTCTAGGACCAAGCCCTGAGGAACCCCAACGACAAGAGGAAGAGGGGAAGAAACAGAGCCCGCAAATGATACACAGAAAATGTGGTCAGAGAGATAAGAGGAGAACCAGGAGAGCGTGGTGTCCGTGAGGTTGACAGAGCGGAGCATAGTGAGGAGGAGTTGATGGTCAACAGTATCAAATGCTGCTGAGAGATCTAGAAGAATAAGAAGAGAGAAGTCACCTTTGGATTTTATCTGTCAGGAGATCAATGGAGAATTTTGTGAGGGCTGTTTCAGTAGAGTGCAGAGTGCAGAAGCCAGATTGTAAGGGGTCAAGAAGAGAGTTAACAGAAAGATAGCAGATTAAATGAGAATAGACTAAGCGTTCCAAGATTTTGGAGATGAAGGGGAGGTTAGAGACAGGTCCATAGTTAGTAGCACAGGACAGGTCAAGGGAGGATTTCTTCAATAGTGGGGTTATGACAGCATGTTTGAAAGAGGATGGGAAAATTCCAGAAGAGAGAGAGAGAGAGAGAGGTTAAATATTTTAGTAAGGTAAGTCATGACAGCAGGAGACGGAGACTGGAGAAGGTGTGAGGGGGAAAGGGTCACTACTGCAGGTCATAGGGCGAGAAGAAGAAAGTAGCTGAGATACTTCCTCTTCTGTAACAGGTTCAAAAGATGAGAATGAACAGTCTGAAGTGCGGTTGGTGTGACCACAAAAAGTGGACAACTGGACTATGTTTGCCAGGAAAGGGGGTGTGGCAATAACTACACTTACTGTCACTCGGAGGTCAATTACAAAATTTTGACAAGCATGTGATTGGTTCTGTGTGTCAAGAAAGCAAGGAGGTAGAGATCAGTGGGGATCCAGGTCAAGTCATCATGGGAGCAGCAGGAGTTTAATGCATGAATATTGCCCTCTTAATATCCAAATAAATTTCACAATGCTGGACGAATCAGGAAATTTATATATAGGTCATGTAGAGAATGTTAACTTTTAGACAACTCTGTTCTTGAGCAGATGCAAGATTTGTGAGGTTCATGTATTTTTTTTTTTTTTTTTTTTTTTTATATCAAAAACTAGGGGAATGTGCCTGAGCCCAATCACATGAAAGACTATCCATCAACCTGCCATGTAGAGGTTACTCAGGATTGCAAAAAAGGCAATTTAAAACCAGTATGAATAATGGAATGGTATATCATTAGTCATAGTTACAGAACTCCTGCATGTCTCATTACAATGTCTTATTAAAAGATTAGCTCTAGAAACATATGTGCAGGATTTCATCCGATCGGTATTACCTGTTTTATGTGGAAGGAGACTACAGTATAATGCAGCCATTCTTCTGCGCCAGAGATTGGCCTAATGTTCTTTCAGGTTATAACAACCGTTACGCTGCATAACGTTCAGATATTGTTTCCTTTTGGGTTTTTTTGTGGATTTGTTTGGTTTATCGTTCATGGTCCTTGATAGAGTCGCAGTGATGATTTTAGCTTTTCGGCTGCAGTTGGAGTTATTTTATGGGGAATTTCCAGTAATGCTCCTTTTTTGTTACTTTTAGTTTTTTGATATATTTATCATAAACAATAAACCACTAACAGCGTATAGATGAACCATAAGAAGAGATTACATTATGGGGCTTACACGATCAGCCATGGTAGACATCTGCCCCATTATGTTTTAGTGCTATACCATACACACCAGCACAATGCATCATATGTACAAAGAGGAGAAGGTGAAAAAAAGTAAAAAAAAAAATCTAAATGCTTAACCCCTAGCCAGAATTGAGTTCTACTGTAACAATCCTAGGCTACTTAGGGTATTGAGATGCAAATTTCTTTAGTAACATACCAGATCCATTATTGCATTCACTCTAGCCCCATATATGTGTTCCCAATGTGCTTTGTATACTATAGGACCATAGCACAACAAGCAGAAACTACTGCTGCATGTAAGGGCTGGTTCACATCCCCCCGAACGGAAACCTATACGCATAAAAAGCGGTTTACCTGGGAAACATGCGCACTTTCCTCTCTGCTTGTTTCGTGCAGAAACCGAGCAGAAACCACAAGGACCCCATTATAGTCTATGGGGTCCGTGTGGTTTCCCAGATAAACCGCTTTTTAAGCGTATAGGTTTCCGTTCGGGAGGTCCCCAAGCGGACTCCCCGAACAGTAACTCGAATTCAGATGTGAAGTGGCCCTTACTTTTCTGTACAGCAGTAGTTGCTAAAACAACGCCTCTTCCCCTCCCTGCACCAAACTGACTTCATACTCTTCTTACACTTGTATGTCCTCTACACATGTTGTTGCTCCTAAGAGCTCTCTGCTACCTGTATTTTGACTAAAAAGCAGATCACTCTGGTATTCTTTGAGTTCTTTTGCATATTGGTTTTCCTCCAGGAAGACAAAAGCAGCCTCCATAGTGCCACTTACTTGTGTGTTTACATTATGAAGAGAAGTTTTATATCCATTTTTCCAGGGTACATTGCCTGGCCTATAACACTCTCTATCAAGGACTGGGTCAGTCATTGCCAGACACATATTTGGGGACATTTAGCACAGGTTGTTTTTTGAAAGTATTAACATGGTTTTTTTTGTTTGTTTGTTTTTTTCCGTTATTCCTTATTTAAATAATTTTTTTCTTCTCTTTTGTGAGATACTTAGGACATTATTTTTAAGTAAGATCTATTTACTTTGTTTTAATATCCAGAAAAAAAGTCTTTTCACATTTGTTCTATTTATTTATTTTAATAGCACAAAATTCCACTAGAACACTTTTCCCCCTTTTTATGTTTAATGATAAATCTACCACATCTGTAGACTTTCTAAAATGCATTTATGCATTTTTGGTGCCATTATTGCTAAGGCGCGCCCGCCTGCTGGACAACTTTTTCAAAAAGTGTCTGAAACAAAAATTGTGGGGCATGTACCAAAGTTTTTTTTTTAGCACAAATTACATCATCATTCTGACACTTTTAATTAGTAAATCTGCTCTAGTGTACACCAAAAATGCACCAGAATTTTAATGCCTTTGTATCAGTAAGTAGGTTTAAAAAGGGTTGTCTCATGAAGAGGATTCCTGTCCATTTGGCCTATTAGGTCATAATGACTTTAATAGATTGGGATCCCCCTCTGTAACCCAGACTCCCTTCATGAGTAGCTTCCATTCTGGAAGACTCAAGATGTCCCTCTTATTACATGAAAAAAACATTTATCTGAATGACCACTATATGGCAGTGGCTTCCCCAACAAATCATCTGTATTCAAAGAGCGTAGTAGTGAATGTCTAGTATCAAGTATATAATACAATTCCTACATAAGTTATTATTAAAATTCCTATTCTCTTAACCAATGGGGATATTCATATAGCTTTGTGTATACTGCTGTGCTATTGTACTTGTTTTTATGGGCAAACCTGTTCTTACCCATGTTTATGATGGGTCTGTACAGTAAATACAAATCTGGTTATACACATGATCCCTGATCCTGTTTACCACTTACCCCAAGCATATTCAGCTGTCTCCACCGTGTTACAGAGCATATTACAGCGGTAAACCACATACCTTTGTTATGTCTGTCAGTTTTGTAGATTTGGAGAAAAACAACTTTGAAGTCTTATGCAAATGAGACAGTTGGTACTGGGGGCGGGCCTTCAGCCATAGGAGTACTGCTCTTGTTGCTCAAGTAAGATGGATGATGTCATAGTGGGAGGATCAACTCTCACTGCACAAGGTGGAGCCGGGAGAGATGGTAGGGGTCTGAGTGGCAAGAGTAGTGCAACAACTGCCTCATTTGCAAAAGACTTCTAACTTTTATTTTTCCAAATCTTCAAAGTGACATATATAACAAAGGTATGATGTTTATTACTCTAATGCACTTTGTAATTTTGTGGTGGTGGCAGCTGAATATGCTTGGGGGAGATACTAGACTCCCTTTTAATAACCTGTATGTCTTTTTTTCTTTTTTTTTTTTTTATAAAAAAATAAAAACTTAACCATACACTATAAACAATATATATATAGCAATATAAAACAAATATACAATCATAGCATGCCCACAAACACCACAGAAAACAAAGGAGGCTGGTATAACCATTCACACCATTGTATGAGACCTGCATGCCCAAACACATGACCCTAAATATCAAACCCCATACCCTTTACTGTACATATGTGCACAAAAAACTTTTAAGTGTAACTGAAGGAAGATAAACCAACCAATGAGATTCTAGCTGTCATTATTCAATTACAGTTTAGGAAATCCTAGCTGCATTCTGATTGGCTGCTGTTGGCTACTTTCCACTTCCTGTCTACCCCTGTCATCTGGAATCAAACCCAGTATATCATCCTAGTGTTGTAGGTGCAGACTTCAGTCTTTGTTGTGCACGTAGTATCTTATGATCGTGCTATATATTTAAATCAGGAAGAGCCGAACGTTGCAGAATTCATATTTTGATCTTAACATATAGAACTGATTAATGTTTATTTACAATAGAAAAACGATTGAAGTGTTTCAACAAATCACACGCTACAAAGCTTGCACTTAGTTTGGATTAGACATCGAAATCCTCAGTGGAAATCGGATGACTCATGTTTATTTTTTCACAGTTCAATTTTATGTAATGCAACATGTGTGTGCAATTGAACTCCTGACCCTGGGTTTTCTGTGTGCTTTGCACTGCAAGGGTTACGTTACCCTCCATAATATCTGCACATGGGGATGGCAAAGCTCTAAGATTCTATTGCAAATCTAAATGTAATGCTACTTTAAAGAAAGAAAAATCAGTCAGTAATTCTATGTCAACAATGTCCAACCAATTCTATTTTATTTGCGCTGACTGCCAAGTTTTCTGCAAAATTAAAACTCCAAGTGTTGGCTCTTTTACAGCCATTGAGAAGACGCATTAGGAAATTGCCACAAGTGGTTAAAATTAAAACTTCCCTTTAAATTTGCCAATGACCCTGAAAGGCGACAACTTGGTTAACTTTATTTAGAAGTGACTATGGATCATAGACCTGAGATGGTCTTGATCCTATACTGTAAGAAGCATTTAAAAGGAAGACACAAGACAGGTGGAATTTGACCATAATGGTGCTATCATAACATATGGAGGGAGGTCATGTAAATGAATGAGAAGTAAATGTGAAAATACAACTCCTTATGCACTAATGGTAAGGCTGGGTTGACACCTGCACTGGGCTCTCCGTCGTTGAAATGATGGAGAGCCCGTCTGCTAAAACAGCGGTTACCCATAGACACCCGCGAACCCCATAGACTATAATGGGGTCTGTTGGGTTTCCAGAAAAGTACTCCGTGCAGAACTTCTCTCTCCGAAAATTTTCAGTGGTTTCTGTGGTAGAGTCTTAAAGTAGAAATGACTATACCAAATCAGCAGGTTTGAGTTTTGTTGTAAATCGGGTATAGCATGAGATGGGTCATTGTACACTTTAGCTACCCTTTGTGTAGTATAGGTATACATATGTATCCACCCTTACCTAATCTCGAATTTGGTTAGGGAGACCAAATTTATACAATGTCATGACCTGCTTGAAATAAACCTTGAAAGGCTGTAAATCACAACACAAGCACTTGGTGGTCACATATAGATACATATAGCATATCACTTTGTGAAACAATATAGTGAAACATTATCTTGAAAGGTAATCATCCCGTAACACACACATAGTATCTGGACATGTCCAGGAAAGAGGAAATCTAAGAAAGTTCATATCTTTATGTTATAGAAATATACTCATTGACAAAAAAAAAAATGCACGCAGACAGAAATGTCAGATTGCTGCAAAACTCAACATGCAGTTGTGTAAATGATTACAGATGTGGTCTGAATAGATACTGGGCCCTCAGACAAGGGTGTGTAAAAGTGCTCTCCTAACTGCCCATTTAAAAGGCTTTCAGAAGCTACTTTTGGGTAGTGTACTATATGGTGAGAGATCTCTGACTGCTAGACATGCTTCTGTGATGCACTCAGACATTTTTCCCAGTTGACAAACTTGAACAAGACTTTGACTAAGAGAAGCAGGATGGTTGTTCTGACTTCTGACCAAACTGTTAGGGGTGGTGGTTACATGAAGTCATGCACACATGGTGAACAGGTTGCAGATGGCCCAGACAGACTACCAATAGAGAGGATTTTTTTCATCCACTGAAAAGCATGAGTAGCTTCCACAGTTTCCTTGTCCACCATCCAGATGCTTCATTACACATCCTTGTCTCTTCCTTGACTATTTCTAGGTGCTTTTTGGAAGAAAATGTTGTGTCACTGCAGCCATTACATTGTCCTTCCACTGACAGAGAGCCACTGTCTCCTCCATTTGCTGTCATGAACCAAAAACCTTAACTGCTATGGACTGGAACTGTATCATCTTTAGTGCCAAATCCAGGTTCTGTTTGGAATCCACCGATGGTCGGGTTTGAGTATGGAAGCCATTAATGTTGAGTGCTTCATTCCTGCCTTTGTGGACTGACCTTCAACTTCACAACTCCTCCTCTCTTCTCAACAGTGATGGCTCTAGTGGTCTCCTGCATGGGCGCTACAGCTATCATTCAAGAACAGAAGGGAGGGTTTCGGAAGTGTCAGGGAATGCCCAGGGCACGATTTGCCATTGCAACACAGACAGACTGATACTTCTTATTCTTGCTTGTACAACTAGTATGACCATCCACACAGGTATGAACATGTCCACTCTAATTTCTAATTTGGTGAAAGATTTCAATAAGTTTTCCTAAATGGGAAAAGGAAATCTCTCTCTTTTCACTTCCCCTGGGCCTTCACCAATCAAACTAAGGTTTGAAGAGACCCCAAGAGAGCTGCCTTTTTAGTTTGTCTGAGATGAACCTCTGATTTTGGGAAAAACAAACAATTTGGAATATTCAAGTCGAACCCGGATTGGCACGAGCTGATTCGCCTATCTCGAAGTGAAGTCAAGCCAGAAAATCTTTGAGAAAGAAAGGAGACCAATCTGCAGATAGCTGTTTTGGGACCCTTATTAGTGTGAAGCAGGGAATTGTTTTGACTGGGTGAGAGGTAATAGTCATGGTTCAGAAGGAGGGACAATTCCTTTGCAGGCCACCTATGGTGGATCAGTTTCTTTTTTATCTGTTTGGAGGTGTTCTGATTTGGCTTTAATCTCAGACGATATCTCTAGGTTTCATAGAAAACCAGACCTTGATCTATACAAGCTGAGTGATTTCCCCACCTAGGAATACTTATTTGAACATTCCTTTCCCAGATTCCTAGTATAGTCTGTTAGATTCTACACACCGTAAGGTGACCTGCAAAGGCAGGCTCCCTAAGGCGATCTAGTACCCCTTTCCTTTCTTACTTTTCGTCTTGGCTGAGCATCTCCAGATATGTGTGTCACAAAACATAATTTCAGAATAGTATATCACAAGATGTCTCTTTTTTTTTTTTTTTTGTGCATGACTGGCCAACTTGTGAGCTGCAGCCAGTCTAAGGATTTGCTAGCATGCCGCAATATTTTATAGAACTGGTTTCATGAGAAGAAATCCTTAACCAAATTCAAGCGAAGGTAAAAGTTGACAAACTGTATCTGTGTTTTAAAGAAACTTTATCAAACAATATATGGTGTGACCATTATTCATAAGATTTTACTAGTAGCCTCTCACTTTAATAGATTTTGTAAAAGTGGGAAATGTTTAGTTACAGAAAGCATTGCTGCTTTTATTGGAATTTATAAATTCACCAAAACCTCAAAAGTTCTGTAAACTTTTAGATTCTGGGTAGTTTTTAACTGAAGTTTGACCATAAATATGCCCAAAAAGATTACATCCTCTTTGTAAGCATCCTAATATAAACACAAGTCAAAGTACTGTCTTATTTTACAAAAAGGAATTCTGATATTTTCCCAAAATAAATTAAAATATTGCAGTGATGAGGAAATACCTGATAGGACTTTCCACTACGTAGTGGAACATATTGAGATGTAAGGTACATTTTCTATTCCACAAGTATGTGCCCTGGCAAAGGGGGTTTAAAAAAATGTTATATATTATTTTAATAAAATAAAGGCCAATAAAATAGAAAGCCAAGCGCCTATCCAATTTTATAAATTTATGGCTTTCATAACCAACTCTTTTAAGATTTCCAACGTTGCACACAGTGTTCCCGGATGAATTCTTTGAAGTGGATAATTCTCCATTACAATGTTATTACTCAATAAAGTATATTAATTTGCAGTTTGCTAACTATATTTTTCAGACTATGGTCCAGACTGTAGAACACACCCAGATCCAGACAACAGGAAAAAAAAAAAATTACACTACGTCCAGTAACTTCAATTCTTAAAATTATTTAATAGGTGATGCTCCACTGATTCCAATGCAGCTGATTTTTTTTCTGTAGTCCCCAATGTTCCCAAGCAATCATTATGCTAAGTAAGCCCTCTACTGCCAGGAGGGAGGTCATGGACTGGGGCAGATAGGCTGGAACCACCCACTTGACAGTAGAGAGCCTAATTAGCATACTTTGCTCAGGTAAGGTGGGGGCTAGAGAAAATAATTCCAAGTGTGCCAGAATCAATGGAGCAAACTTATTGAAGAGTTGGAGCTGGTGGATGTTGTGAAAGGTGCTCTATAATGTCACTGGTTTGATGGTGCAGATCAGTTCATGAGCACTCTGCCCAATCATTAAAGGATTCAGCATATGGTAGGTCATCAATATAAGATTGGTGAAGGTCTGAACCTCGGCACCCCCACCAATCAGCTTTTTGAAGGGTCGGCATCACTTGTGCAAGTGCTACATCCACTTAATTGTTTATTACATGCTCACCATCTACATCTACAGTAGCAGCTGTGCAAGAAATTGCAGCTTTGTCCATTTTACCCCCTACAAACGACTGATCAACAGAGGTCCAACTCTTGGCTGAGCTCTTGAGGATAAGTCATTAATTTCTTGAAGCTGGAAAACCCATTACGAAAGGGTTGTTGAAAACTATATATTGATATGCTTATTATTAGGATAGGTCATCTGCATGAGATCAGTGGAAGTCGGCTCCCATTTAAGCGAGTGGGATCTGATCTGTAATAGTGTAAGATGGCCATGACACAGTGAACAAGCCATCTGCTTCTGGATCTGGTGAGGGTGCAGGATATCATTCCCCATCTATCTCCTATTAATAACTTCTCGTAGGAGTAGGCCATCAAAATGTAGTCTTGGAAACCCCTTTAGAGAACTATAAGATGTAGACACTTTGTCAATTTTTGTTGCTGAGAAATACATCTTCTAGCCTCTCTCCATGTGTTTAGGCTTCAGTTGAAAGATGGATCTCATGTACCATATGGGCTTAGCCATGCTACTTGGTACAGCTGCCTCTGAATCTCAGGTAGTATAATGTTGTACCGTGTTAGCCATAGAAAGTAGTGATAATGCAGTTTAAGCAAGATCCAAGGCAACATAAATGCAATAAAAGTGATTTTGTTCAATTCTTCTAAAAAATGTGATGTTTCTATCACACCACGCCCTTTTTCAAGCATACAGGAAAAGGCAAGTGCAAACATGATGTTTATCTTCATATATAGTCTTGCTTCTTGGGGAGAACATCCCCATAGTAAGATGCCATAATGAATTCTATAGAGCCATAAGGACAATGTTGCTGGCTGCATGAGGCCTAGTGCTTTGTTAAGGTGGAATGCCATTTAGTCTAGTTATCGAAGAAAGCTACTTTCTGCCTCTTTTTTTTTTTCTGTATACATTACAGTAGAGCATTACTTCTGCCAAATATTTCCCCAATTCAGATATTAATTTATAGCTAATTTAATGTATAGTTTCAGTAAAGTGTATGCAAGTCTATCCGCAACTCTTAATCCCCTCAATAACTGACCCATAATAAAGGAAATGTCTTTTTGACCCTAAATGTGTATTATTAATTTTCACGATGCTTTGAAGCCATTCTGCTGTTGCCTATTTGCACAATAAAGGGCTTTTGAAGGCTACCTGCTGATGGCTAACATATGGCAAGTATAAAATCATTGGTAGTGTCCAATTAATAAGACATAACACAGCGCATGCTGATCTTAAATGGGATCTGTTTTATCATATTACCCTGATTGTTGCCTCCGAGGATTTATCAGAGAATTAAAATTTAGTAGCAATAATCCCAGCTCAAATTCCAGTCCAATCTCTGCAGCCTTCTCTTGATGAACTGGTTACTTGTCTTAAATGCTCACATTAGCAGAAAATAGCAGTTAATACAGCTGGATCCACTTTTAGAAAACAAATACCAAAGAAAAGGGAGTCTTGATAATTACTTCTTTTCTTAGAACTAAGGAATAATATTTTTTCAACTCCTTAAGTGTTCGGCCAACAGTCACCAAATTAATAATTCTGGCTCGGCAATGCTGGGTATCTGTGTAGGTGAAGTCAGACTGACGACAACCTCTTGTGTTTTTAACCTATTTTGCGGATTTAGACTATACCTAAGAAATAGATAATTTTCCGATCTGCCTTATAAAAGATACCAGATGAAAGTCTTCAGTAGTTGAAAAGTTGATGACCAATAACTGGCTCCCGAGACTACTTGGGTCTCTTCTTCAGGCACAATATCTATAGACTTTCAATATCACGTGATTTTGTTTTTAACATATATACATATACTGGTTAATATGGATATATATTTTTTTCTACCTCGTAGCCTACAAATGTACAAGACAAATCAGGTTTTAGGATAGTTTTTGCACAGTACGCAAGAATTCTCATGTAAACATAATTTGTTGTTGTAATTTTCTAAGACTGGTAACTAGAGATGAGCGAATCGATTCTGCAGAAGTGGAATTCGATCCGAATTTCAGGAAATCTTCTATTCACCACGATTCCGGATTTCCTAATGCTTCGTAGTAACGAATATTTAGTAAGGACCTTTGTGACATCAGACGGCCACATGATGTTCTATAGTGATGTGATTGGGTAGGCGTGTCTTTGCTTGTTAGCAGATCCTTCCACATGAATAAAAGTTGCCCGTGCTGGGAGAGAGAGAGAGAGACATGACCGCGGCATCCAAGGGCTTCCTCCATTTTGCCACCCACCTGCCCACCCCAGCTCTCTGAAGACTGGAAATAGCTGTTTATTCGCTGCAAAGTAATTTGGATCGAAGCAAATTTTTTTGGAACGTCGAATCGAACTGCCGAATCGAACTTTTGAGAAATTCGCTCATCTCAACTGGTGATTTTAAAGGGTTTGTCACTTCACGACAATTCCTGGGCTTGTGGAACTGCTTGGGATTCCTCTATATGAGCTGCAATGGCAAACTATTCAGGATGTATAGAATTTACTGTATTACAATTACATATTGTAGACGCCCTTTCTTTTTGAGATGCCATATAATACAATATTTTCCCTGCAGGACATGGACAATTGCTCTATCAGGGTAGCTACAGGTGTATCTGTACCTTGTTATATAGTATATATAAAAATGTTTTCTAATGCACTAGTCACAATCTTTCCTATTACCAATGTTTTCAAGCATTGGAACTAATCTATCGTACAGTTATCTCTACCAAAACTACACATGGAGCTTTCGCTCAAGATACTGTATTTATGATTTTATTTAGAAAATCCAGTTTCTTGATTTTTCTATCACTTCGGTCTGAAACAGTCATGGATTAGTAACTGCATTGAAACCAATACAAAGAAATTACACACTTTTTCTCCTTTCTATGAAAAATCTGGGACAGAATTATCAGTTCAAAACAGCTAAAAATGGTATCTATACGTAACATATTATTTCCAGGATAAAGAGGGACAGCAGATCTGAAGGCTTGGGTTAAAAGTAAATAATATACAAGTACAGACCAAAAGTTTGGACACACCTTCTCATTCCAAGAGTTTTCTGTATTTTCATGACTATAAAAATTGTAGATTCACACTGAAGGTATCAAAACTATGAATTAACACATGTGGAATTATATACTTAACAAAAAAGTGTGAAACAACTGAAAATATGTCTTATATTCTAGGGCAGGGGTAGGCAACCTTCGGCACTCCAGATGTTGTAAAACTACAACTCCCAGCATGCATACTTGCTCTGCTGTTCTTGGAACTCCCATGGAAGTGACTGTAGCATGTTGGGAGTTGTAGTTTCACAGCAGCTGGAGTGCCGAAGGTTGCTGACCTCTGTTCTAGGGTCTTCAAAGTAGCCACCTTTTGCTTTGATTACTGCTTTACACACTCTTGGCATTCTCTTGATGAGCTTCAATAGGTAGTCACCTGAAATGGTCTTCCAACAGTCTTGAAGGAGTTCCCAGAGATGCTTAGCACTTGTTGGCCCTTTTGCCTTCACTCTGCGGTCCAGCTCACCCCCAAACCATCTCGATTGGGTTCAGGTCTGGTGACTGTGGAGGCCAGGTCATCTGGTGTAGCACCCCATCACTCTCCTTCTTGGTCAAATAGCCCTTACAGAGACTGGAGGTGTGTTTGGGGTCATTGTCCTGTTGAAAAATAAATGATGGTCCAACTAAACGCAAACCGGATGGAATAGCATGCCGCTGCAAGAATGCTGTGGTAACCATGCTGGTTCAGTATTCCTTCAATTTTGAATAAATCCCCAACAGTGTCACCAGCAAAGCACCCCCACACCATCACACCTCCTCCTCCATGCTTCACGGTGGGAACCAGGCATGTAGAGTCCATTCGTTCACCTTTTCTGTGTCGCACAACGACACGGTGCTTGGAACCAAAGATCTCAAATTTGGACTCATCAGACCAAAGCACAGATTTCCACAGGTCTAATGTCCATTCCTTGTGTTCTTTAGCCCAAACAAGTCTCTTCTGCTTGTTGCCTGTCCTTAGCAGTGGTTTCCTAGCAGCTATTTTACCATGAAGGCCTGCTGCACACAGTCTCCTCTTAACAGTTGTTGTAGAGATGTGTCTGCTGCTAGAACTCTGCGTGGCATTGACCTGGTCTCTAATCTGAGCTGCTGTTAACCTGCGATTTCTGAGGCTGGTGACTCGGATGAACTTATCCTCCGCAGCAGAGGTGACTCTTGGTCTTCCTTTCCTGGGGCGGTCCTCATGTGAGCCAGTTTCTTTGTAGCGCTTGATGGTTTTGGCCACTGCACTTGGGGACACTTTCAAAGTTTTCCCAATTTTTCGGACTGACTGACCTTCATTTCTTAAAGTAATGATGGCCACTCATTTTTCTTTACTTAGCTGCTTTTTTCTTGCCATAATACAAATTCTAACACTCCATTCAGTAGGACTATCAGCTGTGTATCCACCTGACTTCTGAACAACACAACTGATGGTCCCAACCCCATTTATAAGGCAAGAAATCCCACTTATTAAACCTGACAGGGCACACCTGTGAAGAGAAAACCATTTCAGGTGACTACCTCTTGAAGCTCATTAAGAGAATGCCAAGAGTGTGCAAAGCAGTAATCAAAGCAAAAGGTGGCTACTTTGAAGAACCTAGAATATAAGACATATTTTCAGTTGTTTCACACTTTTTTGTTAAGTATATAATTCCACATGTGTTAATTCATAGTTTTGATGCCTTCAGTGTGAATCTACAATTTTTATAGTCATGAAAATACAGAAAACTCTTGGAATGAGAAGGTGTGTCCAAACTTTTGGTCTGTACTGTATATACACACAGTGGGGAAAAAAAGTATTTAGTCAGCCACCAATTGTGCAAGTTCTCCCACTTAAAAAGATGAGGACGGCCTGTAATTGTCATCATAGGTAGACCTCAACTATGAGAGACAAAATGAGAAAACAAATCCAGAAAATCACATTGTCTGATTTTTTTATAAGAATTTATTTGCAAATTATGGTGGAAAATAATTATTTGGTCAATACTTTGTTATATATCCTTTGTTGGCAATGAAAGAGGTCAAACGTTTTCTGTAAGTCTTCACAAGGTTGGCACACACTGTTGCTGGTATGTTGGCCCATTCCTCCATGCAGATCTCCTCTAGAGCAGTGATGTTTTGGGGCTGCCGCTGGGCAACATGGACTTTTAACTCCCTCCAAAAGGTTTTCTATGGGGTTGAGATCTGGAGACTGGCTAGGCCACTCCAGGACCTTGAAATTCTTCTTACGAAGCCACTCCTTCATTGCCCTGGCGGTGTTCTTGGGATGAAAGACCCAGCCATGTTTCACCTTCAATGCCCTTGCTGATGGAAGGAGGTTTGCACTCAAAATCTCACAATATATGGCCCCATTCATTCTTTCATGTACATGGATCAGTCGTCCTGGTCCCTTTGCAGAGAAACAGCCCCAAAGCATGATGTTGCCACCCCCATGCTTCACAGTAGGTATGGTGTTCTTTGGATGCAACTCAGCATTCACTCTCCTCCAAACACGGCGAGTTGTGTTTCTACCAAACATTTATACTTTGGTTTCATCTGACCATATGACATTCTCCCAATACTCTTCTGGAATATCCAAATGCTCTCTAGCAAACTTCAGACGGGCCCGGATATGTACTGGCTTAAGCAGGGGGACACGTCTGGCACTGCAGGATCTGAGTCCCTGGCGGCATAGTGTGTTACTGACAGTAGTTTTTGTTACGTTAGTCCCAGCTTTCTGCAGGTCATTCACTAGGTCCCCCACGTGTGGTTCTGGGATTTTTGCTCACCGTTCTTGTGATCATTTTGACCCCACGGGGTGAGAGCTTGCGTGGAGCCCCTGATCGAGGGAAATTATTAGTGGTCTTGTATGTCTTCCATTTTCTAATTATTGCTCCCACAGTTGATTTCTTCACACCAAGCTGCTTGCCTATTGCAGATTCAGTCTTCCCAGCCTGGTGCAGGTCTACAATTTTGTTTCTGGTGTCCTTCCACAGCTCTTTGGTCTTCACCATAGTGGAGTTTGGAGTGTGACTGAGGTTGTGGACAGGTGTCTTTTATACTGATAACAATGTCAAACAGGAGCCATTACTACAGGTAATGAGTGGAGGACAGAGGAGCCTCTTAAAGAAGAAGTTACAGCTCTGTGAGAGTCAGAAATCTTGCTTGTTTGTAGGTGACCAAATAATTATTTTCTACCATAATTTGCAAATAAATTCTTAAAAACAATGTGACAATGTGATTTTCTAGATATGTTTTCTCATTTTGTCTCTCATAGTTGAGGTCTACCTATGATGTCAATTACAGGCCGGCCTCATCTTTTTAAGTGGGAGAACTTGGACAATTGGTGGCTGACTAAATCCTTTTTTTCCCCACTGTATATATAATCCATTGATAGAACAAGAAGGGGTCTCTACACAAGTTTTATCATTGAGCGTACTGCAGGTTCACTCTAGTAATACTGGTTATCAAGAAATCACTTTGAAAGGTGACCTGTTGCCACCTCCATCAACTCGAGTGCTTTTTTTATCTTTCAATAAGCGTGTTTCCACGGATTCCAGTGCAGTGGAATTTTTTTTCTCTAGCTACTGTTCTGGAGCAAATAGTGCAGTTGGTTTTGGTGCCTGATATTCTAATTATGTTAACCAGAAAAAAAAAGTTTGACCCTAAGGGTGGTCAATTACTCAAAATAACAAAGGCCGTATTGGAACCAAAAATCCTATTTTCATCTAAACTAACCCAATTAATTCTTATACCATTAAAATATAACTTTTATTTTGGTACGTTGTTGCCTCCCTCTTCTCTCACCCCACACATTGATCTAATTCCCCTGCAACATAGGGACCAGACAACCCAATGGCAATATCTTCAGCTACATTACTTCTACTCCTCCCTAAAAAATGCCAATAGCCTCCATATATCCTCTCCTACGAACGTCTTTGTGTTTGCTCCTCTATGCCACTACACCCTATCTCGCTCATCTATGCACCCTTTTCCTTTGATACAGATGATTCTCTCCCTTCTTTTGTGGCTGGCTGGGAAAGAGAGATTGGGTCTACATTTCCACCAGGCTCTTGCCATAAGTTTTCTGTCTCTTGCGGGGCACAGGAAATTAACTATAAGATTCTCTCCAGATGGTACCATGTTCCATCAGTCCTTCATGAGATTTTTCCAGCAATCTCTGCCAAATGTTGGCGCCGCTCAGCAGGACGAGGCACAATGCTTCATGTTTGGTGGAATTGCTCTCGCCTCTATCCCTTCTGGCACAAGGTTCGTAGGGTCATTAGGGAAGTGACTGGTGTTGCATTGGAGGATGATCCAGCCCCCCTTCTCCTATCTATATTCCCTCGCAAGATTCAGAAGCATGTATGCCGACTGGTTGGCTTTATGCTGATTGCGGCCAGGTCTGTTTATTCCCCGCCTCAGGAAATCTACATCCCCCTCAACTTGAGTAGACTGGGTACAGGAGGCATTCACCAGGTGGAAGACCTCATCTCAGCACTTCGACAGAATGATAGCACTCACCAAAAAGTATGGCTGCTCCGGAATACCTTTTACTACTCTCCCACTATCCACTCCTTTTTTTTTTTTATCTTCCCCACCCCCCCCCCCCTTCTTCCCCGGGAGCCACTTTCTGGCCCCTTTAGTATCTCAATACACTCAGGCCTCTTTTTCTAGTTTTCTCTTTAAACCTTTCGCATTGGACTGTATTATTTATATGCTATACATCGCGTTTCCCTTACCCCTCACCACTGTTACCAGTTGTTGTTTTCACTTTTCTCTCCTCTTTTTACTGTTTTATACTTTTTGTGTTTTGTTTTTCCTATGTGGAAATTCTTAATAAAATTTTTGATGTAAAGAAAAACAAACATAACTTTTATTGCACCTTCCCTTGCTAGATTGTCTATGATAATCTATAAAGACTATCTATAGACAAACTATATTTAATTGTAATTTTAATCACAATCTGCCGTTCTTTGTAATGTATCACTATAAGGTATATACCTATATTTCCAGTTTAGTAGCCTAGTGACCTACAGGCACTAGAGTTGACCTAATAACATTTGAACTTTAGTTTCTATATTACTAGAGACAAAATTCCAATATAGTTTTAGGTAGAATTACAATTGCGGCCTTGATTGTCTATTTTAATCCAGCCAGTGAAAGTGCAATAAAAGTCATGTTTTAATGTTCTAAGAATTGATATGTTAACTAGACTAACTTGACTAATGTCAAATGGGTGGTGTCAGGCAGGAGCAGGCAAGGGGGTGTGACTCAAAGTTCCAGTGAGAGGCAGAAAATCACTCAGAATCACGCCGCCTTACCTGCTCCTATCTGACACCACCCACTTGACAGTAGAGACTAGTTAGCATAAACTAACTATGGTGATTTCTTCGGCACCATGGGGGCTAGAGAAAAAATTGCAACTATGCCAGAATCTGTGGAGCGGCATCTACTTTAGGATGAAAAGGGCCCTCTATGATTCACACCATGCGCCATTTTTGGCGCCATTTCATGTTTAAATATTTGTCTGTATCACTGTTATATTGTATTACCTGTTTTACTATTTGAGAAAGGGGTCTGCGTACCCCAAAACGCGTCATAGAAATACTAATAAGAACCGGATTATTCTTGCAAGAAATTAGCTTCTGCCTCTTAATCCTAAAAGGGTTAGGGGTTGTGGGTGTGTGCAGAAAAAGAGGTATTTGCACCGGAGCCATCCTAGAAGATCCAAACCATCCGGACTAGAAGGGTGAGATATCTGATGGCAGCATCTTCACAGCACATGGGAATTTATATGATTAATTTTGCCTGAACCCACTTAAGAATAGGTGCGTACTCTTCTAAAAGACCCAGGAGCAGCCTACTACTTGTGTAAACGTTTTCACTCTGAGCGCTCTTTCTCTTTTCCATATGCCCACACTGTGAGCCATGGGGTAAGCATAAACTCCTGTTAACCCAAAGAGACTGAGCTGTGCAGTGGGGGATCATGAGAAATGTGCATGAGGTCACATGATCCCATCAGCGGCACCATAATAACTGCATTTGAAACAGAATCATAGTGGGAAATGTGGGATAGAAAAAAAACATAACAGAGACCCCAGGAATGGTGCTACTTATGGGGTTACATATCTGGCAGATGAATGAACACATTGGTGAGTTTTGTGCAAAAAAAAAAAAAAAAAGTGGTACCTAGGAAACCCCCTTTAAATCTTATCAACCTGTTGCATCTAAAACCCACATCGCAAAGAGACAATGCGGCAGCTTGAGAGAAATCCTGTGGCATATTTGCTATGTGTGGCCCCAGCTACATATTTTATAGGTACACTGATTTCTGGAATTTTCTTGCTAGACTCCTAGTAAGATTTCGTAAATGTGAACTTTATATTACAGCACATTTTATGACTGGACATTCTGATACGTCATTAATTTCTACATTCTTGTGGTTTTTTTTTGGTTTTTTTTGAATCATAAATTGGCCACAAGGAGGAAGGTAATGATACTCATAGACCCATGACACACTGGGAGGTTCCTGCTTAAAAAATGTTCTGATTAAAAGAGTACAAATCTGGTCCGCAGGTGCAGCACATGTCGCATTGGGAACCCAGCCTAATGCTGAAATTCAATAGAACTTTCTCCAGAAACTATTGTGCTGCTATATACACTTCCAAGTGGAAAGGTTGGAGGCTGACAAAAATGGTTATGTCAGGACTTTTTTCCTCCTCATGATACATGATTTATGAAAGAATTTGGGCTGTTAGACACCAGATGTTGAGAGACCTATGCAATGGTTTATCCCAGCACCAAAGCACAGCAACACATTGTGCAATTTGCAGGACCAAGTCCCAGAATTGAGTTAACAAAGCCACAGTCTGTGCTAGTGGCAGCGACTGCCGACCGTATTACGAGCCTATTAATATGCAGAGGAAATGCCCTAGGTTAAAGTGTGTTCAGTTTTGTGACCCAGAGGTCATCCGTAATTGGCCTAAAAGGTGGCACATGACATAGAATGGCTGTAATGATTTAGCCAGTATCTATTTCACATCAAGACATTTCCATTCCGAAAAGACCTAATCGAAAGTAATCTGAAAATTAGAGAAAATGCAAAACATGCGCAAGGTCACTTAAAGACCTATTTCCTTGTGTTCACTGCCCCAAATAACCTCTCTCAGCTGAAATGTAATGTTTCCCTCCTGCTTGGAATACAAGTGCCTGGGAGAATTGTCTGATCATAATCACACATTAGGAACTGTGACTGGTAAAATATTATTTTTCTGTTAGAGGAATAATGAATTTTGCAAAGTCAGGCAGAGGGTAACTGGGGTGACCGTGTAATAGGAAGCATCTTATTTACCAAAGACATGGAAACTTCAGTAGTAAGCAAGCCATGTGTAGGTAATGGTGCAAAGCTTGTCTTATCCCGAGACTTGGTTACATATTTACATGATATATACTATATGTGTGTTTTGATATCGCCTCGTCTACAATATGCAACTCAGTTCTAGGTCCCAGTTCATAGAAAGGATGGCATAGAGTTGGAAAAGTCACAAAAAAGACTAAACTGGGAAGGGCCTTTGAGAAGAAAGGATACAATAATACATGTTTTTAGCATTGAGGAGGGGACATCTAAGGGGGGACATGATTGTTTTGCGTAAATACAGTACTGTGCAAAAGTTTTGGCAGATGTGGAAAAAAAAATGCTGCAAAGAATGATTTCACAAAAGTGTTAATAGTTTATTTTTGTCAATTAATAAAATGAAGTAAATGAAGAAAAATAGTTGGTGTGACCTTTGCACTTTGCCTTCCATCAATTCTTCTCAGTACACTTGCAGACAATGTCTGAAGGAACTGGGCAGGGAGGTTGTTCCTGCCATCTTGGAGAACTAAGCACAGATCTTCTGTGGATGTAGGCTTGCCCCAATCCTTCTGTCTCTTCATGTCATCCCAGACAGACTGGATGATGTTGAGATCAAGGATCTGTGGGGGCCGTATCATCACTTCCAGGACTCCTCCTCCAAAGGGCAACGGCCACAACAAATATTGATATGATTTAGATTTCTCTTTTTTTTTTTTTATTTTACAATTTATTTTTTTCAATTAAAAAAATAATCAACCCTTATGTTTTTTAAATAAATTTTCAACACCTGTCTGAACTGTGTGCACAGTACTCAATATAAAAGGCAGTACAAAAAATATGGTGTAAAGCTGTTCCCTTTCAAATTCCCTCAGAATACAAGTGAGCACTACTTCCATTTGGAGGAAATATTGTTACATGTCCAAGCTTCCTTGGCTGTGTTTGGAACTCCCCTACAAATTAATAGGATAAGGAAAAGGATAGACAAGTGTTATCGGTCACTCCGTCACTCAGTGACCACAAGACAAAGGTTTGTTGACTGTCGTTCTAGAGATATGTGTGGATCCAGAGCTAGGACCACGTCTCTGAGATATCTACGGAGTAAAAATGTGTTTGATGGGAAATCCCCTTTAACTCTGAAATTTGGAGGTGATCATTAAATATAGATTTAACCAATGGGATTTTGTCTAATATACTAGGTCCTAAGAGAGGGTCATTTTGAGGGAATACAGAGCTAGCTGTCAATCACTGAGTAGGACCGCCCACTGGACACCTACACGCAGAATGAGCAGAGATTTAAAGGAATTAAATACAAGCTCTTCCAGATCTTTTCATGCAAAACTATATATCAATCTGCTCCGAATTTTTTGCTCGAACAGGGTGCAGAGATACCAATAACTTAACAGCTTCCCTTTAACTCAGCATGCTATTTTTGTGCCCAATGTATAGCCTGCCTTATGCTATGTTTGGGCAGTTCTGCTTAGGTGCACGGATGGTTCTAAGATAATATTGACCTTTATAACATGACTGGAGAAATTATAGACAGTATATATATTTTCTCTGAAAATAAATTATCAAGCACTTGACAGCACATTTTGTTGGTTTATTTAATCCCTAGAGGAAAAATAAGCCGTCCATTCAAAACTATGTACTTTGTTAACAAGATTAGAGTCAATGAAGGAAAATATATACTCAACATCAAAACATCGAAAAAAAATGATGCATTATGTGCTTGACTGAGAACCTTACCCTCTGGCTCCGAAAAAAGAATGAAGTTAAAACCTGAAAATTCCTTGAAGATATTCCAAAATATATCATAGATAAGGAAACCAGAATAGCATGCAGCTTTTCATGCAGAAAAAAAAATAACTATGAATTATTTAATTTCCAATGGACTTTTTGTTTAATTCTGTGTATGAGCGGCGACATCTGTTTTAGATGTACATGTGAAACATACATTGCATGGTAGAAAATGAGAAATGACACCAAATTCATTCTTGATCAGTTTAATGGAGTTAACCTCCCACTACGGCATGAGAGCATTGGTCTCAATAATATGCAATACCGTCTGACCATTGCTTGCACAGTCTTCTGTAAGAACCTATAGTGTTGTTTGTCATAGGATAAAGGGGTTAAAACTTTTACTACAGCATTTGGAGTTAATAGAGAGGGACCGTCTAATACCTTGACAGGTTGGTGGTGTAGAGTAGTTGTGTTTGAAAGAACTACCCAACAACTCATATAGAGGAGCCATATTTTCATGGTGTAGAGTGTAACATACAAAAGGTCCCAGCAGTCCCAAAAACATCATCAATCACCCAGGGCTTACATAAGGTGAAGGATGACACTCCTGTTCTCACAGGCAACGCTCCCATTCGCACTCACTCAGTTCCCAGATGCTTTGTGATGCAACAGTTTGCCTTCTGGTACGACATGGACTGGACAAGAACAACATGAGGCCGAACCAGTGAACCCCCAAAAAGATGCGAGTGATTAACCTATTTAACCCAAATATTAATTATGGAACAGTCTGAAAAGTTGTCTATTTACAAATTTACCATGTACACTGGGAACTTCCCTGGCATACATGCAAAACATGTGCACAAAGCGAGATGTGAACCTAGCCAAAGGTTATATGGAATCTCTCACGTTTTATACATTGCTGGAGTGGACCACCACCTCTCCAACTGGATCCTAGACTACCTCACAAATCGACCTCAATACGTGAGAGCCCAAGACTGTGTGTCAGGTACCGTGATCTGTAATACGGGGGCACCTCAGGGTACGGTTCTCGCCCCTTTCCTCTTCACACTGTACACTGCAGATTTTAGGTGCAACTCATCCAGCTGCTACCTACAGAAGTATTCTGACGACTCTGCAATAGTGGGTCTCATCACAGATGATGATGACAGGGAGTACAGAGAACTGAACCAGGATTTTGT